>OY728136.1:1509311985-1509936985 GCA_963277665.1 Viscum album | reverse complement strand
CATCTTCCTATTTATGTAGATGCTCTGTTGAAGTACAAATTTCACATGTAGATGACTATCTCTTTGTACCGAAGGTATCGGGCAAACTTCCAGCTTCTGCGCAGCCCAAAAATCACTATCGAAAATAAACCTTACTTGGAACGCATGTCAATCTCGGCGCGCAAGTCACAACTGGTGCGCAAGACTTCCTTAACTACTTGCGCGACTCAATCTTCTGCAACTCCAAACCTGCGTGACTCACTTCCTTCATTTCCTAAACCACCTCAAGCGCGCAATTAACACTTGGTGCACAACTTCCAATACTGGAGCGCAAGTACCACTTGTGTGACACACCACCACCTGTGCGACCACCACGCCTGTGCAACGGGAGCTCTGAATCTTCAAAGTTTTGAACTCCGGTTGATAATGAGGAGGGTTGGTTCAATATTTATAGGCAATTTGACCACCCTGTGCGACGACACTGAAGTCAACCCTCGGTGCGCAAGTCTCGGCACGCAAGTCTCTTCCCCTGCAAGTCACTTGCGTGACCCACTTCCAAACTTGCGCGAACCTCTTTCCTTTTCCATATTTTGATCTTTTGATCATAAACAACCATAGGCGCGCAAGTTCTCAAGCTTCAAAGGTATCAACGTGAAAGTCTCTTCACGACGCACAAGTCATCTGCACGACACCACCAATACTTACGCAACACTCATCCCTTTGCCATATTTTGATGATCAGATCATGAAAAACATATGGCGCGCAAGTTTCCAAGCCTTCATGTACATAGTGCGCAAGTCCCTTTTCCAAAAACCACTTTTCTTCATTTTTCTATTTTTAGGCCCAAAAATTTGGCGAACACTGGAAAACGGTTCCACCTTGTATTTGTTCTTTTTTATGCCACCTCCAGATCATTCATTCCTTTGTTGACGTTCTTGAATCAAACATGGATCGTTGACCACAGCTCTTAAACTCAACATTACACCATGAAATCCCCTTTGTCAATAAATTTGTATGTCATGGTTTTCTTTGTCAACAATCACAGCACAGTTGTCTACTTTTTCAATAAACACAATCACCTCAAAAATGTTTCAATGATGTCTTGAGGGATTTTTGCCCAACAAACACATTAGGTTAAAAAAATTAGGCTTTATAATCTCTATCTATAAGGAATTATATTGCTTGAGAAGAATCTCTAGAGGTCATTCTCAAACAACTCAGGACAATGTGGTGAAAAATCAAACTCCCACTCCTATGTTTCCTCTTAGATTCATCTATACTACCATAAGACATAAAAAAGCGGCAATGTATTCCCTCTCATCATTTTGTCACTTCAATAAATGATTTGCAGTGAACACTCGATAAAATATGTTTCTAGTTCAAACTCAACATCCTCATAGCTAATAACTTGTGTAGGATCAGGTATGTACCTATGAAGTTGAGAAACATGGAACATATCATAAAATCCTCAATAACATTGAGGAATTTCCATTGGGTAAGCCACTGATCTAATACATTCAGTGATCTCAAACAGTCCAAAAAACTGTGGTGATATATTCCCTTGCTTCTGTAAATGATGATGTCCCAAATGAGGCGACAAACATAAGAAAACCCAATCACCAAAAACGAACTCCAAAAATTATCCTTCGATCATCATAAAATCATTTTCTACACCGAGATCTCTTGCACCATACTCATCCAAAATATATTGCCTCACCTACCGCATTCCAACATAATGGTGTGTGGATAGATCTTCTATAGAAATCCTTAAAATTTACCATATTTTTATAATCCTTGAAACTATTGTTTTATGAAAACTCTATCAAGGCCATATCCTCATCCCATGCTACACTAAATTTTAGGACGCATGCCCTAAGAATATCCTCCAGGATGTGAATCGTCCTATTAGACTATCCATCAGTCTATGGATGATACAACACACTCATCTTCAACTTTATCCCAAAAAATTTCTATAATTATTTCCAAAACTATGATATAAATCATGTACCTCTATCCAATATAATATTTCAAGGAATTCCAAGTAGTAATACAATCTCTTAGACATATATATTTCCCAACTCATCAATAGAGTAACTATCTCAGATCAGTAAGAAATGTGATACTTTAGTTAGATGATTGACTATCACCCACATGAAATCTAGACTCATATGGGTTTTTGGAAACCACTTTATTAAGTCCCTCTTCATCATATCCCATTTCCACATTAGCATTATAATTGGATGTAGTAAACCATAAGGACACCGATGTACGTCTTCATGACAGACCACCAGAACTAACATCAGATGTCATGGTACAACTTCATTAACCCTGGATGCACTTCTCATTCAAAGAATAGGAGGCTCTCATCATCTTCTCCCCCAATTAAGTTGGAATAACCACCCTCCCATATATTTAGATCATGTATTCGTCATCTAAGGACCACACTAGAATATAATCATCTCCCATTAGGTGTTCTTATATCACTATGAAGTCATGGATTGACACATGGATCACATTCACATGGTACATCAAAGAATATGTGATAACTAATGGTTCACATGTCATCACACCATGATATTACAATTCATCCACTATCCACACTTCTATCAAACTCATTATACAACATTCCTCTTGTGAATGATACTCTCAAATCTCATGCACCTTAGACATTTTCCTACAGAGTGTATCTTTAATAACATTTCCATTTCCTAGGGAATAGGCCATCTCAAAGTCAAATGTTTTAAGATAATCCACACAATGCATCAATATCATGTTTATATCCTACTAAGAGAAGATATATTAGAGGCTTTTATGGTCTATGTATTTGACAAACCTTTCACCAAAGAGATAATTTTTACAACACATCAGAGTGTGGAGCACATCTACAAACTCTATGTTATGATTTAGGTAGTTCCAATAATGTGGTTGAAACTTCTGTGACTCATAAAATACTACCTAGCCTATTTTTATTAAGACAGATCCTAAAACAACAATCAAGGCATCAAAGTAAACTATATATCCAATCCTAAACTTTGTTAGTGTTATAATCAGTGTTTCATCAATCTTATATTCAGATCTAGAAAGTCCCCCTTCACACTTATCTATTCACTCGAACTTCAATACCTTATTTTAAGTCACATCACATGAATTTAAAAATATAAGAAGTGTTTTATGAACCTTATTTTAGAACAAAAAAATCCAAGGAATCTCCTAATCTAAAAAAAATTCCAGGGATTTACCCAATACATAACCACCTCAACCTTCTCTAGGTCCATAGAAATTACCACCTTATAGATCACATTCCCAAGGAATTGCATCTCATGAATCCAAAAGTGAAACTTTGACAACTTGGTTAAATGAAATAGAAGTGTACTCAATAAAATCACAAGGTTTATTTTATGCATATATGAATTAAATGAGTATATGAGGATATTGTCAAAAAACACCACAATGAAGGAGTAAATGTGTGGATGAAAGATCTTATTTATTAGATCCATGAACACCAATGGAAATTTTTTTTCATCCAAAACGCATGAAAAGATACTTATATAGTCTACATATAATCTAGAATGTTGTCTTAGGAATATCCTTCTCTCTAACTCGAAGTTGGTGGTAGCTTGACTATAAGTCAATATTGGAGAACCAATAAGCTTCCCACAATGAATCAAAGAAGTCATAAATCATAAAAAAATCATATAAATTATTCACGGTTACCTAATTTATCTTCATGTATTCTACACATATCTAAAGACTCTTCATTATTTGTGAACAAAACTACAGAACCCTATAGATATGTTCTCATTCTGATAAAGCCTTTTCCCTCTAAATCCTTGAGATGTACCTTGAGTTCCTTCAAATATTCCAATTCCATATAATATGGGGGAATTGTTATTGGTTTCTCCCATAGAATGAGTTTTATCTAAAAGTAAATTACCCTCTTAGGAGGGATAGTAGAAAATTAATTTGGAAAGATTTCCTGATACGGGACCACCATTGGAGGAAATAAAGAGGCTACCATTGGCTTCCCTTCAATAACCATTCCAACCACTTATGTTGTAATAGCTCCAATCTGAGTCAGGTTTGGTCCCACTCCAACTACTCCAATATACCATTGACTAGTCAAAAAATACCCCCCCCCCTTAGGTGGATTAAAGAATTCAAGTTTCTTATACTAGTTGATGTACACCAGATAAATAGTTATCCAATCTATGTAAAGATCACATTGAAGCTATTAATATCAAGGATCATGAAATCCCATAGATATCCATAGCAAGAAACTACTACGGGATATCCTAGACATATCTGAAGACTATCCATTTTTTTCCAAGGGTGTAGTAAGATAAATAAAACCATAATACAACTTGATCGATAAGTCAATCCCAACAATAATTTTCATAGACATAAATGGATGAGAAGCACCGGTATCAATAGTGTGATAGAAATATCAAATGATTGATGGTCCCTCTCCAAAATTAGTCAGAACCAGGCCCACTATATACACCCAACCTACCTCAACTCCATTTTCATGTCCCCAATATGATTGACTCACCCAAGTAATCTACATATAATAGGTTGAACCTACTACCGATCACCCAAAAAAGTCATATGGATTGATTCCTTTTTCTAAATCAGACCCCAGTGAGGCCTCATTTTTTATGCCTTAGAGTAGAAATGATGTAGATAACCAGTATTTCTACAGTAATGATGCTTGATCTGAGACTTTGTAATTTTTTTAATAATGCATACTATGTCCATTTTTAAAACATTGAAGTCCTCCTTCACCCACTTAAGTTATCAAAAACCGTCTTATATGCTCTGGATTTCTACCTCTTCTCTAGAAAAAATCCTTGGCATTTATCTTACTTCCACTATAAGTATCACTAGGAATTCCACTAAATTTTGGAAGAGGACCTACAAATCTATCCTCTTCCATACCCTTTTTCATTTCTAGGGAATTTCAAAGCACTTCTGTATATGTCATTAGGTTAAATATCCTAACCTGAAACCTAAACTATTATCATAGGCCAATCTCTAACTTCTTAACCTTCTGTACCTCATTCCCAAACAAGAGAGTGATACATAAAAACTTAGTGAAATGTGATGTGTAAGTATACACTATTATAGATATTTTAAAATGATCCATGAAATCATAAGAATGCTCTAAGATTAATGTACTCAAAAATAATTCCTCAAAGAAAATATCCTTGAAGGACATCCATGTTAGACCTTCATGTCTACCATACTAGTTTATAACACCCCACCACCACCTAGAAGGTCCCTACAGAATGAAAGTAGCCATCTTTACCTGTTGAACTTCTAGGGTATCTACTAGATCAAATATTCCATCATTGAAACCAATCAATCTCTCAATATCCCAAGATCCTACAGTGCCCTGGAAGGATGGAGGGTACAGGAGATTAAAGTCTAAATCATAGTTTATCATAGTCTTAGAAACTCTTCTACCTTGAATAGATAGTATGTATAAAAAACATAGCTGAAGAGTCCATTCTTCCTAAACCACTAGAGTAACCATGGGATAATTCTACTACATGAATGGTGGAAGAATCAAAACATTCGATCATGTGTGAGTATATTGAATAGATTTTTAGGGTCGCCATATAAGATGAATTTGAGGTAGAATTATTTGAAATTCCAAATGTATGTTTTGAATTCCTATATAAGGTTTCTCAAGTGGTCATCATAAGAATATTTAACACACTAAAAGGGTTCTTGTAAAAAGACATGTTATAGGAGATACCTACACCCAAGGTATATCCCTCCTAGTTCTACACACAGCTCAAGCCTATTCCTCCATAATTTTATGTTAGACACATCCATATATATAAAAAACATAACATCGTGCATAAGTTCAACTAAAAAATTCCAAACAAATATATCACAATAGTGAATAAAAAAATTTATCACTCAATAATTAACATAACTCGAGGAATTTAATTAAATAACTAACATTAAACACTCAATAGTTATATATTTTTTTATTTTATCCTATGTTCCTATATATGATACATGAATACAACCAAATTATATAAAATAGTAATAATATAAAATACTAATGATAAACATGGAAATTCAAAACTAAAACTGTAACACCATTCCCAATAACAGTAACTCAGAGGTTTTTTACACTTGTACTAGCTCGGGACACATGAAAATCCCCTACGGGAGTCTTATATAGTCTAAATACTTTCTACCTTACCCCAAAAAAATAAATAATAAAGAGGTAAAACCTCCACTGATTCCACTTTTTAATACCACATCTTGAATCACTAGGTCCGAGTCGGAGTGCCACATGGCCTCATACATGACTCCTCATATGCAAGAGGTTTATAACTAGTAGTGGGGGTTATAATTTAGTTAGGAGGGAGAATATACCCTCAGTATCATAAATAAATATTATAAATAATAAAACATTTGAATAATTTAACAATTCTATAACAAAAGGAATAGAATATATCTCAAGTCATATAGATGAATAAACCAAGGATCCCCAAGGTAGTAGGTCAAAAAAGATTATGAGAATGACATGTAAGTAAATAAATACTATTAAATCACTCCAAATACTATCTTGGTATCACCTTTGAATCATATTCTATGTCTCCCATATTATTTCCACTAGGGCCTTTCCCTTTCCTGTATCCCTGACCATGAATTCTACACATGCATTCAGATTTCTATGTAGGGTGTGAGTAATAAAATATAGCAGGTCACCACCAATGCATCCTTAAAATAAGTTAACATGCATAAGAGTTTATTTCATGACAATAGATAAATACATAAAAAATCAATAAAAAATCATATACCAAGTAGTCATGCGCTAACAAAGCCACCACAAAAACCTGCCCATACTTACTTCAGCTCCAAGATGGAAATATAGTCGCAAATGAAGTTAATATATAGAGTTGACCACAAGGTCACTACATGTATCCACAATAGTCTCAAGGTTAAGATTATTAGGTGATTCCACAATTCCATCATTCCACATCCCTCTCACAGTCAGGCCAAATGTTCATTTTATTCTGATACTACCTCGGTCCCTCATATCCTAACTCCATGTCTTAGATTAGGTCATCGCAGACCATCACACACCATTGTTTTTTCCTAGTTCAGATCACATAACACCATAATTACACTAGTAAAGGCTAAAAAATTCCATAATACCCTATCTTCTAACTTGATGCCATCAACATCTCACATGCAGCGATTGAACAGGCTCCTCCTCCAAGTCTACCGAGCCACGACAGGTCCACATATCACTTTGGTACCATGCATAGAACTAAGAAATATAGTATATACCAAATAAATCATATGAAAATAGGGTATATCATACAAATTGAAAACATATAATAACAATAATAAGAGATATAATCCAAACACATACACTTATGATCAAACTTAAACATGGGTCTCATGGGATACCCACACACACACATGTGATCAAACATAAAACATGGTCTCATAGGATGTACATGCACACACATTTTATAAAACTCAATAACTGTATAAATCACATAACCAAACAACATTATATCATGATAAAAATCATATACATGACCTATGTATGTATAAAAACTTCTTACCTCAAGTCTATTGACATCAATGTCAAGGTTCATCAAGAGAATCATCACCCAAACCATATTTGTACACTAACTTTTTTTTCATACCATGAGTTCCCCAATGAAATTTATCATCAATGGTAGTCTTCAAGTCTAGTTGATGAAATGATAAATTAATCACTCTTGGAAAGAAACAAGAGAAGAGAAGAGGTTGGTCTCCACAAATATGGATTAATAAGAACTAGCTTTAAATCCATGGTTTTGATCTTATAGAAAGGTTAGGTAAGGAGAAAAAGGAGATAAAAGTGTATATGTTCATATCTACAAAAAATAAGTTCATCCATATTTTCCACTAAAATTTAGAAAAAAACATATAGAAATTATAGGGAATAATCAATAGGAAGATTGAATTGATTAATATGGGTGGGAATTAATTAAAAAACACATTAAAGACCCCAAATTTAATCCAAATGCATTTACCCCTCAAATTGGTTAATATTTGAGGAAGAAGGCGTTGATTTCAGGAATTAGAAATCCAGACCAACTGCTGAACACCCTCCATGATGGGCTACACTACACCATAGTGGTTTGACCATGCCAGTCCAAAATAGAGAACACAACGACATGACACCAAAAATTGATTTCCCCCCCATCAAGGCCATGGTGATGTATCCCAATCCATGGACCATAGGTCCCTTCCCCTAATTATTACTCTATGCCCACACCCATTTTCCCTTTCACTGTTTTACATTAGAACTTACAAGGACCGAAATAGATTATAACACAAGCATTTTTTTGGCTATTTTGAATAGAAAATTATCAAAAAATAATTATATATAGCTAAAAGATAAAATAACTTCATACAAACATGGTTCAAACTAAAAAATAAAAGGAGAACATGTAAAAAAGGCTTTAACACATTAGTAAGAAAATTTTCTAGGCATTATAGTTTATCCCTTAATGGGATTTGTGCTCACCATTTACAATTGATGTATGTACCTAGGAAATCACTTGTAGTGAGTTGACCTAGGAAGAAATAATAAATAAGTCTACTAAGATGATTAAATAAATTTTATAAATATGTTTTCATCATGTACTTTATATATTATGTACCCAGTTTCAATGAAACTAAAATTTATAGGATTCTTGGAAGTTATTAATGTATTATTTTGTTAAGGAATTTTGTTAAAAATAATGTCTTAAAAACATAGGTCACTATAGTTGGTATCAGAGTAAGGTTTAGTTATTTATAAATATTAATACTAAAAAATAATTTGTAAGAAACCTAAAGATAATTCTAAATATATAAAAACTTCCTAAAATTTTGTAAAGTATAGAGTGTGTGGTTTCCTAGAAATGACATTCCTATGTATATACTATAAGTGGATTTTGTAATTGAATAGATTTAAATAGGGGTAATAACCCTAAAAATGGATGGTTAAGTAATAACCTGATCATTACCCTAGTCATGGGTAATGGTTCGTACTAAATAACTAGTTTTACACTCTCTAGGGATATTCTTTTGTTAATCACATGATTATTACAAACCATTATGAAGGATATATAAAAATTAATTTTTTAATTATTTAAGTATAAAATAGTAGAACCATTTTATTGGAAAATTTTAGGATTAAAAATTCCTTTAAATTTAATTTTATAAGGTTTCAAATAGTAATAAATTTTCTACTTAGGTTTCCTTATTCTCTAAAAATGGTAGGGAATAAAAAGACTCATGTAAATATTATATGTGATGGGAAATGAAATTATAGTATTACTAATATGATTAAAGATATATTTTAAAACATCATGATGATGTCGAATCAGTTAAAGAAGGTCATGAATAATAAACTATGTGGAGTATCTGAATTATCTAAAAAGATAAACACTTATAGTTAAGTCCTTCAAGAATCAATGAAAATGTATTTTTAGTGGAGCCTATGATCTAATAATTATATAATAATGGATCAATATTTTAGAAAAAATATTTTCTATACTCCATTGTTTTGAGAAAGAGAATGTTATTTTGTTAGTATATATTTTATATAGAAAAGCTGATCAGTGGTGAAAACTAATCAAGAACATAAATATAAAGGATGATTTGGGATCTATGGATTGGGAAGTCTTCAAAAAATTATTTTTCAATAATTATTTCAATAATACCCTTGAAATGTGAATGTAAAGGGAATTCCTTAAATTGAAACAAATGGGAAATGAATATGTAGGAAGTTATGAGATGAAATTTATAAGGTTTGTGCATTAAGCTTCAAGGTATTTCATTTATTTTTATGGAAATGTTTTTCAATTAATTGGTGAACTGAGACCTCATATATTGAAAGAACCTATGATCCAATAATTTTGGAGTTATGAGGATATAGTGTGGTTTATTCTAAAATTGGATATAGAGTTTATAATATTTACCAATTATTTGGTGGATTAATACCTCATATTCAAAAATCCCCTACAATCTGAGACTTTAGAAGTTATGAGGAGATATTGTAGTGTACTCTAAAAGTGTAAATGGATTTTCTAGATGCACAGTTTTTTTAATTGAAATATATGAAGATCAGGATGGATATTTCTTTTATAAATTAAAAAATCTATAAAATATAATAGAATAAACAAAAACCACCCAAGTGAAATAAGTGTGGCAAGAATAATTTAGGGAATTTTCTATAAGGGAGTGTAAAGTATTACAAGTGTGGAAGATTTGATCATATATCTTAAAACTATCATGGCTATGTAAATCCTCGATATATAAATGCCAATGAAAAATTGAAAATAGTTTAATTAAAACCTTTAATATGATTATTTATGTTTGGGGAGCTTATAAATTTTTCTAACTAGTATCCAAATCAAAATATAATGGAGGGAAACTATCATCAACCCTAGAAGAGGAAAAGAAAGAAATGACATAAATTTTTAATCACAATGGATTAAGTTGAAGCTCGAAATGATGTAATGGTAGGTACTATTATCCTACACTCAATGAAAGAAAGTATATTTATTGATTATAATTTTATGCATTACTTTATTTCATTCACGTTTGTAAAGAACATAAAATTAAACCCTAAAGTACTAGTGGTAGAGTTTTAGATTAAAATTAATAGAGGAAATATTAAATAATCATGTATGTATAGATATTCTCCTATTTACATTAGTGAGTAAAATATCTTTTAAAATATGGTGGTCATTCCAATTGTGGAATTTGACATAATACTAGGGATGGATTGGATGTCAAAATATATTACTAAGATCAATTATAGAAGTAAGTAACTTTCAGTTCTATGGAAAGGAAAACTTGTAATCATATTCAAAGGAGATATATCATATCCTAATTATTTTCAATAACCACTTCATACTAATTTCTTTATTTAAACTGTTGGTGGATAAGGAGAATAAAGTGAAAGTATAAAGATAGGATATTTACCCATTATTTAGGAATAAATTTATATATGTCATCATCAATTACATATAAATCCACCAAAAATAGAGGTATAGTTCAAAATTGAACTCATAATTGGATCCAAGATAATATCAAATACCTATTATAGAATGGAATATGTGGAGTTGGAGGAATTAGAGAGGAAAATTTAAGTTATTTTAGAGAAGGGTTTTATTCAAATAATTTTGTCTCCTTAAGGAGAACATGTTCTCTTTTTGAAGAAGAAGGCTGAATAAATGTGTATATGCATTTATTATATAACTTAATGGGATCATATTGAATATAAAATACCCTATTCTAAGTATTGATAATTTATTTGACCAAATTTATGGGGATCACTTCATCTCAAATATTGACCTCTGATCAGGTTATCATCAACTAAGGGTAAAGAAAGAAGATGTTACAAATATTATCTTCCAAAATATATATATATATTATGATTTTTTTTATTCCCTTTGGAATGAATAATACTCCTATATTTATTAATTTTATGAATAGATTCATTAGGTACTACCTTAATAATTTTTTAGTCTTCATTGATGATATTGCAATACATTCCAAAAGTCATAAGGAGAATGAAGATTATTTATGGGTCATTTTAAAAAATATAAGGAAATAAATTATTTTTGGAAAATTCGGTAAATGTGAGTTTTGGATATACTAAGTAGCATTAATGGAACACATTGTGATTAGTGAAGGAATCTTAATGAATTTAGAAAAGATAAAGGCCATATAAGAGTGGCTCTATCCTAAAATAGTAACTAAAATCCTTAGTGTCCTTGGTCTAGTGGTATACTATAAAATATTTTGGAAAAACTTTTCATGATTCTATAATCTACTAACCAAGTTAACTAAAAATATATTTAAGTTTATCTAGATAAAGGAGGTTGAAGAAAGTTTCTAAGAACTTAAAAATAGGGTAGTGTATATGTGATAAATTTACCCTCTAATAGGGATCAATTTATCATTTATGGTGATACATACTTGAAAAGAATTATATGTTTACTTATGGAAAATGATAAGGTTATTAACTTTTCATATAAATAGTTAAATATTCATGAAAAGATTTATCTTACCCATTATTTGGAGTAAGATGTGGTTATCCTTATATTAAATAAATAGAGACACTATCTTTATGGGGATAAGTGTGATATATACACTGACCAATAGAGTCTAAAGTAAATATTAATATAAAAGGAATTGAATTTGAGACAAGTCATATGGTTAGATATTCTTAAAAAATGTAATTATTCTATTCATTATCCCCTTAAAAAATAAAACAAAGTCACTAGTGTGTTGAGTAGGAAAGACCCCAAAGTTATTTTAATCACGAGGATTAAAGGATATCCATTAATCAAAAAATGGTAAATATGAAAATAGATGTCATAAGGGAAGGGAAATCATCAATACTATCCCAAATTATTTCCTAATCATCATTATTAGAGAAGATCAAGAAATCACAAAGAGGAGATCCTATGTTACAACATAATATAAAAGTTATGAAAAACAAGAAGATATTGAGTTCAATGTTGATCAAGAGGGAGTACCATGTTTTGGTCCAAGGCTATATTTCCCATCTGTTATAGAGTGACAGAAAGTTATGATGTATGAAGCTCCAAACTATGTGTTCTTTATACATCCTGAGATAGAAAAAATATATAGAGATATGTGAGATCATTATTAATGGGGTAACATGAAAATGGATATTGATGACTATAATACAAGATGTTTGGTATGTCGATAACTAAATGTGGAGTCAAAACTACCCAAAGGAGTTCTACAACCATTATACATAATTGTATGTATGTGGGAAAAAAATCACTATATTCTTTGTTACCAGCCTTCAAAAGTCATCCACAAGAAACAATTATATATGCACAATCATCAATATATTAACATAGTCTTCTCATTTTATCTCTATATGAGAGAATATATCCATTAAGCATCATGATCATTTGTTTATTCAAAAAGTGTTGAGACATTATGGATCACCACTATCAATTATTTTATTCAGAGATCTAATATTTTCTACTAAGTTCTATAGGATCCTTAAAAATTAAATGAATACAAAACTAAACCTAAAAACAATATATCATCCTCAAATTGATGGGAAGTTTGAGAGGACTATTTAAACATAAGAAGTCATGTTTAGGGATACCTCAATTGATTTTTAAGGGATTTGGGATCATTATATTCCACTTTTTGAGTTCTCCTATAATAACACTTTCTACTCAATCATTCAAATGTCTCTTTATGAAGCACTCTATGGGAAAATGTGTAGAACTCCAACATGTTGGGAAAAAGTTGGAGAAAAAAAATTGTTGGTACTAGGCCTTGTGGAATACACTATAAATAAGATACATGTGATCCAAAAAAATATCAAGGATACTCAGAGTAAACAAAATGGTTATGGTAACAATCTAAGGAAGGGGATATAGATTTATGTAGGGTATCATGTATTCCTAAAAATATAACCATGAAAAGGGGTCCTGAGACTTGGAATGAATAGGAAACTAAGTCCAAGGTACATTTGGCCATTTTAGTTTTTTAAATATATTGGAATAGTTTCTTATTAGTTATAACTACCTCCAAATCATTCCAAGGCCCATGATGTTTTCCACATGTCCCTGTTAGGAAATTATATGTCATACCCAACATATATATCCAAGAAAAATGTTTTATTATTTGAACATAAACTATCATGTGAAGAAGAAATGATCCAAAATATTTATGAAATGGGAAAAGTGTTGAGGAACAAGACAACCTGACTAATGAAATTTTTATTTAGAAATCACAAGTTTGAAGAATAAACTTGGGATCATTAAGTAGTGATGAATAATAAATACCCCCATTTGTTTTGGGGAGGGAAACCAATTTCAAGGATGATATTTCTTAAAGGGGAGGGAGAATGTAATGACCCAAAACATTCTCTATTAACATAAGTCCTATTTTACAATAACTATTTTATTATGCATCCCATATATTGAATTTTACATTCCATAAGAATATTTCTCATCATATATTAATATTAATGGTAATAGATAATAAGTGTATGGATTGATAAGAACAAAATAATAGTGAAAATAGTATGGGAAACTCTATAGACCCAAATTCTCCCATGAAGATAAGTCCTTTAATAAAGAAAATAAGAGGAAACATAAGTGTTAGTAATATGATATAAATTATAAATGTAAGTATAGAATATTTTTAAGAGAAGTTGTGAATGATGAGGTATTTTAATGGTAGATAATATATAGGGTGTCAAGGGAAATGTGATTGTTAATATCCAACTATTACCTAACCATTACCGGACCATTACCTGATCATTGTAATGCGACTATTATAGAATCTTTGGAATTGAAATAATACCTAATAGAATAGTAAATTACCATTTTAACATTAAATTCAAATGTATTATATAAAATAATCAAATTTTAAATATATTTCTTATGAATAAATATGTATGGGTGAGTTGTGTTTCATCATAATTAGAGTATTTTACACCATTATGCTTATTCTAGGGAGGTGAGTCACACTATGATAGGGTAGGTCACACAATGAAATAACCTGACCTGATTTTAAAGTTATGAATTTAATCTTCCATCCTTTTGTGATTTTAGGCCCCTCTAGACCCTTTTCCCCCCATCTATATCACTTGCTGAGAAAGAGATAGATCTCTTAAAGCTTTACTCCTCTCCAATTATTCTTAGATTATCTCCTTTAATTTCTAGTTATTTTTCAAGGTAAATACTTCCCTTTCCATCATTATTTTACTTCCATACTTACCTCTTCGTTACCCTCAGTTTTCTTTCTTCAATGAATCCTAACAACCATGGGAGATGAATTTGGGGTTTGGTTTGGTTTTAACTTGGGGTTTAGTTTTCTAAGGTTTATTAAGGCTGATTTCCTTCAAGGTTTTTCATCATATATTGAATTCATCATGTTCTGATGATTTAGGTATGTGTTTCTGTCAAATTAAATTATTTAACATATCATTAAATGATTGAGTGGATTTAAAGTCATTTCTTATTAACTTATACTTGTATTTGTTTCCCTTAATGGGTTTATAAAATGGTTTAATGATTTACACATTTGGGAAAAATATTTTTTTATAGATTTCTAATTTTTCATTTTTAAATGAATATTTAAAAATGTTAATTAATTTTTTAAATTCCTAAGAGTATTTTACAAGTTAATTTTAATTATTTTAAAGTGGAGACTAAATATTTTTTGATTTAAAAATATGAAAGTGTTGTTATTTAGATATTTTTTAATGAATGTTTCCATTGTTTAATTTCAAAGGGAAAATTATACCATAGTCTTCCATGTTTATTAAAAAGGGAATGTTTTCACCTTACAAATGATTTTCATTGATTATTGTGAGACCCTCATTTTGATCCTTATGTTGTGAATTATACTGGATTTTACACCATTTAGGATGTATTAAATTGATATATGTAAATTTTGCATGAGGTGAAAATGAGTAGTTTTATGATAGAGTGTTATAGGAGAGATGAGATTTATTATTTATGCTTGTTTAATGCATGTGATTACCATTTCTTGATTATTTATTAACTTCCACTTTGGTTGTGTCCTGGGAACCTAGGTGGCTAAGTTATAGATCATTATTTGTACTACACCAGTTAGATTACCCACTGTATTCTTCACCCTAGTGTAGTTTCATGATCAGGATAAGAGAGTTCCCCCAAAAGGTCTAGTGAGATAAATTCAGGTGGTTTTGTGTTATGAATGTAACATAGGTAGATAATTTATTCCATATAATAATTATTAAGATCATTTCAATTTAGTAACTAGGAAGTTTTCTATAACAACTGAAACTTCATTGATTGTTGTGAGACCCTCATTATGCTCTTTGTGTTGTGAATTATATAGGATTTTACAACTTTTGGGATGTATTAAATTGATATATGCGAATCTTGTATGAGGTAAAAATGGGTAGCTTCATGAGAGAATGTTTTAGGTGAGATGAGATTAATTATTTATGCTTGTTTGATGCATGTGGTGATCATTTTTTGACTATTTATTCACTTCCACTTCTGTTATGTCAGGGGAACCTAGATGGCTAAGTGGGGGAACTTGATTTCTGCTACACTAGTCAGATTACACACTGTATTGTTCCCCCTAGTGTAGTTTCATTATCAGGCTAAGGGTGTTCTTCTAAAGGGGATAGTGGGAGAAAGTCACGTGATTATTTGTTAGGAATGTTACATAGGTTGATAATTGATTCTATATAATCATTTTTAGGATCATATCACTTTAGTACCTAGGAAGTTTCTATAACAATTGGGCACCACTTATAGCACAAAAACCCCACTTAACATGGTCATCGAGTCCTGGCTGGTGAAGTGCCTCAAGTTTCCTAGTAGACATGTGATCACCTCCCTAAGGTCCACCCACGTGTCTAAAAGGGTCATCCGACTAGTGATTGTCCCCAAATTCCAATATATATTCTTTCCAGTTTGCCTTTTCCTTACTCACACTCACCCTGTGAAACATCCCAGAATATCACCCATCCTGATCACTACTCCAGGCTAATAATGCTTAATTGTGGAGTTCTAATTAGGTAGACTACCGAAAAAAAGTTGCACCTTATTTACATGAGTCATATCATTTATCCATTTAACCATTTATCATTTTGAGGTGTCACATTCACCCCCTCACCCTTTAGAGAACAATGTTCTTGTTGTGGACCCTACATCTCAACCCATGTAGTGCACCACACTTACGGCTGGGTTCCTCCTATGCTACCAATGTAACAATTGTGCCCCGCTGATGGTACAAACACTCTTCCTTAACATGGTCATTGGGTCTTGGCCCACCAGGTTCCACCAGTTTCCTCATAGACACGTGGTACCTTCCCTTGGGCCCACCCATGGGCCTAAAAGGGTAACTATACTAATGGTTTTTCCTACAAGACAACATATATTCTTTCCAATGTTCTTTTTCCTCACTCACACACCTTGAGAAACTTTCCAAAAGGTCACGCATCTCGATCACTAATCTAGGTGAAGCACACTTAACTATGGAGTCTAATCAGGTAGGCTCCCAAAAAAAGGTGCACCTTGTTGACTTGATTCATAACTTAACCCTTTTTCATTCTCGGGTGTTACAATTTCCTATGACACTTATTCACTTGATGATAATGTTATCTATAGATTCTCATTATACACTTTACTACATCCCCTTATTCTCATATTGGTTTATGTCATCATTTATGATATAATTTTTTATGTAATACCGTAGATCCAACTATAGAAGGTAAACACTACATCCCTAAATTATCAACCAACGCACATCCTATTATTTTATCATTATAATATGAATAGATCATTATTATATTTAAAAGTAAAAGTTCAAAATTTTTGAATTTTAATTTTATAAAATAGATATTAATTTTGAGTTCATATGGTCAAATTTATCTGAAGGATAATTTTTTGGATTTCTCTAAAATAATTGGTTTTTGTGTGAATAGTGAAAAAATATCACTTTTACAAACACTATAACTTTTAAGACAAAATTATAGTATATGAATTAATTTAAAGTTTTTTTTACATTTTTTAAAGAAAAAATATTTAATATATAAAATAAATCATTTAAAAAATATTATGTTGGATTTATAAACTTAAATTTTACATTTTAAAACCTAAGTGAAGTTTTATTATAATAAAAGAACTAATTTCAATCATTTTCTTTAATTGAAAAATTAAAAGATAAAATTAAATTTTTTATGGGTTTTAAAGTCATATAACTATTTTTTATTTGTTAATATATAAATAGGTTTCATAATAATCAATTATATACATTATTTTGGTGTAAAATCATTTTCATACTCAAAATTACATTAAAAAATCATTTTTGTTATGTTTTACATACTTTTATTAAAATCAATTTTGACCATCTCTAGAAATTAAATACTTTAAAATAGATTCAATATTTAGAATTATAATAATCAATATTAGGTAATATGTTTGAATTAGTTTTTTTATAATGAATAGTTACCATGGTAAAAGTTTATCACCACGATTAAGGGTAAAAAGGGTTAAAAGGGGCTTAAACTAAGAGATAGGAATTAAAAATTCGCTAATTTTTTTAATTTGATTGGTTAATTATATTTAAACCTTTACTTATCCTATCTTAAAAATGGGGCTAAATTGTAGGCACTTTCCCTAATAATGGAATTTCTTATATTTAAAAGTTTTTAATATTTAAAAGACTAACACACCTCTCATCGATAAAAGGGAATCTACTCTCCTCATTTATCCACACCATATGAGAATTTTATATTAACCAAGATATATAAAAATACCTTCCTATTTTTTCTCCCCATTTCCTATAGGTCCCGGTATCACCAAAAGACCAATCCTAGATGGATTAATGTGTAAGACAAAGGGAGATAACCAAGGAGGTATAAGTCTCAACTAAATTCATTCAAATTTATTTCTTCTTATAACTCATTAAAATTTATTATAACCATACTAAAATAGTTTCATAAGTACATTTACTATACATTAATGTTATTATGTTTATGTAATAACTAATTTTTACTTACAATCCATCTAGTGGAAATGAAAACATCACTCGAGTGTATGTATGAACTATCATATCTCTGAATACATATATTTTATTTTTCATCACTGCCTTTCATGGATGGTTATATAGATGGATTTAATGAATAGATATGATATTTATAATATAAAATCATTGAAACCCACACTTTTGGATTTGTTTCTAGAAACATAAATTTTACATTTCTAGATTTAATACTGATGAATGTGACCCAATATTTTCCATTAAAAACATAAAAAATCAAAATGATATATTGGATCACTTATATACCCAAGGAAATTTTAGGTTTAATGTTTTAGATAATTTGAAAAAAATATTACATAATAAATATCCATAACTTTAGGGGAGTAACATTTCTAATATACTTATATTTTTATATTCCATATTAAGTCTTAAACATCTCCCACAAAATTATTCACATATGAAAATTTTCTAAACACAAATAATTTAACATATTTTTTCATTACCTAGGGAAATGGAAACATAATAAGGGTGATCATAAATTCTCAATAAGGGTAAACATAACCATTAGAAAGTGAATGTAATCAGTTAGAAAAAAATGAGTATAAGGGGATGATGATGTAATCAAATTAAATGAGTATAACATAAGATAAATCACCCCCATAAATACTTGGATCATTAATCATGAAACATTGAAAAAGATTTAATACAGGAAAGAGTTATAAGAATCAATAATCACGAGACATGTGATATAAATATTAATCAAAGGAAATATTTAAAACCCATATAAATAATAATAAAAAAATTATGGTATCTTGGAATATTATATTCATAGAACCTTTATAGAACCCTTATAAATGGAATGACTATATGGTCGACTTCCATACCCAATGAATTGGATCGCTATTTGGGCGCACCTATTATATAAGTTATATCAACCTCAACCATGATCTATAATGGGTCCCAAACAATTTTATAAAATATATCTAACAACTAGAACATGAATAAAGTGTATAGAGATTTAATTTCATCATAAAACTTGTAAAATTACCATTATTCCTATCATAACTTAATTAACCCCTGGAAAAGGAACATGTTCCATGAAAATCTAATTGAAACAATCATAATACATCTAGATAAATAATTAGGATGGTATCATTACAAAAGATCATAAATGGATCATAAGTAACATCAATGGATGTCACCATAAGGAAATGTGCACTATATTCCATTATAACCTCATGGGGCCCTCCACCCCATTGGGAACTAGCATAAGCCCAAGGTTGTCCACCTTGGGACTCACTAGGGATGTGGGGAATGTTGGTGGTGAGGCCTCACCTATACCCATTTACCTGAATACACTTTTTATCATGGGGCACAAGTGAGTTTGTTAATGGCAGTGGTGTCCTGACACCAAGGTTCCGAGTTCTAGTCTCTCATAAAGAAAAATGCACTATATGCCATTATAACATCTCATGGGCCCCTCTACCCTATTGGGAACTAGATTAAGCCCAAGGTTGGCCACCTTGAGCCTCACTAGTGACTTATGGAATGCAGGTGCTGAGGCCACACCTATACCTCATTACCTAAAGGAGAGAATCACATAAGGGTCCCCTCTACCCCATTGGGAACTGGACTAGCCCCAAGGTTCGCCACCTTAAGCCTTTCTGGGGACATGTGGCATGTTGGTGGTGATGCCACACCTATACCTCGTTACTTGAATACATGTTTTCCCACATGGCATGGGTGAGTTGGTTACTGGTGGTGGCGTCATAACCCCGAGGTTCCAGTTTCGAGTCCCTCACAAGTCAACACACACTATATGCTATTATAACCTCTCAAGGTTCCCTCTACCCTGTTGGGAACTAACCTATGCCCAAGGTTGGCCATCATGGTTCTCACTGGGGACCTGTGACACACAGGTGGTGAGGCGTCACCTATACCTCATTACTTGAATACACATTTTTTCCATAGGTTAGGGGTGAGTTGGTTACTGGCACTGGCATCCTGAACCCGAGGTTCATGTTTTGAGTCCCTCATAAGGAAACGTGCACTATATGCCATTATTACCTCAAATGGGCCCCTCTAACCCATTGGGAACTAGCCTAAGCCAATGGTTGGCCACCTTGGACATCACTAAGGATGTGTGGCATGAAGTTGGTGAGGTCTCACCTATAACTCGTTACCTAAATACACGTTTCATCCCACAGGGCACAAGTGAGTTGGTTACTAGTAGTGGAAAATTGACCATGAGGTTTTGGGTTCAAGTCCCTCTCAAGGCAACATACACTATATACCATTATAACCTCTCATCGCCCCTATACCCCATTGGGAACTATCCTAAGCCCAAGGTTGGCCACCTTATGTCTTGATGGGGATGTGTGGTGCATAGGTGTTGAGGCCGCACCTATACCTCATTACCCGAATACACATTCACAACTTTGGTGGTGGGGTAGTGGTGTAAGGTTGAGGACCATAGTCACGATATTCAGTGAGGTATGGGGTTTAATTACTAGGAGCCCACTCTTGGGGGAATTTTCACCTCCCATACTCTTCTTTCCTTTATGGGTAACCTGGTGTCTCATTGGGTGGGAATAAGAGCACATAATACCTAGCTAACATATTTCTATATCGAACCATCACTGATCAAACCGTTACCCCATGAGACGCTCTTCCATCTCAACTAGCAACGACTCCTTCCCGGCTGGGGCTTCTTCAGATGACCTCTTCATGGGGAGGGAGGTTTCTGGGTGTGGAGTGTTTGAAAAGGACACTCCTAGAGATTCCATTTTTTTAATAAAAAATGTAATATTTAAAGAAAATTATGGTGATAATGATGAGAAAATCCATTCATTATGTAAATGTTAAAAAATAAACATTTTTTCAAACATTTTTTTATAGGGAATCAAAAGTGATCCCTTTGGAAAACATTAATAAATTTACTTTTAAAACTTATTTAAATAAGGTTAAAGACTATATAAAATATGTTTATAAAATAATTTATTTTATAAAATAACATTTTGATTTTTTTTGAAAACATGGACATGGAAGATGAAGATTTCTGCTTAAAAGAATTTTCTAGATCGATATCACTTACAATACAGTTTCTTGATGTTTCATTAATAAATAATATAGGAAATAGAGACTAAAAATGTAAAAAAACATTCAAAACTATAAGATAATAGAATATATATGTTTCAAGAAAATAAGTATATATTATTTCCTCCAAAGAAACCTTGAACATAAATAATCCTAAAAAGGAAAGAGATTATAACATAAAACATTTTCTTCTTTGTTAACCTTTCAATCATAATCCCCATAAATAATAAATTCAAATGAAATATTAAATACCATGAACATATGGATATTCATGATATAACATGTCAAAGGGAACTATATACACCTCATAGAAGAATATAGGTGCACAAAACTAAAATATACTCCAATGAAAGAAAATTGAGACAAGAGCCTTTACTGTTTTGGTGATCTCTTGATTAAAACAACATGAAACAGAGGGACTTATATAGATTAATAAAACCAAATAATTTTCATGAAAAACAATCATAAATTATATTCAGGGTATTTATATACACCACACAATAAAAATATGTGGTGAATATGGCATGTTTCTCATAGATATTGATGTGTGATGAGAAACCCTTACCTCAAGTCTAGAATTTCCAAGTATGTCCTTCAACTCATGTATAATAATATTATATAAATTTTTTTTATTTATTAATAAAATTTTACATTTTAAAAAATTATACTTAATTAATTAATTTATTTATTTAAATTAAATATTTAAATATTTAATCAGTTAAGTGGACGTTGGGTGTTTTTGAGGATGTCCAGTCTATAAATTAAAAACAGATTTTGTGTGTTGAACGTGATCAAATAAATAATTATTTTAACATATTAAGAATAATAATAATGAAATATTTATCATATTTATAAATAAATTGTACTTTTAAAACCAATCATGAAATATGGTTATGGAAAATTAAGAATGTTACAATCATGTAGATTGTAGGTCATACGTACACATGAGTAACATTTCCATTTTTCAATGAGAATTATGTAAAGAAGTTAGGTATTATTTTATAATTCAATAATGATAATAATATCATAAATACCATATTATTTCTTTAAATATACTTATATATATCATCCATGTGATGTGGTGATGAAAAAAATAATTGCATCGCTTCATGGAGGCGGTAGTTCACACACACACGCATGAACAATGTTATCATTTTTCAATGAAAGGGAAAAAAGTAAATGATATATTAAATTTTAATAATAATAAATATTTTTTTAATATTATATATAAAAATTAATTCAAAAATTTTAATCATACATGAGATGTGATTATGAAAAACAAATTACACTAGTTCACATGGTGGTTGTCTGTTGTACACACAAATGTTTGTTTCTTTTCACATTTTATGGAAGATGAAATAGATAAAGGTTATGAAATTAACAAAATAGCATCTTAGTATATGCTATATAAGGATTTTATTATATTATAAGAGTTTAATAATATTTAAATTTTTTATAATAATAAATAAAATATAATTCTCAGTTAAGAAAAAAACATGTTCTCCAGACAACCTATATAGGTTAGCACCAAAATCCTTACTAATAAGGTTTTATAATAAAAAAAATGATCCTAGTATATTATTAGGGAATTTAGGAATGGATTTTTTAGGTATTTTATGAACTAAAATTCTTTGTAATTGTAAATTGGAGAGGATAGGGGTGGAATTTTATAAGTGGGGAGGAGTGGAATTTTTGTAAATCCCCAAAACTATTAAATAGTGGAAATTCACTCTCAAGAAAAGTTCCTCAAAAATTGAAAAAAATATAGTGGATGGAATATAAGGTAGATCCACACCTCAAAAAAAAGAAACATGTTTTATGTTGATTTAAAATTTTCTCTTATAACATTTTTCATACATTTTTTTTGAAATCAAAAACATTCTATTTCTTTATTATGTTACTTATTCCAAATATATTATAATGTTTTTATAAGAAAAAATAATATTTTTATCTTACTTATAATAATATTTAAATACTTATGAAAATGTACTTTTTAATTATTCTTATCATAATAAGACTGGATACGATATGTTTTTCCTAATAAGATTGGATACGATAATAATCGTACTCATTTTTATCATACTCAGCTTTATCAGATAGAATATAAGATATCCTATTATATCTTTCGTATTGAAAAAATATTATTATTTGGATTGATAAAGTTTTCTATTAAAATCAAACTCAAACTCAAAGAATATATCAGAATGACCTTTTAGTACTCAGAAAATATTATCTATAATATAATAAATATATTTTACACTACAAATGGCATATATCAAAATGATGTCGGACATTATGGTATAATATTACCATTGAAGTGCCTGGTGTCTAAGTCATTCTGAATAAATCATATCAAATATGACCATTGAAGGATCAAGATGATCATTTGAAGCATGCTTATAAACACCCAACCATTATAAGAGTTTAAAAGCTAAGCGCTGATAATTTATTTGAAAAAAAAATCTATGGGTTTAAGAGATCTGAATCTTACAAGATTAAACTACTTATTCCTTGTAATTGTAATCTATTTGAGTTTGTTTTTGTAATAACTGATTGTGTGAATAAAATTGAGGGATCACAAGAATAGAGATAATGACAAGTTGGTCATCGTATCGAGGTCTCACAAGGATAGTGATATAAACAAGCAGATTATCGTATCAAGGGATCACATGGATAGAAAGATAGACAATAAAATAATCATATTAAGGGATCACAGGGATAGAAATATAGACAATACAATCATAATATCAAGGGATCAATAGAATAGTGAGATGCACCAATCATCGTATCGAGGTATTTATCTAGTAAGGTAATGATAGAATTTCTTGTATGTATAAAATAAGGGACCTTTATCCCGATTATTGGATAACCTACTCTTTGAGTTAAAATAATTGTATTTATTTGTATTAGTTGTTTTATTACAAGACTTTTATTTCTGCTACAATTTTAATAGAAAGTGAATCTGTTTATATTAATTGTTTATTTTTATTTTTTTTATCAAAATAGATTTAATTATGATATAATTGTTCTACACATGATTAAGTTGGGAATGTATTATTACTCTGATTACAATTCTCTATTCCTTAAGATAGAATCATTATTTTTCAATACTCTAATTTATCGTAACTATTGTGATTATAATTATTTTTGTTTTTACTCTATTTAAATCATTTTACTATGAATACCATTAAACTCTGAATAAATTACCACTTCTTATTGAATAATATTCTATAAATTGTTAAAATAGAATCATTTTCTTATTACAACCTATAGAATACATATCAAAATCAACGTGATTACAATTCGTTGTTCATCAGACCCATGGGCTATGTCTTATCACCTTTTGAATACTTAAGATGTTTTGGGAATATGACTTGTTTAACATTATTAAACTAAGTTTCTTTTAAGGTTAAAAATTAAAGTTTTTAAAGTTACTATTCACCCCCTCCTGTATGTATTCATCTTCATATACTTTATGATCCAACAATTGGTATTAGAGACAAGTATTTGTTATACTGATACTTATATTTGGTATCAATAGAGGTTTACACATCTCAAATTATTGATAAAATTATTTTATTTTATTTAAAATTACTAGTCTTCTTAAATTTTGTTATAACATTTTTGTTCGTAAATATTTTCTACACTAACATTTATTGTGAATAATTTTTTTGTATTTTTTCAATATGGAAGGAATAAATGTTGGTTTAATAGATAACCTCAATCCAAATAGATCCTTTATTTTTGATGGATCCAATTATGAGTATTAGAGAGATAGAATGCATACATTCATTATAAATACTAGAGTTGACAATTTATTCTTTTTAACTGGAGATTAAAAGATGCCTAACAAGGAAGTAAATACCTTTAAAAATCAACAAAAACAAGAGTATCAATTGAATTTAAAAGTTAGAAACACTTTATTATGTTCTATGACTAGGATAATCTAAATTCATATTGCTTTTTGTGAAGATTATAATAGTATCTGAAGAAATCTATAGATTAATTATTTTAGAACATCAAAGATTGTTGAAACTAGAAGATCAATTCTTAGTGATGAATGTCAAGCATTTGAATTTCCTTTTGGAGAACCTATTACAGAGGTACAATAAATGTTTATAAAAATAGTAAATATTCTATAATATATGGGAGATAAATGATTAGAATATTAAATCCTTTTTGAAAAGATAATTGATATCATTTCTAATGAGTGGATATCTAAGAGAACAACCATTGATAAGTCAAGGAAGATTAGAAATCTCTCACTTGGTGATTTATTTGGAACCCTTTTACAATATGAGGTTATAATAAAAAGAGATGTTGATAAAGCAGAAAAGGAGTGGTGGAGTTTATTTTTATTCTACTTCAAATCCGATTAAATATTAGATGCCCGAAAAGGTTGTTAAGTCGATACATAAAAATAAAGTTATTATTCCATATGATTCTAATGATTCTGAACATTATGAATCCAAAATTTAAAATATATCTCAAATAATGAACAATATTGTGGGTAAAAAGTATTTTTAGTATCATTACAATAAAGGTAACAAATATAGGAATGAAAAGAAAGACTCTAAAGTTACTTGTTATGAGTGAAAAAGATTTGGACATATTCGACCTGATTTTCACAAGTTTAAAAAGAAAGGCATAAATGATATATATTCTGATAGAAATCAAAATAAGTTCTATAATTAAAAAATTAAGAAATTTCTTAAATATTTTTACACTTGGATTGATATTGGATGTTATTCTTTAAACAATTCTTTAAATAATGAAATTCCATATTAGAGGAATATTAGTCTTCTTTCTAGAGATCCTATTGAAATCAATGTTTTATGAAAAAGGTACACACAGAAAATTATTTAACTAATATGTCTTTAAATTAAAATTACCCCAATTAGAATAATTAGATATATTCAAATTAATAATCCTCCTCATTTAGTGATGATAATACGTTACCATCTTATGAAGAAGTTTCTCGCTTTGTTAAACTTTTATAAAATGAAAACTTTAAAGTTTATAAAAAACTTGATAAGGATAATGAAAAACATGAAAAAGTTGATTCAAAAATTGATATTTTGAAAAAACAAATATATAATACAACAAAATATATTGAAAAATCCAACTATAAAAAAATTTCTTCTAAAGAATTAGAAAACGTTATTTTTGAAAATAAAAGTTTACAAACTAGTTTTGAAAAACTCAATTTCAAAACTATTGATAGTAAGGATAAGGATTAGTGATAAAACTAAAATCTGAAATTTATTCTTTAAGAAAGTTTTTTCCAAACTTTACTTCTGGTAAGGAAGGTTTTGATAAAATGTATAGACAACTTATTCCACATGGAACTTGTCCAAGAATAGAATATACCTATAAAAAACCAGTTTGTAGTAAAAAATAATTTATTCCAAGAAATGACCCCTTTTGTACTAAATCTAAAAGTAGAGTTCATTAGAAAAATAATTTTTCCTTAAATAAAATTTAATCCTTAGGGTTAAACAAATCCCATTTTTCAAAAAAAATGTGGATTTCTTAAAAAAACAACATTTATAGCCTCAAAAAGTTTTGGGTTCCAAAAGTCTAGTTGTATTGTTTTTAGAAAAAAAAAGGAAGTAGCAACAACAAGAATACATGGAACACGGATAGTGGGTGATACAAACATATTACTAGACATAAATATTTCTTTGAAAATATTACCATGATGAAATGTGGAAAAGTTACCTTCATAGATAATGATCAAGGTGAAATTATCAGGATAGGTAATATTTTTATTCTTGGAAAAAAAATTTTGAATTTTTATTTTTTAAAGGCCTTAAGAACAAACTCATAAGCATAATTAAATTATTTGATTAAGGTTACCTTGTTAACTTTAGGAATGATCAATTTGTATCACACAATTCTAAGAATGAATTCATTATTTCTACCCATTTCCATGAGAATGTATACACACTAAACATAAGAGAACTTATGAGCCAATACTTACCCTTCCTTAGTGAAATAGAAAATAAATATAAGTTATTTCATATAAGATTTAGACATTGTAACCTTAGAAAATTATTTAAGTTAATTAATCAAATATTTGTTAAGGATTTACCAGAGATTTTATTTGATTCTTCAATTTTTTTGACCCTTTCCAGTACGGTAAGAAATATAATTCTAGTTTTAAATCTATTAGTGAAGCCTCAACTTCTAATGTTTCACATTTAGTGGACATATATATTTTCATTCTTAAAAAAATTGTAAGTATTGGGGGAAAGTAATATGTATTTTTTCAGTTTATGATTACACTAGACAAACATGGTTCTATTTTCTACTAAATAAATCTGAAGCCTTTTTTATTTTAAAATTTTTTTAGATAAAATTAAAAATAAGAAAAAAATTTCCTTGATAACTATTCATAGCGATCATGGTGTAGAATTTTTAAATTCATATTTTGAAAAAAAAATTAAGAAAGGCATTATAAATAACTTTTCAACTCCTAGAATTCCTCAGCAAAATAGTGTTGCTGAAAGAAATAATCACATTCTTCAAGAAAAAACAAGAACCTTATTGAGTGAATACTCAATTTCTATACATTTTTGGGTTGAAGATGTTAGTACTACTTATTATACAATAAATTGAGTTTTAATATGACCTTTTATAAATTAAACTTTTTATGAATTGTGGAAAGAATAAAAACCAAAAGTTTCTTACTTTGGATTATTTGGATGCGAAATATTCATCTTGAATAAAAAATATAACTTACACAAATTTGAAACCAAATACAATGAAGGTATATTCTTAAGTTATTCACTACTTTAAAGGAATATATAGTTTATAATAAAAATTATTATACTGTTGAGAAAACAATACATGTTAAATTTGATAAAATCAATCATTTTGTTTTTAAACAAACCCAACCAACATCCTCAAATGTTTTTTCCAAAACTGATCCTCAACCTTTGATAGAATATTCTTATAATAAGGAAAATAATCAAGATGTTTTTTATGAAGTATTTACTCACGAAGTTTTTCTACCTTATATTGATAAACAAGTTTTAAAAAATTCATGTCAATTTTTCATTACCACAAAAACAGTTTTTCCTGGCACCAACCTTTATCAGCGCTAACCAAAAAACGCTGATAAGGGGGGGGGGGTGTACCTTTATCAGCGCTAAAAAAGCATTGATAAATGTACCCCTTTATCAGCGTTTTTTTAGCACTGATAAAGGTACCCCCTTTATCAGTGCTTTTTTAGCGCTAGTAAAGGGACCCCTTTATCAGCGCTTTTTTTAGTAGTGTTGATAAAGGAGGTCCTTTATTAGCACTATTTTTAAAATCGCTGATAAAGGGTCGACTTCAAAAAAATTATTTAAAACTAATATATAAATATATAAATATATAAATATATTTATATAGTTATATTGATATAAACATAACATATAATTTTTAAATATATTTTAGATAAGTATAAATAAAAATTTACACTTAATATACTTATTATATAAGATATTTAGTGAAAATAGATTATAAAAAAATTAAAAAAAAATATATTTTTAATTAATAATTTGATAATTATTATGGATTAATAGTCATTCAATAACAATTTAAAGTCTAAAAAAATTAAAAAAATTAAAAAAAAAGATCTAAAATATGTTGAAAACGCAACTCGAACTTCAAACGGCCATAACTTTTGATCCGGGTGTCCGTTTGAGCTCTACCACATATCAAATCAAAGCCTGCGACAATATATACACCCCTGTGATAGAGGGGGGGGGGTTAGCGATCAAGGTTTTTTCATGGACAAAATAGGCCCATAAGGACTCGAAAACTGAGTTTTTAGTCGGGGTACCCCGATTTTTTAACATTTTGTGGATTTTTAGCCTCGTTTAAGGGGGCATTATTGGATATTTTTGGTGGGGACTGAATTTATTTCAAGGTATTACATTCATATTGATATTATTTCTTTCAAATTTTATCATTTTTTATAATGCACTGCTATTTATAATCAAGTATATACCAATATATACATATTTCTTATATACTCACACATAAAAATTTAATTTTTTAAATAAATAATTAAACATATTCACATATAAAATATATTAAATTTATCTAAATACTAACTAATATAAAATTTATTTAAAATAGAAATATATGAGTATTTATATAACTATATATTAATCTAACTATATATATATATATTAAAATGACTATAAATATATATTAATATCACTATAAATATATATATATATATAATAATATAACTATATATATATTAATATAAATATATATTACTATACGAATAAATATAACTTAATATATATATAAATAAATAGATATATCATTAATAGGAGAACAAATCAATATAGGGGAGTGATAAAGGCTTCAGGCGTGCAGGGTGGAGGTCTGGAGATCAAATCTGGGTGGAAGTAGGGATGCACGCGCATGGGTGAATCTAGGTCTAGCACTGATAAAGGGTGGGAGATAGCGCTTATAAAGGGTGGAGGGGTGTGTGCGGGTGCTGGAGGGGGGCAGAAACGCACCGTAAAAGCGGGGATCAAGCACTATAAAAGCCCCCCGATTGGCAGTTTTTTTTAAGTTTTTAACCTTTATCAGTTCTAAAAAAATCGCTGATAAAATGGATCCTTTATCAGCGCTAAAAAGAAAGTGCTAATAAAGTACCCTTTTATCAGTGCTTTCTTTTAGCGCTGATAAAGGACCCCTTTTATCTGTGCCTTTTTAGCACTGATAAAAAGGGTCTTTATCAGCGCTTTTCAGAGCGCAGATAAAGGGGACCCCCCTTTCTCTTCGCCAGCTTTAACGGTGATTTTCTAGTGCTGTTAAAGGCCATTTTTAGCACTGATAAAAGGTTTATTTGTAGTAGTGGTTTCTTAGGAATCATACTTGTGATGATATCATTGGTGATGTGAATCAACCAGTTAAGACTAGAAGATCCTTAATAAATGAAGTAGAACATCTTTTTTTCTTTCTCAATTTGAACCTAAAAATCTTGATGAGGCTTTAGGTGATGATGATTGGATAAAAGAAATGAAATATGAGCTAAATTAATTAGAAAGGAACAAAGTCTAGAACTTGGTAAAAATACATAGAGAAACTTTAGTAACTAGAGTTAAATGGGTCTTCAGAAACTAGTGCGATGAAAATTGAATAATCCTTACAAATAAATCAATACATTCTACTAAAGGTTACAATCAACAAGAGGTAATAGATTATGAAGAAACCTATGCATCAGTATCTAGACATGAATCTATTCATATTCTATTAGACTTTGCAGATTTTTTCAATTTCGAACTTTTTCAAATGGATATGAAGGGTTCCTTCCTTAATATATATGTGCATGAGGATTTTGTTTGTTGAAAAACCTCTAGTTTTGAAGATAAAAATCATCCTGGTTATGTTTTTAAACTTACAAAATATTTATATAGACTTAAGACAACCCCTAGAGCATGGTATGATAGATTAACAATATTTTTCTTACAAAACAATTATGTTAAAGGAACCATAGATCCAACTCTTTTTATAAATAAAGTTAATAAAAACACTATGATTGTTCAAATATATGTTGATGAAATTATATTCGGATGAACTAGAAAATATTTATTAGATTCCTTTGTGAATCGTATGAAATCTGAGATTTAAATGAGTAGGATGGGTAAGTTAACATTTTTTCTTGGTTTTCAAATATCTCAAAAACTAGAAGGTACTTATATATCTCAACATAATTATATCAAAGATATTCTTAAAAATTATGGAAAAGACAATACTAAAAGTTTTAGTACTTTAATCGGTACCTTAAATACACTTGATATTGATGAATCTGGGAAACCAGTTGATCAAAAAAAATTCATAGGTATGATAGGAAGCCTACTATACTTAATATCTAGTCATCTAAAATTAATTTTTTCTATATTCTTATGTGTAAGGTATCAAGGTAATCCAAAGTAATATAATTTAAAATCTATAAAATGATTTTTTTTCATTATCTAAAGGGAACTATCGATCTAGGAATTTTCTATTATTATAGAAATTATTTTGAATTAAAAAGTTTTTTGGATGCTGAATTCAGTGGTTGTAGAATGGATAGAAGGAGTACTTACAGAACATGTCATTTCTTAGGATATTCATTAGTTTCTTGGTATTTTAAGAAACAAAACTTGGTATCACTTTCCACTACTAAAGCTAAATATGTGGCAGATCAACGTTGTTGTGCTCAACTGTTGTGGATGCAACACACACACACTGATTATGCCATGAGTTTTTCTAAAACTCAAATTCTATGTGATAACACTAGTTCTATTCCCTTAAGTAAAAACCTTGCACATCACTCTTGTGAAAAACACATAGATATTAGGCATCAATTTCTTAGGGATCACACACTTAAAAGATATATCATTTTACAATTCATCGGAATGCAAGAAAAACTTGATGATGTTTTTACAAAACCATTATCTTCTAATATATTTTAAATCATTAAATAGAATCTAGGAATGATTAATGCAAAGAAGTCATTCTCATATATTTATTGTTTACTCGTCTCCTTATATTAAGTTATTCCTTTCCAAAGAGGAATTATATATTATTTTTATTATTTTTTAAATTTTCAAACATTATTTTTCCAAAAATCTTATGTTTTTTAAAAAATTTAAATTTTCTAAAAACTCCATCATAATGAATTTTTCAGACTCAAGGAATATATAAAACTTTTTAGACTCAACATTGTATGAAATCATATATGAAAAAATTATCGTATAAAAGTTTTTTTAAATCATATTTGTAAAATATATCATATTTAAGTTTATTTTTAAATTGGAATTCAAAATTTTATCAATTTGAATTTTTATTCAATTGTATTCAAGTTTTCAATTCAATTATTTGTAATCAGATTGTTTTCATCTATCGTAATTTGTTATTTTATAAAAACAATAAAAAAATTATAATATCGATGATTTAACTATGAAAGGTATTGTTCTTTATTTTTATACTTTAACACAATTCCATTATGATTATTCTTACCCTTTTTTACTGTTACTTTTATTTTCATTTTTTGTTTTCATTTTTTTCATTTTCACCCAATACAATAATGTTTTTTATAAAACCTAAAGAGTTTAAATTATTTAAAAATATTTATTTAGATAATTCCCAACCATTAGATCAAAAAGATTAAATCTTAGCCATCATATTTTTTTGGAAGATCAATCATAACTTCAACCACCTATATAAAGGGGACCCCCTTGTGTCCCACATTAGTTTTCTGAGAATTTGTGCCTTGAAGTGCATACTCGTTTAAGTATCAGAGTACTATTTATTTCATTCATGTAAGAATAATCAGCTTCAAGTCTAAATATGATGGTGTTCATGAAGGATTACAACAAATGGTTTATTTTCCATGAAAGCTTATCATCAAGATAGTTTTACAAAAAATATGATTTGTCCCTTAGAAGGATTATAGATTTTCAATGTTGCCAATCATTATGTGTGGAACAATCAGATCACGATTACAATTTGTTTTGTTTGAATTTGATTAAATATTTTTATTATTTTTTAAAGTTTTTTAAAAAATATGGAAGGGAGTTGTTTTCTATCTTAATTTATGAGAAAAGATATAATATGACACTTAGGGTAGTCGCAGCTTTCCTAGGAATTTTAGATTAAGGGGATGTATTTTTTTCATCTCATAAACTATCAAATTCAAAAGGTATATTTTTCAAAGAAAGATATGAAACATATTTTTCCAAGAATGCATTAGATGATGAACCAAGGAAGGTCAAACATCTCAATCTAGACTAAAGAGTTATAGCCCTTTGGATGCAAGGTTTTTTTATTCCGAGAAAGGGAGATATAGATACTTTGAAAGTACTTGATATCTTTATTTTTTATTACTTTGTAAATATGAGGAAGATGAAATTATCTTGTTTTATTATTTTTAAAATCAAGAATAAAAAATATGGATTAATAAAGTCTCATATTATAATTTTTCCATCTTTGATAAGTAAGACGATTACATTAATTATGAAACAGGTGAACATTGCAATCAAGTCTGAGCCTATTAGAGAAAAGATTATATTTATAAGTGATGAAAAAATGAAAAGAATGAAGCTTTTTTTTATTCCAAATAAATTTTTTTATGAATAATACTCAATTTTATGCATTGAAAGAATAAATTTCTTCTAAGACAAAGAAAGTATATAAGGTTATTTAAAAGATAAAGGATGACTCCCTTCCTTTTCTAAAAGAAAAGAAACAAAATAAATACTCAAAAGAAGTTATTGATGAATGGAGAATGAGAAAGGCTAAAATAAAAAAAGGATATCCTCAAATCAGAATTGTTCCAGCCAAAACCTTAACTTTTAAAATATATTATGATTAATTTCTAGAGAAATAATCAAATGAAAAAATAAAAGAAGAAACTATTGGAAGCACAATTGTGGGATAAATTATTGAAAATAGTAGAGTTCACTTCTACTAATATTGTTTTACCAAATATGGATTCCGTATTTTCTCTTAAAGAAATAATTTCTTTCAATGATGATGTTCCCTCTATAAAATACAATGAAAAAATAGTTGTTTTAGATAAATAATCTATTACAGTTGGGAAAGGTGACTTGATATTAGAGACACAACTTAAATAATTATTTTCGAAAAGAGATGGAAGAAGTTACTGAAGAATTATATTTTCTTGAAAAAGATAGTAAAGGTATTTAATAATAACATGATTTGATATAAATAGAAGATTATGTTGGGTAATAATAATAAGAAAAAGAAAAATAAGAGTAAGAAAAAAATATTTTAAAGGAAGTATGTAATTTTGAAAAGAATCATAAAGAGGAAGAAAATCAAATTGTTGTGAAAAAAGATCTTCCTTATGATAATATTTTTTTAAGGACTTCACAAGATTCCTCAAAAGAATTATCTTATTTTGGAAATATAAAGAAGAAATATTTTCTTCAAGAGATGAAAACGTATCTATCATTTCAAGAAGTTGAATCTTTATCTAAGAAGGATGAACAAGATTAGAACCAAAAAGCAGACACTAGTAAAATAATTATTATTGATGTTATTGATATTTTTTATGGAAACCATAATTTACAATGGATTGAAAAATTAGTGTCAAAGAAATAAAAAAGGAAAATAGTTTAATTAGAAATCATAACCAACTACATTATAATCACTCAAAACAATCAATCAGAGACAAAATCATCGAATATGATCTCAACTTTGGGACTCAATTAAATATTTCATACCTTGAATATATTGGAGAGAAAAAATCATTACTTTCCCAGACTAGAAACTATGGTTAATTTATTTACTAATAATTAACCTGAAAAATCAGATTTGGTGAAAATTTTAATAGATATATTGATATTTTTTAGGAGTATTTCAAGATCTTTAAATAATGTGTCGAGTGTCATAGGAAAATTTGAAATAGGATAGTTAAATTCTCATGGTGTTGATAATGATATAAAACTTAATGATGATAATTTTGAAAATATTAATAAGTATTTTAATGAAATTGATAGAAATTTAAATATTCTTTTTAAATACATTCCCAATAAATTAAAATACTTGAGAAATTTAGTGATACATCTGAAAAACAGACTCAAGATATCATATATTTACAAGGGAGCTTAAAGTTTCTGCTTCATGAGATTTTAATATTAAAGAATTATAAAAATTAAATTTTTGATTTGAAGAATAATAATGATGTATTCTTAGAAATATTTAAATATTAGGAAGACAACAATAACACTCTGGAAGAAATGATTGAGGTGAAAGATGAAAACTTTTAGATCTAAGAGGAAAGGTTACCAGATCTAGAAAAGAAAAAAAATATCAAGAAGAGTTTATTAAAAAAATTAAATAAGGTAGTAAATAATTCAAGAAGTTGAAGACAATAGTGAGATCACTAATGTTGAAGAAAGATTAATTTCTTAAACTCTTGTTGTAATTTTTTGTATTGTACTTTCATTCAAATACTTTTTCATCTACATCGAATTTGTTTGAATTTATTTCAATTCTTATTTAGTTGAATTATCTTTTAGATAATCAAGTAATTTAATATTGTGTTTCATATTGTTGTTTATCTAACCCATTTTAGGTATTACAAGACTCTTCTCTATCCCTTTTTTAATATCACAAAGGGTGAAACTTTATATAAAGGGGAGATGTTTAAATTAAGGGGGAGAAATTTCATTCTAAGTGTGAAGACGATCCTTAGGGGGGTTTTTCTACTATGGGTGAGTTAGTAGTATTCATCAACATATTCATATGAGTTATAAAATCAATTGTAGATTAGTATAATTTTCATGTATGAATATGATTCAAAGTTTACTATTCATCTAAGTTTTGTGGTTTGTGCTTTCCAAAAGGGGTGAGATTGTTGAGATAAAAGTTTTCTAATAACCTTGTTCTTAATTTTATTTCAGAAATCACAAGCATCTTATTTCTTTATTATCTTACTTGTTCAAAATAATTTATAATTTTTTCTGAAGAAAACATAATATCTTTATCTTACATAGAATAATATTTAAAGAGTTTCAGAAATATACTTTTTGATTATGCTTATCGTAATGAGACTGGATATGATATTTTTATCGGAATAAGATTGGATACGATAATAATCATACCTAGTTCTATAGTACTATATCGAATATAATATCACATATTATGTCTTTCTTACTAAAAAATATTAATATTTGAATTGATAAAGTTTTTGATTAAAATCATACTCAGACTCAAAGAATTCATCATAATGGCCTTATCACACTCAGAAAATATTATCTCTAATATGAGAAATATGTTTTACACTACAAATGGTTAATATCAAAATCATGTTGGACATTCTATTATAATATAATCATTGAATTTCCAGGTGTCCAAGTCCCTGTGAAAGACTTGGAGAAAATATGACCGTTGGAGGATCAGAATGATAGTTGGAAGCATGCCTATAAATAACCAGCCATTCTAAGAGTTTAAAAGTGAACTGATGATCATTTCATTTGAAAAAATTATATATGTGCGAGATCTACGAAGCTTATAAAAATTAACTACTTATTCCTCATACTTGTAATATTTTTTAGTTTGTTTTTGTAATGAACAATCAAATGAATACAATCGATGGATGACTGGAATAGCAGGGCAGACATGTTAATCATCGTATTGAGGGCTTGCGAGGATAGAGAGACATACACAATTATCATCATATTGAGGGATCATGGTGATAGTGAGAAATACAAGTCGATCATCATATCAATGGTTCACAAGGATAGTGTGATAGAAAAGTCATTGTATCAAGGGATTTCTCTAGTAAGGGAAAGATAGAATTTATTGTAAGTATAAAATAAGGGACCTTTATCCTAGTTTATTAGATACCCTACTCTTTGGGTTATAAGAATTTTATTAATTTGTAGTACTTGTTTTGTTACAAGTATTTTATTTATGCTGCAATTGTAATTGAAAGTGAATCATTTTATATTCATCTTTTTATTTGTATTTTCTTTATCTTAATAGTTTTAATTATGATACAATTGTTCTTACCTATTTTAATTCATGAATACATTATTACTCTAATTAAGATTCAATAAGATTTAAGGTAGAATCTCTATTTTTTCAATACACCGATTTATCGTAGCTATTGTGATTATGATTCTTTTTGTGTTTACTCTAATTAAATCATTTCTACTGTGAATATGATTAAACTCTGAATAAATTACCACTTCTTACTGAATACAATTATATATGTTGTTAAAATAGAATCGTTTTCTTATTACGAACTATGGAATACATATCAAAATCTACTAGATTATGATACTTTTCTCATTGGACCCAAGGGCCATGTTAGATTACCTTATGAATACTTAAGAGGTCTTTTGAATACGATTTGTTTAACCTTGTTAAACTATGTTTATTTTAAGGTTAAAAATGAAAGTTTTTAAACTTATAATTCACCCCATGCCTTGTATGTATCCATATTCATATATATTAAGATCCAAAATATGAAATATGTTATTCTTTAACCTCGAAGTTTACTCACTTTTAACATTCAAGTTTTCACCTATGATAACTAGTTTTTTTTACTCTTTAGGGGTCAAGATAGTTACTATAAAAGGATAATTGTAACATAATTGGATCATGGTTGATATTTTTAACCATATCCTAATCACTTGGATGATTATATTATTTTTATTAATTTAAAATCATTTAATAAAATGTTATTTATTATAATTTGTCATTATTGTTAATTTCGACACTATTTATTTAATTGGACTTTAAAAATATCAATATAAGGATGGAATTAGAATATATTCCTTTAACAGTTCCCAAAAATGTTATAAATGTCTAAAAAATCATGGAAAAAAATAAATAAATCAATTTATATTATTTTTAGTATTTTTAAAATCATTTATTTTATTTTCCTTTTAATTATATAATCCCTGTGTTGGCATTACATTTTCATTTAATGTAATTATTTAATAACTAAAAAATTAAAAAAAATTAACATTATAAAGAAAAATAAATTATATTTAATATGACTATTTATAACCAAAAAAATGTATTTTTATCCATGTAATAAAATATTATAGAAATTAAAAGAAAGAAAGTGACATTTTTAAGTTTTCTTTACATTAAGTATCATAAAGGTCGCAATCATGGTCATATGGTACCAAAATGTCATATTTTAGAATCATGGACGATTTTGTATAAAATATACTCAATATATAAAATTAATTTTAGTGTTATGGTTACATTTTAGTCCTTGCAAAAATATTTTTTACCCTTAATAAACTCGTTTTACCTTTTACCATGGTTATCATTATTTACTATAGTTACTATGCATAATGAAAATAATTAAATTGACCTTATTAATCAATATTAATTGTTCTGATTAAAAATATAGAATATTTTTTTCAAATTAAATTCATAGAATTTTTGGATTTAATTTAAAATTAAACTCGAATATTTAGTGAAAAAGAAGATTTTCAAGAAATGTATTTTTCAAGCATAAGATGATTTTATATTAACTCTATGACTAGTAATTAACATTATATGAATTTAAATTAATATTTATAGATATATAGACTATTAATTTAATTTAAATCACCCTTAATTATGGGTTTTTTAATTAATTAAAATAGTGAAACATTATACACTTTAAAATAGTTTCCAAAAAAGTATGTTTCTTAAGCCAAAAATAAACTTATACCAAAATTTAGTGTAAAGATGATTAAAATATAATTAATTGGGTTAAATATAAATAATTAATACATGTGTTAATTGAAATAAAATTCAATTAATAATATTACATTTAACTTAATTTACTAAAAATAAATGGTTATATCTGAAAAATCGGTATTTTTCACCATTTACTGAAAAACCAATATTTTCCAAAAAAATATAAAATTTTTACCCTAATTTAATTTTGATATGTTTATTTAAAAAATAAAGTTACTTTTTTCAAGTAAAGTTTCTAAAAGTTCTAGATTTTAATTGTAATATATTCTCACAAAAATCAATGAGAATTAGTTTTGAAGAAAACATATTTTGATGAATAAATTGACATTACTAAAAATTGGTTGATTATTTTATAATAATTTATCAATAAATTTATATTTAGTAGGAAATTTATATATTTATATATTTATTATATTAGTCAATATTATTCATACCCACCAATTTAACATCTAGGTTTTAACAATCATATAATAATATTTTTTTTATTTATTTTAGTTGGATATTGCATCTCTTGTACGCTATCTAACATAGTTTTATTTTCTAAAATCTCAGGGTGTTACATACTCCAACCCTTTTATAAATTCATTCCTTGAAATTTGAACATTTTCTTAGTAATAAAAAGTTTTAAATAATACCTTTCTTGAAATACTATATCATAAAAAAGATCAAAAAAACTTCCGCATGTTAAGAAAGGGAAATACGAAGTTTATCTGGAATAACACATAAATAAGTTTCCAAATAAGAGATAATTGGTGGGAAGTGAAGAAAAAACATGGAATAAAAGTGTAATTATAAAATAATTATAGATAGTGATTGATATCAAGGATTATAATAAGGTGAATGGTCATTTTAAAGTCAAAAACCAGAAAACCATAAACCAAAGAGGTGTGAAAAAGACCATCAATTTCATCAGAAATGATGGTAACAGGACAATATTTCGGTTTCATGTTCCTTTTACTAGAGTTTAATAATTTCATTTACTATTTTAGACTAATAGTATAAGGAAAATATACTTGATTGATAAGTATAATTTAATCACTTAATCAATTCCCACCATAATATCAACTTTTTCTCTAAACAATGAGTATTCAAGATGAATTGTTTTAACTAAATCAATAAAATAAACTTCTAATAGCTCATACAATTTAAAAAAAGGTTAAACATTTATTTATTGTGTTTTTATAAATTTAATAAAAGAAAAATGATCAGTACAAGGTAATATAATTCCCAAAATGAATAAACCTTCAAATATTTAATCTCTAGAATTCAACAATGATATCAAAAGTTAAAACTAAATCATTCCATAAATAAATATCCTTAAAATTCTTCAAAATATTCTTTACTTGGATTGAAACCCAAAAATAAAAAGGGTTTTATCACATATTCTTTTGATATTGGTTTAACATCTATCTCCAAATAACACAAATCACTTTTACTGTCTCATTATAAAAAATTTATATGCACTAATCATATCATATCCAAGATATAAAAAAAATTTCCATAAAAAAATTAATCACCAAAAAGACATTGTAAAATCATATATATACTTCCAAAAGATAATTCAACCATCAATCATCAAATGAAATCAAATAATGTTCAGTCTATTTTAATCATATAAGGTTTCCAAAAACATGAAATTCCTTCAAAATATCATTAATCAGTTAATCATAAAAGATAATATAAATCCTAAAAGTTATCAATACCTTAGAAATTATTTACAAAAAATGTAAATCATACTTCATTTTGAACTGGATATTTACATATACTTGAACCCAATAAAACTTCTCCCAAAATTTCATTAATCATTTTAAGATCTCATCACATTAAAACTCTATGGGGGTTTCTAAGAATTCTAACTTATTATCATCATTAATCTCATAAACCAATGATGGTATCTACAACTATTAAGACAAAATATCATGAAACTATATTAATCTCCAAATTTATCTAAACTCTGTTATGATACCAACTATAAGAGCCTTGAAACTCACACTTTCGGATCTAGTGTAAAAAACATAAACTTTACATTTCTGGATTTGATATTGATGAATTTAGCCAATTTTTTCATAAAAATTTTCAAAATAAAAATGATATATTTAATAACTTACATAACCAAGTAACTTTTAGGTTTAGAGTTTTAGAGAATTAGGAAAAACACTTACATAATCAATATCCATGACTTTAATAGAGTATTATTCTAACTAAACCTAGATTTTCATATTCCATATTAATACTTCAACATATCCAAAAAAATATTTATATATGAAACCTTTATAAACACAAATAATTTAACATAATTATTTATAAAATGGGGAAATAGAAATATAAGAATGGTGAGATAAAATGATTAGTGAAGGTAAAAATAATCATTAACAACTGAATATCATTAGTGATAAAAATATTATCATTAGGATATGATGATATAATCAAAGTGCGTGAGAATAACATAAAAGAAATCGTACCCATAAATTTTGAGATCATAAATCATGAAACCTGAGAAAAAATTAATAAAAGAAAGAGTCATATGAATCAATAATCATGATCCATGTGATGTCAATAATGGTCAAAGGACACATTTAAAATTTGTTGCAAGAATAATGAATACATGATGGTATCTTGGTTTATTATCTTTATAAAAACCTTACATAAACCTTATAGAACCCTTATAAATGGAATAAATATTTGGTCGAATTCCATACCCAATGCAATAGAGCCCTATCTAGGTGCAACCATTATATAAAATATATCGGGATCATCCGTTAACTATAATGGGGATCAACCCATCACATAAGAAATAAAAAATAAATAAAAACATGAATAAATTTTATAGAGATTTAATTTCATCATAAAACTCATAAAAAACCGTAATTCCTTTCATAACTTGATTAACCTATGTAAAATTAATAGTTTTCATGAAAATCTCTTTAAAACAATCATAATCCATTAAGAGAAAGAAATATTATGCTATAAATATAAAATATAACTATTGGAGCATATGTAACATCAGAATATTTCATATTATATGGTAAATGATTTTTAAATTAACACTTTGAACATTTCAGGATGAAAATTACCTTTTTATTTTAAAAAGCACTTTTAGAAACTAAAAAATCACAAAATATTGTGAAAATAATTTTCATTTAAAATAACCTTGTAAACTAAAAAAATTATGCTTCAAATTAAATAATGGTCATGATAGTGAGAAAATCCATTCATGATGTAAATGTTAAAAAAATAAAAATTATTTTCAAACAAGTTACAAAGTGAGTCAAATGTTACCCATTTAGAAAACATTAAGAAATTTAATTTTAAACCATTTAAAATAAGATAAAATACATTGTAAAATAGAGTTAAGAAATAATTTATGTTTATAAAAGAACATTTTGAAAACATTTTAGAATATATGGATATGGAAGAGAAAGAGTCCTAATCTAAACAAAGTATAAGATTAGTATAACTTACAAGGGATTTTCTTGGTGTTTAATTAATATATAATGGAGGAAATGTAAATTAAATAGGTATACCACATTCATAACTGTAGTATAATAAAATAATTGTTTTTAAGAAAATAAGATCAAATTATTTCCTCTAAATGAACCTTGAACATAAACAATCCTAAAAAGGTGATTGTAACATAATCCCCTTTTCACCTTGTTAAATTTTCAATTATAAGCCCCATGAAATAATAAATTAAAATAAAACATTAAATATTAATCAAATAAGGATATTAATGATATAAAATTTAAAAGGGGTAGTATATACACTGATAGAAGAGGATAGGTGTGTAATAAAAAAATATTACTTAATAAAGGAAAATTGAGATGAGGGATCTTATTGCTTTGGTAATCTCCAGATCAAATAAATATGGAAGAGAGAACCTCATATGGATTATTAAAACAAAATAATTTTAATGAAAATAATAAAAAAATTATGTTCAATATATACACCACACAATAAAAATAAGTGGGGAATATGGAATATGTCTCATAGAAATAAAAGTGAGATGAGAAACCTTTACCTAGAGTCGAGACTTTCTGTGTATGTAATTTAAATCTTATATAATAAAATTATATTAGTTTTTTTTAACAAGAAAATTTTACAGGTTTAATAACTTATACTTAAATCGTATATTATATTTATTTTAATTAAATATTTAAATATTTATTCAGTTAAGTTCGTGTAGGCTGTTTTGAGGACGTTCAGTCCAAATTTTAAAATGTCTTTAATGTGTTGAAAATTATCAAAGAGGTTTTTATTTTAATATATAAATAATAGTAATAATGAAATATTTTTCATATTTATCTATAAATTGTAATTTTAAAACTAAACATTAATAATGGTTATAGAAAATTAGCTACGTTACAATCATGTAGATGGTTAGTTGTACATACTCTTGAGTAATATTTCCATTTTTCAATGATAATTAGGGAGAGAAGTTAAGAATTATTTTATCATTAAATAATTATCATAATATCATAAATAAAATATTATTTCTTTAAAAAAACTTATATATATCATATGTATGATGTGGTGATGAAAAAAAGAATTGCATTGCTTGTTGGATGCGGTAGTCCAAACACATGCAAGAATGAAATTATCATTTTCTAGTGAATAGGATGGTGAAAAATAAATGATATATTATATTTTAATAATGATAAATATTGTATTAATATTATATACAGACATTAATTCCTTGATTATAACCATCTGTGAGAGGTGATGATGAAAAAAATTACATCGGTTCGTGTGGCGGTATTCTTCCATACAAACAAATAATGGTTTTGTTTTTCATTTTATGGAAAATTATATGGATGTAGGTCATAAAATTGAGAAAATAATATCTAATTATATAGGTGATACTGATTCTATATATCATCATATTTTAGGAATATTTTAACTAGGTGAAATAAGAAATAAAATAGAATGCATGTTTAAGAACTATACTTGTTCTTCAGACATTCTCTTTGGATTTGTACAAAACTCATTAATAGGAGTATTTTATAATAAAAAAAGGATTTTAAGATGTTGGTAGGTAAGTGAGTAAGGTTTTTGGGTAGTTATTGGCCAAACATAATTGATTTTTAAGTGTGAATTAGATATGATAGGTGTAGCCTTTTACAAGTGGGGAGGAGTGACATTTTTGTAAATACCCAAAAATATTCAATAATAGAGAGCCAATCTCAAGAAAAGTGCCTCCAAAATTAAAAAATAATATATTTTAGGAAATTTAAGGTTGATACACACCTCCAAAACCCAAAAAAAATAGTCATTTTATTCCTTAACCTCTATGGTTACTCGCATTTACCATTTTATTTTTCACCTACTGTAACTAGTTTTTCTCCTCTTTAGGGGTCAAGATAGTTACTATAAAGGGATAATTGGAATATAATTTAATAATGGTTGATATTTTAAACTATATCCTAATCAATTGATCGAATATATTATTTTTAAAAATTTTAAATCATTCAATAAAATATTATTTATTATAAATTATTGTCAATGTCAATTTTGACACTATTTATTTAATTTGACTTTAAAAATATCAATATAAGAATGGAATTATAATTTATACCTTTAAAACTAACCCAAAATGTTATTAATATACATAAAAAATTCATGTAAAACAATAAATCACTCAATTTATATTACTATTACTATTTTTAAAATCATTTATTTTATATTTCCTTTAATTAATTAATAACTCTCTTGATATTTCATAAGAATTTAATATAATTATATAATAACTATAAATTTGAAATAAAATACCATGATGAAGAAAAATAATTTATATTTATCATGAATATTTATAATCAAACATAGTTTTTTTTCTATATCATAAAATATTATAGAAATTGAAAACGAAGTGACATTTTTTACTTATCTTTACATAAATTATTATAAAGGTCAAAATCATGGCTATATGGCACCAAAATTTTATATTTTAGAATAATGTATGATTTTGGATAAAATATATTCATCATATAAAATTATTTCAAGTGTTATGGTAACATTTTGTCCCTTATCAAATTATTATTTACCCTTAATTAACTCATTTTAGAATTACAGTGGTCATAATTATTTACTATTATTTCTATTCATAATGGAAAAAAATAAATTTAGCCTTTTTAAATAATATAAATCATGTTGATTACAAATATAGAATACATTTTATCAAATTCAATTCACATAAGTGGTAGAATTTAATTTAAAATTAAACCTATAGACGCGATGAAAAGTGGCTTTTCAAAAAAAATGTATTTCTAAATCACAATATAATTTTATATTAAGTATATGACTAGTGATTATAATTATTTGAATTTGAAAATAAATAACAATATTTGAAAAATTAGTTTTTTTCAATATTAATTGAAAAATCAATGTTTTTCGAAAAATCCCAAAATTTCACCCTAATTTAATTTTAATATGATGATTTAAAAAATGAATTTATTTTTGTAAAATAAAGTTTCTTAGAGTTATCCATATTAATTATAATATTTTCTCACAAAAATAAATAAAAATTATGTTTTAGGAAAAAGTATTTTTTATGAATAAAATGAAATTACTAAAGTTTATTTATTTTTTACTAATAATTTATCAATAAATTTATATTGATTAGAACATTTATATATACATTTAATAAAGTAGTTAATACTTTTAATACATTCGAATTTAACACCTAGGTTGTAATGACCATGTAATATTATTTTTTGGTTCATTTATGTTCAGTGTTGTGTATCCTTTACATTGTCCAACATAGTTTTATTTTCTAAAATATTTGGGTGTTGCAACCTTCCCCCTTAAATAAATTTCTTCCTAAAAATTAGGATTTTATCTTGATAATTAAAGGTTTTATATTTCAGAATACCTTTCTTGGAATCCCATATCATAAAAATTATTAATAAAACTTCCTCCTTTTAATAAAGGTAAATACAAAGGTCATCAAGAATATCACATAACTAAGTTTCCAAATAGGTGATCATTAGTGGTAAGTGAAGATATTGACTTTGAAGAAAAGATTAATTCTTAAATAATGATGGAGAGTGAAATAGATCATTGATCATAATAAATTGAATGATCATGAGAAATTAAACAAAAAAAACTATAAACCAAAGATGTGTGAAAAAGACCATCAATTTCATCAGAAATAATGGTAATACGACAATTTTTTTGTTTTATGATCCTTTTACTTGAGTTGAGGAATTTCCTTAACTATATAAACTATGAACATAAGGTAAATATAAATACTTCAAAAGTATAATTTCATCCTTTAATAAATTCATAACACAAGCTCATCTTTCTTTCCAAATGATGAGTATTCTAGATGAATTTTTTTCCTAAAGCACTAAAATACACTTTTAACCAGTCACATAATTCAACAAAAGGTAAATAAGATATTCTTCTTATCTATAGACATTAACCAAAACAAATATAGTTATCATAAGGTAAGATAATTATAAAATTAATAAACTTTCATATGATTAATCTATAAAATTAAACAATGATACCCAAATTTCAAACTAAATAATTCCATGAATAACTAATATTAAAATTATTCAAAATATTTCTAACTTATATTGAAACCTAAAAATTATATGGTTTTGATCACATATTCTTATGAGATTGATTTAAAATTTATCTTCAAAAACACCAAAAACTTTTCAAATATTCTGAAAAAATGTATATTCCCTATTCATATAAACTCTATGATATACTAATCAATTCTATAAATAAATTGAAAAACCATAAATCCATTATAAAACCATATATGATTCCAAAAGATAATTAAACCTTTAATCCTAAAATTAAATCCCATAATGTTTGTTCCGCATTAATCATATAAGGTTACCAAAATATCGAATTATTCCAAAATATCAATAATCACCTAATAATAAAATATCATATTGTAACATCATCTTGGACCTGGTTCACTCAGAAGTAATCAAACCTGGTCAGTCACAATGCCTCAAGGACAAAATCTCGGACCCAATTCACACATAAGTAACTGAATTCGATCGTTCACATGGCCTACAAAATGCCTCCTCATATATAAAAGGTTGATGACAAGAATTGAGGTTCCATGGTGGTATAATGGGGAGACTATACCCTAATGATCAGAGTAGAACAATGCTGTAATAAATGGATAAATAGTTGCAGTATAATAAATGAAAATTAAAATAGGGGAGTAAAATCATCTAGGAAATAATAATAAACAAAACAATAGTGGTTTCATACACCAATGATGAGTATGATGTTTATTTAAACAAAAAGAAACTGAAAAACATGGCAGTATGAACACATACATATAGGTATATCAAAAGGAACCAGAAAAAGTGTATCTCTAGAAACCATCATGGTCCAACTCTCGGTTATGCGCTTCACCTCTCCCATACCAAAATCAAATCAATCATCAAAAATTGGGTTCTTGCCCCTATCCCTACCTATATCCATGAAGTCTCTCTAGGTACCAAATGAAAACCTGAACAAGGTGTGAGATATACTTAGTAGGTCACCCCCAATGGTGTCTATAAGTATCCATCTAGTGCATATAATGTTATTAGTGTATAGATATAATAATTATAAGTAGTAATGAAAATTGTAAATGGTCATCTCTAGTTGCTGAGAGACTTTAGGATAACACTACCTACTTCGGCCTGTGCTGCGAAAACCTCAGAACATATGTCATAAAGAGCATATAAATATAAGTGTATATGTATGTATGTATGTATGTATATATGTGATATATATACATATATAGTGATGTTTATATACATATGTACACATAGTGATATTTAGGACTCAAGTCACAACTCAAGAATCTATTTATAGTAACTTAGAGTCTCATAAGGTAGAAAGGGATTACATTTTTGAGTATCAAAGATCATAAGGGTTCATGCCAAAGTATCATAGGTATAAGGGATTCCATTCCTGAGTATGACATGTTTAAGGGATTCCAGGCTTGAGTATCACAAGTATAAGGGACCCCATGCTCTAGTATCATATTTATAAGGGACACCATTCCCGAGTATCACAAGTATAAGGGATTCCATTACTGAGTATCACAAGTATAATGGACACCATGCTTGAGTATCATAGGTATAAGGGACACCATAAACGAGTATCACAAGTGTGTTCATTCAAATAGGATTTATAATTTATTAAAAATATTCTTTAATAAGGGTGTAACCACTGTTTATGTAAAATCATGTGATGTGGTCGTACCACTCACTTTCCATTTGATTCATTATAGTAATCTCATTTAGTAGTCAATCCAAAACCATATGGAAGATACTTTGGTCAAATAATCATTTATAATACTAAGGGGAAATTACATAGGTGCACCTCAAGGGTGTGTAAATAGTTTATGGGAATCTATTCCAATAATAATAAGAAGGAACAGGGTCATTTATTTTAAGGAGGGAAAGTTGTAAAGGAAAAGTGGAATATTTTTATGGCATTGGATGGTCAATCTGTCATGCAGTATCACAATGCATATTATAAAGAAAAATTACTTGACGTATAATTACTAGAACACTTACCTTATGGTGGTAGAGGAGAATTCATCCTGTATCAGCTTTTGATTTGGACAAGAATGAAAGAAATCAACAAAAAATACAAACACCATGAAAATAGAGCATATTATCTCACACAAACATATCATAAAAAGATAACAAGATAAAACGGTAAAATAAGGAAGTGAATCTAAGAGATTACTAGTGTGGTACCAATGTGGTAAATGATGGTCTTATCAGAGTCTAGACGAAGAAGCAAAAAATGAGTCTATCTTCTACATGGAAGAGGATCTTTGGATGGTTGGGATAGTTGTGTTATAGAAATAAATAAGGGTTATATCAAAATAAGTGGTTCTTTTCTCCTTTAAAAAAACATGGAATATTAATGATGTCCATATTTTACACAACAGGTAAATATACACTTAGGAAAAACCAATGAATATTGTTAACTTGGTATGTGAAGACCAATTCACATCATGTATTTATTCTATAATCAGCCTCTAGCATATTGATCACTTCTTCCCTAAAACAAGACAATTGACATTAAGGCGTGATTTCTGGGTCTAATCCAAAAATAAAAGATCAATATAGGTTTAAATGAAATTTTAAGGATCCATAACTCATATTAAAATCTGTGAGCTTATGGTCTTCTGCCCATAAAACAACTCATACCATAGTTTCCCTTAAAATGGTGGTAAAGGTTCATCTAAGAAGAACTCCAACCACTGATCATGTATGTCTGTTTCTATCTCCCAAGTCTCATCATATACACAACCATGTTACCATATCACCCATAATAGAGGGACATAACTACCTCAGATAACCTTCATTCATCGATTAATGATACAAATGAGATACTAATTCAAAGAAGAATTATCCTCTAATTTGATATCATTGGGATCAAAAGTATGAGATGGGTTGTCATGATATTGGTGAAGCTATGATATATGGAAGATATCATGCATGAATTATAACCTCTAAGGAAGATCTATACAAGAGTATACCCACTCGACTCTCTCTAATATCTCAAAAGGAATGACATAATGAGGTGATAGCTTGCCCTATCACTAAATCCATCTATGTATGAGTCTCTATGAAACATGTAATAAAAACAGAAATCTAACCTTGAACACAAAAGGTCGTCAATGATGGTTGATATAATATTTTTTTCTATACTGATTAGTAAACATACACTTCTAGATAAGATGTAACTACTATGAAGTCTCCTAAACGAGATGAGGTCGTAATAGCACTATCTCTCCTAACTCTAACCAGTACAAGGGTGAACAGTATAGCCTACTATATAGAGCCTCATAAGGATCCACCTGTATAGTACTCTAGAAAATTTTGTTGTAGTAAAAATCAATGACAGGTATATTTTTCTCCCAGGAACCTCTAAAATCAAGGAAAATACTTAGAGCATGTCCTCTAGCACCTGTAGTATCTGTTATTACTAGCCTTCAGTCTATGGGTGAAAGTTTATGCTTAGAAACACCTATATTCCTAGAGCCTTCTAAAACCCTTACCATAATCATGATGTAAAACAAGAATACCTATAAGTAAAAATGGTATGAGGACCCCCGTGTAGGTGTATAATCTCATGGAAATATCTTCTCCTAATCTCATCCACTAAGAAGGTCCCCCTAATTAGAAGGAAATGGGAGACCTTTGTCATCTTATACACAACTTACCAAACTATATTTCTACCTCAATGTGACCTCGTAAAAATAGTTACAAAATCTATAGAGACATCATCCCATTTCCATTCCAGGACCAGAAATGGAAATAATAAGCTAGAAGGCTGTTGGATCATCACCTTCACTTGGTGATAGGTGGAATACCCAATGATAAAACGCACAATATGATGTTTCATCCCAGTCCACCAATACTGTAAGATCATGTATTGGTACATCTTAGAAATCATATGGTATACTTCCCACCATGAAGCATGGGATTCTCACATTAGGTCCTATCACATGTTTATAGGCACGCATACATTCCCATGAATAAGTAGGATCTATTATTCATTTATAGACCATCCTAGTGGTGGGTCCCCACCTGAAATGCTTTCCCTTAGGACTAATCCCTTGGGGTCAGAGAATTGAATCCTCTTTAATCTATCCCAAAGTGATGAGGTTACCACTAAGTTCATAAGTAAGGTCCTTTCATAACTCTTATAAAACTATAGATACATCTAAAAAAGAAGATGCATCAACCTATATTGATAATTTTCTTCATAATAGCTTTTTTTTAGTCTTTTAGCTCAAATAATTAGCAACTACATTTCCCTTCTTAGGCATATAGGTAAGATCAAAATCTTAGGATTGAAGGTATTTGACCTGAATTATCTATCTTAGGTTTAATTAATTAATTCTAAAGATATATTTGAGGATTTTTTGGTCCATAGACACCACAAACCTATATCCCAACAAGTAATTCCTCCAAAAACACAACACATGAAAGAAAACTTCATGATTTTCAAAATTCTTATCGTGAGGAATCAATTGATAAGACCCACATACAAAAAATCAATCCCCTTATACCAAGAAATCCCCTAGACCAATACCAGGTGAATAAAAAAACACCATATAACCTATTCCAAACTCTGAAAAAATTAGAACTAGTGTTGAAGTAAATATTCTTTTCAGCTCCTGAAAGAGATTCTCGCATGATTTAGACCACAAAAACTTCATACTCTTTTTAGTTAGGATGCTATGATGTGTTTCAAGGCATGATAGGTCTGGTATAAAATACCTTTAATAAATAAAAATCATGAAGAAACTCTATATATAAAATAAATTCTTAGGATACTATAAAGAAAAAACAATTCTCAAATTCTCTAGGTCAACTAATAATGCTATCTCTCAGAGAATGTGACCCAAGAAGTGAACCTTATTGATCCAGAAGTGGAATTTTGTGAGCTTAGCATACAAATGATTCTCTTTTAGTGTATATAATATGATATCAATATGTTTTTCATGGTTGTTTTAAGTATCTGAATACACCAAGATACCATCCATAATGAATACCATAAACGAATCAAAATACATGTGGAAACTAGATTCGTCAAAACCATAAAAACTGTAGGCATGTTCATATGACTAAATGACATAATGAGATACTAATAAATACCATACCTAATAAAAAATGATATATGAGTTATGTTTAAAGTTATAACTCATTTTTGATGATAGCCTAACCTCAAATCAAACATGTATAAAACCTTTCCATCTCAGAGCTAGTCAAAGATTTCATTGATACTTGGTAGTGGATACCAGTTCTTAACTATAAGTTGGTTCATCTGATGATAATCCATAAAAACTTTAAGGTTACTATCAACCTTATTGGAAGAAAGGACAGGGGAACCCTAATGTGAAGTTTTAGGTCATACAAAACCCTTCACCTCTAAATCCACTAGGTGCCTATTGATATATTGAAAATTAGTAGAGGCCATCATATAAAGAGGAATTGATACTGGTGCAGCTCCTCAAAATATATTGATAGTAAACTCTACCTATCTCTCAGGAGGTAGTCTGTAAAAGTCATTATGGAATACGTATCTAAAGTGATCAACTACAGGAGGAAAATCAGCTATATGTACCCCCTAATCATTTAGAAAAATGTAAGAAATCTATACTATCACTCCACCCAACCCTTGATGATCTGGATTGAATATACTTTCTTAGACACCCCATTTACCCTTATGAATTAAAATATCTCCATCTAGTGATGTATATGATACCCTATGATGATATCAATCGACATAAACATGGTAAGAAATCAACCATCCCATCCTGATAATGATGTTTAAACCATACCTCTCAAGGATGAAGAGGTTCCATAGAAAATGATATCCACCTATCACTAGGGGGACTACTTACAGTGTTGTACAGTCCTTGAATGTATTCCCAAAGGAGTGTTACGAGTCATCACACCACTAAGGTATCAAAATTCAAGTCTGAGACTTTCCATAAAAGCTAATGTGAATGAATGTGACGTTTCAGTGTCAAATAAAGTAAAAACTAAAATAGAGGCTAATAGAATAGTACATATAACTGTAGATGGACGAACAATATTCTCCTCTAAAAAAGTCTATACTGTATAGATATGGCCAGATCTTTGGCCCTGAAATACAACCTGACTTTCATGAGTCGGTCCACCTTTTAGTGTTATACATCTAAATCCTGGATGCCTCATCCAAAACTACCTCTTCTACCTAAATATTCAGTAGTATTCCAAATACCTGCCTAGATAGGTATTATTGAACCCAATCCTAATGTAATACCTAAAAAAATTCCTATTCCATTAGGAATAGACAATAAAATCTTGTGAAAATGCTGAATATTTCCCAACCTACCATATCCTCTGTAGTCAATGGAGTCTCTAGGAAATTGAGGCCTCTTATTTCAAAGCTTTCCACATTAGTGATAAACCATGTAACAATTAGTGGGTTTCATCAGGATCTTTCCCCCAGTGTTGTATCAAAGTGACATTTCTAGATGAAAGTCAAAATACTTCCCTATCTCGTCTATGAACCGCCCTATCCCACACCATCATCTTACCTTGTATTATGATCAATCATAAGATCTTGATTCTATATTTATGAAATAATGGTAAACTGAAATACATTTACTTATGATTAGATGGATTATATGATCCCATAATAAAAATTCATTTTTCTTCCCAACACGTCACTAGTAATAATAAATGAGAAATGAAACAAGAAAAATAGTCCATCATGTACATAGTACCCTTTTGTAGATTCAAAAAATCTCTAGCTTAGTCTTCTCTTAGCATATGAGGAAGGAAATAATCATATAAGATTATCTAAAAAATAGCCTAGGACATACCCTAATGAAGATCTACTTAGTTGATAAAATCCCACCATCTCTTGAAATAATCTCAAAGCATATGTGTATCAACATTTAATCTCTTATAAATAGGTTTCTAAAGATTCTTGGATATAGTTAGCATGGCCTCCATTTATGAATCTGTAGCCTAAGGGCTGCCATACCCTGAAAACATAGGTGGTTGTTGCTATTGAAATTCCTATGTCAACTCTTCCATAGTAGGGGAGGGTCAAGGGGATCCCTATATGGTTTTCATAAGAATCAGAAATACCTCTTGAATTTGGGCATCAACACCCATGTTCGGTATAAATGGAGGTGTCTCTAGTGTCTCTACTGAAGGTAAAATTGGTGGCTTAGGGCCCACCAACTATGGAGCACGGTTTTCACTACCCTCCTAGTGCATTACAGGAGGAAATCATGGTGGAATAGCTCAAAACATTCCATTCACACACCTCATATAGGGTTTGATAATGGAATAATCCATAGGTATAAGAACAGAACATGTAAAAAGCCTTTCTATATAAAATTCACACCCCTTTGCTTGCTTCTAAAGCTAGATCTGGGTGATGTACAGATCATAAGAATGCAAGAGATACTTCCTACTACCCACTACTGAGGTCGAGTCAGCATCATGTTCTCTTCTATAAGTATTGGGTCCTTTATAAAAAAATCAATTGCATGTTATAGAGGAAAAAACCTTTAAGTTTCAATTGGAATCCCATTTAATGGAGACCATTTCATTTAATAATTTAAATTCATTTAAGTTTATACTTATTTATGTACAAATATTTTTAATTATTGAATTATATAAATAACCATATCCAATTTATAAAGTCTCATACACTTTATGAATTAAAATATAGTGTTCATTTAATCCCAAACATAAACACGTTCCAGCCCATGAAACCAATGTTCTGGGACTCAACATTTTATAATTGATTACTTAAGCTGTCTACATCAAAAAATGTAGAAAAACAATGTTAATTTGATTTCGATGCTTTAAGTAACCAATTATGTTTCTCATTACCATGCAATAAATTTTAATACAATTCCTTATATAACAGTTAAGGAACTCATAGAATACACATGAAATGAAAGCAATGAGATGCACCTATATGGAATTAAATGATGCATGAAATGTGAATACCAACATGCCAATGATGATTCATGATTCATCACTTCCTTTCCATACCAGGACAAGGGTAAAATGGAATCCTCAATCATAATAATAACCATCATGCATCATGTGTGTCACCCAATGGTGAAATCAAAACAACTGTAATAAGCATAATCCAAAATATCATTTCTCATCCCTGGTAATTTGTATTTTCTCTATACATGGGCTAGCTACGCCCACGAACAATATCATTAAAAAATTATTACACATACTAGTCTCCTTTCTATTATCCCAAAATAGTAACGAAAATAAAATAAATAATCTGATACCACTTTGTAACATCCTAGACCTAGTTCACTCAGAAGTAACTGAACCCATTTGGTCACATGGCCGCAAGAATTTCTCCCCGTACCCTAGAGGATACTAACTAATACCAAGGTTACAAGGTGGTACAGTGGGGAGACTATACCCTCTTGATCAGAGTAGAAAAATGGTGTAATAAATGGATAAATAACGGAAGGATAATAAATGAAAACTTGAACAATAGAGGTAAATCATCCAAAATAATAATAATAATAAACAAAATAGTGGCACCATAAACCAATGATGAGTATGATATTTATATAAGAAAAAATAAATAAGAAAACATGGTAACAGACACACACACACATATGTATATCAAAAGAACCTAAAATAGCAAAATACTATCTCCAAATAGAATCACAAACCATAGATCAATAATGTGCTTCCCCACTCCCATGCCACTATCAAATAAAGAATTGAAAAATAAGATATTTCCCCAATCCCTACCTGTATCCATGAAGTCTTTCATAGTACCATACTGAGGCCCAAATAGGGTGTGAGATATACTCAGTAGGACACCACCAACGGTGTCTATAATTATCCATCCAGTGCATATAATATGATTAGTTTTCAAATATAATAATGGTAACCAGTAGTGAAATCTATAAATGGTCAGATATAGTTCATGAGGGACACCAGGCTGACACTACCCGCTTCGATCCGTGATAAAAAACCTTTGAATAGATGTCTCCATGAATATATACATATAAGTGTATATGTATGTATGAATATATATTCAATATATATATAGTGACATTTATATCTAAATATATGCAGTGTGATCCAGAACCCGAGGCGCAACTTAGGCTTCCATGTATTGTCATGTAGAGTCTCAAAAGGTAGTAGGGGATATTATGCCCAAGTATCATAGATTCTAAGGGTCACCATAACTGAGTAATATGGGTATAAGGGGAATCATTCCCAAGTATCATGGGTATGAGGGATTCCATGCTCGAGTATCAGTAGTATAGGGGATGCCAAGCTTAATTATCACAAGTATAATGGACACCATGCATGAGTATCGCAAGTATTAGGGAAGCCATGCCCAAGTATCACAAGTATAAGGATTGTCATTCCCAAGTATAATAGGTATAATGTATTCCAAGACTGAGTATCACAAGTAAATTTAGTAAAATAGGATTTATAATTTATTAACATTCCACTTTGATAATGGTGTAACAATTTATTAGGTAAAATCACATGATGTGGTTGTACCACTCACATTCCATTAGATTCATTATAGTAATTTAATTTAGGATTAAATCCAAAACCATATAGAAGATGGTTTGGTCACATAAGGATTTATAATACCATTGTAAAATTCTATAGGCATGCCTCAAGGGGGTTTAAATAGTTTATAGAGTCAAATTTCAACAATAATATAGAGGAATAGGGTCATTTATATCAAGGATTTCAAGTTATTTAAGGAAAGGGGTATATTTTTATGAAAGTTCACAATAAAAATGATGTGTGTAATCACAACATATAATATAAAGAAACAAAACTTGAGGTATAATTACTAGACCTACTACTGTATGGAAGTATTGGAGTACTCATCCCGTATCTACTTCTGATTCAACATAAAGAGGAAGAGATCACAAAAATAGATAAACAACCTAAAAATAGGGCATATAGTCTCACGCCAAAATAGAACAAAAGATGAAAATATAATATTTGAAAATAAGGAATTGGATTAAAGTGCATATTAATTCAATTCCAACATACTGAATGGTAGTTCAATCAGATTTCATATGAAGAAGCAACAAAGGAACCTAGCTTTTCAATGGAAGAAGAGACTCAGACAGTTGATCTTTCTTTATAAGATAAAGAAATAAGGGTTGTATCAAAATAAGGATTTCTTCCCACTTTTTAAAAAAAATACCTACAAATTCTTGGCATGTATATTTTACACATCATGTAAATATCAGATCCCCCTCCCCCCCCCCGAGAAAAACCATTGCACGTTGTGAACTTAGTTTGGCTAGTCTAATTCATGTAGTGTATTTTTTGGCATTTGGGATCTAGGATTCATCTCTCTTCTTCCCTAAAACAAGACAACTAACCTTAAGACATTTTTTTCAATCTATGAAAAAGGAAAATCTCAACATGGGTTTATATAAAATTTAAAGTATCTACACCTCATATGAAAAACTGGGATCTTACACATGTATACCCTAAATGATATCAATACCCTAAATATTATGTCTAAAAAATGTAAATGTAAACTTCATGTTAAAACAAATCTTTCCATATATTTCAACCCAATAAAATTCCTCCAAAAATTTCATTAATCACTTTAATATCTAATCATTAAAACCAAAAAGGTGTGTTTAATACTTTGAACATATGATCAACATTAATCTCATAAACTAATGATGGTATCAATAACTCTTAGGATAAAATATCATGAAAACATACTAATCTCCAAAGTTATATAAACCCAACTCTAATACCAAATATAAGATTCCCCAAACCCTCACTTTGAGATCTAGTGATACATATTTAAAATTTACATTTATGGATATGATACCGATGAATGTGACTAACATTTTTACATCAAATAATTACAAAATAAAAAGGATATATTGGATCAATTTCATACCCAATGACATTTTAGGTTTAAAATTTTAGAGAATTAGGAAAAAATATTACATAATCAATATCCATGACTTTAAGAGAGAATCATTCCCACAATACCCATATTTTCATATTCCATGTTAAGTCTTCCACATCTCCCACAAAATTCTTCCCATTTGAAACATTTCTAGATAAATATCATTTAACATATTTCTTTATAACATAGATAAAAAGAAACATAAGAAGGGTGATCTCAAATTATTAGTAAGGGTAAACATAATCATTAAAAAATGAATTTCATTAGCAATTAAAATATGAGAATAAGGGTATTATTACATAATCAAAGTGCATGAGAAAAACATAAGAGAAATCATACCCATTAGTAATTGTATAATCAATCATGAAACATGGAATAAATATTTAACAAATGAAAGAATCATAAAAATCAATAATCATGTTTCATGTGATGTCATTCTTGATTAAATTAAACATTTATAACCCATAGAAATAATAACAAAAACAAGTTGGTATATTGAGAATTTATCTTAATATAAACCTTATATAACCCTTATAGAACCATTACAAATTTAATAACTATGCGGTCGACTTTCATACCCAATACATTGGAGCGCTATCTGAGAACACCCATCATATAACTTATATTAGGCTCTCCTGTGAGCTATAATGGGTATCATACCATCGTATAAATAATTTACAATTTCTATAACATGAATAAATCACATAAATATTTAATTTAATCACAAAACTCATAAAAATACCATTAATCCATTCATAACATGATTAACTATTGGAAAAGGAATGGGTTCCATGAAACCCTCTTTGAAATAATCATAATTCATCTAGACAAATAATTAGGATGGTATCATTACAAAATATTCCCATTAGATCATATGTAACATAAATTGATTTAATATTAGATGAAAATTTATTTTTAAAGATCACTTAGAAAATTTCTAGAGGAAAATTACCTTTTTATTTTAAAAATAAACTTATAAAAGTAAAAATTAAAAAAATATTATGAAATTAATTTTATTTGAAAATAAATTTTGAAACTAAAAAATGAAGATTCAATGAAAATAATGGTCATGATAGTAATAAAATATGTTCATGATGTAAATTTTAAAAAATAATCATTCTTTCTGAACATTTTTTAAAGGGATTCAAAAATGACGCATTTGAAAAACAATATGAAATTTAATTTTAAAACCCATTAAAATCAGGTAAAAGACTATGTAAAATAGATTTATTAAATCATTTATCTTTATAAAATAAAATTTTGAGAACATTTTATAAAATATGGATATGGAATAGAATTATTCTGGATTTAAAAGAAGGTATAAAATCAGTATCACTTATAAGAGACTTTATTGTTTTTTCATTAATCAATAATGGAAGAAATGAAAAAAAAACATGCAAAATAATTCATAACCATATGAGAATAAAATAGATATAGTTTAATAAAATTAGATCATATGATTTACTCTAAAATAACATTGAATATAAACAATCCTAAAAATGAATGATATCTTAATATAAAGCCTTTTTCACATTATAAACATTTCAATCATAATCCCCATGATATAATAACATCAAATGAAACATTTAATATCCTTAAAATAAGGATATTTATGATATAACATGTCAAAGGGTAAATATATACACCTCATGAAAGTAGTTAGGTGCATAATAATAATATATTCCTCCATGAAGGAAAATTTAGATGAGATCCTTTGCTACATTGGTAATATCTAGATCAAAACCTCATGAAAGAGAGAATCGTATATTAATTTATAAATACAAATACTTTTAATGAAGATTATCATAAAATTAATTAATTATAAGTATATAAAACTCATAATAAAAATAAGTGGTGAATATTACATATGTATCATAGAAATAAAGGTGAGATGAGAAACCCATACATCAAGTTCATAATTTTCGTGTATGTCCTTTAACTCTTGTATAATAAGATTATATAAATTAATTAATTTATTTATTAAGGACCTTTTAAAGGTTTAATTAATTATACTTAATGTATTTATTTTATTTTATTTAATGACAAATTTATCATATTTATACATAATTTATACTTTTAAAACCAATCATTAAACATGGTTAGGAAAAATTAACTATGTTACAATCATGGAGACGGTAGGTCGTACGTACGAATGGGTAACATTTCCATTTTTCAAAAATAATTATGGAAAGAAGTTAAGTATTATATTATATTTAAATAATTATAATAATATCATAAATACCTGATTATTTCCTTAAATATACTTATATATATCATCCATGTGATGTGGTGATGAAAAAAATAATCACATCTCTTTATGGAGGCGATAGTCCACATGTATGCACGAACGACATTATCATTTTTCAATGAATGTAAAGGTAAAAATTCAATGATATATTATATTTTCATAATAATAAATATTTTATTAATATAAAATATAAACATTAATTTCAAAATTATATCCATCCATGAGAGGTGGTGATGAAAGATTAATTACATCGGTTCGAGTGGCGGTAATCTGTCATACACATGAACAATGGTTTTGTTTCCCATTTAATGGAAAAAGAGAAGGGTGTTGGTTATGAAATTAATATAATAATATATAATTATATGGGAGATAATGGTTTTATTATATCATCATGGTTGAATAATATTTTAAGGAGGTGGAAGTTTAAAAAATAGAACACTCAGTTAAAAATCACAACTCTTCTTCAGACGGCCTCTTTAGGTTTTCCCCAAAATCCTTCATAGGAGTATTTTATAATAAAAATAGGATTCTAGGAAATAGAGAGAGAATATAAGATGGTATTTGGGATGGTATTGGTTGAACCAAAATTATTTGGAAGTATGAATTAGAGAGGAGATGGGAGGACTTTTATGAGTGGGTAGGAGTGACATTTTTGTTAATACCCAAAACTATTCAATAATGGGGAGTCACTCTCAAGGAAAGTTTCTCCAAAATTGAAAAATAATGGATTTGAGGTAATATAAAGACAATAAAAACCCCTAAAACAAAAAATAAAGCTTGATTTAAACTTTTTATCCCTTAACCTCTAAAGTTACACACTTTTAGCATTTTAGTTTTCACCTATGATAACTAGTTTTTTTAATCATTAGGGGTCAAGATAGTTACTATAAGAGTAAAATTGGCACATAATTGGACCATGGATGATATTTTAAACAATATATGAATAAATTGGATAAAAATTTAATTTTTATAAATTTTATATCATTTAATAAAATATAATTTATTATAAATTATCATTAGCTTCAACTTCGACTCTGTTAATTTAATTTGACATTAAGAATATCAAAAAAATGACGGAATTCAAATATATAACTTTAAAAATTACCCAAAATTTTATAAATATAAAAAAAAATTAAGGAACACAATAATTTATTCAATTTATATAACTTTTAATATTTTTAAAATCATTTATTTGATTTTCCTTTTAATTATTTAATCATCGCCATAGTGTTGCATAAGCATTTAAATAAATTATTTAATTACTAAAATTTTTATATAAATTAACATGATGAATAAAAATAATTTATATTTAAAATTAATATTTATAACCCAATATAGTTTTTTAATCCTTTTCTTAAAATATTATAGAAAATTAAAAGCAATAAAGTTATATGTTTTGTTTTTATTTATATAGAGTATTATGAAGGTCACAATCATGACCATATGGCATAAAATGTTATATTTCAGAATCATATAAGATTTTGGAAAAAATATAATTATCTTATAAAATTAATTCAACTATTATTTTTACATTTTATCCCTTTTCAAATTATTATTTACCCTTAATTAACTCATTTTACAATTTACCGGCTATAATTATTTACTATCGTTACTATTCATAATGATAAAAAATCAAGAAAAAATTATTTCATAATATTAATTATTATAATTAAAATTTTATAATCCATTTTATCAAATTTAATTCAAATAATTAGAAGAATTTAGTTCAAAATTAAACCTGTAAAGGGGATGAAAACGCAGTTTTTCAATAAATGTATTTTTTAAGCATAAAATGATTTTATATTAACTCAATGAATAGTAATTATCATTATATGAATTAAAATTAATATTTACAGATATATATTACATAAATTTAATTTAAATAATTCCTTATTAGGTGTTGTTTTAATTGATTAAAATGGAGAAATATTATGCACTTTAAAACATCTTTTAAAAAAATGTGTTTTTTATTCCCAAAACTAAACTTATAATAAAATCTATTATGAAGATGATTAAAATTTCATTAATTGAGTTAAATATAAATAAATAATACTTATGTTACTTTAAATAAAATTCAAATCAAAATGGGACTTTTAAATTACTTAATTTTATGAAAAGAAATGATTGAATTTGAAAAATCGGTATTTTTTACTATTTTCTAAAAAATTAATATTTTTTGAAAATACCAAATTTTTTCTCTAATCTAATTTTTATATAATTATTTTAAAAAATTAATTTCATTTTATCAAATAAATTTTCTAAAATTTCTAAAAATTAATTATAATCTTTTCTCACAAAAAGAAATAATCATTTGGGAAAAAACATATTTTGATGAATAAAATGAAGTTACTAAAAATTGATTGATTATTTACTAAGAATATATAAATAAATTTTTATTGAATAGGAAATATATATATATAATTCATAAATTAGTTTATACTATTCATATCCTCCAACTTAATAGCTAGGTTGTAATGGTCATATAATAATATTTTGTGGTTCGTTTAAGTTCAGTATTGCATATCTTTTATTCTATTAGGGTGTTACATATAATAGTTATGATTTTTTAATGATAATATATTATATACCATCTTACCATCTCATCCACTATAAAATTATAACTTCACTCGTGCATATGTGTATACTATCACTTCCTTAAAGTGATGTGATTTGATTTTCATTTACTCTTTACATGGATAGTCATAAGGAAATTATAATAAATAAATATTATGTTTATAATATTATTATAAATATATAAATTTAAACATTTATATACTTTAATTCCTTTTCTTCCATTAGAAAAATTAAAATTTTGCTTATGTGTACGTACATACTATCATCTCCATGAAAAGATGTATTTCATTTTTTATAATTACCTTACATGGATGGTCATAAAAGAATATTGAATATAAAAACATGATAATTATAAAATAGTTAATATTATAGAGATTATAAAACTGTGACCAAGTGGAAAGGTCTGAAACTTCCAAATCAAATCTTTCATAAGAAAAAACAACAACTATAATTTATTTAACAAATAATTATGAGTATATAGAAAATAATAAGTTATTAATAAATGATATTAATAAATATAGATATAAATATGTATATGATATTGAAAAATTATAAATATAAATTTATTATACAAGATTTTGGAACACATCTGACCAAGAAGGAATCCATGGTAAGGGTTTATTATACAATATCATTTTTATTGAAGATTGTTTACGTTTATATTTACATTAGGGGAATTATATAACATTTCTCTCATAATAAATGTATATCTATTTAAACTTTATTTATTTCTGGGGTATTAAATTATTCTTTCCATTTTACCTCTCTTTGGTACTCAAAATCACTTAAATAATGTTTATTATAAAAAATACTTTATTTATCCTTTTAGTTCAAAAATATTTCTCTTCCATGTGCATATTATTTATTTTACATTAATTATGTTATTTTATACACTTAAATTATTTATAATTTTCAATTTTAGTTAACTTTTAATTTATATTCAATGTTTAAAATTAATATTTTTAAAAATATTTATACAATTCATTTTTGACTTTTTTATGAAAATGGGAATAATTTTTTTTAACATTTATCGCATGACCTCAATTTTCCACAGTGATTACAATTATTAATTGTGATGATTCTTCTACAAGTTTCTATAGTTTTCACCTAAATTACTATTCCTATTATTATGTTATTTTTTTAAAATATTTTCAAAAGAGAAGGTTACTTTTTCTTATTTTAAAATTGACTTTATAATGTATTTATAAAGGTGTATTTCATTTATCTTAAAATACTTTAAATATTATTGTTCTTAATTGTGGATATACCTTAATGATACAATCCACCTTATTTCTATGGATTTTCTATGATTATTGTTTTCTATTTATTGAACGTGGAAAACATTTAAATTCTGTAAGCATGTTTTGAAATAAAAATGTTTATTAACAAGGCTTGTTGACTATGAATTGTATTTGTTGTTCACTCTTTTAATATAATGAATATATTAGATTTTTTATGTTATGGGTGGGTCCCCGTATTTAATATCTCCTCAATGCATTATTAGGCCTCATGTAACAAGCTCGCTTGGGTATTTGGTATATGTATTTCATATTTATGTGTGATGTCTTGGCACGAGGACTTTATGATAATATTATGATGATCAACATGAGGAATTATACCATTATAAAACCATTTATTTCTATCAATGTGATTATTTATGATGTTATGTCACCCATGGATATATTTCTATTTTATGATATTAGTTATACGGTATATTCAATTATTGTTTATCTCTGCTATATTATCCATGACTAGTTTATTCTCTAATAGCTTCTATTTTATGATTTCCCATATTGAGAATCCGAACTAACCCATTTATTTTATGTATATCTAAATAATGTATAGGTTAACTTTAAGTAATTTCAGGGATATACCATAATAAATAAAAAAATCTCATTGGAATTTAAGTTGCATTTCTTATTTTCAAATGTAATGTTAGAATATTGTATGTATCTAGTATCTCAAGACTACTAAAAAATTCAATCTTATGGTATGAGATATATTTTATCTTTTTATAATATAATAAAGTAACCAATAGATCTAGGATACTAATACCAGGGTTCATATAGTTGGTATTGGAGAAATTTTAGCAGAAACCTTGGGATCTAGACCTATAACGAAAAGTATAACATAGTGAGAACAATATAAAAAGCCTTTAGATATTTCTAAAACTATCATAGAATGTTTAACTTATATTGGAATCATAATATATAATTATTTATTCATGATTTTATTTTCTAATCTAGTATATTTCATTGTTTATAAGTAGTTCCTATCATAAAGGAAGAAACGGTATCAACACCCATAACCTATACATGGATTTCCTTTATAATTAAGTCAATGGAGTAAATAAAGATGGTGTTGAATATTATTTTATTATAACTATATTGGTTTAGTTGACTTAGATCATGACTAATAACTATTCCTTTATGGAGAAAAAAATTGATCCCCGATAAGGTGAAACAATATTGGATTGCTTCATTTGATAATAACCTCCATCATTTAATGGGACTAATAACAGTAATTTAGCAATGGATAAAGTCCTAGAAGAAGATATTTCTATCTTTGGGAAGTAGTTTAAGGGAAAATTTATCTTGAAATTTTATCATCTAAAGTGATATGTTGATCAATGGTGTTAATTGATCTAGAACACTATAGAGTCAGAGGATATATAGAGTATGTAATGGAAAAAAATTAAGGTGATATTCTTCAAAAAAATACTTTCTTAATGAGTTATGTGATGATATGGAAATATAATTCCAAAATATATGAAAACTGGTAGAAGAAAATGTTTCTAAATATGAATATGACTTTACAAGGTTAGTAACTCATGTTGTGTATTATGTACATAAACCAAAAATTATGATTGATCACTTCTTTCATGGAATAAATATTTTCCTTAAAAGGAAATTAGTATCTCAGTATTTTTTAGTATATGAGGATATAGTATCATGTTCAATAAATATAGAGAAATAATTATAAAATTCATATGTTTTCTAATGAAATTTAGAAAGGAAACAGGTGTTTCATCACTCTCCAAAAATAAATACAGATAAAGGGAAGAAGGGAAGAGTGAATTTTCTAAAATTAAATAGTTGTCGAATGAAAGACCATGAAACATGCTTAAAGGGAATGATATTTTTCCTCGTGTTTAGAGAGAATTTTCATCGATCTCATGAATTTAAGGTAAAAAATTAGTTACTAATGTCTAATGCTTAAATGGTAAGGATATTAGGCACTATTTGAATGAATTCTCCAAGTATCAAAATAATTTACCTCAAAAAAGTCTAAGGAAGAAATTCCAAGCTTATGTGATCATTACAGTTGATGTTGAAATAAAAATTTATGTTATATCAGGTAATTTTATCATAAACTCAAATCTATATAATGATTTATTGTATTTTTAAGTTATACGCTCTTTTATAACTTTTATGTTTGTAGATAACATTAAATAATATCCAAAAAATTTTAAGAAATATTTTTCAATCATGACACATTGTGGGAATATTTTTGTAAAAAGTGTATATTAAGTATTCACTATTCATATATATATGAATTCCCTAGTTTAAAACTTGATTATCATACTTATGATTGAATTTTATATAATCCAAAGTTTATATTAACTTTCAATGTATAATGAAATAAATTACTAGTTAAAATAAGATGATAACTATTTATGAAGGGGATAAATAATCCCTTGTTTTAAAGGGAGATACATCATTATATGGATAATTTATGGATCCACCTCTAGTAGATCACCTTAATAAAATTATGGAAAAAGAGGAAGATAAAAAATATTTATGGATGGGAAATGAATATTAAGGATAGATTATTTACCAATTATTCATGAAAACATTGATGTAATTACATAATAATTATTGGTACATCCACCTAAGTGGGAATTTGAGTTTTCTATTGAACCCATCCTTGATGAATAACCTATATCTAAGAGTCCCTAGAGAATGGAAACAGTTGAATTGGTATAGTTTAAGAAATTAATTCAAGAGTTGTACGATAAATGATTTATAAACCCTAGTGTTTCACCTTGGAGATCCCATATCCTATTTTTGAAAAATAAGGAATTATGTATGAGGTTGTGCATAGATTATAGGAAGATCAATATCATTACTATAAAGAATAAGTTTCCTTTACTATACATTGATGAATTATTTTATCCACTTCAAGTAAATTAATATTTTGGAAATATTAATATTTACTCTAGTTTTCATCAATTAAGGGTAAATACGGATGATATATTAAAGATGAAATTTTGTATAAGGTATAAACACTATGATTTTTTGGTAATTCCCTTCAGAATGACTAATGAACCATATGTTTTTATGGATATAATGAATATAGTATTCAAGAATTATCTTGATAACATCATGTTAAAATTCATTGATGATATCTTCATATACTCTAAAATTCATGATGATCTTGAGAATAATTAATGAATAATTCTTTAGACTCTCAGTGAAAAGGAATTATACTGGAAATTCAGAAAGATTAAATTTTGGATATAGAAAGTTTCTTTTCTTGGTTATATTTTCTTAAAATGTATATTATCTATTAATCCTTTAATGAAAAATTTAGTTAAAGAATGACCCCCACAGACAAATATAACTGAGATACATGTTTTTGCTTAGTTTAGAAAGTCACTATTGAAGTTTTTATCAAACAAATTCTCAATTGGACAACCCATTAACCAAGTTAACTCATAAAGGGGGAAAATTTAAATGGTTAAGGGAGTTTGAAGAAAATTTTTATGATCTAAATAGGATATTTGTTAATGCACCACTACTTAATTTACATTTATAAAATAAAGGTTTTTTAATTTATATTTATGCGTTGAAGAAAGGAATAGGTTGTTTCCTTTTGAAAATTGATAGATTGGTTTATTATATATCAAGGAAATTCAAAATCCATTAATAAAACTATCCAAATATTAATCTTGAGTTGGTAGATGAAATATTTACCTTGAATATTTAGTGGCACTCTATTTATGATAAAATATTTGATATATATAAAGACCAAAAAAGTTTAAAGTCTGTATTATCCCAATAATATCTCATCATGAGGAAAATATGATGGTTAGAACTACTCAGATACTATGAATTCACAAAACACTACCACTATGGGAAGGAAAATAAGGTATTGTATGTATTGATTAGGAGGGACCATTGAGTTCCGACCACGATGATGATTAATAAGGATCGTATATCCAGAGATTTAGTAAAGTCAGATGTAGTTATTTTTAGTAAAAGGGAAACATCATTACTTTTCTAATAAATTTCTAAACAACTTTTACTAAAAAATATAGATAAGAGCTAGTTGGATAATAATAATTTACAAGGGAAGATAAAATCCATGTAATGGGAAATTTTCAAAAAACTATCTATATAGATGGAGTATTGATGTTTGGAATGTGGTTATATGTTCCATACATACCATAGATAAAGAAGGAACTACTATATGAATCATATAAATCAAATTTCTCTGTACACCCTAATATCAAATAGACATACATGGATTTAAGAGAACATTTCTAGTGCTATGGTATGAAGTGAGAAATTGAATTCTATGTGTCCAGATGCTTGGTATTATAGTAGGTAAAGTTTGAAAGGAAACATCCTAAGAGAGTCATACAACCTCTTCCTATGCCAATAAGGAAATGGGAAAATGATATAATGTAATTTTTCATTATACTCCCAAAAACTCCTAGGAAGAATGATTTTATATAGGTTATTATTGATCACCTTACTAAGTATGAAAAAATTCTTAGTAGTAAGGGAAGATCTAACCCTTTAACACCTTTACCAAACTGTATTAATGAAGATGTGATACTTTATGGTTCATGCATATCAATTTTATCTGATCATGAAACTAAATTCATATAAAAATTATAGAAGAGTATTCAAAATGATCTTGATATTGAGATACATTTGATCACTTCTTATCATCCTCAAACTGATAAGAAGAATAAAATGAATACTTGGAAACTTGAAGATATGATGATATCTTGATCACTTGAGTTTAAAGATATATGGTATCAGTATATACATTTGATAGAATTTTCATACAATAATAGCTTCCATTAAAGTATCCAGATGACACTTTATAAAGAATTATATGGGAAGATTTTATGTACTCCAACTTGTTGGGATTAAGTTAGAGAAAGGAAGCTAGTAGGCCTAAAAATTAATGAGGAGACAATCAAGAAATTATGAACTATTTAGAATAATATCAAAGTATCTCATATAAGATAAAAGTGGTATTATAATAATTTAAGGAATGACTATTATTTAAAATGGGGGATATTTTATTATTAAATATTTCTCCAAGGAAATGGGTTATAAGATTTAGTAAAAAGGGGAAGCTAAGCCCTAGGTACTTTGGGCCTTTTGAACTTCTAGATAGAATTGGATTTGTATTTTACCAATTGGTTATTCCATCCAACCCATCTAAGATACATGATGTCTTAAATGCTTCATTATTGAGAAAATATATGTAACAGATCTATTATTATCATATAATACTTTGGAATATTTTAAAGAATCTCTACAAAGTTAGGTGTTGAGTTAGCATAGAATTCTAAGTCTTAGAGATCTTTGGTGAGATTATATTAACAATATTAAATATATTATATCATGCATGAGCAGATTTTTTAAAATAATGGAATAACTCACAAAATATGTCTTGTATGGGAAAACGGATACCATATTTGAATCTAAAACATGGTTTTTACACTAGGTTGAAATAAAAAATTTCAATTTTGGGTGTTTTCTTAAAAAGAGGTCATGGGAGGATTAGTAAATTAATTAATAAACCATGTTATGGGAAAATATTAGGGTTATCTACCTAAAATGAATAAATTTGTAAGAGTAGTGTAGAAGTTCATTTTGGTATTGAAGAATCATAGTCCAATGGATCAGTACCACTATGATCGTTTACACCAAAGGAGTTCATGGATCCCACCAATGACAAATACATGGAGTTGTTATTCATCAAGGATCAATCCAAACATAAGGTATGGAATTTTTTTATGTGGATTTTCCACATTTTTTATCCCATGGAAATCATGAGCCAATCCTTCAAATAATGTTGATTCATAGATCAATGGTTTATTTTAAACTATTTCATTATATTCCTTAGTTTATAATTGATGATATTTGTCGATTTATGTTATAATTATTTCTTTTTAATTTTAATAAAAATGGATTGAGTCCAACTAGAAAAAACAAGGTTCATTCGTCTTGTTCTATTTGTGTATTTCTTTCCTTATTCTTCATAGTTTTATTGTTGGTATTGTATTTGGATAGTGATTCAAACAATACCTGATGGAGATTTTTTCATAGTCTTTATTTGGAATAATTGATCAAAACTATAGGTTTGGATTCATGATTGATGGATTGATCAAGTTGTGATAATGATAGTTTGTAACGCCCCGACCCCAGCTACCCAGAGCCGGTGCATTACTTCGTAACATTGGCATGATCCCAAAAGATCAAGTCTCGAAAGACCGATTAGTTTAGTAGCCTTGGAAACACTAGATACATTCATAAGTCTTTCATTACATCAAAATTAAACAAACTACAAAAAAACATGGTCTTCATAGTCCACACTCATATCTTCACTGATTATTCTTGCAAGTCAGTCATAAAATACTTCTTCACAACCTGGAAAATTTTTAAACATTGAAAGGGGTGAGCTCAAATTCTCAGTAAGGATAACAATAATGCGGAAGCTTTCATAAATAAACATTAACATTTAAGGCAATGTATAACTAAAACAAAAGCCTCTTAAACATGAACTTCAACATAATATGGCAAAAGTAAAATGAGATAATGCCATTTACTTCTTCACATGGATATTCTACTGGTCGAATAATCACATGTAATATCAATAACCACTTTCATAATGAGGGAATGTATAATGCCGGACATTCTGAAAAATTTTGTCAAGGCCTCGGCCAAGACATCTAAAATGATTAAGGCCTCGGCCAAAACCATAAATCAAATTGGGAAAGGGCCTCGGCCAATTCCACGTCTAGTTGTCTCATGAGACCTACCGATGCATCGAGGAGCTATAGCGGGCTCCACCCGTCACATATTAAGTCCAATACATTCCTCATATGAATAGGTTTAAACATATCATAAACCATAACATAATCGTATCACATAAAACATGCATAAAGGAAACATAACATTTCCACATTTCAATCACAAGATATCAATACAACACATTGATATAATAAAAACGCTTTCAAAACCATTTTCAATACCAAAATAAAAGAATGTTAAAACTTTGTATTTATTTTTCATTAAAAAAGAAAATGATGGCTTGTAGAGGAAGCCGAAACTCAAATAATGGTCACGGCGGCGGAGAAGTCGTTGTCGCCGCATAAGTACGGAAAGAAAAACATTCCCTTTTGTCGTTTAGCAAAACGCTTCGTTTAAAAAAGATTCCTTTTGAATAAACGTAAAAGTCAAAGGGGTTTATACATCGTATAAAAGAAGGTTGTGTATAAAACCAAATATGCCTCAATGAAAGGAGATTGAGACGAAGTCCTTAAAAAGATCATTTTTAAAATAAAATAGATCTATTATGTGTATTCACTATAGGTACACATAAAGAAAGTAAAAATACAAAATAGTACATAATAACATCATGACATAATTTGAAAGTAGGAGATTAACCCAAAGAATGGAAGTTGGGTTAAGAAATTCCCTTAAAAAGAGCATTTTTAAAATAAAATAGATCTATTATGTGTATTCACTACAAGTACACATAAATAATGTACAAATACAGGATATGACATAATAATATCATGACATAATTTGAAAGTAGGAGATTAACCCAAAGAATGGAAATTGGGTTAAGAAGTTCCCTTACAAATATCATTTAAATAAAATATATCTATTATGTGTATTCACTATAATTACACATAAAGAAAGTACAAATACAAGATATGACATAACAATATCATGACATAATTTTAAAGTAGGAGATTAACCCAAAGAATAGAAATTGGGTTAAGAAGTTCCCTTACCTCGTGTCTGACTTGACTCAACCGTTCTTTAACCTCCTGAATAATAAACTAGAGTTAATATATACCTTATTAAGAACCATTTTCAACTTCATTATCCTTATTATATCACTTATTACAATGATATTAACATTATGTAATTATTTAAGTTAATAATGTTCATTTTGTCGGTATTTGGTTCTTAAGTCAAAAATAGGCTTCTTACACTTACATGTTGTTAATTTGGTCAAAGGTTCATTATATCCAGAATGGTATTCATGATGTAGATATCATATATGTCATATATATCCAGTACATACATTCATTTATAATATTACATCACATTTAGAGGTAAGAAATGAAATGCACCGTTCATGGAGACGGTAAGCCGTACGTACGCATGAACGCTACTTCCATTTCTATTTCATATTTTCTGGAATGGAATCATAATGATATGAGAGTATATTATAATTCCAGTATAATAACATATATAATATCATTAACTTTATCCTTCACACATCCCACATATGGTATTAACGAATCAAATCACTTTCAGGGGGCGGTAGTCCGCGCTTCCTAAAATGAAGATATCGTGTTTTACCCATAATGGAAACCATAAAGGTATGCCCAAAATGAAAAAAACAGAAGCTTAAGGAAAACATAAACATATTATATATCATATATAAAAATAGTGACATCATAATGGCCACCTTTGAAGGTGTTAAATGAGTGTTGAACAATCATCGTTTCGGGAGGCAGAATTTCGCCATCCACGGAAACCTTATGTTCTTTAACCATTTGATGTAGTTGTGTGGAAGTGTAGCTCAAACAAATCTTATAACAACATCCTAGTATATTTAAGATACTGGTGTTGTTACAAAAGAAGTAAATAAAAAGAGTTTAGGGGGTTGGAGAAGCAAAATAAAACAAAAGAACATGAGAGAATGAATTACCTTAAAAAGTGTAACTCCTTTTGAGTTGAGCCTAAAGGCTTCCTTTGAAAGGATTCTGCCCAAAGGGAATCCTCTAGGATGAGGAGAGGGATGTGGAGAGAGCAAATGGGCAGGGGTTGGCCGAGCCAATGGCTTGAAGAGTGTGTGAAATGAGGTAGAGGTGGGGGCCTTTTATAAGAGGAGAGGAGGGTCACTTTTGGAAAGTAAAGGAACATTACATTATTTGAAAATGTGTTTCGGTTTTAAAAGGTCCCACATTGATAGAATTCGTGGATAAGGTGATAAGGCATCGAAATCCACTCATCCAATTGGTTTTGGCCATGTGTAGTTCATAGATTTTATATTATCTTTCCATTTTATTTAAATCGTCAAATAATGATGTCATCGCTGCATCATTATTATGTCATAAATAATTAAATTTATTTAATGTCTAAAAATTATAAAAAAAATACTATGATATAGGAAATCTTTTTATCTTTCCAATGACTATTTATAATCAAAATTTGGACTTGTGTAACCCTACTTAAAAATTGTTTTAGTAAAACACTTTATGTTAGTGTCATTTTCACTTTAACATTAAATAAAAAGTAATTTATGTTATTTCCCAACAAAAGTGGATCCATGGGGTCCCCAAGTTAGGCCATGGCTTGTCTTGGTCGGCCATGACACAACCAATGAGGTTGGGACATGTGTCTAGGTCATTTAATATTATTAAAGTATTATTTATACCTTAAACTACCCTAATTACCACTAATCGCGATTAAGAACTTAATAAGTTACTATTCACCGAAAAATTATTTTTATCCCATTGAACCACATTTTACTTCTTAATGACAACCATGTATGTCGGATTTTTGAAAATCAAATCACAGAAGTGGTAATATTTCATTTAAACGAAAAATCAGTTATTTAACAACCACTTAGTGGTTTCACTATTCATCAAAAATTGAAGTTTTTCAGAATAAGGCCAAAATTTCACCCTAAGCTATAATTGATATTCCGAATTGAAAAATGATGTCTATTTTACAAAATTCCAAACATATTAGTTGCATTAATTAATTTTATAATTAATTCCCGCTGTCACAACAAATAGCGTGTTTTTAAGAAACAATTTATATCAAAAGATTGGCAATTGTTTATGTCCAATTTCAATGTTAAATTAATTCTAATGACCACCATTGGATAAAATGGTAAAAATATATTCTAATTATACTTTAAAACCATCAAATATTATAATTTATCACTATAAATTATTTTGATTAAAAAAGTTGTTTTAAGTATTTTTCACTATTTATAAAATTTTAGAAGTTCTCAGAAAAATACCAAAAATTCAACATAGGCTAATTTCGATATTACGAATACAAAAATGAAGTCCATTTTGACATATAAAATTTATAATATTTCAAAAAGAAGGTATTACTATTCATAACGGCTACTTTGATTAGTCGCGGTGTTTTAGAACTCGAAGTTGCGTACAATGCAAGCTATTGTATTACTGAATGAGAAGCGTATCGTGGAAGCTCGGGGTGTTACATTCTCCCCTCCTTCAATAAATTGCGTCCTCGCAATTTGAAATTTTTCTTGGAAAATACAAGGTTGAAAAGAGAAAATACCTTTGAGGAAAACCCACATCGAAAATAAGGTTAATAAATATATAACATTAAAAGAAAGCAGGATAAGTACAAAGGTCACCCGATATAGCCCATTATAGGATTCTATGAAAATATGGATATGGAGGAGAAACAAACCATCAAGGTCTGGTGGGGAGTTATAGAAAACAGGATTAGGAGAAAGTTTAACCACAAGAAAATCACAAACTTGTGATTGGTTAAACGGTCATTGAATCCCTAGTTGGAAAAGTTAACCGACAACATTTTTGTTTTAAGTTACCTTTTATAATGTTGAGGATTTTATTTAGGAGATTTACTAAGAACGTAAGGGAATATACATACTTGTTATGTATACTTTCATTCATTAATGAATTTTTACCACAAACCCATCTTTTACTCCAAATGGTAACAGAACTCAAAAATATTCTATTTATCCTAATTGTATAAGGTACCAAAGGTTAACACATACCATTTAGATTAGTAAAATTATTTTGTAATAACCAGGGACTTTCTGTAGGCTAGTGGTAGGAAATAAAGGCCTGTCGCACTTTGATTGTGGGTTCGATTCCTACAGCTTTGTCTGACGCGACGGTTTATGCCCCACCCTGCAGGTTGTCCTTTTCCTAAAACTATAGTATTATAATACTCCAAAAATAATCTTCATAAATTTTTTTAACCTTAAACCATACTATCCAAAAATCAACTTAATCCACTCCAACCTTTATAGTTATCCAAAATACCTCTGTCCAGACTTTCTCTAAAAGGTCTCTTAATTCCAAAATCAATTTATCAGATTCCCCAAACAAAGAAATGTTTCTCTTATTGTCACATACCAAAAATATGATTACCTTAATCATATTAAAACCTTACTGAAATCAAAAAGTAATGCAGTACAATCCATATATATATATTACATTATTCTTATAACCAGAATATAATCCTTGAGTCCAAAAGCACCAATACATTAGTTATTCTGCTTCAACTGTAGTAATAGCATAAGATTGTCCTTGATCCCTTGTCCTTTTCTGAGGTAAGTTTCCTTGACGCTTAGGACATTCATTTGCATAATGACCCATTTCTCTACAATTGTAGCATTCAACTTTGACAGCCTCTTTCTTTCCCTTGCAATCACGTGCCTGGTGACCTTTTTCTCCACATTTATAACAGACTCCCATTCCTTTTAGGCAAGTACCAGGGTGATTCTTCCCACAATTATCACATAATGGAAAATCCTTCTTTCCCTTTTTCCCTTTATCTGTCTCTTGTTCCACCGTTCTCTTCTTCTCTTGCTTTACTTTGTTGTCATAAGACTTAGAGAATTCCTTTTCTGTCTTGATAGCACATGAGACTATATCTTCGTATGTTGAGAAAGATTGTGACACTAGAGATCGACGGAGAAATGGTTTTAACCCATCAAAGAAACGATCAATCTTACTTCTTGGGTTACGTATATAATCTGCAGCATGCCTCGCTAACCTTGTAAAGTTAGCCTCATACTTTGCGACATTCTCATCCTCCTTCTGCCTCAGACTCAGAAATTGCCTTTCCATATCTGCTCGATGGTCACGAGGAAAGTATTTTTCTAAGAAAAGATCTTTGAACTCCCTCCATTCCATATTCGATACGTCATCATCTTCCTTTGTGTTTTGAATTAGTGACCACCATTGATCGGCATCTCCAGTGAGGCGGTAAACTGCCATGACAACCTTCTCCCTTTCACTACTCCCCAAGGCATGGAATATTTTCTCTAAGGAATTTATCCATTGCTCAGCTACTGTAGGATTTGTACTCCCATTGAAGGTTGGCGGTTGTTGCCTCATGAAACGGTCTAGCATTGATCCTCCACGTTGCGGATCAGGGTGCTCCATACAAGTAAGGTTGTTATTCATAACCTGCGTGAGTTGTCCCAGTATGGTAATAAGTTGATCAGCACCAGTTGTATCTTCAGGTCCACAATAATTATCTTGAGCAGGAGGGCAATCCCTACACGGAGTTCGTGCATTGATACAGTTTCCATTCCTTCTACTAGGCGCCATTTCTAAACAATGGCATAAACTAGATTAGTTTATGAATCAAAATACATAATTCCATACTTGTAAAATACTTAACATAAATTGAACTATTTATGGATATAATCCATAATCATAAAAAGGTTTTATTTGAGGAAGTATATACTCATAACCGTTCATAGTGGTTTGTAAAGAAAATGAGAATTATCCTAAGCGTATCCCCCGGGAGTGTCGTAACCAAGAGTGCAGCAAGGCCCGTTGTCGTGCACCAGTTCCCGTTCGAGTCTAGCTCAAAGCGGTGTTTTCGGGTTTTACCCCTAGGTACATCTGTGCCAGAGCCGCCTCTACCTGCTCGTATCCAGACAGGGATGTATTGCTCGGAAAACTCATATCATCTCTATAATACCAAAATTCTAGGAAGTTCTTCTATACTAATCCTCGAAGCCTATCTTTGGGCTATGCGTTCTAATCAGAGTTTATCTACATCTAGCTTCCAAGGTTAGTACTAAACTGCCTCTGATACCAACTGTAACGCCCCGACCCCAGCTACCCAGAGCCGGTGCATTACTTCGTAACATTGGCATGATCCCAAAAGATCAAGTCTCGAAAGACCGATTAGTTTAGTAGCCTTGGAAACACTAGATACATTCATAAGTCTTTCATTACATCAAAATTAAACAAACTACAAAAAAACATGGTCTTCATAGTCCACACTCATATCTTCACTGATTATTCTTGCAAGTCAGTCATAAAATACTTCTTCACAACCTGGAAAATTTTTAAACATTGAAAGGGGTGAGCTCAAATGCTCAGTAAGGATAACAATAATGCGGAAGCTTTCATAAATAAACATTAACATTTAAGGCAATGTATAACTAAAACAAAAGCCTCTTAAACATGAACTTCAACATAATATGGCAAAAGTAAAATGAGATAATGCCATTTACTTCTTCACATGGATATTCTACTGGTCGAATAATCACATGTAATATCAATAACCACTTTCATAATGAGGGAATGTATAATGCCGGACATTCTGAAAAATTTTGTCAAGGCCTCGGCCAAGACATCTAAAATGATTAAGGCCTCGGCCAAAACCATAAATCAAATTGGGAAAGGGCCTCGGCCAATTCCACGTCTAGTTGTCTCATGAGACCTACCGATGCATCGAGGAGCTATAGCGGGCTCCACCCGTCACATATTAAGTCCAATACATTCCTCATATGAATAGGTTTAAACATATCATAAACCATAACATAATCGTATCACATAAAACATGCATAAAGGAAACATAACATTTCCACATTTCAATCACAAGATATCAATACAACACATTGATATAATAAAAACGCTTTCAAAACCATTTTCAATACCAAAATAAAAGAATGTTAAAACTTTGTATTTATTTTTCATTAAAAAAGAAAATGATGGCTTGTAGAGGAAGCCGAAACTCAAATAATGGTCACGGCGGCGGAGAAGTCGTTGTCGCCGCATAAGTACGGAAAGAAAAACATTCCCTTTTGTCGTTTAGCAAAACGCTTCGTTTAAAAAAGATTCCTTTTGAATAAACGTAAAAGTCAAAGGGGTTTATACATCGTATAAAAGAAGGTTGTGTATAAAACCAAATATGCCTCAATGAAAGGAGATTGAGACGAAGTCCTTAAAAAGATCATTTTTAAAATAAAATAGATCTATTATGTGTATTCACTATAGGTACACATAAAGAAAGTAAAAATACAAAATAGTACATAATAACATCATGACATAATTTGAAAGTAGGAGATTAACCCAAAGAATGGAAGTTGGGTTAAGAAATTCCCTTAAAAAGAGCATTTTTAAAATAAAATAGATCTATTATGTGTATTCACTACAAGTACACATAAATAATGTACAAATACAGGATATGACATAATAATATCATGACATAATTTGAAAGTAGGAGATTAACCCAAAGAATGGAAATTGGGTTAAGAAGTTCCCTTACAAATATCATTTAAATAAAATATATCTATTATGTGTATTCACTATAATTACACATAAAGAAAGTACAAATACAAGATATGACATAACAATATCATGACATAATTTTAAAGTAGGAGATTAACCCAAAGAATAGAAATTGGGTTAAGAAGTTCCCTTACCTCGTGTCTGACTTGACTCAACCGTTCTTTAACCTCCTGAATAATAAACTAGAGTTAATATATACCTTATTAAGAACCATTTTCAACTTCATTATCCTTATTATATCACTTATTACAATGATATGAACATTATGTAATTATTTAAGTTAATAATGTTCATTTTGTCGGTATTTGGTTCTTAAGTCAAAAATAGGCTTCTTACACTTACATGTTGTTAATTTGGTCAAAGGTTCATTATATCCAGAATGGTATTCATGATGTAGATATCATATATGTCATATATATCCAGTACATACATTCATTTATAATATTACATCACATTTAGAGGTAAGAAATGAAATGCACCGTTCATGGAGACGGTAAGCCGTACGTACGCATGAACGCTACTTCCATTTCTATTTCATATTTTCTGGAATGGAATCATAATGATATGAGAGTATATTATAATTCCAGTATAATAACATATATAATATCATTAACTTTATCCTTCACACATCCCACATATGGTATTAACGAATCAAATCACTTTCAGGGGGCGGTAGTCCGCGCTTCCTAAAATGAAGATATCGTGTTTTACCCATAATGGAAACCATAAAGGTATGCCCAAAATGAAAAAAACAGAAGCTTAAGGAAAACATAAACATATTATATATCATATATAAAAATAGTGACATCATAATGGCCACCTTTGAAGGTGTTAAATGAGTGTTGAACAATCATCGTTTCGGGAGGCAGAATTTCGCCATCCACGGAAACCTTATGTTCTTTAACCATTTGATGTAATTGTGTGGAAGTGTAGCTCAAACAAATCTTATAACAACATCCTAGTATATTTAAGATACTGGTGTTGTTACAAAAGAATTAAATAAAAAGAGTTTAGGGGGTTGGAGAAGCAAAATAAAACAAAAGAACATGAGAGAATGAATTACCTTAAAAAGTGTAACTCCTTTTGAGTTGAGCCTAAAGGCTTCCTTTGAAAGGATTCTGCCCAAAGGGAATCCTCTAGGATGAGGAGAGGGATGTGGAGAGAGCAAATGGGCAGGGGTTGGCCGAGCCAATGGCTTGAAGAGTGTGTGAAATGAGGTAGAGGTGGGGGCCTTTTATAAGAGGAGAGGAGGGGCACTTTTGGAAAGTAAAGGAACATTACATTATTTGAAAATGTGTTTCGGTTTTAAAAGGTCCCACATTGATAGAATTCGTGGATAAGGTGATAAGGCATCGAAATCCACTCATCCAATTGGTTTTGGCCATGTGTAGTTCATAGATTTTATATTATCTTTCCATTTTATTTAAATCGTCAAATAATGATGTCATCGCTGCATCATTATTATGTCATAAATAATTAAATTTATTTAATGTCTAAAAATTATAAAAAAAATACTATGATATAGGAAATCTTTTTATCTTTCCAATGACTATTTATAATCAAAATTTGGACTTGTGTAACCCTACTTAAAAATTGTTTTAGTAAAACACTTTATGTTAGTGTCATTTTCACTTTAACATTAAATAAAAAGTAATTTATGTTATTTCCCAACAAAAGTGGATCCATGGGGTCCCCAAGTTAGGCCATGGCTTGTCTTGGTCGGCCATGACACAACCAATGAGGTTGGGACATGTGTCTAGGTCATTTAATATTATTAAAGTATTATTTATACCTTAAACTACCCTAATTACCACTAATCGCGATTAAGAACTTAATAAGTTACTATTCACCGAAAAATTATTTTTATCCCATTGAACCACATTTTACTTCTTAATGACAACCATGTATGTCGGATTTTTGAAAATCAAATCACAGAAGTGGTAATATTTCATTTAAACGAAAAATCAGTTATTTAACAACCACTTAGTGGTTTCACTATTCATCAAAAATTGAAGTTTTTCAGAATAAGGCCAAAATTTCACCCTAAGCTATAATTGATATTCCGAATTGAAAAATGATGTCTATTTTACAAAATTCCAAACATATTAGTTGCATTAATTAATTTTATAATTAATTCCCGCTGTCACAACAAATAGCGTGTTTTTAAGAAACAATTTATATCAAAAGATTGGCAATTGTTTATGTCCAATTTCAATGTTAAATTAATTCTAATGACCACCATTGGATAAAATGGTAAAAATATATTCTAATTATACTTTAAAACCATAAAATATTATAATTTATCACTATAAATTATTTTGATTAAAAAAGTTGTTTTAAGTATTTTTCACTATTTATAAAATTTTAGAAGTTCTCAGAAAAATACCAAAAATTCAACATAGGCTAATTTCGATATTACGAATACAAAAATGAAGTCCATTTTGACATATAAAATTTATAATATTTCAAAAAGAAGGTATTACTATTCATAACGGCTACTTTGATTAGTCGCGGTGTTTTAGAACTCGAAGTTGCGTACAATGCAAGCTATTGTATTACTGAATGAGAAGCGTATCGTGGAAGCTCGGGGTGTTACATAGTTGATGATTGAGGATGGATCGATATCAGACCTTGAGTTTAAATTTTGTAGTTTGGGAATCTTGGAATGGCGGTGTAATGAGATATTCTTTGTGATGGGATTTGGGTGGCCAGAATCTAGTAATTGGTGAAAAACATGATTGATTGATCCTTTATCAAAATTTATCAATAGGTCTAGTTAAGAAATTGATTATGACATTATCATAGGGATACATTGAAGAGTGTGTATTTTATTTGAAAATATAGACTACATGACATGTACTCCATAAGAACACATTCCATGTAGTCCCCTCTATACAATGACTAGGGTTTCCATTTGGAGATAAATATTTCACACCATGTGGTGGGTCTATATGCCATGTAACCCTTATCCGACTAGCTCAATGTGTACAAGTAATACACACCCAAAAGTCATGTAGTAATACATGCCATGTGTGTCTATTCACACACTAAATAACAGTTAGTGAATGGATTGACATGTATAGGGAGTACGATCCTAGGATACCATGTGACCCCACATGTTGTGTATAGTGGGGAACACACCATGTAATTTTTAAGGTACATGGTCATGGGAAGAATACACACACCGAGTGTCGGCTCAGCCCCTACATGTCATGTGACATTGAGTACACACCATGTACTTCAGAATATTATTGAATATGGTCATGTATTCAAACATGACCAAAGTACATGATATTTTTCTAAGTACAAGGTTATGAGCTAGATTACACAGGCTGAGTAGGAAGCACTCCAAGTGCTATGCTAACCATTTAAGTTTCATGTACCCCTAGGGACACATGATGTATTTTGGATAAATTCTTGTAGTTTGAGCGTGAGAAAAAATCAGTTCAAGGTTTAGTGAGACACATTGTGTACCCATAGGGACAAGTTGGGTACTCTTAAAAGGGTATATTGAAACACTTCTTCTTCTTAATTAAACTATGGTGTGAGCTTGTGTGTGTTCCATCGAACTATTTCAGTATGGACGTGTCTCTCTAGGGTGTATTCCCTTGGTTCATCCCCTTGAGGTTATTATGGGGTATCACATCTTGGAATAAGTATGTGATCCCCTATATGGTATTAATATCAGACAAGGTTAGGTAACCCCTGTGTTAGGCTCAGAGTGTGATCTTCTATCATTCTTCCATATGTGGGGTTTTGGTAATCGATGTGGAAAACATACCTAGGTGTCCAATCACATAATTTTTAGGTTATTATAGATAGGTTCTAGAATACCCCATATACCTTGGTGTGATCCACTATCTATATATTGACATCAACTATATTTTGATAAAGTGTATTCTGATCAAGTGCGTATCTTAGATGAGCCCTTGGAGTTTCCTTAATGCTTCTCCATCGATAAACCTGACGAGTGTGATCTCTTGGATGAGTGCCATCAGGATAGTAAGACCTGATGAGTGTGACCTCTCAAATAATTGATATCTATGATGGAATGGATCATGGAGTGAGTTATCCCAATTGATTGTTACCTTTGACCATCTAGTAGAATCCTAGACTGGTAGTATGGTTGTGATCTTACCTTGAGACTTTGTGTCTACGATGAGCATATCTGGGTTATTATTATTGTTATATCATTATGTATCACATCCTAATTTACATACCATCATTATGATGAGATTACTACTCTCTTGATGCATTTTGTTTTTTCATGTATCCTATTAGGTATGTATATACTCACCCCTACATGGGCTATGCTGACACATGTCATGTCTTATGTAGAAGACAAGCTTTTCTATGGTGTCCTAGGTGGAAAAGGACCAGGTGGATCATAGTTGAGCTAGATAGATTATGGTTTATATAAGGTGTCACATTTAATAGTATTTCTTCCCATCCTAGATTTCTGGACTCATTATAAAAAAATTTTGGGATTGTATTTGTCCCTTTATGCTTTCTTGTACTTGTTTCATACTCTAATGTGGGATATCTATGTATGAATAAATTTATGGTATCATTTTATTTTACATTTCAGCTTTATGTGGTTATTTAGAGGTGTGTGTGTGTGTAGAAGTACCTTAGGATAAGGCCTCCAATGTGTATTTTATTCCTACTTGGAATTGTTCTCCAACCCTTATTCAATTAGATGCATGTTTGGGGTGTAAAACTTGGCTTACTTCTAACCAAGGAATCCCCAATGGGTTGGTTCATTATAGAGTGATATCAAATTATTTCTTCTTATTATAAGAGATTATAGATTTCATATCTATGAGGTTTGGTTTGGGAATAAGTTAAACTATGCTAAAGTGTTTTTAGTTTCCATTTCAGGTCAAATAACCTAGTGTTGGTGCGACAGCTGAAAAATCTATTCACTAGAGCTTTGATAACTTTCTTGTTTAATTGATACATATAGGCACTAGTTTTATGTAAAAAATTGTTACATGCATCATATATAAATGGTCTATGGTTCCAATTACTTTATGATTTATCTCTCCATATACTCTTTTTAGATCATGGTACGTCTCAACAATCACTGGATGCTTCCATAATAATAGAAAATTAGGATTCTATAGCATTATCATGGTTTCGATCTTCTTAGTGATGAGGATTTAGGTTGTGGACCCATGTAGCATGTGGTGTTTCCACGTGGTTTTTGAGTGATTTCTCCACCCTTTTAGTATCTTTTAGACCCACCTCTAGTGGTTTAAGTAGATACTCCCCATTAGGTTGAGTAGTGTTTAGTTCTAGAAGTATTAGTGGATGGTACACCTATATATATTGTGCTTCATGAAATTGAAAAATAGATATTTCCTAGGAATTATGGTGATCCAGACCCCCTTCTTATTTGGTATGGGAATTGAGGGAGCATGTGGTGTGATTTTATTTATTTTTTAGGACCCATCTCTATGGTGGTCCTAGTATCAATACTTCCTCAGAGTGATGTGGTGGTATTGGTAGAGATCTTTATTGTTAATTTTTTATATAGCCTCGAACATTCCAGGAAGTGGGAAATTCCCCCACCAAGAAGTGTTCTTGTGTTGCGATTTAAAACGATCCATGTGAGTCAATGCTTCCCAAATTGGATAATGTAACGGTATGGAGAATGAGTTCCTTCTACTTTTATATTTGAGGTCATTCAAGTGTGCTAAGGTTTTAGAGAAATCCTTGGTTGTAGTGAATAGGTGGGCAAGGGAAAGTATAGCTTCAGGAGGTAGAAAATTGTAACCTAGAGGCTTTGAGTATGGGTTAAGGTAAGATTCATTTTTAACTACTCCAACTAAAATTTTATTATAAATTCACAAGCCACATTTCCCTAAACATATTTCCTTTTCTAGGCCTAGGGATACTAGTGGATCCATTTCGCATGATCATTATTCTAGAGGATATTATAGAGAGGTTCAGTGATCCAATGCTTCATCTAATAGTGTGACCTAAATCTAGGAGTAGAGATATCCTCACATGGGATATTTCCATAGAAACAATGTTACCCTATTATGTTTTACTTGAGATAGACTAGTTTCCTACTATCCATGCCCAATTAACTGTGCTAGTGAGGTTTTTGGTGTATATGAGTTAGTGGGATATATTTTTTTTTCTCTGGTGAGGAGGAATCCTAGGAAAAGTAGGGTTATCTTGTGTACGTGAGGATATAACTGATTTATTATCAGTTTTCTAGTATAAATCTTGGATTAGTGGATTCTATGGGCTTCTAGTTTTTAAAATGTTGGAGGTGTACATAGACATCATTATTGATGATTTTTCATGCTTACATCCCAATTGAAAGTTTATATTCTATATAGAATTGACCCAGGGATATCCCAATATATGTTCCTTAATATCAGATTACCCTGTGTAGCTGTGAGATATGATGGTATGGTTAGATAAATCTGAGAGAAGGGGCTTGTTAGACCCAATGTCTTTTCCTAGGCAACCTAGTGTTGTTAACAAAGATGATGAGAGATTTAGGTTAGGTTTGGATTAACTTTTCTTAAGCCATGTGATGTAGGAAGGAGTATGAATCCCTAAGAATTAATGAAGTCTTAGACTAGTGGTTAGGGTGATGTGGTTCTTAGAGTTTTACCTCAAGAAATGTTATTATCAGCTCTAGGTTTAAGAGTACTTTGTTCTGAAGGTGAATTTCTAAACCCGTTATGGTTTATTTTCGTTCATGGTGACACCTTTTGATGTGTTAGATTACCTAGAAGTTATTTTGGGACTTATGGACCATATACTTTAACCATTCTTGGATTGGTTCATCGTAGTATTCTTCGGTGAAATCCTTGTATACTTAGTGTTATAAGTGGAGCATGAGTGACACTTAAGGATAGTTTGGGACATGCTCCAAGAGTACCAACTTTATGGGAAGATCTTGAAGTTTCATTCTTGAATCTTATAGTTCCACTTCTTGGGGTGTGTCTTTTAAAATATGGGAGTGACATTTGAACCAATAAAGTCTAAGTCGGTGATAGATAGAGAGACACACAAGGGTGTGGTTATAATAGTTGTTGCTTATAGTTAGGTTTTACGTTCACTGTTTTTTAGTGTGGTGATAGTGAAATTTACATCTTTTTAATTGATCCTTAAGGATGGGTATGGTGCAATGTACCTCCAGAAAATGGTTGTTAGCCCTCCACTTCTTTATCATTTCAGTGAGGTACAACTCGGTGATATCAATTGTGTGATCTTGTGTGACCATATATCTACTACATATATTCTTTATAGATTTTTAAAAGTTGAGAGAACATCACCCTTGTATGAGGATAGACAATGACACTGATCATACTATAAGGGGGGGTTCTAAGGATATTTATTTCCCTTAGCAGTATATCCATGTGTGGTGAGGATGTACCAAAATCTTTCAGCATCAGTTTGGGTAGTGAAGTATGTTTTAGTGTGTTGATGAGTTTAATTCATAACGTCTCACCTATTACTAAGTGAATATCAAGGTACCATATGGCCATATGTAAGTGGAAACGGGATTATATATTTGTGGTTTTTGTGATGGATCTCTTATGATTAGTTATAGGTCACAATTCTATCTTAGTTATAGTAGAAGGACTCACTAAGTTGGCCCAAATCCCAACAATATAATTGTAGGTATTAGTAAAGAGTTTGGGATTCCAATACTTGCATGAGATAGTGTGGTTCATGGAATAACCTCGATGATCATTTTAAATTGTGACACTAACTTCATGTCCCAATTATGAAGAGGATAAAAAATCATTCAGGGACTCAGTTTTGGTTGAGAATAGTGTTTCTACCCTAGTAATATTACCATGTAATGTGGAGCTTTTAGGTTTTTGTGAACATGCTACCGATTTCCATGTTAGTTTTACATATTTGGGGGGGAACATCTACCATCAATATAGCTTTTATATCACATTATCTACCACTACACAATTGGTATAACACTATATGAGGCCATGTACAAGATACCCTATTGGTAACTGTTATACTAGTTGAACCAAATAGGATATATCACTTGTAGGCCAAGATTTTGGGTGAAATATGGTTGAAAATGGGTGCAGTTCATCTAGGGGTGGATGAAGACTACCTGAAAATGTTAGGAGTCCCTTGGGGAATCATGAAAGTGGCCTTTGGAGATTGATTATGTAAACATGATTTTTAAGGTATATCACCTCATCGAAGGTTGTGAAGTTTTGGCTGAGATTAAATTCTATCTATGAGGTTTGTGGGACCTTTTTCTAGTCATTGTATAGGGTTTTTGAGGTGGCATGCTTCTTGACCCAATGACCATAGTTAGACCAGGTGCTTGGTGTTTTCCACATATCACAATTTAGGATTCATGTTCCCAACTCATTATATGATGTAAACAAATATGAGGTTGAAATTGATGGTGGATTTACCTTTTTTATGTTCTGGTTGTGTTTGAGAACCATTAGAAAAAAATTGTTCATGGGTGAGTGTTTTTCTTGTGTACACAATTTTGGAAAACATGAGAACCTTTAGGGGAGATCATGATAGTGGGAGACCTAGGTGAGAGATTAGTATCCTCAGTTATTAGTAGGTTTTTTTTATTGAGGATGAAAATATCTGAATGTGTGGAGAATTCAAAGACTCTATTATTTCCATGTATTATTTGGAATATTTTTAGAAATATATTAAAAGATAAGAATTGAGTCGGCATGTAATTACAGGGCCCAAAGAGCCTTACTGCGGTGATATTAAAAATATGAAACATATTATATCATGCATGAGTAGTATTTCAGATATAATGTAATAAATCTTTAATGGAGTCTTGTATTGGAAAATTGAGACTGCCATTAAATTCAAAATGTCAGTTTTACCCTAGGTGCGATATAACCTTTATTGATGCCAGGTCTTTGGTTAAAAAGTGGTCGTTGGTAGATTAATAATTTAATTATTTTTTTATTTTTTCTAAACCTATTCCCTTCCTATTTAAACCTAGTTATGAGTAAATCCTAGGGTTATCCACATAACCCTAGGTATTCAAGAGGAGTATCAGATGAGTTTTTTGTAGCTTTAATGAATCATAGTCCAATGGATTGGTACCAACAGGATTGTCTATGTTAATGTAGTTCATGGATATTTCCAATGGAAGTGATAAGGAATCATTATTCATCAATTATTAATAAAAATTCAAAGTGGGGTGTTTGTTTTATGTAGATTTATCCTAGTTTGTTTATCCCATGTTAAACATGTGTGAATCCTACAAACAATGTTGACTTGTGGATCGATGATTGATTTGTAGATACTGCTTTATCTTCCTTGGTTTGGAATTGATGATATTGTTTGATTGATATCGTCATTTTTTCATAATTTTAACAAAAATGGATTAAGGGTAATAAAAACAACATCCAAGGTTTTTTCCTCTTATTGTGTTTTTTAATTTCTTACCTTGTTCTTTTCATGTTCAAAAATGGTATTTTCATTGGCCTATGGTTTGACCAATACCTGATGGATGATCATTGTATGGTTATTATTTGAAACAACATATTATTACCATGGGTTTAGGTTCATGATTTATGTAGAGGTCGAGGTGTGATGATTATGATGTATTATTGATGATGGATCGAGATCATATGAGGATTTTATGTTTCATGGTTTGGGCATCTTGGCATGGCGGTGCCACTAGAGATGCTTTGTGATGGGATTCAGGTGGATGAAATCTAGTCCCCAATTATAACTAGGATTGATCAATCATGTATTAACATTTATCAGTAGTTCTAGTGGTATAATCAGTGGTGTTGATGGTGAGGGGAGGCTTATAGAATAGTATGGATTTTCTGTAAAAATCCCAACTACACAACAAGTACTCTGGAAGAACACACGTTGTGTAGTTGTTGTTGTACGATGACTAGGGTATCTATGTAGAGATAAATATTACACATCATGTGGTGGTTCTAAATGTTTTTTAACCCTTATCTGGTTATATTAGTGTGTACAGGGAGTACATTTCTAGGAACCCATGTAGTGATACACATCGTGTGTGTCTAGTCACAAGTTGTGTAACACTTGGCGAACAACTCAATGTGTGTAGGGTGTATATTCCTAGGAGACCATGTGAATCAAAATTAAATTTATGTAATATCAGAAACCATGTACTTTATAAGTTACACTATCATGGGAAGAAGACACATGCAAAATGTTGCCTGAGTCCCTACACACTGTGTTACATGGAGTACACACTATGTTACATGGAGTACACACCGTGTACTTTGGAAAGTTGTCTGATATGGTTGATTACTAAAATAAAACCATAGTACATGAGAATAAACTATAATAAACATGTTTAGTTGGCAGAAATATGATTTCCATGTTGAATATTTACACACCGTGTAACCCTAGGGACATGCAATGTATTTGAGAGAAATTCATGTTGTGTGAACATGATACATAGGAAGTTCCAGGTTTGGTGAGGCACATTGTGTACCCCTAGGGAGACTTCATATACCCCTAAAATGGTAGGTTAAAATCCTTTTTTTTATCATTTAAATATAATGATATAATGTCAAGTTATTTTTTTCATAATGAATAGTTACCATGGTAAAAGTTTATCACCACCGTTAAGGGTAAAAATGTTGGGGGGGGGGGTTAAACTAAGACATAAGGATTAAAATATCTATAAAACTTTTCTAAATTTTATTTTTTGATTTTATTTCAACATTAACTAATCCTATATTTTAAATAGGACTAAATTTTAATTACTTTACATGAGAATAACAATTATTATATTAAACGTTTCTTAATATTTACAAGAGTGACACTTCTCTCACTTATAAAAGGGCACCTCTTATACTTACTTATACACACCACTTGATCACTATATATTAATAAATATATATCCAAATACCTTCCCAACATTCCCCCCCCCTCCCATGTCTTAGAGTTCATGTTCTCACCAAAAGAGAAATTCTATTAGGCTTAATGTGTAAGAAAAAAGAACATATACAAGAAGAAGGTATAAGTCTTAACTTAATCCTATCAAGTTTATTTCTTATTCTACTTTATTAAAATATATTATAATGATACAAAAAGAATTAAATTAGTAAATTTACTATAATTAAATGTTATTTTGTTTATATAGTAACTATTTTCTACTTCCTTTCCATCAAATGAAAAATGAAAACATTGTGCATGTGTACATAAGGACTACCTTCTCCATGAAGCGATGTATTTTATTTTTCATCTCCACATTTCATGGATGGTTATGTAGTTGAATTTAATATATATATACGATATAAATATGATTTTTTAATATTTATATATTATATACCTTCTTACCCTCTCATGCATTGGAAAATTATAATGTCGCTTGTGCGTACATGTGGCTACAACCACTACTACAAAACCTATGTTTAACAGCACTAGTATTTATCGGCACTAGAAAAAAACACTGATAAAGGGCATATTTATCAGCTCTAAGGAAAGAGATGATAATTTTATCCTTTTATCAGTTATTTTTTAGTGATGATAAAGGGAACCTTTATCAGCATTTTATTTTTAGGGCTGATAAATATTTCTTTCATCGTTCCTTTTTTAGTGCGGATAAAGGTTCAAATAAATAAAATGAAATAATTAAATAAATAAAAAATTACTTTATTAAAAAAAATTACAAATTTTATTAATTAAATTTTTATTGATAAAAATGAATAAATTGATTATACATTATTAAATATTAAACATTTTTTTAATTAGATGATTATGATAATTAATGTTATTAAATTTTATATATTAAATATATAGATATATATTAATGTATATAAATATGATTTATATATTACAAAATATTTATGTTCTTTACTTTAAATAGTCATATATTTATTGAATAATAGTTTATATGTAATAATTAACATTGAATTAAAAATACTTACTAATTTTATAGTACTCGACATGTAATTAAATGTTGTTTGATTTTTCAAATTAACATAAATCAAATCTAAGCTATATTTATTTCACATATATGTAGTTAATTAATTTTTATATTCAATGAACATACATAAAACTTATCCATTTTATCAATATTATTAAAGTGTAATTATTCTTAATTTATCCATTTTCACTCATTTTTAACATATATGCATGCACATAAAATTATATATTCATTAATAATGTTAAAAATATATTTTTAAAAAAAATTATAAAAAAATATATTTATAAATGTACATTTACTATATTTATAAAATTATATATTTATAATTATAAGTAAATAAATATAATTTTTAAAATTATTTATATAATTATATATAAATAATTATATATAATTAAATAATTATTAAATTTATAATAAATTAACTTAAATAATGAATATATTTACTATATATATATATATATATTAAATATATATATATATCTGTATAATTATATAAATATATATAATCCTATAAATTTTATTTTTAAAAACTATTTCTATAATTATAAATAAATATTTATAAAATTACAATAAATATATTTAAAAAGGAATAAATTTACTATATTTATATTTATATATATTTATTAAGTTTATATAAATATTTACAAATTTTTATTTATAATTATAATTATAAAACATTTATCATCACATAAGTAATAAGTGCTGATAAAAGCATGTTTATCAGTGCTTTTTTCACACTGGTAAAGTTGATGCTTTATTAACACTAAAAAAAGTGCTAAGAAAATTAACATTTATCAATGCTATAATTTTAGTACTGATAAAGAATTATTTTTTTAACCCATTTTTAGAACTGATAAAGACATACCATTATCATTGATTATTTGTAAGCACTGATAAAAGTGTCCTAATCAAATTAAAAAACTCTAACCATTTTTGAAACCTTAGCGATATTAGAAGCGTTACGTAGAAGACACCCGCTGTTGTCACTCCTCCTCAGTAAATCAAACCTTGAATCACACCACTTAACAACCTCTCAAACATATCTTCTAACATCTGGTGTTCGATTGAAGTTAGGGTTTCTAAAGAGGGTTTCTTATTTTCTTCAACCTAGCAAGGTAGGACTTTCTATTTTCTATTTGTATTTTGGTTTAATTTTTTATTTATTTTTGATGATGTTGTTATCTGTAGTCTATTGATTGTATACTAATGAGGCAGGCCTTCTAATTTTTTCAGTTTCAAATTTTGATTCAACTCTTGAATGATCATTGAGAGTTTATTGTTTCTCGACTCACATGGAGTCACATAGAGTTTAGTTGGTTGTTTTAATTTGTTTAAATTTCCCAAATTGATCTCCCAACTCTATCATACATATTTTTTATTCTTTATTTTATCAATGGTATTCCATACATGTAAAATTTTAGAAATTGAAACTAGGGATTTTTTCTGTGAGGGAGTTTAAGTTAGGTTAAGGGATTTCTTTTATATTATACCGATTCATATCTTCTATTTTTATTAATTTGGGTCGGTGTTGGAATCCAATGTATGGATGCATCATGGAAGTTTTTATTTAATTTTTCTTTCTTCTAGTTTAATTTATTTTTTGGTCCAAATCATTCCCACTATGTTGTTTTTCATGCCCTGGTGCTTTTTTCCAGCCTAAGGAGGATCAAGAATGTCCCTTAGACATTATCATGGGCCAGCTCGGGTGTTTGATGCTATGTACTATTTTATAACTACATTATAATTACCATCATCCTACTCTCCCTCTCTCAATAATTTACAAAAAAAAATATCCTTTTGATATTACCCATTTCTAGTTATACAAAGTTTTAAAGACCTATATACCACTATAATAAATTATAATTTCTTACTTAGAAATATATATTTTTCAAGAATTTCACCCCCTTTTGAGTATTTATTTACTAATAACAAGTGTATTTCCATCGAATGCTTTGATACCAAGCTATATCACATGTAGAAAAATATTAGGTCAAACCGTTTCACTAAAAAAAAATTGGTATATAATGAATCTCCCATACTCAATGATATATATTGACATTACATCCACAGCATTTGAAAATTTTATTCAATTTTCAATGAGGGTTGACATGGGTTTTTATTCTTCTTTTTTAAATATATAAAACACTTCCCTCACATACATGGGCTGGGAAATAAATATCCTATGAATTCTATGAGTCTCCTATAAACTAAGGAAAATATCGACTTACTAATATTCAACATTTAAACATTGTTCATTATTAACTTATAATATTATTATCATATTTCATCTATTGGACCTCTAAATATTATGTTATCCGCATTGACAAAAACTTTCAATCTATCCAAAAAATTATTTTTTTATGTAAAGATTATGATCAATTCCTCATTTTTTAAAATTAAAGTTTATTTAATAATTCATATAACCTTCAATACCATCTCTTAGTTCTTATTTCAATTCATACATCACACTTTTTAATTTACAAACATTATTATCATATTAAATAATGAGGAAACTATCTGTTTTTTTTATGTTAACTTCCTATTTGTGTAATCCATTAGTAAATGCTAATTTTAAATCCAGTTGAGGTACCTTGAATTTTATAGGGATGGGTCAGTGTGGTGATATAACATCCCAAGAGTCTTGATATGTTTTCAAATATTGACATTCCATTAATTTTAAATTTAATAATTCTTTAGGTTACTACATCACTTGTTCCAATAACTTTTTTATATCTTCTAGTTGATTGAATGAGAGTTTATTATTCTTGTTTAGCATATTTGAGTTTCTTATTGGTCCTTAGTTTCCTGTATTTTATTTACATTTGTTTAGGGGATTTAAGAAATATTTTATGTGGAGTAATTGTTTTTTAAAATTCAATTACTCATTTCCTTAAACATACTGAAATTCTGTGAAATAATCAATTGTTGAGTTTCCCTTATTAGAATTGTCTATAAATTTCACTATTGATAATGAATATATTATGTGTATTTATTTATATATTGTATAAAATTAATCTTTTATGAACCCAATAGGATGGAAATGAACCAAAAATGGATGCATGCTAATTAGTTGGAAAACAAATATGAAGATGTAGTTAAAGAGTTCATCAAGTTTGCAAGAGAGCATGTAGATGACCCTTCTAAAATCCTCTATCAATGTTTACATAGTTTTTATTCAATAAAAATTATTGCAGAAGATTTTTAAGAACATTTTATTTGTCAGATAATAGATAAAAGATATATATTTTGGAATAAACATGGAAAAATTGAATTTTCACATCGATTGGGATGACACTATAGTTTATAAATCATTTGATATGAATACATTTTTAAAAGATGATGGAGATCGCATGGAAGAAATGAAAATGGAAATTGAAGATGAAATCTGTGATTGTAAAAAGTTGTTTTAGGAGTTAAATAGCTATTACAAGAAACCATTGTATATAGGTTGTGTTAACTAAACAACATTATTTTCTGTATTGAAGTTATATAATTTTAAATCTGGAAGCGGATGGAGTGACACCGGCTTTGTGGAACTACTTGGTCTTCTGAAAGATATTCTACTAGAAGAAAATAAACTACCATTCCAAACATATAATGCTAAAACGAATGATATGTTCAATGGGAATAATCCCTAAAAAACACATTTTTTTCCAAATTATTTCATATTATTTGGAAAGGACCATGAATCACCCATAAAATTACCTAAGTGTGGTGCAAATCGATACAAGAAAAATGAATCAAGTCCTTTGAATTATGTATGGTAATTTCCTATAATTACACAGTTTATATGACTATATATATTTAAAGAAACCATGGGAAAATTAAGATGGCATACAGATACAAGAATTAAATATGGGAACCAGCTTCATCCAATAGATTCTCCTCAGTTTAAGAAAATTGATTATGAGTTTCTTAAATTTAGAGATGAGCTAAGTAACTTTTGTCTTGAATTATTTATATATGGAATAAATCATTTTGGTGTACATAATAGTACTCACACTACATGGCCCATCATGTTGGTAAATTATAACTTGCCGCTATGGTTATGCATGAAGGGAAAATATATTATAGTGTATCTACTTATATCTAGACCATAGAAACACAACAATGATATTGATGACTATTTTTCTTCATTGATTGATGATCTAAAATTGATGTAGGATACATATATTACAATGTATGATTCTCATAGAAGTGAACAACTCACATTGAGGACCATGTTTTATGGAATGATAAATGACTTCCGCACATATGAAATTTTATCAGGCTATAGAATTAAAAAAAATGTTGGGGTGTCCCATTTTTTGAAAAATGCATATAATCAGTTCAGTTGAAACATTACTTGAAGATTTTGTATTTTTCACATTAGAAATTTTTACATTGATGACACAAATGCCGATCCTGGATGGCAACATTTAATGGGAATATTGAACAAGGTACAAACCCATCTCTAGAAAGGGGCGATAAACTACACAAAAAAGTAAAAATTATTGACACTATTTTCAATAAACCATTTTCAAAAAACCTTTAAAAATAAGGTTAGAAGAAGAGATAAATTTTCTTTAAATTACCATATTGGAATTGTTTGTATGTCAGACTTTTTCTTGATGTCATGCATATAGAAAAATAATTTATTTGATAGTGTTATTGACACGATACTAAATGTTCTTGAAAAAAATGAAAGATGGAATCAATTCTAGGTTGGACTTGATTGAAATGGGGATAGGGGAAGAGTTGGCACTGGTGAAGGGTAAAAGGATGATTTTTCTTCTTCCATCAGCTTACACTCTATTCAGATAGAAAAAATTGAAATTTTTCATTTTCTTTACTAGTTTAAAAGTTTCATAGTGGTATTCATCATGAATCAAGAATGTCATGTCAATGGATAATTTGAGGTTACAAGGACTAAAATCACATGACTGTCATGTTTTGATGAAATATTTAAATCCTATTTCTTTCCTTTTCATTCTACCTCAAAATATAAAACATACATTAACCAGACTCTGCTTTTTTTTCAAAGACATGTGCAGTAAAGTTGTAGACCTGACTAAATTTCCAATCATTAATAAGGATATTGGAGTCATATCATGTGAATTAAAGATCTTCTTCTCACCATCATTATTTGATATAATTTTCAACCAGATGGTTCACTTGGTTAGAGATATACAACAATGTGGTTCTATCCATTATAGATAGATGAACCCCATTGAATGATATATGAATATTTTGAAATGGTATGTCAAGAATCTAAGTTGTCCAAAAGGTTTTATTACAGAACAATATATTATTGAAGAAGATATTGAATTCTATATGGATTACCTATTAGATGTTGAAAGCATCAGTATAAGGCCCCAACCTTAAACCTTACTTAATCTTGAGTTATTACAAGATTACACATTGAGGATCTTTTCAGGTTTAGAGTTTTAGAGAATTAGATCATAAAACTTGCATTACATTCTACATTTAAACAAAGTGGTTACATAAAGGTAGTATTCATTTTTTCCCATCAACGGAACATATTTAAAATAAAACATGGATTCTTTCTTGACACTTCCTTGACACTATCATCATATCAGGTACCTTTCCCTAGACCTGTGAAAAACATTTCAAAAAGACTTGGGATGAGCATAAAAAGCTCAGTATGGGTTATAAAAATATGGAAAGGAAAAATAAGTTCATATATACATAAGAATAAAATCATACTTTACCCATAAAACATAAGTACTTTAACATACCTCATCAAATCATGAATAAATCATAGAAATCATAAGACATAAAGGTAACTTGAGGCATTCATAACATTCTTACGTAGGGAGTAACCCTCTTGGTTACTTTTGGAATACCCATCACAGTATATTCCCTAAATCTCTTCGGAGAAACCTTAACGTTTCACTCCTTCGCGTTACCCAATGCATTGGAGAGCTATATCGGGCTCACCCACCCTTAGTTTATCACGGAACCACCCATCTTCATAATAATGCCCAAGAACCTCAACATAATCGTATCACATAAAACATGCATAAAGGAAACATAACATTTCCACCTTTCAATCACAATATATCAATACAACACATTGATATAAAAACATTATGAAAACCATTTTCAATACCAAAATAAAAGAAAAGTAAAACATTGTATTTATTTTTCTTTTAAAAATATGGTATGGCTTGTAGAGGAATCCGAAACTCAAATAATGGTCACGGTGGCGGAGAAGTCGTTGTCGCCGCATACGTAAGACAAAACATTACCTTTTGTTGTTTAGTAAAACGCTTCGTATAAAAAATATTCCTTTTGGATAAATGTAAAAGTCAAAGGGGTTTATACACCGTATAAAAGAAGGTTGAGTATAAAACAAAATATGCCTCAATGAAAGGAGATTGAGACGAAGTCTCATACCTCGGGTCCGACTTGACTCGGTCGTTCTTTAATCTCCTGAATAATAAACTTGAGTTAATTTATACTTGTTTAAGAACCTTTTTAAAGTTCATTATTCCTTTTATATCACTTATTGCCATGTCATGAACACTATGTAATTATTTAAGTTAATAACGGTCGTTTTAACGATCATTGGTACTTGAGTCAAAAATAATCCCTTTATAATTACAAGTTGTTCATGTATCCATTATATCCATAATGGTATTCATGATGTAGATATCATATATGTCATATATATCCAGTATATGCATTCATTTATAATATTACATAATCATTTAGTGGTAAGAAATGAAATGCACTGTTCATGGAGACGGTAAGCCGTACGTACGCATGAATGCTACTTTCATTTCTATTTCGTATTTTATAGAATGTAATAATAATGATATAAAGGTATATTATAATTCCAGTGTAATATCATATATAATATCATAACTTCATCCTTTATACATCCCACATATGGTATTTAACGAATCAAATCACTTTGAGGGGGCGGTAGTCCGCACTTCCTTAAATGAAGATATCGCGTTTACCCATAATGGGAACCATAAAGGTATGCCCAAAATGAAAAATACAGAAGCTTAAGGAAAAAATAAATATATTATATATCATATATAAATATAGTGTCATATTAATGGCCACATTTGAAGGTGTTAAAAGAATGTTGAACAATCATCGTTTCGGGAGGCAGAAATTTGCCATCCACGGAAACAGTATGTTCTTTAACCATTAGATGTAGGTGTGTGTAAGTGTATCTCGAATCCTTCTTATAACAACATCATAGTATATTTAATATACTTGAGTTGTTACAAAATAAATGAATAAAAAGAGTTTAGGGGGTTGGAGAAGCAAAATAAAACAAAAGGACTAAAGTGAAGACATTACCTTAAAATCGGATAACTCCATTTGGTTTGTGCTCAAAGGCTTCCTTGGGAAGACTTCTACCCAAAGTGAGGCTTCAAGGAGTAAGATAGGGAAGTGGGGAGACAAAATGGGCAGGGTTTGGCCGAGCCAAAGGCTTTGGAAGTGTGGGTAAGGAGGTAGAGGTGGGGGCCTTTTATAAGAGGAGAGGAGGGGCACTCTTGGAAAGTAAAGAAATGTTACTTTATTTTCAAATGGGTTTCGGATTTTAAAGGTCCCACATTAATATAATTCGAGGATAAGGTGATAAGGGTTCGAAATATACCCACACAATAGGTTTTGGACATGTGTAGGTCTTATATTTTACATTATCTTTCCATTTTATTTAAATCGTCAAATAATGAGGTCATCGCTGCATCATTATTATGTAATAAATAATTTAATTTATTTAATGTCTAAAAATTATAAAAAAAAATACTATGATGTAGAAAATAGTTTTATATTTCCAATTACTATTTATAGTCCAAAATATCATTTATGTAGACAAAATTAAAAATATTTTACTTAGGTGATACATTCTTTGTTACATTTAACATTCTTTAAAAAAATAAAAAGATAAAAAGTCTATTTCTCACAAAAGTGATTTCATGGGGCCCCCAAGTTTGGCACAAGGCATCTCATGGTCGTCCATGAGACAACCAGTAGCCTTAGGACACATTTTGGTGTTTTTTTATTATTATTATATTATTTTATTATCCTTAACTACCTGATTACTCATTAATCAAGATAATTAAAGATAATTACCGTCGTTACTATTCATAATGTCCAAAAACAAAAGAGTCTTAATTAAATAATTTGGACCTTCTAATTCCAAATATGTAATCCATTTTACCAAATTCCAAACACATAAATTGCAATAATTGATTTAAAAATAATTCCCGTTGTCAAAACAAATAGCGGGTTTTTTTGAAACAATATCTATGAAAAGTTTAGCATTAGTTTATGACCAATTTCAAAGTGAAATTAATCCTAATGACCACCATTGGATTAAATTGTAAAAATATATTCAGATTAAACTTTAATACCAATTAAAAATATAATCTAACCATATAATTAAATTAAATGAAAAAGCAGTTTGGATGTAAAATGCAGTATTTTTCACTATTCATTAAAAATGAACATTGTCAGAAAAATACCAAAAATTTATCCAATGTAAATTTCAATGTCCCAATCATAATGAATATGTTTATTTTGACAAATATATATTATAAAATTGTCAAAAGTTTGATTTAACAAGGGTTTTCCATCAAAAGGCAGTAAAACAATCTTTTAAGAATATTAGTGTATTCCATGCTTAAGATTGGATTTATTTTCATTTTAAGCCTCTAAAACACTATCTAATTCATTAATATACATAGATAAAAATATCTATTATTCATTAATTACTTGGGATGTTACATCCTTCCCCCTTTAGAAAATTGTGTCCCCCCAATTTATTTACTTATCAAATAAATGGGGGTACTTATCCCTCATTGCATTTTCAGATTCTCGTGTTGCCTCTTCCATCTTGTGGGTTTTACACAAAACCTTTACCTGATTAATCACCTTATTCCGTAACACTTGCTCCCTATGGTCAAGAATCTGGACCGGTTGTTCCTCATAAGATAGGTTCTCTTCCAGCTGAACTACCTCTAGACTCAAAACATGAGATGGATCTGGCATGTACTTTCTCAGCATCAAAACATGAAAAAAAATTGTGTACCTGAGATAAACTCATTGGTAAAGCCACTCGGTAAGCAACTGATCCAACTCTCTCCAGAATTTCATATGGTCCAATGAACCTTGGACTCAGCTTTCCTTTCTTACCAAATCGCATCACACTTTTCCATGGTTAGACTTTGAGAAAAACATGATCACCTACCTCAAAAGAGAGATCCTTCCTCCTGTTGTCCGCATAACTCTTCTGCCTACTCTGAGCTGTTCTCATGTGTTTCTGTATCAGCTGAACTTTTTCTGCCAACTCTTCTACCAATTCTGGTCCCATCAACTTCCTTTCACCCACTTCATCCCAGAAAGCTGGTGTTCGACACCGCTTCCCATATAATGCCTGAAATGGTGCCATCTGTATACTAGAATGAAAACTGTTATTATATGAAAATTCAACCAAAGAAAGATGTTGGTCCCAACTTCCCTGATAATCCATCAAACAAGCTCGTAGCATATCCTCCAAGGTCTGAATTATTCGTTCTGACTGCCCATCTGATTGAGGATGAAAAGATGTACTAAAATTTAATTCAGTACCCAATGACTTCTGAAGGCCTTTCCAAAAGTTAGAAGTGAACCTAGGATCACGATCAGATACAATAGAGAGAGGAACTCCATGTAACCTGACTATCTATTTAAGATACAAATGGGAAAGTTGATCTAGGGAAAAAGTATCACGTATAGCAAGGAAATGAGCAGATTTGGTCAAGTGATCAACAATAACCCAAACTGTATTATTACCTCGAGATGTATTTGGTAATCCCACAACAAAGTCCATGGATATATTCTCCCATTTCCACTCTGGCACTGGTAAAGGCTGAAGTATCCCTTTCGGTAACTACCGCTCTGCTTTAACCTGCTGACAAGTCAAACACTTCACAGTAAAATCTGCAATATCTCTTTTCATTTCATCCCACCAGTAATACTCCCGAAGATCTCTATACATCTTAGTACTTCCTGGATGAACTGAAAACGGAGAACTATGAGCTTCACATAACAACTCTCTCTTCAACTATGAATCACAAAGCACACACAATCTCTTCCCAAATCTCAAAACGCAATCATTATCAATGTTGAATTCAGGAAAATTACCCTTCTGAACCAGCTCTACCTTTTTCTGCAACTCACTGTCTTGCTTCTGTGCTTGCTTGATTCTGTCTGATAGAGATGATCTCACTGATACCTGAAACAAAACATAAGAACATCATGCACCAACAACTTCTATGACAAATTTCATCAAATCCTTAACCAAAGGATCACGTTCCAAACGCAACATTGCTAATGAAGCATTACTTTTTTGACTCAAAGCATCAGCCACTTTATTTGCTTTTCCTGGATGGTAATGAATTGTACAATCATAATCCTTGATTAATTCTAGCCATCTCCTTTGTCTCATGTTCAATTATTTCTGAGTGAATATATACTTTAAACTTTTGTGATCGGTATATATTTCACACTTTACTCCATACAAATGATGCCTCCAAATTTTTAAAGCAAAAACAACAGCAGCTAATTCCAAATCATGTGTAGGGTAATTTACCTCATGAGTTTTCAACTGACGTGAAGCATAAGCAATTACCCGATCATTCTGCATTAGGACACAACCAAGTCCTTTCAATGAAGCATCACTGTTTATAACAAACTCACCATTCCTGGAAGGTAGTTCCAAAATTGGAGCATTCACCAATCTTCTTTTCAATTCCTGAAAACAATCATCACATTCTTTTGTCCAGATAAACTTAACACCCTTCCGAGTTAGCTTAGTCATTGGACTAGATAACCGTGAAATATTTATAACAAACCTTCAGTAATAGCCTTCCAAACCAAGTAAACTACGAATCTCTATTACATTTGTGGGTCTTGTCCATTCTTCAACAGCCTTTGTTTTTGAAGGATCAACAGTTATCCCATCTTTAGAAACAATGTGACCAAGGAAAGAAATTTGTTGCAACCAAAACTCGCACTTGCTGAATTTTCCATACAGTTTCTTTTCTTTTAAGGTTTTCAAGATAACCCTTAAATTTCTTTCATGCTCCTCTTTACTTTTAGAAAACACCAAAATATCATCAATGAAAACCACCACAAACTTATCCAAGAACTCATGGAAAATTCTATTCATTAAGTCCATGAATACAGCAGTTGCATTGGTTAGCCCAATAGGCATTACTACAAATTCATAATGGCCATATCTTGTACGAAACGCAGTCTTCGGAACATCTGCTTCCTTTACCTTCAGCTGATGGTACCCCGATCTCAGGTCAATCTTTGAAAAATACTGAGCTCCCTAGAGCTGATCAAATAAATCATCGATATGATGAAAAGGATATTTGTTCTTAATAGTGATGTTATTTAAGGCTCTATAATCACTTCAAAGTCTCATAGAACCATCTTTCTTTTTAAAAAATAAAACAGGAGCACCCCATGGTGACGTTCTAGGTTGAATGAAACCATTATCTAATAACTCCTGCAATTGTTTCTTTAACTCTAAAAGTTCAACTTGATCCATTCGATAAGGGGGTTTTGAAATTGAATTAGCATCAGGAACTAAGTCAACAGTAAATTCAACTTCCCGATCTGGTATTATTCTAGGCAACTCATCAGAAAATACATCAGGATACACATTTACCACTGGCACATAATTAATCTAAACAATTCCTTTATTTTCAATGATATGTGCAAGGTAACATTCATTTCCATATTTTACAAGTTTCTCGGCCTCTTGATATGTTATCAACAGTAAGGTTTCATTCTTGTACACAAGCTGAAAGTATTTCTGAAAAGAAACTTCTTTATCTCTATAGTCAATCTTAGCATGGTAAATAGAGAGCCAATCCATACCCAGGATAACATCAAACCCTACTAGAGGTAGAACAATAAGGTTTGCAAGTAGGTTCTTTCCACAGATAAGGATAGGAAAATTCTTATAAATTCTTTTTGCCTCAACATTTTCCCCAGGTGTTTTTACCACAAGTTCAGGAGTCATTTCTTGAGATGGTATTCCTATTTTACTAGAAAAGGTTTCAGAGATGAAAGAATGTGTAGACCCCAAATCAAACAACACACTGGCATAATCTGAAAAAACAAAGTACCTGATACAACTTCATTTGATGGCCCGACATCTGCTGAAGTAGTTGCAAAGGATTTCACCACCCCTTTCTGCTTGTAGTCTAACTCCTTCCCATCACTCAAGCTCCTTGTCGGACACTCGTTTGCATAATGACCCATCTCATTTCACTTATAACATTTCACTAACTATAAATCAAATTTGGTCTTACCATCAACCTGATCTTTTTCAGTGCAATCACGAGCCTTATGTCCCATCTTACCACATCGGTAGCACTTTCCAGAATTCAGAAGACATTCCCCAGCATGCCTTTTGCCACATTTATCATAAACTGGAAACTTAGTTTTCTTACCATCAGACTTTTTTGAAAAATTATTACCTTTCTCCTGCCACCTCGGTCTCTTCTTCTGTTGGTTGTTATAGAACACTTGATCATCGGAAAACTCCATTTCCACCTTCTCAGCACATCGAACAAGCTTTTCATAACTTTTAAACTCACGAGAATCTAATGCCCTTCGATATTTTGGCTTTAATCCTGAGTAAAAACGATTGATTTTACTATCAAGGTCTCGGATAATATTTGGAGCATACCTTTCCAATCGAGTGAACTTTTCTTCATAGGCAGCCACTGAGTCTTCCTCTTGCCTCAATTCCAAGAATTTATTTTCCATCCTAAGTCAAACAACCTTAGAAAAATACTTCTCAAGAAACATATCTTTGAATTCATCCCAGTCAAGAGCATCAATCTCATCGGCGTACCTGATATTTTTAACCATAGACCACCACTGATCTGCCTCACCCTCCAAATGGAAAATAGCAAGACTTACCTTTTGATTGTCTAAAAACCCCATGACATCGAAAATCTTCTCCAGTTCTTTAATCCACCCTTTAGCGAACACAGGGTCAGATGATCCTCTGAATGATGGGGGATGTTGCCTCATAAAATGCTCCACCACTGACATGTTTCTCTGCGGTTGATCTGGCTGATCTCATGCATGGATACCACTACCATTTATCACTTCAGTCAACTGCACCATTACTGAAACAAACTGTTCAGTTCCAATTCCAACCATCCCGGGATACTGATTCGGAAGGTTATTTCCTTCTGTATGCCTTCCAAGCACTGCTTCCCTATTTCCTCTGTGGAAAACCATTCTGAACAAACATGTCTTAGATGAAGCAACATGGTAATTTTCAAATGCTATATCATTTCAAAAAAATATTTTTGGATAATCATTTAATAGAATTATAACTCTTAAAGTTATCTAAACCGACCTCTGATACCAACTATAAGGCCCCAGCTTTAAACCTTACTTAATCTTGAGTTATTACAAGATTACACATTGAGGATCTTTTCAGGTTTAGAGTTTTAGAGAATTAGATCATAAAACTTGCATTACATTCCACATTTAAACAAATTGGTTACATAAAGGTAGTATTAATTTTTTCCCATCAACGGAACATATTTAAAATAAAACATGGATTCTTTCTTGACACTTCCTTGACACTATCATCATATCATGTACCTTTCCCTAGACCTGTGAAAAAAAATTCAAAAAGACTTGGGATGAGCATAAAAAGCTCAGTATGGGTTATAAAAATATGGAAAGGAAACATAAGTTCATATATACATAAGAATGAAATCATACTTTACCCATAAAACATAAGTACTTTAACATACCTCATCAAATCATGAATAAATCATAGAAATCATAAGACATAAAGGTAACTTGAGGCATTCATAACATTCTTACGTAGGGAGTAACCCTCTTGGTTACGTTTGGAATACCCATCACACTATATTCCCTAAATCTCTTCGGAGAAACCTTAACGTTTCACTCCTTCACGTTACCCAATGCATTGGAGAGCTATATCGGGCTCACCCGCCCTTAGTTTATCACGGAACCACCCGTCTTCATAATAATGCCCAAGAACCTCAACATAATCGTTTCACATAAAACATGCATAAAGGAAACATAACATTTCCACCTTTCAATCACAATATATCAATACAAAACATTGATATAAAAACATTATGAAAACCATTTTCAATACCAAAATAAAAGAAAAGTAAATCCTGGTATTTATTTTTCTTTTAAAAAGATGGTATGGCTTGTAGAGGAATTCGAAACTCAAATAATGGTCATGGTGGCGGAGAAGTCGTTGTTGCCTCAAACGTACGACAAAACATTACCTTTTGTTGTTTAGTAAAACGCTTCGTATAAAAAAGATTCCTTTTGGATAAACGTAAAAGTCAAAGGGGTTTATACACCATATAAAATAAGGTTGAGTATAAAACAAAATATGCCTCAATGAAAGGAGATTGAGACGAAGTCCCATACCTCGGGTCCGACTTGACTCGGTCGTTCTTTAATCTCCTGAATAATAAACTTGAGTTAATTTTTACTTGTTTAAGAACCTTTTTCAAGTTCATTATTCCTTTTATATCACTTATTGCCATGTCATGAACACTATGTAATTATTTAAGTTAATAACGGTCGTTTTAACGATCATTTGTACTTGAGTCAAAAATAATCCCTTTATAATTACAAGTTGTTCATGTATCCATTATATCCAGAATGGTATTCATGATGTAGATTTCATATATGTCATATATATCTAGTACATGCATGCATTTATAATATTACATAATCATTTAGATGTAAGAAATGAAATGCACCGTTCATGGAGACGGTAAGCCGTACGTACGCATGAACGCTACTTTCATTTCTATTTCGTATTTTATAGAATGGAATCATAATGATATAAAGGAATATTATAATTCCAGTGTAATATCATATATAATATCATAACTCTATCCTTTATACGTCCCACATATGGTATTTAACGAATCAAATCACTTTGAGGGGGCGGTAGTCCGCACTTCCTTAAATGAAGATATCGCATTTACCCATAATGGGAACCATAAAGGTATGCCCAAAAAGAAAAATACAGAAGATTAAGGAAAACATAAACATATTATATATCATATATAAATATAGTGTCATCTTAATGGACACCTTTTAAAGTGTTAAAAGAATGTTGAACAATCATCATTTTGGGAGGCAGAAATTCGTCATCCACAGAAACAGTATGTTCTTTAACCATTAGATGTAGGTTTGTGTAAGTTTATATCGAATCCTTCTTATAACAACATCCTAGTATATTGAAGATACTGTAGTTGTTACAAAAGAAATGAATAAAAAGAGTTTAGTGGGTTGGAGAAGCAAAATAAAACAAAAGGACTCAAGTGAAGACATTACCTTAAAATCAGGTAACTCCATTTGGTTTGTGCCCAAAGGCTTCCTTGGGAAGACTTCTACCCAAAGTGAGACTTCAAGGAGTAATATAGGGAAGTGGAGAGACAAAATGGGTAGGTTTTTGCCGAGCCAAAGGCTTTGTAAGTGTGGGTAAGGAGGTAGAGGTGGGGGCCTTTTATAAGAGGAGAGGAGAGGCACTCTTGGAAAGTAAAGAAATGTTACTTTATTTTGAAATGGGTTTCGGATTTTAAAGGTCCCACATTGATATAATTAGAGGCTAAGGTGATAAGGGTTCTAAATATACCCACACAATAGGTTTTGGACATGTGTAGGTCTTATATTTTACATTATCTTTCCATTTTATTTAAATCATCAAATAATGAGGTCATCGCTGCATCATTATTATGTCATAAATAATTTAATTTATTTAATGTCTAAAAATTATAAAAAAAATACTATGATGTAGAAAATAGTTTTAGATTTCCAATGACTATTTATAGTCCAAAATATCATTTATGTAGACAAAATTAAAAATATTTTACTTAGGTGATACATTCTTTGTTACATTTAACATTCTTTAAAAAAATAAAAAGATAAAAAGTCTCTTTCTCACAAAGTGATTTCATGGGGCCCCCAAGTTTGCCACAAGGCATCCCATGGTCGGCCATGAGGCAACCAGTAGCCTTAGGACACATTTTGGTGTTTTTTTTTATTATTATATTATTTTATTATCCTTAACTACCCGATTACTCATTAATCAAGATAATAAAAGATAATTACCATCGTTACTATTCATAATGTCCAAAAACAAAAGAGTATTAATTACATAATTTGAAACTTCTAATTCCAAATATGTAATCCATTTTACCAAATTCCAAACACATAAATTGCAATAATTGATTTAAAAATAATTCCCGTTGTCAAAACAAATAGCGGGTTTTTTTGAAACAATATCTATGAAAAGTTTGGCATTAGTTTATGACCAATTTCAAAGTGAAATTAATCCTAATGACCACAATTGGATTAAATGGTAAAAATATATTCAGATTAAACTTTAAGACCAATTAAAAATATAATCTAACCATATAATTAAATTAAATGAAAAATCAGTTTTGATGTAAAATGCAGTATTTTTCACTATTCATTAAAAAATGAACATTGTCAGAAAAATACCAAAAATTTTTCCAATGTAAATTTCAATGTCTCAATCATAATGAATATGTTTATTTTGACAAATATAGATTATAAAATTGTCAAAAGTTTGATTTAACAAGGTTTTTCCATCAAAAGGGAGTAAAACAATCTTTTAAGAATATTAGTGTATTCCATGCTTAAGATTGGATTTATTTTCATTTTAAGCCTCTAAAACACTGTCTAATTCATTAATATACATAGATAAAAATATCTATTATTCATTAATTACTTGGGATGTTACATCCTTCCCCCCTTTAGAAAATTGTGTCCCCGCAATTTATTTACTTATCAAATAAATGGGGGTACTTATCCCTCATTGCATTTTCAGATTCTCATGTTGCCTATTCCATCTTGTGGGTTTTACACAAAACCTTTACCTGATTAATCACCTTATTCCGTACCACTTGCTCCCTATGGTCAAGAATCTGGACCAGTTGTTCCTCATAAGATAGGTTTTCTTCCATCTGAACTACCTCTGGACTCAAAACATGAGATGGATCTGGCATGTACTTTCTCAGCATCGAAACATGAAAAACATTGTGTACCTGAGATAAACTCAGAGGTAAATCCACTCGGTAAGCAACTGATCCAACTCTCTCCATAATTTCATATGGTCCAATGAACCTTGGACTCAGCTTTCCTTTCTTACCAAATCGCATCACACTTTTCCATGGTGAGACTTTGAGAAAAACATGATCACCTACCTCAAAAGAGAGATCCTTCCTCCTATTGTCCGCATAACTCTTCTGCCTACTTTGAGCTGTTCTCATGTGTTTCTGTATCAGCTGAACTTTTTCTGCCAACCCTTCTACCAATTCTGGTCCCATCAACTTCCTTTCACCCACTTCATCCCAGAAAGATGGAGTTCTACACCGCTACCCATATAATGCCTGAAATGGTGCCATCTGTATACTAGAATGAAAACTGTTATTATATGAAAATTCAACCAAAGAAAGATGTTGGTCCCAACTTCCCTGATAATCCATCGAACAAGCTCGTAGCATATCCTCAAAGGTCTGAATTATTCGTTCCGACTGCCCATCTGATTGAGGATGAAAAGCTGTACTAAAATTTAATTCAGTACCCAACGACTTCTGAAGGCCTTTCCAAAAGTTAGAAGTGAACCTGGGATCACGGTCAGATACAATAGAGAGAGGAACTCCATGTAACCTGACTATCTATTTAAGATAAAAATGGGAAAGTTGATCTAGGGAAAAAGTATCTCGTATAGCAAGGAAATGAGCAGATTTGGTCAAGCGATCAACAATAACCCAGATTGTATTATTACCTTGAGATTTCTTCGGTAATCCCACAAAAAAGTCCATGGATATATTCTCCCATTTCCACTCTGGCACTGGTAAAGGCTGAAGCATCCCTTTCGGTAACTACCGCTCTGCTTTAACCTGCTGACAAGTCAAACACTTCACAGTAAAATCAGCAATATCTCTTTTCATTCCATCCCACCAGTAATACTCCCAAAGATCTCTATACATCTTAGTACTGCCTGGATGAACTGAAAACGAAGAACTATGAGCTTCACATAACAACTCTCTCTTCAACTGTGAATCACAAGGCACACACAATCTCTTCCCAAATATCAAAACGCAATCATTATCAATGTTGAATTCAGGAAAATTACCCTTCTGAACCAGCTCTACCTTTTTCTGTAACTCACTGTTTTGCTTCTGTGCTTGCTTGATTCTGTCTGATAGATATGATCTCACTCATACCTGAAAAAAACAGAAGAACATCCTACACCAACAACTTCTATGCCAAAGTTCATCAAATCCTTAACCAAAGGATCACGTTCCAAACGCAACATTTCTAATAATGCATTACTTTTTCGACTCAAAGCATCAGCCACTTTATTTGCTTTTCCGGGATGGTAATGAATTGTACAATCATAATCCTTGATTAATTCTAGCCATCTCCTTTGTCTCATGGTCAATTCTTTCTGAGTGAATATATACTTCAAACTTTTGTGATTGGTATATATTTCACACTTTACTCCATACAAATGATGCCTCCAAATTTTTAAAGCAAAAACAACAGCAGCTAATTCCAAATCATGTGTAGGGTAATTTACCTCATGAGTTTTCAACTGACGTGAAGCATAAGCAATTACCCGATCATTCTGCATTAGGACACAACCAAGTCCTTTCAATGAAGCATCATTGTATATAACAAACTCACCATTCCTGGAAGGTAGTTCCAAAACTGGAGCATTCACCAATCTTTTTTTCAATTCCTGAAAACAATCATCACATTTTTTTGTCCAGATAAACTTAACACCCTTCCGAGTTAACTTAGTCATTGGACTAGATAACCGTGAAAAATTTCTAACAAACCTTCAGTAATAGCCTGCCAAACCAAGGAAGCTACGAATCTCAGTTACATTTGTGGGTCTTGGCCAGTCTTCCACAACTTTTGTTTTTGTAGGATCAACAGTTATCCCATCTTTAGAAACAATGTGACCAAGGAAAGAAATTTGTTGCAACCAAAACTCACACTTTCTGAATTTTCCATACAGTTTCTTTTCTTTTAAGGTTTGCAAGATAACCCTTAAATGTCTTTCATGATCCTCTTTACTTTTATAAAACACCAAAATATCATCAATGAAAACCACCACAAACTTATCCAAGAACTCATGGAAAATTATATTCATTAACTCCATGAATACAGCAGGTGCATTGGTTAGCCCAAAAGGTATTACTACAAATTCATAATGGCCATATCTTGTACGGAACGCGGTCTTCAGAACATCTGCTTCCTTTACCTTCAGCTGATGGTACCCTGATCTCAAGTCAATCTTTGAAAAATACTGAGCTCCTTGGAGCTGATCAAACAAATCATCGATATGAGGCAAAGGATATTTGTTCTCAACAGTGATGTTATTCAAGGCTCTATAATCAATGCAAAGTCTCATTGAACCATCTTTCTTTTTAACAAATAAAATAGGAGCACCCCATGGTGATGTGCTAGGTCGAATGAAATCATATTTTACCCATAAAACATAAGTACTTTAACATACCTCATCAAATCATGAATAAATCATAGAAATCATAAGACATAAAGGTAACTTGAGGCATTCATAACATTCTTACATAGGGAGTAACCCTCTTGGTTACGTTTGTAATACCCATCATAGTATATTCCCTAAATCTCTTCGGATAAACCTTAATGTTTCACTCCTTCGCGTTACCCAATGCATTGGAGAGCTATATCGGGCTCACCCGCCCTTAGTTTATCACGGAACCACCTGTCTTCATAATAATTCCCAAGAACTTCAACATAATCGTATCACATAAAACATGCATAAAGGAAACATAACATTTCCACCTTTAAATCACAAGATATCAATACAACACATTGATATAAAAACATTATGAAAACCATTTTCAATACCAAAATAAAAGAAAAGTAAAACATGGTATTTATTTTTCTTTTAAAAATAAGGTATGGCTTGTAGAGGAAGCCGAAACTCAAATAATGGTTATGGTGGCGGAGAAGTCGTTGTCGCCGCATACGTATGACAAAACATTCCATTTTGTCCTTTAGTAAAATGCTTCATATAAAAAATATTCCTTTTGGATAAACGTAAAAGTCAAAGGGGTTTATACACCGTATAAAAGAAGGTTGAGTATAAAACAAAATATGCCTCAATGAAAGGATATTGAGACGAAGTCCCATACCTCGGGTCCAACTTGACTCGGTCGTTCTTTAATCTCCTGAATAATAAACTTGAGTTAATTTATAATTGTTTAAGAACCTTTTTCAAGTTCATTATTCCTTTTATATCACTTATTTCCATGTCATGAACACTATGTAATTATTTAAGTTAATAACGGTCGTTTTAACGATCATTGGTACTTGAGTCAAAAATAAGCCCTTTATAATTACAAGTTGTTCATGTATCCATTATATCCAGAATGGTATTCATGATGTAGATATCATATATGTCATATATATCCAGTAAATTCATGCATTTATAATATTACATAATCATTTAGAGGTAAGAAATGAAATGCATCGTTCATGGAGACGGTAAGCCGTACGTATGCATGAACGCAACTTTCATTTCTATTTCATATTTTATAGAATGGAATCATACTGATATAAAGGTATATTATAATTCTAGTGTAATATCATATATAATATCATAACTCCATACTTTATACATCCCACATATGGTATTTAACGAATCAAATCACTTTGAGGGGGCGGTAGTCCGCACTTCCTTAAATGAAGATATCGCGTTTACCCATAATGGGAACCATAAAGGTATGCCCAAAATTAAAAATACAGAAGCTTAAGGAAAACATAAACATATTATATATCATATATAAATATAGTTTCATCTTAATGGTCACCTTTGAAGGTGTTAAAAGAATGTTGAACAATCATCGTTTCGGGAGGTAGAAATTCACCATCCACGGAAACAGTATGTTCTTTAACCATTAGATGTAAGTGTGTGTAAGTGTAGCTCAAATACTTCTTATAAAAACATCCTAGGATATTTAAGATACTGGATTTGTTACAAAAGAAATGAATAAAAAGAGTTTATGGGGTTGGAGAAGCAAAATAAAACAAAAGGACTCAAATGAAGACATTACCTTAAAATCTGGTAACTCCCTTTGGTTTGAGCTCAAAGGCTTCCTTGGGAAGACTTATGACCAAAGTGAGGCTTCAAGGAGTAATACAGGGAGGTGTAGAGACAAAATGGTCAGGGGTTGGCCGAGCCAAATGCTTTGGAAGTGTGGTTAAGGAGGTAGAGGTGGGGGCCTTTTATAGGAGGAGAGGAGGGGCACTCTTGGAAAGTAAAGAAATGTTACTTTATTTTCAAATGGGTTTCGGATTTTAAAGGTCCCACATTGATATAATTCAAGGATAAGTTGATAAGGGTTCGAAATATACCCACCCAATAGGTTTTGGACATGTGTAGGTCTTAGATTTTACATTATCGTTCCATTTTATTTAAATCGTCAAATAATGAGGTCATCGCTGCATCATTATGATGTCATAAATAATTTAATTTATTTAATGTCTAAAAATTATAAAAAAATAATATGATGTAGAAAATATTTTTATCTTTACAATGAATTTTTATAGTCCAAAAGATCATTTATTCAGACAAAATTAAAAATATTTTACTTAGGTGATACATTCTTTGTTACATTTAACATTCTTTAAAAAAATAAAAAGATAAAAAGTCACTTTCTCACAAAAGTGATTTCATAGGGACCCCAAGTTTGGCCCAAGGCATCCCATGGTCGGCCTTGAGACAACCATTAGCCTTAGGACACATTTTGGTATAATTTTTTATTATTATGATATTATTTTATTATCCTTAACTACCCGATTACTCATTAATCAAGATAATTAAAGATAATTACCGTCGTTACTATTCATAATGTCCAAAAACAAAAGTTTCTTAATTACATAATTTGGACCTTCTTATTCCAAATATGTAATCCATTTTACCAAATTCCAAACACATAAATTGCAATAATTGATTTAAAAATAATTCCCGTTGTCAAAACAAATAGCGGGTTTTTTGAAACAATATCTATGAAAAGTTTGGCATTAGTTTATGACCAATTTCAAAGTGAAATTAATCCTAATTACCACCATTGGATTAAATGGTAAAAATATATTCAGATTACACTTTAAGACCAATTAAAAATATAATCTAACCATCTAATTAAATTAAATGAAAAAGCAGTTTTGATGTAAAATGCAGTATTTTTCACTATTCATTAAAAAATGAACATTGTCAGCAAAATACCAAAAATTTATCAAATGTAAATTTCAATGTCACAATCATAATGAATATGTTTATTTTGACAAATATAGATTATAAAATTGTCAAAAGTTTGATTTAACAAGGGTTTGCCATCAAAAGGCAGTAAAACAATCTTTTAAGAATATTAGTGTATTCCATGCTTAAGATTGGATTTATTTTCATTTTAAGCCTCTAAAACACTATCTAATTCATTAATAGACATAGATAAAAATATATATTATTCATTACTTACTTGTTATGTTACAATCAGTCTCCCAAAGTATTATCACAACTACCACCTTATGGGAGAATGTATTTATGGAAGAGATGTTGTTACAATTACCTTGACAGAGCGGGAACAAGAATATCTTTACATATTACATAATAGTGAAGATTTTGATCCATAGCTTGAATCCCACAAATAAATTATTAGATATTTCAATTCATCAAGGGATGAAGGGTGGATATCAAATACACATAATCAACAGTTTATAGGGTGGTTTAGAGATCGAATTTATAAGAAGTTATATGAAAATATGATTTCAATTTCTAAACAACTTCAATAGATAGCCAGATGACCAAATGAAAATGTTATATCTTACACTGGTTTTGTAATCAATGGTTATACATTATATACAAAATAACATGATGACTCCAGTATGATGAAAAACTGTTTTGTTATGCTTGTGGTTAAAGCAATGCACTTATCTAGTTCCAAGGATAGAAATCCAATTTATGCATATATTTTATATTTTGGAATTATTGAGAAAATATACAAGTTGGATTATAAAACATTTCAAGTTCTGCTTTTCTGTTGCAAATGGGATGACAATATCAATAGAGTAAAATTTTATGAAATGGGATTTGTGAAGTTGAATTTTAGTGTGGAAGGGAAAAAAGACAATTTGTTCGTAATGGAATCATAAGATGTGTAATTATTTTATGTCTCTAAGCCAAAAAATAATAATTTGTCGATTTTCCTATTGGTAATAAAACAAATTTTGAGTTAGATACAAATTAAATCAAGGATGATCCTTTCATTGGTACATTATAATTAGTTCATGTTGGTCCTAATGTAGATAATGTCTTGTACATTAGAGGGGACTACAAAGAAGGGATTTGGATTCTTGATAGAGGACCCAAATCCTTAAAACCTTTAAAAAAAATAAAGAGGGTTCAATGATAAGGTAAAAGTGTTTTTTAATATATTATTTTCTACCTCATAATATTTTATGTTCTCTACTGTATTAACATAATCTAAATTAAATGTTTGACTAATCATGTTGAAAATGTCTTATTCACATGATAGAAGAACAATCTATAATGAAGGAAACCCTTTCGAAAGATGTAAAGGTAATGTTACGATATACTTCATCTATTTTAAAAAAAATTATATAATGAAACATTGATTTAATTTTAATTATTCCTTATATATTTATTTTATTTTAGTATATTTTTATCCAAGTTTCATGCATTTGTAGGAAGAGAAATGATGCTATTTTTTCTCAATCATATAGGTAATATAGATATTTTCACTGTAAAATCATTGTCCATATAATTAATATATTGTTTCATATTTATATTTAATTTATTTCTTTTTAGTATCACTCACATAATAATTGTTTTCTTATACATATGGATTCTTTTTTTTTGAGTTGGGGAACTCTTTCCAACTTTAATGCTTCTTCTCCCTTAAAACCTTTTCACCCTTCTAGTGGTGCATTTATCACTTTATTTCAAGTTACCCCCAATACCTTTGTAGAAAGAGATACAAACTTCCTCTTCTCAAATATAGAGGTAATCTTGATGTTTCCACAGTAAAATCATTGTCCATAAAATTAATTTATTATTTCATATTAATGTTTAATTAATTTATTTTTAGTATTACTCACATAATATTTTTTTTCTTATACTGGTGGATTATTTTGTTTGAGTTGGGGTGCTATATCCAACTTTCAAGCTTCTTCTCCCTTAAATAATTTTAACCCCTATAGTGGTGCATTTATCACTTTCTTTCAAGTTACCTCCATTGCCTTTATAGGAAGAGAAATTATGTTGCCTCTGCTCAATTATAGATTTAATTTTGGTGTTTTTACAGTAAAATCATTTCCTATATAATTAATGTATTAATTCATATTTATTTTAAATTTATTTATTATTAGTATTACTCACATAATAATTGTTTTCTTATATAGGTGGATTATTTTGTTCGATTTGGGGTGATTTGTCTAGATTTCATGATACTTCTCCCTCTAAACCTTTTCACCCATGAAATGTTTCATTTATCACTTTCTTTTAAGTTCTCTTGACTAAATTTATAGGAAGAGAAATGATGCTACCTCTACTCAATTATAGAGGTAATCTTTATGTTTTCATAGTAACGTCATTTTCCATAGAATTAATGTATTGATTCATATTTATGTTTAATTTATTTCTTTTTAGTATTACTCACATAAAATTGGTTTTCTTATACATGTGGATTATTTTGTTCTAGTTGGTGTTCTCCTTCTATCTTTCATGCCTTTCTACCCCAAAACTTCCACAAAATTCTTCTCCCTCAAAACCTTTCACCCATGCAGTGCTAATATTTATCACTTTCTTTTAAGTTCCCTCCACTACTCAATCATAGAGGTAATATTAAAATTTTCATAGTAAAATCAGTTTCCATATAATTAATGTATTATTTCTTATTTAGGTTTTATTTAATTATTTTTGTATTACTAGTAATAAATTTTTTTAGACAGGTGGATTCTTTTTTTTCAAGTTGATGTGGTTTTTTCGAATCTTCTCATGCAGTGTAGGTAGTTAAACAAATAAGGTCAATGGAAATCATGGTAACATTGATAGTTAGGATTGTTTTGCGACTTTTGGATGTGTAGGAATCATCCACATGTCAATCTAACACACGATGTGACTAGTATGACTTCAAGTAGTTCAATATATTTTAAATTGACATTAATTTTAGTAAAAAAGACAACTGACACTATGTGTTCATTATCGGTTTAAAATAAAAATTTGACTTTAAAAAGTTTTACTCACTGAAAACTGAGTAAACACACTTGTATTTTATTGATAATTTAGGGAATCAATTCATAAATAATTTGTGACATGTAGGAATCGGTCTCATATCAAACTGATGCATGATGTGATCCATATGAGTTAAAATGCATGTTTCAAATTTAAAATCACATTTTAGTAAAAAATAAAAGTGATGTACTCAAAACTGAGAAAAAACATTCATATTGTTTTGATACTTTGTGAAAACAATCTATAAGTGATTTGGAACGTGTAGGAATTAGCTGCACCAAAATCTGATGCACATTATGACCGGTATGAATTTAAGTGAATCTTTATTTAAAATTGACATCAATTTTATTAAAAAAAACAAACTAACCTACTCAAAACCAAACCAACACATTAAGTTTGTTTTGATTATTTAGTAAAATGGCCCATAAGTGATTTGACACATGCATGAATCATACACACCTCAATTTGACGCATAGTGTGACCGATATGACTCCAAGTGTGTGTTTTTATTTAAAATTGACATCAATTTTAGTAAAAAGGCAAACTGACTTACACAAAACTGATAAAACACATTTAAATTGTTTAAATACTATAGTAAAATTATCCATAAGTCATTTTTAATATGTAGGAATCATCTACACCTCAATATGATACACTTTGTGACCTTTATGACTCCAAGTGCATCTTTTTATTTAAAATTGACATCATTTTTTATAAAATTAACACTTTATATGAATTTATTTCATTATATTATTACTAGAATAAGAATTATTTTCATATAAAGGCATGTTATTTTTCTTTATAAGGGGTGTTTTGTTCAATAATAGCATGAGTCTGGTCAGGATTAAAAGATAAAGGAACATTGATGTTTTTGAATGTATGTAATAATTTGTATTTATGTAATTGTATGAACCAATATTTGAACTGTATATAATATAGTTTATTTTTATTTTTTTGTTTTAAATTTCCTTTCATTTCATTTAAATACAATATTTAGACTTTTTTGTTGATATCTGGGGTGTTTTTGGTGCTGAGGTGTGATATTACAACACACTGCAGTGGTGCTGCAGTGTGCTGTTACAACACACTGCAGTATGTCCTTTTATCAGTATTTTTTCAACGATGATAAACAACCAGGGATTTTAACCTCTCTCATGTATTCAACACTTTTATAGATTAGATAAAGACCGTTTCTAGTGATGTTAAAGGCCTATTTTGTAGTAGTGCACTACAAAGTGATGTGATTCATTTTTCATTTCCACTTTTCATGGCTGGTCATAAGGATAGATTTAAATAAATATTATATTTATAATATGATTATGATTAATTAAGGTTAAAACTTTATCCAATTATTTATTTATCAACCATTATAAGAATGAATACATCACTCATGTGTTTGTACAGATGACCATCTCTAAGAAATGATGTATTTAATTTTTATAACTTCCTTACATGGATGCTTTAAAAATTATAATGAATATATAATAATTACAATTAAAACAAGTTTAATATTGTGTATATGATTAAATATGACAAAGGTGAAAGGATCAGAACCACTAAATTAAACCTTGCATAAGAAACTAAATAGTTAACAAATAAATAATTGATTTCAACAAAGAATTATGAAAAAATGTATATATATAAGTTATGAATAAATTATATCAAGAAATATATATATATAAATATGGATATTATATAGATGAATAATAAACACAAATTTATTAAATAGGTGTTTGAAATATATTTGACCAATCGAGAATCCAAGGTAAGGGTTTATTCTACAATATAATATTTTTATGTTTTTTTTATGTTTAAATTTACATTTGGGAAATTATTTTATATTTATATCATAAAATACATATATTATTTATCCTCTAATTATTTATGGGGTGTTGAAGTATTCTTGTTTATTTTACCTCTTTTTGATACTCAAAATCAATGAAAAAATGTTTATAAAAACCGATCTTATTTTTCATTTTAGGATGAGAATCTTTTTCTTACATATCCATATTCTTTACTTTACATAAATTATGTTATATTATATACATAAATGATTTTTTAATTTTAATTTTAGTTAAATTTTATTTTTTATTAAAAATTTTAAAAGGAATATTTTTAACATTTCCTGTAAAAGTCATTTTGGGATTTTTTACCAATGTGAGAAATAATGATTCTTTTAACATTTACAACATGAAATATTTTTACCACCATCATAGTAATTATTATTTATACATATTTCTCTAAAATTATCCAATTTTAATCAAATAAAATATTATTCATATTATTTTGGGAATTTATAGTTTTAAAATTTTTTCAATCGAAAAGTATATTTATTCTTATTTCAAATAGAATTTAAAATGTCTATATAAATTTTTTTCATCTATGTTGACATTCTTTATAGATTATTATTATTCCCTAGGTATATTTTCTAATGATACCATCCATATTATTTATTTATATGGATTATGATCATGTTGTTTTATTTATTGAATAGGTAAAATATTGACATTTTATTTTATAATTTTCAAATATGAATTCTTATTACTAAGGCATGTTAATTATGTATTATATGGATTATTCACTCCCTTTATATGATGAATGAATTATACTTAATAAGTGATGGGTGGGGACTGATATTAGAAAACCCCTTGATGCATCATTTGGTCTCATGGGACAAAAGATCTTGGGTATTTGGTGTATGACTTACCGATTTATGTGTTATTTATTGGCACATGGACTTGACAGTTAGATTATTCTGTTTGACATTATGCATTTTATAATTATGAAATTAGTTATTACTATCCATGTGTTATTTATGTTTTTATGTTATCCATGGATATATTTCTCTTTCATGATAATATTTATATAGAATATGTGATTATTTTTTATCTCTACCATACTATTCCTGCATTATTTATTCTATTATAACTTCTATTACATGCTTCCCCTTTCTAAGTATCTCGGATCACCCCTTTATTATTTTATTATCAACAGGGTACCCAGAAGTGAAATTTTAATGATTTCAAGGATATACTATAAGAAATATAAAATTTATCACCGGGATGTAAGCTTTATTTAATATTTTTGAATATACTTCTAGAATCATGTATTTATCTTGTCTCTCGATATTAATAAAAAATTAAATATCATGGGATGAAATCTATTATATCTTATGTCAATTTAGTAAAGTGAACTTTGGATCTGGGTTATTTGAGTTGGGGTTTTTATAATTCCCTTGGTCTGATGATATGCGATGAATGACTATGATTCATAGGCAGATAATTTTATTATTTATTAGGATTTTAGTTTATTTTGGGTTTTTTATGTATCAGATATTTCGACCAATGGTTTATTTTATTTTGGTTTCTATTATATTGGGACCTTATTTCATTTTACTCTGATGTTGTATTTGTTGTTTTCATATATTGATTATATTTCATTTGGATGGTTTACTTTTTATTCCATTTTAGTTTAGTTATTTATTTGTATTTTTTATGTTATATGTGTGGAATCCCAAAGCATGGACACATCATGCAATATTTTTAGTAAATCTTTGTTTGTTTAATAATTGTATTTAGGGGTTAAATTTTTCATATCTGTTGTTTCATTTGATATCTCAAAACTATTTTATAGCCCGTGTAGATAAAGAACGTGCTTTGGACCTTATCACAGGATGAATTTGGTATTAGTTCAGGATTTATAGATATATTTCCTAGAATTTTATCCCTCTTTTGATCCTATAAAATTTTTTATGGCTTGGTTATAGTTCTTTGACATTTTACATTCCCTAAGGGAAGTTGAAAATATTAATTCAACTTCAAGAAACCATAACTTTTTATTCGAGAATCCATTTTGGCTTCATATCTTTTCAAATCGAAGCTCATAAGGATACCTATGACAATTAATAGTAGGGTATCTTCATAACCAGTTTTTTATTTATCAAAAGAGGTTCAAAAAGGCCTCCCAATATGATTTTGAAGGTAGGTAATCCAATTTTCCTTGTTCATTGAACATTTTATATAAATTAATTATGGCCCGTGGTTTTGGTTTAGTTATTTTTTATTCAAACTTGAGTTTTCAAACTCTTTGTGAATTTTTTAAATTAAAGGTATTTTTCCAAAGAGGTTTATTTTATAAAAAAAGTGATATCATCTATGTACATTTATGTATTTCAAGAGAAATGTATTTTTAATTTTCTAATTTTATTAATATTTCAATAAGTGTGAGTCAAATAATGGGTATGCGGTATTAAATGGATGAGTTATATGGTATTAATTATGGCAGGGAGTACTCAAATAATGATGAAATGGTGGAGGAAGTGTTTTTAATTGAGGTTTCTTATACAAAATTAAATAATATTTATCATGTTATAAATATTTTTTGAAAATGATAATTTTTTATTTATTAAAATAAAATTATTATTTCAAAAAGAAATACCTAAGGTGTGATTCTAAAGGTAGAATAAATTATGGTGCAGTGAATTATGACAACATCAATTTTTCAATTTTGAATATATATTATCATAATGTTATTTTTGAGATAAAATAGTGTATTTTATAATTTTTTTGTAAATTTTGAATGATGCGTGGTCTATTCATCACTTGGTAAAATGTGTATTGTAACCCTTTAGAGTAATAATTATGATTATATGAGGGATAAAATTCTTGATAAAAGTTTGATAAATCATAAATTATATCCATGAATTATTAAATACTATTCAAAAACTTTGTTTTTCATGTGATGACTTCTCTAAGATATCCATAATTTATTTAAGCAGAATTATACTTTTGTTACTTAATATTTTTTATGGATATATAATTACTGAAATGTGAATCTAATGTTTTAGTTTTTATTTTTCTAAAATATTTTTTTATGAGATATCTTATATATTTTTATTAATTTATTATATTTATATATTATAAGTATAAATGATTTTATATTAAAATAAAATTATAAGTTGGTATTTAATATGATATTTGAGTTATGAATTATTTTTTTAGAGATTTACGGTGGTAAAATAGATCTAATAGTAATAAATATTTTTCATATTATTTTTATTCCATGTAAATTTTGAAAAAAGGAGTGGGCGATCTAATATTATTATTTTTTGATCAACGTGTGAAGGTTGGAGGGATCTCCCCACTTCCTAGTTTCTTTTGATCAATTAGTCATATTATTTCCACGAAAATTCAAGGTATGGATCCTTATTATCTTATTTATGTCCTTCCCTTCCTTCTCTTGAATTATTTTATATGTAATATTCCTCACCTATATTTCATAGAGGATTAGGGGTTTCAATGTAAAATAAAAACATTAAAATCCATGGGTATTTTGAATTTAGGAGGGTGTAAACTCCATTGATAACCTTAATCCATCGTAGTTTAATGAAAGCATCATAGCTTCTTTAATTCTATATAGGATTCATATCTATTTCTCTTTATTTCAGAAAACCCTGGATACTTGAATGTTTCAAAGTGACTTTTAATTAATAAAATTCTAATATAAAGTATATTTGATGATTTTATGAAGGTATTTCGTAATTTGATCACCAGTTTCTTTAGGTTCTAAAAGATTTTCCCTAGAAAAAGTATATAAAATTCCACTCCCATTCTTTCATACAGACTGCACATTTTATGAATGGATAATATATTTTCTTATTTCATAGTGGAATTTATATTGATGATTTGGTGGCCCCAAAATGGTTTATACCCTAAGGGGTGGGGTTGAATTAGGGTTTGTCAAATTTGAATTTTTCCTTTTAAACAATAATGTTTCATAGTTATTAGAAACACATATCTCTTCCTCATGGTCGCTATAAGGAGATGAAGCAATAAAGATTGAAAAAATGGATTTTTTTTTCCCTAGTTTAACCATATGTGATAATTCAAGTATCATGCATGGAATTATGACTATGCACCTAAAAAACTGAATATCACTACTTTTGGTTACAATTTTCAGAGTAGTTTAATTTACCCACCTACTTTATAACCACGAACAAAGGAAATAACACTTCTCTCTATATAGAATGGAACACACTTATACTTGTATAACTATGTTCTCTTATATTAACGAATAATGTTGTAACACCATTAGTGGTATATCAATATACTCCACTTTTATTCTTTTAAATAATTTCAATAAATCCTTCTAGTGAGGATTCTCCTAGATCACATTCATATTCTTCTACTTATTTCTATCATAAAAAATAGGAATAATACTGCTTTTTATACTCTATGTTTCATCACTTCTCCTGTGAAAAATTTTACTTATTTATCTTCTTTTTTTCATGATATCTCTTCTTTAATTTTTAAAAATACATTATTATAATTTTAGTAATATTTCTATTCTTATGTTTCTCTAAAAAAATTATTATCATTTTCAATGAAAATTATTTTTTAATGGGATAGGTCAACTCTCTATTTTTCATTCAAAACCAAATATAATTATAAATAGAAAAAATAAACCTTTCACAACTTGACCCACCATCCAAAATATGCTCCATAAACTTCTACCAAATCATTTATTTAAAAATACACCCATCTCATCATTGTTTCACCTCCACATCACCACCTTCATTTTCCATAACATGGTGTGGATAGTCAAATACGGTTCCAAAAAATCAAACTTATTCTTTATTTTAAATATATAAACATCATGGATTGATTCTACCCTTAATACTCATCTTGATTTTTTTATTTATAATTGAATTAATTAATAGTTCATTTCCCATAATTAATAAGGTACCATGAACATGGAACTAAATCTAATATATTCTAGTCTAAATTCTTACATATCACCATGATGACTTTACTAAATTTTCCATTATAAATAATATTACATATCATCACCCTAAAACTTCTTACACATGTAGATCATTATATCTTATTATGCATATAACTTCTTACATACCAGGACAATTCTTATAAACCGAGAAACTTCTTACATACCAACATTTTCTCTTATATTAGACCACTTTTTACATACTGGGAAAATTATTACATACTGTAATATTCTTAAATATAGGGAAACGTATTACATATTGGGACACTTAATATGTATAGTGAAACTTTTTAGGTATTTCCACCAACTCTTCTTTTATCGCCAAAAGTCTTCATACACAATCCATTCCTTTCGAAAATCCAAAACATTTGATCATTTTATGTATAAATAAAATAATTTTATGTATATAAGAAACTTCTAGACATAAAAAATTCTCAAATATGCTCAAACCATATTGAACCAAAATTACCCAGAACTCTTTCAAACCTCTTCCATAATTTATGATATAAACTTTACAAGACAATATATGTTATCCTAAAGATTCCTATGACTTTATTTTCAACAAAAATGACAAAATAAACACACATATGATTTTTTATGCCAAAAATATCCCCCTTTGGGTTTGTTGACAACAATTAAATTAATTTAACATTTATTACTTTAAAAACTTAATAAAGAAACAAGTTTGATCAAGAGCTGACTTTGAACCTCTTACATTTAAGTAGTGTATAAATAATTAACTAGTCACTAACTATAAGACCACTTAAGTCATGTTCAGTGTGAGAAATAATATTTAGATAAAAAACTCATTTAAACACTACATTGGTTTCCATGATCTTAGATATCTTCCCAAATTATGCTCCCCCTGATGAACCATGAAAGAACCCTATCCCTTTCCAAATATTAAAATAGATTACTCTCCATTAGTTAAAATTAAGTAACACTCCCAACCCTTTTAATTTTAAGCTATATATTTCAATATACCTCTTTATCAATGAACATAAAGATAACTTCTATAAAAGTTCACAAATAAGGGTTTAAAATACAATCATTTAAATTATAACTTTATAGAAGTAGTAATTCAAATGGGGGAGTGGGGTTCCCTTATACAACTTTTCTAGTTAGAGGGAGTCAGTTGGAATATAAGATCCAAATGATTCTTATAAAAATATTCCTTGGGTAGTTCCTTGGTCAATATATCTTTACCTTTAACTTTTTGTAGAAATATAATCCAATATAACCACCTATTACAGAACTTTAACCTTTATAAAATGATACTATAAATATGATCAGTCCTTGAATGATGGATACAGTTTTTTATATGAGTTATAGAAATTTATTTTTCATTCTTTATAAGAATAAGAGATTCTATTTCCAAACCAAAATTCTTAAGCTATTGTTTCAACCAAATAAATTTATTATAATCTTGAGTGGTTTTTATATATTTGGCCTCTACTTTTCTTAGTGGGATGAAATATTGCTTCTTTTTTATCCAAGAAATAAAAGAAATACTAAGATAGAACACACCACCTAAGTTTGATTTTTAGTCATCCACTAAACTTACCCATTCTATATTATATAACCTAATAACTCATAATGTGACCTTCTATAATTAAATTGCCCAAAATTCGATGTATTATTGATATAGAAAAAATATTATTTTCAAAGATAACACATCGATTTCCTTTCGAAAAAAATGTTAGCGGGTATCTTGGCATGTATAGAAATTAATTTCCATACATGTGTTTTTTAAGTAAATCAAACATAAAATCATATTCCTATACTCATACACATCAACTTTATATCCATCTTCACCATTTAAAAATTTCATTTGAGTAGTATCTAGAGTTTTCATCATCCTCAATTCATCCTTTTGTAATATTTTGTGCAATCCTTGGAATGTTTTATTTGATAAATAATTGTACCATCCTTTCTCTAGATCACCTTAAATCCAAGTAAAAATGATAACTCTTTAATGAAATGAATTTTGAATTCACACCACATGTAATCAAAAACCATCTTGCATTGACCATCCTATAATCCTCCAAAAATAATATCATCCACATAGATAAACACCAACATACTTTGATTATTTTATTTCTTGATGTATAAGATGTTATAAACTCCACATATTTGGAATTCTCTCTTCTTTAGGTATTTTCATATACAAGAGTACCAATCCCTTAGTTCTTTATTAAGTCCATATAATTCCTTCTTCATCTGAAACACTTTTTTTAAGATTCATAAACAAGAAACCATCTATTCTATCTATACAAACTTACTCTTTAATAATTCTATTTAGTAATTTTTATTTAACATAAATTTGATACACTTTGAAGCCTATTTTTACAACCATAGAAAAAAAAATTATAGTATCCAACTGGGCCATAGTAGAAAATGTTTCATCCACATCCATTCCCACAATTTGGTAAAACCCATTACATAGCATTCATTCTTTATACAATACTACCTTTCCATCTTCATTATGTTTATTTTGGAAAAACCACTTGGTTATGATAAAATTATTGTCCTTCAGTCATTGGATGACTTCCCAAGTATAATTATTTTCTACTTGTTCAATATATTCATAGATATCCTTCACCAAATTATAATAATTAGTATCCTCTTAAATTTTTTTAATCCTAACTTGAGATGGAAAAGAGGTTTGATGTTAGGCCTTTATCCTTTTAGGTTTGAATTAGAGTTGTATGGTTACCAACTATATTTACATCATTGATTTTAGACCTTATATTATTTCTCTTCACTAATGTTGAACCAATTAAATTTTATTAATTTTTTTTCAGATTATATATCTTTTTTATCCCTATGATATCACCATGATCCATTCACATTGGTATTACTTTATTTCTAATTCTCTTCATATTTTTTGTGCAAAATCTATTTTCATGTTTGAAAATTATGCTCATTATCAACAATAATTACATATTTTATTTCCATAAATATTCCAATAATTCCATTATAGAATTTATATACCTTGATTTTGGATAAATTTCTAAGGAAAATACCTTCATCCTCACTATCTTTGAACTTATGATGATTCTATTTATTGAGAATAAAACATTTACTTCTGAAAACTAAAAGGTACGTTAGTGTTTTATTCTTCCCATACAATATATCATAGCGGTATTCTCATTATTAATAAATATTAAAACCATGTTATAGATGTATACTTATGTAATTATATCATCCTAATGATAATTCTCCATAATATTCTTTTCAATGATCATTTTTGAGCCATATTATTGATAATTTTGTTCCTCCTCTCAATGACTCTCCTTTGCTGAAAATTCCTTATTGTTAACACTTGATGTCATATTCCATGTTTTTCAAGGTGATATTATACCTAATTATTTTTAATATTTATACTATTATTAGTATTTAATTACTGAATTTTTAGTTCAGTCATTTTTCACACAAATCTCCATAATTTCTGAATGGCCCGAAGGCCTTCTTTTTATTGATTTTTTATAACCCCCTATCAAGGGATGAGGGGGACCATTAAAATTCCCCTAGGCTGATAGATTACATGGATCATAGGATTATGAGACATTACATGACCCAAAGGTCTTAGGGAATTCAAGTAGACTATAACTACAAGGAACTGCCCCTCCCTAGTATTTACATCATGATGGTATCTCTCCACCTTCACAGGGATGTCTAGCTAATATTCTTGTGCAATCACAAGATGGTCTCGATGGAATTTAAATACCCTCTAATTCTTCCAAATATGTTGGTTTTTCTCTCTTGGGTGTGCCTACTCTGAATCCTCCTCTAGGGATACTCCTTTTTGTAGAGTCTGTCTGGGGAAACTGCATTGATCATGTAGCTCAAAGGACTTGAGGTGGCCTAAAGGCCTTGTTTTGGCCTAAAACCTTTACTGGACAGAAGGCCTTGGGTTTCTCAAAGACCTTGAAGGTCCTGAAGGCCCAAAAGGGTGAATAGTTCTGGTTTCTATTGTACCGAACAGTAACTGTTATGGTAACTGCTACAGTACTGGTACAATTCTGATATAGTAACCCGAAAATTATCCCCTACTTAGTTTTGATCTCGGGTCTCTTAGATGCACTTTTTGAGCCCTCACCAACTAGGATAAGGCTATTGTACTATCCATAATGTATTATACACCAGAACACATTATATTTCCGAAAAATGAAAATCAAACATGCCATCATGATATAATCATCAATGAATAAGACATAATACGTTTTTTTATTCATGGATTTAAGTGTAATAAATACACATAAAACCACATGAACTAGCTTAATAAATATTTTTGACTTCATCTATTTTGTTTTGTAAGCATTTTTAATAATCTTCTATTTTTTATAAGTATCAAACATGTGAGTGTGGTCTCATGAATGTATAGGGAGTTCTTGATATCCTTTATTTTTCACCAACTTTCCAAGTATTTTTTGCTAAAATGTACAAGACTCTTATACCAAAATTGATTTTATTCCTCCTGTGAAAGAAATAATCTATAATATACTTCATTAATAATATAGAGGCTTTCTTTGGTACGTTTTCTTTGAAAAACTATACTACCAACTCTTACATTTACGGTGCAAGACTTTTTATTTAACCTCACTACTTAAATTGAGTCACATAATTTACTCACACCAAGTATATTATGAGTAAGTCCTTCCACTAATAAGATATATATGGACCTCAAGTCCTTTCCACCTATCATGGCCTTCTTGAAGAATATGATCTTCAACTCCACTTCATTAACCAAATTTCCCAACTTGATCCTAGTAATATTTTATTCCTATAAAAAATTATTTGTTTTCTATCATATGGAAACTATATATGTTTTCCTAGAACTATTAGTTGCTTTCTTAAAAAATTTAGCAATATTGGCCTTCTAACATTGTCACTTTTTGATTCATGCTCACCACTCCACTTCCTTAGATGGTGAACCATATTTTCCCACATTTGACTCTATAGATTCTTCTTATTCTTATAGAACTTCATATCTACTTTATGATTTCTTCCTACCTAAGGATTTTTTCTAATACTATTTACTTATTCATTGAGTCTCCTTTGAAATATTTCTTTGTGATTTTGCTGAAAAATTCACCACTTTGTGCCTAAAACCATCAGAAGAAAAGAAATAAAAATTAAAATCATATTTAGAGTAAGAAATTATTCTCATATATTTTTTTATATTACTCCATGGAATATATTTTTTTTGTGGAGAAATAATATTTTTTGTACACTATCTTTACACAAAAATAACACTAAAATTAGAGTATTTTCTATGTATTTTCCACTCCAAAAAAACTTTTTGAGCCTAATATGGGTCACTCAAAATCACCTTCTTCTAGGGAGTGGGTGCTCGGGGTTTACCATAAACCACCATAAATTTCTTCTTATGGTGAATTACCATAAAATATTTTCCATTTTGTCTAAATTTCTACACTTGTGGGATAATAAAATCTTCTTCAGTGGACACACCATGCACTTATTTAGTGGATGGTGAACTCAAACTCCATGATGTCATGTTAAGTGAAAGAATAATCCTTGATAATTAAACTTAGATCATAACTTAATGTATTAATTTTTAATTTAATCTATTTATTTGACCTATTATTTCACACTTTTTTCCAAAACATCAATAATTCGGGAATGTTCTTCAATTTTTATAGGAATCATAACTTCTTCTTTTTTGAACTACTAGAATTTCTAGATTTAGATTTTTTTAATATTCACTTTTAGTTTTAACGTTTCCTCATATTTTTGTTTCATATAGATTTTATATTCTCATAATACTCTATTATCTTTCATTTATTTATACCTATAAATTTCAATTTCATCAATGGAGTCCTCTAATTTATCTTTGAGGTCAACTCTTTCCTCAAATTCAGAACCTTTACATAATTGTCCTCCACTCACTTCTTAGATAAAACAAACAAAAATAATTCTTCACCAACATCTATATAGTCCTCAACCTCCTTTTCCTTTTTCTTTATCCATGTTATCATCTTCTTTAAATAATTGGTTCTTCTTCTTGAATAATATTTACTATGATTCCCTTTTTTTTGTTCATTCCTTCAAATTTTTTCTTCACTGTTTATTCTTCTAAATCATCATCTTTAAATTTATTAGGAAACATAGAAAAAATATTTCCCACTTTTCTACATAAAAAATAAGAAATTGGAATCTTGACTTTGAATATTTCTTTTCCTATTTTAATATTTGAGGAAGGAGAATACATTATCTAATTTAATTCTTCATCCTTAGGATCATCTCTAATAAGGAGTTTCTTCATAGACATTAATGTTATATCTTGAAAGTATTCATTTTACAAAGATTCATTATCATTATTCCTCATTTCATATTATGCAATATTTATATAGAGGTTTTCCAATGTTACCTCATCTAAATATTTATCTTTAAGCACTGATACTTTTAAATTGAAATATAGAGGAAATATTTCTAGGTTTCTTTTAACAAATTTTATATATTTTATGAACTCCCCATGCCCACAAATATCTTGCATAAGAATTTTCACCTGATAAAAAAATACATCAACTATCTCATTTTGGATCATTCTAAACTTTTCATACTTACCCCATGATACTTGCATATTTTCTTCTATAAATTTTAGGTCATCTTCATAAATATTTAGAAGATTTTTACCCATATCTAGAGAGGTTATCCGTGAAATAACCTTTTTATAGATAAGGTTTTCCAAATATCTCACAAATTCTGATTGGGTTGTGCATGAAATCACCTTTAGAAACACCACTCTTTTCCTCATGGTCACTATGAAGTAATAAATAATTATTGAGAATCACATAAGTATTTTTTTTAGTTCATCCAAATAGAACAATCCAAGGAGCATGTATAGAAATTTTTATATGATCTTGAAACACTAAAACTCAATAATATTTATTACAAGGTTTGGAGTGGCTTCATTGAAACTCTTGGATCATAATCACGAAAAAATAAAATATAACTACTCTCCTTATAAAATGGAACATCATTCTTCTTTTTAATGGTATTATCCTCCATGAACTAATAATTTTGTTACTAAAATGGTGGTTTATTGATAATACCCACTTTTTTTGAATTCATTAATATAAACCATTCAATAAAGAATCTATTGGATCACCTTACTCTTCATTATCTTTTTTCCAATTTGAAAAACTAGAATATTATTGTTTCCCATACTTTTTTTCTATAATTGTTCAATTAAAAAATTTCTCCACATTTTCATCTTTATTTTTTCATATGATCCCTAACCTTATCTTTAAAGGTACATTCTACTAATTTTTTAAATATTTCTATCTTTATCATTCTACAAAAAAAATAATCCTTTTCTATAAAAATTAATTTTAAATGGGATAAGTTAACTCTCTATTTTCTATTTCAGACTAAACATCCTTCAAAATTAGGAAAAATAATCCTTTCACAACATGAACCACTATCCAAAATAGCATTCACAAACTTTTACCAAATTTTTTGTTTAAAAATACACCAATCTAATTGCTATTATACCATCCACATTGCCACCATCATTTTTCAAGTCATGGCATGTGTTGTCAAATCTAGTTCCAAAAAATCATCTGTAATATTGATTTATAATATCAAAACATCAAGGGTTGATTCTCCCCTAAATCATCATCTTGAATTTTTTTATTTACAATTGAATAAATTAATATTAACTTTCCCATAATTAAAAATATGTTGCAAACATGGAATTAAACTTCTTATATACTATCCTAACTTCTTATATATCAATATAATGCATTTACCACATTTTTTTCATACTAAATAACATTATGTATCTGCACCCTAAAACTTATTATGTATTTAGCACTCTAAAACTTCTTATTCATGAAATTTCTTATGTACTGGGATATTTCTTATACACTAGCTAACATCTTATGTAATAGCATCTTTTTATATACTGAACCACTTCTTACATAATGGAAAAATTCTTATGTCATGGAATATATATATATAGGGTAACTTCTGGCATACTAGGATACTTTTTTATATATTGGGAAACTTCATATGTATCACTATTGACACTTATTAAATATTTATAGACCTCATCTTATTCACACCATGCCTTTTTGAAATTCGTAACTTCTGATATATACAGGGAAATTCCAAACATAAAAAAATTATCAAATATTCCCAAACCATATTGAGCTAAAAACACATGAAAATCCTTCAAACCTCTTTCACCCTTCATGATATAAACTTCAAAAGGCTAAATAGGTTGTATTTATGATTACATCCAACTCATTTTCAACAAACACACCCCAAAAACCATGTGTAGTAGAATTTAGATAACATTATTTTACATATGGTTAAATTCATAAGATAAATTCTTTGATTACTTTTATAATGTCCAGGTTTTAAAAAGATGTTTATATCCATTATAATCAAAATATATCTTGATAAATTACTTGAACATGAAGTATTTTATAAAATATTAATTGAAGTTTTATTATGAAATAAATGATTGTGTTTTGATGGAAATATTCATTAAAATTTATAGAGAACTAATATCACATTTTATGTGTTGTTTTTAAAATATACGAAGGTATTTTGATGCTTTAAAGTGCATATAATCATTAGTTTAATTTTTATTTAAGAAAGAAAAAAAGGGAGATAGGAAAGGGAATCAGGGTCTAGGGAGGCCTCAAGTAAAGTAGACCAAGGGCATCCCCTTGAATCATGTTAACCCCCTCTGGTTTTAAGGAAGAAACATTAATTAAGCACATGAAGTTAGAGAATTGTTCTACCATAGATGGAATGAGGTCTGCTACGTTGTTCCCCTTGTACCAAGTGTGGGTAACCTTTACATTACTATTAAGGATTTCCTACAATTCTTGGTGATGTATGAGATGGTCCAAGGTGAGGGACATTTTCCCTAGAGGCCATCATGAATAACCATGGATTCTATTTCAACCTCATAAGGATGGAAGTTCTCTTGATCGCAATGGTTGAGGCTAGTAAGAACCACCTTTTCCTCTACTAGTGTGGAGGTTACATTACCATAATACGTTGTGAAGGCCAACATCATGCTACCCTTGTTATCCTGAACTACTCCTCCACCACACATGCCCCCAGAGATGCATGATCCATCTGTATTCAATTTCAGGCCAACAACAGGGGGAATCCACCAAACCCAGTGACCCTAAAACCCAGGGATTGGGGGATGAGCTGTAGGAGAGGATTCCATCATCACCCAAAGGGAGGGAGCTTCCTGCCAGTTTTTTATTAGAATCACTATGCCAACTAGTAAACTCCTAGCCCTTATGATGATGGAACTCCATATGGAAGAACACCCCTCATAACAAGCACTATTTTAGGCTTACCATAAACACAAGCACCAATCACTAAAGATCATTGTTCTTGTAGTTTCCTATAGACCCGTTTTCTCTATTTAAATATACTAGTGTCCCAAGAAGGGGGTGTCCCTCTGATCTCTAGAGGAGTATATAGTGAAATAACTTAAATACCTCCATACACAGTGTTCCCAATCACCTTTAAAGAAAATGTGGTTCACTATCTCCTCCTGCCTATTCTTATAGAAGAGGCAACAAGATGTCAGGCTGATGGCCATCGTTTTGATGTTATTTTTTGAAGGTATAGCTTGCTTCCTGATACATCAAAGGAAAAAATTATACTTCAATGGAATATTATTGAACTATACTAGAGAATTTAATCGATCACATTGAACCAAAGAATGAGATGACCAAAGTAAGTCCTTTGAATTGAACCTACTTAAACTGGAGTGAGTGAAGACACATCTGTCCGATTTAGAGTTGATGACAATGAGATCAAACATCTCCCTTTGGTTTGAGTCCAGAACTGACCTAAATAAATAAGGGTGAATACTTTACTTCCTGATAGAGATGGTGGGAGCTGGGCATCCCAAATAGACAATGGCATTGGCTTCCTAGTTGTGATTCCATAAAATAATATTTCCCACACCAACAATCCATCAATATTCTCATTTGAGAGTTAGAGTGAGATAGATAATCTCCTACCATATGTAAGAGTTGTTCCCCTAAGAATTATCTGCATTGCCTCCCAATACATTGTGCATGGTCTTCCCCCATTGTGTTTGACCCTCGATTATTTCCCATGAAATATTTTTGTGCCTGCAGTAAATGGTGTTAGAATGGAACTTGAAATTAATCCCCCATCGAGAATGGACCTTTACATTTTCTCCCATTAAACCCAGTAATGCTTGCTCTCTGATAATGAAACCCAAATAAAACTTGAAATTAATTTTTCAATGGATTTGATAATGGCCTTCAGGACTGAGGTGGAGGATAGAGAATGAACTAGTATGGATGATAGTACGCTTTTAACTAGGCAATCCACCCCCCAAAAAATAATATTTGGTTCTTCTAGTTGTGGATTTGTCCTGTGATCTTGCTAACCACATGATCAAAATCGTAGATATAGAGTCTTAATGAGGAAACTAGAGCACCAAGATACTCCAGAAGAAAATATCCTCATTGCATGCCCATCTTAAGATAGAGATGTGCGACCCTATTATCATCACAACTCTTTGCTATAAAGAAGTTTCTATTATCCTTAATGATCACTTAGCTTCACTAGTGGAAATTCCCCTCAAGGATCCTATTGATACTACAGAGAAAATTATAGTGTCATAAGTAAACATCAAATGGGAGATGGAGGGTCGGTTCCATTTCCTTCTATATGGAAGAATATCACCATTATCCATGGCCCTATTAATCATGTGGCTAAGGGTATCCAAAATTATAATGAAAATTCTAGGGGATATGGGATTGTCTTGTCGCATCCCTCTAGTTTATTTGAATAACCCAAGAGTATGACCCATAAACAACACTTCCAACAAAGATGAACTAAAGAATCTAAAGAGAGGGTCACATTCCTAGGGAGAGAACACAATTCTATTGAGCACCCTATTAATAAATCCCCACTCAACCCTATCATATGCCTTGTTCATATCCAATTTGATGTCCACATTGGAGCCGTGTGACTTAATGTTTAAGCCTCACATCATATCCATAGATAGTGCAATCAGTTCTTATATTGAGTGGCCCTTGATGAAACCATGTTGTTCAATGGAGAGCTAGTGGGAAAGATACTGGGATAATCTAGAATTGATGATGCTTTCCTGGATTTTGTATGGAAATTTAACAAACTCACCGCTCGATATTAGAGGAGGGATGAGGGGTCTTTGATATTTGGGGTGAGAACTATAGAATTATCACACTCAACCCACGGTAAACATACCCCAGGAAAGAAGTCCTGAATAGCTATGATGACATCACTCTTGATCACCTTCTAGGATCCCCTGTAAAATGCTTCAGAAAAGCTATTCAGACCTGGTGCACTATCATGATTTAAACTCATCATGGTTTCTTAGATCTCACCCTCCTCTAGTATCCCTTCTAGAAGATTATTTTAATGGTATGAAACAATACAGAGGATCACATCCCAAAGCTCCTCTCCCCCTAAGTATCCATTTGTCCAGTTCAAGTTTGGACCTGCTAGCATGTCTTTAAAGAAGGAGTGATCCATGACCCCCATCATCACTCTATCATCAGTGAAAGTTCTATACTCCATGGAAATGTTCAGCTTCATCGGGAGATGCTTCTTATTAATGTAGTCCAGGAAGAACGCGGTGTTTTTCCCCTCAAAGAGCCATTTTATCTGAGAATTTTCCTTAACCTTCTATTCTTGAGAGAGAACCATCTCCACATGTGTACTATTCTTATCTGATAGGGAACCAAAAACCACATCATCCCAAGAAAACTTCAGGCTGGTTACCAACCTCTCAATGTCACGTTTGAGTGCCACCATATTATGGCCAGATGGAGGTGGATCCCTAGCCCATGTTTGAAGGCCATGTTTAAGATGTATAAGCTTGTTGTGGAGGAGCACCCATGTGTGTCCCTGAGCTGGCTCACCCCAAACCTCCCTAACCATCCGATGATATCCCCAGTCACTAGTCCACTGAGCAGAAAACTTGAAATTATCATGTAAGACATGTCTTGGAGACAAAGAGAGAAATAATGGAGAGTGGTCTTAAATTCCTCATATCATATTGTTATCCTTGGAATTTGGGAATACTGAAAGATAAAGGATATTTTATAGGAATATATCAATACGACTCCAGAATCACCTACACCTATTTTGGTTGTTGCACCATGTAAAAGGATCCCCTGTGTATCCCATGTCTATAAGACCCTTTCCAGCCATGAATTGGACAAACTCCATGTTGTCCTTTTAAGGAATCACCCCTCTTATATTTTTCTTTGTGGAATCTGTTATGATGTTGAAATCTCTCCCTAACACCCACGATATTCCCCATGGATCGAACCCATTAAGATCATGCCACAAAGTTTATATTCTTTGTGAGTCTCAACTACCATACATAAAGGTCATAACAAGAGATCACACACCAGTGGAGACTCTAGTCATAATATACTAGTCACCAGCCTGGATTAAGTCAATCGAGATAGCCTTGGTCCAGAAGATCCATATGTTCATATTGATAGGGTTCACATTCAAAGATGCATGTATCTAGAGCTTTTACATGAATGATTTAATCTTTTTTGGTTCCTTTTTATGATCAAGAACTACAGAAATATGAGCCTTTTGTTTCTTGGATTTCAAGACAATGAAATTCGTTTTTACCCACTCACCAATCCCATAGAAGTTTCATATGAGGATGGGTATCATTGATAAAAGGAAGGACCAAATTTGGCCCTAAGAATCCTGGTCACTCTCTGAAGATCAAAGGAGCACTCCAAAGACTAAAGTTTCCATGAAAAAAACCTTGTGCACATACCCAGGTTCATGTCAGGAGACTCTGATGTTTGGGGATGGAGATGAGAGAAGATTTTGGGAATCTTCCCTCTTGAAAATCTTAGCGGGGACTGGTCCATGGGGCTTCTCTTACCCGATTGTAGAGGATATTTTATCAAAGGGTGTTTGGAGATGAGGTGTGAGAATATTTAATATTGTATTATTTTGATTATTTGTTTTTATGTGGTAAAACTTCAAGGGAATAACTTATATACTTAGTGATATTCTAGTGTTAATTATGTATGTTATGTTATTATGTGTCTCTAACAATCCATGCCCTCCCTGTTTACATTGCAACACTAGCTATGATGAGCTATTTTATTGTTCTATTTTATCTAGTTATATTATGGGCTTCGTCACTACTATAATATTACACTATGTCTAGTGATTTTTATCATTAGTATAGGATTCCACTATGGCTAGAAGAATATGAAAATTTGGTTATTGATTGAATTGGTTATAGGTATCCTAGTTTTCCTTTCCCTAGGCCTATAGGTTTTCTCCCATGATGCCTTTATATGAATGAAATTATAGATATTTTTATCTTTAATTGATGTGAATGTATTTTCTTACTTAAATTTGGTAAATTGTAATGTTTTAAAGTAAAACATAGATGTGATTATATATTTTTAATTTATTTTTTTGAAATGAAATGGGTATTTTTTATACATATTTCAAACTAGGGTTTATGGGTTTTCAAAGGAAAAGAGATATATAAAATATTGAATGTATCATATGAAGATTTATGCACACTTCTCACATTACACCTTTTGTGTACATGTTGATTGTATTTCTTTGTTATCTTGTAGGTTTCTAAAATAGGTTCACTTTTTATAGCAATTGAACCATAATCTCAATTATGGAATTATGGAGGAGGTGGAATGTTACATTTTTTGTGAGACACATAAATTTAGATGATTATTTCAATTCATTTATTTTTTTTTGTCTTTATATACTTTGTTCCCATATATAATTACATGTTGTGATTTATATGGTCAGGTATTGATTTTATTACTTGGATTTGGTTTGGTTTCATTTATTATTTATTATATATAAAGGGTAAATCATTCCCATTATTATTTTTTAATATCCTTCGAACTCAGTCCTACCTATGTTGATCAGGAACCTTCCTTAGGTTTTTTGTATGTTTGTATGGGTATGGTGGGCAAGTATTTGGGTTATTATGCTATAGTTGGTCTAGGGTATCTTCCCATACCCCATTCATTGTATCAAATGTGATAAAAACATTACCAAATACATTAGATGACTATATAATTTTGGTTCTACCTATCATGTCATAGTACGTTAAAAATCATATCGGGAACATTAAAAAAATTATACAATAGGCTTACATAGATCTAAAGAAATAACATGGATAACCCATAATAAAAATGAAAATAACTTTTATAATAAACTCATACATCATAGAATATCCTCAAATTTAATGTAATAATTGGAATGATAGGTAATTAATAATTATGTTAAATATGATGATCTTAGAAGTATTTTAGGATATATACAAATTCCATTATAATAATATGAAGGATACATACCATAAATGAGTTAAATAGACCCAAAATTAGAAATTAAAAGAAGTGAAGAAGGGAATTGAGAAGTGTCCTTTCCATAAATTTCATCATATGTGAAAGAAGAATAAATAGATAGAGTAAATATATTAATCACATATAAATTATTAGAAAAATAAATAAGAAAATAAAAGAAAAAATGATTAAAAAATTTAATAAATTTTTTTTGAAAGAAGACTTAAAAAGAGAATGTGTTTTTTGAAGTGTGTAAAGGGATGTTTCCATATAATTCCATAGTCATCATAAATGGGATATTGAAAAGACTAATATCCTAGAAGAGAGTGGAAATTATATAATCTAAATAAATAGGTCAGGATATAATTAATAAAAGATAAAATTTTAAGAAGGAATATTTTTAACACATAAGAGGGTCAATTGGTGCGAAATTTTATTCCATTAGGTCCAATTTTTATTAATTATGATTAAACCTCCTATATAACCAAATTTTTTATGTTAAAATAATATTTTAGAAATATTTTACATTAATTTTATTTATTTTTTATGATTCATAAGCATTGTAAATTATTTATTAATCATTAATTAAATATAAAAGGTATAATAACATGTTTATTTGAATTATTCCATTTTCATTTAAATTTATCAGTATTGATAGTTTTTAATTACCCATTAGTTATATCACCTCTAGAAGATTAAAAATATATAAATTCATGAACACACACACACACTATATATATATGATACAATAACATGTTTTCAATGCACTGTTAAATAAAGAAATGCACTAAGCAATCGTAAAAGTGTTAATAAATAGAGAAACACAACATCATTGTAAGTGGTAAAACTGACCATGAAATGATTCATTATATGAGGGAGAGAGATATTATATAAAAATATTATAATTAACATATAAAATTAATCTATCTGTATAATAACTTTAATATAAAATTTATATATTGACTAATTAGTTTAAGGAGGATTGGTTTAAAAATGGAAAAAAGAATAATAGATATGAATAAAAATGAAATGAAGTGAAGGTATTGTTACCTCATCCTTAGAGTTTACTTATTTAATAAGGTATTAATGCATTTAAGTCTTAGATTTAGGTGAAACCTACACATATCCAAAAAATATTAGGATTCTTAATAGGAATGATTTAAGTATAACTATTTTGACACCCACAGTATCATCGATATGTATTTATTTTTATTACCTTTCATTTCATTAAGTTTTATGGGTCTCAGGACTAAAATTTTAAAAATTAAGAAAATTTACTAGGATACATTATTTATTAATAGTCACTAAAAACATTAAATTGAACTATGTAGAGGGTGGGGAATTTTTTTAGTGGTTGATATGCGGTTGGTGAAAGGTTATGGAAAATTAAAGTAACCCGAGAAAATATGGAAGAAAAAAAATAGTATTTTAAATATTTTGGCTTCAAATATATTCCATATCACAAAATATGATATATTAATGCATGGTTTATCTCATATATCTAAGGAAATTTAATTAAGTATAAAAATTTAATCAAATGAAACATAACGGTATCATGTTTGACAGTGTGTTCTAGGCATGCTCTTCTCAATACCAAATCATTGTATCTTAGAGGATTAAAGAAAAAAATCCCTTTATATCATCAAAATGTGTTCCTAAAGCTATAATTTTTTTCATTATATGGTATTAATATTCTAATATTAGAGAAGTGAGTGATTTATGAAGAATATGTGATAGCTTGGGGAATATATACTTGATCCGAAGAGACATGATGATCCAACCTCGTTTTTCTTTTGAATTTCCATCTTTTAAATTTGAGAGATAAGGGGAGAACACCCAAATTTATTAAATATTGTATATGACCATTTTTTCGGATAAAATATATATTTATACTTAGTTTAAAGTTTATATAAATATCATTTCGGTTTTGATGGAAACTTAACAATCATAAACACTCAAAACACACACTTATGACTTATTTATCTCATTATAAGTGTCAAAAATACTCCCACATCCACATGTGAAATTTATAAATGTCATGTTATTAATTATGATACATTAAAATAGATATTTTCTCCTATAAATGTTTAACGATCCTGAATATTAATTATTTTCTTAAAAAATGATTTTATGATATTTAATAATTTAAACATGAATAATTCATGAATACCTTGATAAATAAATTAATTCCTAATTATTATAAACTTGAGTAATATATAATATACTTTTTTAATTAATTCACTTGTGACCATAAATAATTAGACGTTAATCGACCCTTACACATGAAACCCACTTTTTCCTAACTCTAATTCATGTGAATTAGTGGAACTTGTGGATACACTTTGTGTATGACCCTATGGGAACTTATCTTGATATTAGTGATTAATAATCATAGACCAATATTGATATATAGTAACAAAAAATAGATCCTAAATAAATAAGGATAATTCATATCTACAACTACCACTTCTGAACACTTGTTTTGTAATATAATCTATTTTCCATACAATATCTAATAAACCATGATGTACACAATATGTCATCATCCTTAAATGATTTATTTATCTTTGTTAAATATATTGGATGTACTTTAATTCATTTACCATGGACATATATTTATTCAAGGTACTTCCATCCTAGTCATGTAGAGAAAGATATCTTCTTCCTTCTAGATGCAAAAAATATTATCTTGATCATTAAATAAATGTCATACCATCAATGACACATATGAAATATGATACCTTTCCACAACAATAACTATCATGGTTTTCATCATGTATCAAATTATTTTATCAAATGATACACATTGATAATTATCATAAGTTGATAGAACAATACAGATGCTCAAAGATAGAAATATACAATGACGCTCAAAACTTGTTTTGTTCTTATTAGTGGGTCAGTCCTCGTGATATCCTCTACTTGGGATCAAAAAGTGAGACATTTATGGGAATAATTATCAATAATTATTTAAAATACCCTCAATATTTTTGGGAAATAACTGATAGGGGAGTGAATTGGAGATTTTAATTCATTTTTAAGTTTATTATTAAAATAACCTTTGTCATATGTTAAAGTGATTACTTTGATCATTAACACACTAAAACACACAAATAGATGGAATAATGGTTTTTTACAAGGTTAACCAATCAAAATATGTAGTTTAACCCATTTCATGATCTAGATTCACCGAAGATCATACGGTCCACAAGTTTCAACTTGTGGATTACAAAAAAATGGTTTATCCTTGAACTCCTGACAAATAGAAGTCTCCTAAGTGTGTATAAGTGCTCCTGTATGTATACTCTGATATAAAAAAATCTAAAAATTACATATTCTTCTCCTAGATAATAATTTTATCAAGTTTTAATTATGCATTTTATTTTTCCTTCTTCTTATATTACTTGTGTATTAACAGGTATCTTCTTCTTCCCCTTCCTTTATCTCTCTTTGATAATATATTTTTTTTTTATCTTCAGTGCATATTTATCATAAATAGATATTTTTATAGAAATATAAATATTATATTCTCTAGTAGAAATGATTTTATTTTTTGAAATTCAAATTTCAAATTTCAAATTTAGGCAGATAACTATTTTTAACTACTCTCAACTACTTTTTCTTCTTCTTCCCATTTCTTTACTCTTTTTTTATTTGATTGTTATGTCCAAGTAAAACACAATGAAAAATAGTATGAATTGTGAAGTTCCCAAATAGTTATCCTCAGCTATAAATTCAGTATTCCTCCTTCATGGTGAAATAATCTTCTTCATAGCATGAACCGTGTTCTCCCATTACATGAATCACAAATACCCTTTGTAATATTTCAATCAATAAATATTATCATTGTAATATCATAATTTAATATCTTGAATTATATTTAATTTCTGAAAATAATTCATTTTATAATTCCTTATTTATTTTTCAAAATTAATTCTCAACATAATACTAGAAATCCCAAATTTGACTTAGTTTGAAACTCCCTTTTTCTCACAAATCACCCTTTTGATGTGGGGAAATGACACTTATAATGTGATAAAATTACTCTTATAGTGATGGAAAATGGGTGTTATATAGTTAACATATTGAGAAATATTCTGACTACTTTATTCTGAATGACTGTTATAGAAACACCATGATCCTTACATAATCATAATGAACCTTACAGAATCATAATGACTATTATCAAAAATCAGTTGGTCTCTTCCTTTACTAATATTAACCTAATTGATTATTATTAAATAAATAAGATCACTCATATAGATATAAGATCATCCATATGAAAATTATATCGATATTATAGAAATTAGTAAGTTTCCTCCTAGTGCTGAATTCCACACTCTAAACTCTAGAATGATTTTTTTAGAATGGGATAACTCTTATAGAGTTATATTTATGATGAAATGATAGTTAAATAATTAAAATGACTCTTATTAAAATTACAGTTATTTATGGATTTTTCAATTATCAATTTTAGTGCTAAAAATACTCTTATTGAGTTATAGGAATGACTCTTATGGAAATATGAATTATCCATTTTTTAGTCAGAATCTACTCAATTCCAAATACAATTATAGAATAATTTTAATCAAACCAAAATCACTTCAAAAAACATTTAAATATTTACAAAATCTTCATCTAATTTCAAAAATATTATTTTAAGTGATTTTGAATATTTTTTATGTATTGATAACAAAATAACACCTAATAAATCTATACACTTAATATTCTTCAATTTAACTTCATTGTAAAAAATACCAAATGCTAGAGGAAACTTCTTCTAAATTGGATTTTAGAAAACTCATCTTGGATCTAAAAAATATTCCCAAAACATCTCCTAGGATCAAAAATCTCCCTTTTTGGGGGTTTTACTACAAGGTAACATAGATCACTTTCAAACTCTATATACTTATCAATTATTCATCATTCAATAATTCTAAAACTATATGAGTTAACTCGATGTATAAAATAAGAACATTAAATTATTACATCATATTTTCCAAAAAAATAATGACTTATATTGTTTTATTCACACCACTTGATATTATTTATACCAATCAAAAAATCAAATTTTCTCATCCCATGATACCACTTATGATAAAATTAGAATAAATATTTATTAAAATCAACAAATTAGTCAATGAACCTTTTTATGATAAATTCCTGCATACATGCACAAGAGAACTATTAGAATAGTTTGTAACCCAAAAAAATCACACACCCATATGTTAACCTCGTATAATTATCCATTAGTAACTCTTTAAATATATAAACCCTAAAAATAGACTATTTTATGATATATTTTTCTATATATACTTACTAAAATTTTTAGAATAGTTTAAAACTCAAAAAAAACTCAAAAAAAACTCACACACCCACATATTGACCTCATAATTTTCCCCTTTTAATAAATTTCCCCATATACATTATCACCCTAGACAAAATATCTCTCCCCCATCTGGTAAAACACATATTTTTTAATCCATCTAAAATAGTTTAATCCCCGTTTGTAAATACATTTTTGTGTATATAAATGTAATACCTGAGATACTACTAAGTAAATAATCATTCCATCATAAAATTATACAACAATACTTATTCAATTATTTCATAATAATAGAACAACAGAGTATAATACAATATAAAACTAGGAAATTAAATTTACCATAACACCATTTTGTAATAATATAATTAATAATTAATAATATATATATATATATCAATGAATAATAATATAATTTCACAAGTGAATATCAAAATAAAAATAAGAATAGTTTTCAAATTTTAGGTCGTAAATTCCTGATTTTGAAATGCATAAGTTTTTTTATTTAAAAATTAAATTTCATATAGATAGTGAATTATATTCATAAAAATTACTTTAAATTTGGAATCACCACTTTGATGCTTTCCAACATTTATTTTTCCTAATTTTTCGAGATAATAATTTTTTTGGTAAAAAGTAAAAAAAGTGTGTGAATATGTGGTAAATATTATGACATCATAATAACATAAAATGATGTAATAAGTAACATAAAGGGTATTTCAACCAAAAAATGATTTATTCATTAAAATAATACACTTTTAATTAATTCAATAATTTTTCTAAATCTATACAGAATATTTCAAAACCTAAAGTATATTTTAAATATTTTAAAAACAACTCATTAGGAGTAAGAATCCCATCCACATCCAAAATAATATATTATAAAGTATTTTAGTTCTTTAATGATTTAAAGATAAAAAATGGACTGTAAATGTCAAATACAATGGTCTAAACACGTGTAAGGCTAATTATTTTTTTATTAACCAAGATTCTAAGGGATAATATTTGAAATTAATAAAAAATTCCCCTCATTTACTATAAATAACCACCCATCATTCCTTTCCAATCCACTAAAAATTTAGTGAGAATGGTTGTCCTATAATTTTGTCTCTCATGAGTTTATCCAAGTATAATGTAAGGTTCTAAGTTTCTCTTGTCAAGATTTAAGAATCTATATTTCAAGGTAAGGTTCAAAATCCTCTTATCTTCCTTTTAGATTGAAATCCTATGGTTATATATCATTTAAAATAATTTTCATATATATTCATTCATGTAATTACATCGTATTATAGTTTATTTTATATATTTTTAATGAAATATTATGTATTCTCTCTTAGAACGTACCATGTTTTGGAAGGGTTTGAATTTTTGAGTAAATTTGAACTTTTCATTTGTTAGATAGTCCAAATATTAAATTTTGATTTGTAATGTAAATCATATAATTATAAATCATAAAATTATTGTTTTTTTTATTATTTTTAATGATCAAGAGATTTCCTGGATGTTTGGATGAGTTTTGGGAGTGTCAGGCTCTAAAAACTAGGTTTTTGGGAGAAATGGATAGGGAACATGCTTTTTTTAAACGGTTAATCCCCTCAAGATAAATCATGAGGACCTATGAGGTGTGTCACATGGTTTTCTAAATTTTGAAACGTGGAATGCATGGACCTGAAAAATATCTATAGTAAATTTTTGAGGTGGTCACATGGTATTTTTATAGTTTTCTAAAACATGCACCAAGCTATAAGGTTAGTTCCACTTAACCAGTAGCACCATGTGATTGGCGCATGGTTATCCCAAATTGTGTTAATAAACCCTGATGGGTATGGATCTTAGGTAGTGTCAGCTGTGTGGTTGGAGCATGGTTATCCAAGCCATGCAGGTTAATTATATACCTTATTTAAAAGGTAAAAATGATTGTTTCCCCCCTCTAACCCTTAAAGGGGTTTCACCACCTTTCTCCTCCCATTTTAAACTAGCAGCCTTCCCCACACACACCTCTCCTCCCCATCCTATTATAATGGTGGTTTTTCCCATCTTCATTTTCAAATTTAAGCACCTTAGGGTGCCTTAGAATCATATTGGTAAGTCTATGAATCCTCATCCCTCCTTTCCTTTCTTATTTCTCTTTCTTCGATGCTATCTTCATATGAGTTCACTCTCCCTATTTACAAGTCATATTTCTAATATTATGATTTCACACATTTTGGATCAAAACAAATCTTGATATTGGATGGGTGGATCACACTAATCATGAGGTAGGTGGTCTATTTATTTTTCCTGAAAGTATCAATTTTTTATATAATATTGTCATCATGCTGCACACCAAACTTTCCACGTGTTTCTCCTAAATAATGAAATGTTGAAAATTAAATACATGGATCTTGTTTCGATGTGTTATGTCCCCCTTATACATATGGTCAAAAGTTTTCAACCTCCATCCAAACTGCACCATGGGTAGGTTTGATTATATCAACTTAGAATGTTGATAGATGCCTTAATAAATTAAATGGTTTTGATAAACCTCTATGTTAATGGTAGCTTACTTTATGATTGATATTTTTTATTTGGTTAATCATAATAATTGAATTGTATTGAATAAATTTGGGGGATATTTAAAATAATGTTTTCTAATAAAACCACCTTGAGGTGCACTTCGTTACCAATTAAAAAAATAAGATACTTGAAATGTTTTTATATTATATTATTCCATGGGGTCTCTCTATAGACTATTATTTATAAATTAAATGGTTAAATTAGCTTAGATTATTTGATTATGGCATGTATTTTACTCATTTTCCCTATGATATTATAGAAAGGATGATCAGACGACCCATGTTAATTATTAAATGAATTATAATAATAAAGGTACACTACACCATGAATGATGTTAGGTTCCTTATTACGGAACGACTTATCTAAGTGATCATCAGGAAAGTGTGACTACCTTTTATTGGATTATTACATATGGAATTAAGTTAGGGTTGTAGAATTGGTATTCCAAACCCCCTTGGTTGAGAATGTTGGACATGATTATTCATGTCGATTGGGTTTCTAGACACGACGTTACCCACACCCTTGAATATAATTTTAGGTGCGAACCTTCTTCTTATGATTAAGATACTCAGACATGGAATCCCTTATGATTATGATACTCTATCATGGTGTCCCTTAGGATTATGATACTCGGACATGGCATCCCTCGTATAATTATGATACTCGGGCATAGCGTCCCTTATGATTATGATACTCAAGTATGGAATCCCTTAGAATTATGATATTTGGGCATGTAATCCATTATATTATTATGATAATTGAACATATAATCTCTTACTAGCCTATAACACACTTGTGACTCTACATGGATGCCTGAGTTATGCCTTGGGTCGTGGCTAGCACTACGTATTTATATATATAGTTATATATGTTCCTACATGTAAAGTTCATATATATATATATATGGATATATACATTCCAATATATGAAGTGAATATATATATATATACACAAAAAATTGGTGAATTTATTTTAGAGACATTCTGGCTTAGGCCGATGCAGGTATGGTCGGTCAGTCATCCTTTAGAAACCTGAGCTAACTTGGGTATAATTATTTTGCTACTATACTACCTTAATTTTGATATACCTATGCACTTATAATTATTTATACACATACTGGATTGATTTAAACGCTAGTGGTGGTGGCCTACTGAGTATATCTCACACCCTATTTGGGTCGCCGTTTAGTACATGGATAAACATCTTTTAGTTGTAGTTTAGGATTTGATTGTGATTTCATATTGTTATCCTTCTGAGATAGGATGGAGTGTGGGATCATAGTACTGATATAGTTCTCATTATTTCATTTAATATAGATTCGGAGTCTTTTATTTATTTATTTATTTCCCCTTTTAGTCTATCCTTATCTATTGTATTGTATTTCTATCGCTTATCCATTCTAGAATGTCATGAATGATTCTTTATTAATTTATTATTGATTGTCAGATATTTTTATCTTATGTTGCTTAGTTATTTATAATTCTTATGTTGTTGATTATATCTCACATTTCCATGTGACTCTGATTATAGGGTAATAGAATCCTAAATGTACCACCATTGGACCCTTGGTATTAGATGGTAGCCTGTAACATATAGGGATATGCGCTTAAGGCCTAGTGTCCAACCAACTCGGTGCACCATTTTAGTGGATCTCGATTTAGGACACTACAAATGGTATCATAGAAATTTATTCTCCTTTTGTGTTACTATTTTTGTATAGTATATTGGATACTAGGAATTTATTGTCACTTGGTAAATAGATTATGTCTATGTTCGAACAACCCATTCACAAGGGAAAGATCAAGTTTCTAAGGATGGGATGATTTATTTTGTTTCTATTATAGTTTATTATTATTTCAACTTGGTTGATTACTGTACTTCTACTGGTTATTAATTCATTAGTTTATAAATATTTACCCTTAGACCAATATGTAAAAGGAAGTTTTGTTACATGCATTATTGTAGGCACATAGGGATTCACATGTTATGCATATGCCATTCCATGTAGATTGAATTTCTTGAATACCTGATTATGTGCCATATTGATTTCTATAACTTCTTAGGTAATTATATAGTATTTTTTTCTTTATATCATATTTGGGTGATTGTTTTCATGGTTACCTATATCCTATCCTTACATAGTATCTTTCTAGTATTACTTCTATACTTGGATGATTAATTTAGAATGATCACCTATATTCTTTAATATTTTTATAGAATTACTTATATAATTATAGTATATGGTCAGATAAATAAAGTGTATAAATCAAACTAAATGGTGTTTTCCTATATATCTTGATGATGGTGTTATATTTAACTAACTATATATGAAATATTTTAGTTATGGACCATTGGTCTCATGGGATGAAACATTACTGGTTTCAATTAAATAAGAGCAAATTTTTCAATTTATAAAGTGTATAGGACTTTACAAATTGGATAATAGTGGCCCATATAATTTAATCGACATATATGGGCTTGTAATATTTTTAAATTAAAGATAAAATTAGGTTTTAGTTATATGAATACCCATTGTAAATTAGAAAGTCAAGTACCTTTATAAATTAGGGATGGGTATTAATCTAATTGAACAATGATGATTATAATAATATTCTAAATTTATTTTTTATTGAAAATAGTTTATTTTATAAAGGATAATACCTATTATTTTTTCATGATGGTCCATATGACTAAATCCCTAAATGCAAAACTGGACCCAAGCTGGTTATTTGGGGAATTTTTATTATTGAATAAACCCATTAAGGGTGCATTAAACCTTGAATTAAGTTACTATTATGGGTTACATTAAAATGTAGGACAATTTTAATTTATATAACATGGAATCCATAAATTGGTAATGGGTTCCCATATGATTGAACCTATGATGACTTGATGATACCCTCATAGGTCTCCTTATTTTTTACTTTCCTTTTTACTTAACCCCAAGAGGTATGCTTATGCTAATGGGATGGTTATTTAAAGTGTTTTTAATCACTTATATAGTGTAACATATAAATTTATAGTGACATATTACTTATCCAGTCCCCTTAAATTGATAAAATATATTTTAATATACTTTTGAGATTTATCATTATGAGGCTTTTATGAATTAAAATGATAATTATGACCTAAATAATTTTTCCTCTATGGATTGAAAATTGATATTTTCTTTAACTAATCCATTTTTAATGATTTATGGATGACTTAAAATGGTTAAAAATAAAATTATAAGCTAATTTCCCTATTATATTTCTTGGCGTCAACTGAAAAATGTGCTAAGAATAGATTTATAATTGTGTTGAGAAGGAAGGTGAGTGTCCCTCATAGGTCACAGTTAACTTCTAACCTATTGTTGTTTGAACCTAAAAGTTAGATGATATATCCTAGTAATATTCTAGGAATGATATTATTTTTAAATTTAACACCCCATAATTTAATGAGGGATTATCCTAGCTAAGGTCATTCACGGTGAGGTTAATTAGCATCAGTAAATTATAGCTTCTAGTTTTTTGATGTGAGGAGTCATTTGGGTATCAGTTTCCCTAGGTATAACCCTAATATGATAAAATAAAACCCTAAGTATATGGGTGGTTGTCTAATAAGTCAAACTTCAAGGGGGTATTACCATATACGGAGACCATTTAGTTCTATTTCTTTATCCTTTACGTTAGTTATAAAACCTTTCAACAAGCACTCCCTTATCTGGATGGTAAGTGATTACCATGGCTTGATAGCTCGATATTTGGAAGAAAATATCATTATGCCTATGTTGATAGGTTCTGACCCCTGTATGATGATTCTTCCTTACATATTTCAGTTTAACATATTCTAAAAGAGTGTTTTCAAGTGCATTAAACACTATGTAATAAATTACCTTAAATGTAATATGGTTCTCATGTGAGAAACCTTGGAGTTAGGTGTAAGACCTAAAGGCCCTTACTTATAACTTATACCCTTGTAGTTTAGTGTTCTATTTGTATAAGGTAAACTTATAAGGGTAGTTATCCTAGAGTTTATGTTTTCCTTTTTATGGTAAGATACATTTTACGCTTGTTATAGACCAATGCATGGTATTTGATAGAGTATTTTGATTCAGGAAGGGTGATGCCCTTTATTTTTAAAATTACTATGAGTTTTTTTTATTAAAACTAGTTTTAATGGGTATAAATGTTAGGATTCTTGGCCCATTTTACCATTAATGGTTGAATGGTTGATGGGTTCTTCTCAGAAATGTTTTTGTAAAGTGGGTGTTCATTTGACAATTCTTGGAATAAGTAAGATTCCTAATTTTGAAGAGGAGTTCTACGGGAACATCCGTCTTAATGAAAATGATGTTTTATGTATCATTGATGACTTTATCTTGTTGAAATATGACTCATTATAGCATGAGTTGGGTTTGAATCGGGTAGTACGGGACGTACATCTATAGTGTATAGTGATTTTATATTACACCTGTTGTTTGAGAAAACTATTTATAATTGAACATTGGTGGATGGTCCATTAAGGCTCTAGGATTGATAGTTTATAATATGAAACTTATAGTAAGTGTGAACCAAATATTTGGGTAAGATTAAAATGAATTTTCCAATAATGAGGTATAATTTAGGAATAAACTGGGTGACAGAGACAGTTGACCCATGAATAGACTTGGAAATTCCTGGTCGAGATACATGGTGTCATATTTTGGTTAAGTAAAATGTATCCTATTTTATGTGAGAATAAATTGGGAGATCTATATATGTCTAATGATAAAATATTAGTGTACTCCTAGTTTAGATGTGATTATGTCCCCTAACTTGACATCAACCTAAGTATGCGGAGAGAGCATCATCCATACACTGACAAACTTATTAAAATAATTATTATGGTTTGAAGAAGGTACTCCTTGGGATTTGTGCTCAATGAGCTAGATTACGATAATATAGATATTTTGTATTACACCATTGGCCACTGGAGGATGATGAACCATGTTATGATTCAATTTGGGTGATTTTCATGGGAACTGTTCTTTGGAAGTGGGAACAGGTGATTGTTGAAATTTTTTCTAGTGCTTGGATATGAATGAAACCTTTTCCATGATAGTCATTTTTCTAAGATGGATGAGGAATTTACTGTGGTAATTAGTGAATAATTTTCATTAAAAGTGATAAAAGTATGCTCCTATGTTGGTCAGTGAGAAGTAAGTCACTAGTTGACACCCCTCATGTGATCAGGGTTACAGAATTGAGACACCAATCATTTTATGGTAGTATTTTCTCTTCTATTAAATTTAATTAATGGAATAAATGTATGTATACAAGACTTAATAAATTCCAGATATGGTTTGATAATGTATTTGGGTAAAATCTAGAGGTTGGCGTTAATCCCAGTGTATCTTATGATGATCCATGAATGATGGATCTGGATAGTGTTAGTGTTGGTTCTATACCATGATGAAAACCTTGATCAGGATATGGTTCAGCTGAGAGACAACACAAAAATTCAGGTACAGGCTTTGGTGGGCATTCTTGGAACAATCACAGTATGCCTTGGGGTAAGTATTTAGAATCATTTTTAGTAGTATATAGGTTATTAAAACTGATAATTTTTAAAAGTGGTAAAATAGAGGTAGATCAACTTTATTTTTCTCAATAAGTTGGATTTGGTTGATGATAATCCACAATTATCATGTTGTTGGGATTAGGTAAGTGTAGTGTAATGGTCGACCTTGTTGTTTCAAGGAAAATTCGGCATGACTAGTATGATCTGGAAGATTATATTTTGACCAATTCAATCAATCGTGGACCAAGGGTAGTTCTATCATATATAATCTGATATATTTTCTATCAGTGTCCCTAAGATGCGATGGATGTTATTTGGTAAGAAATTCCAAAGTGGGCATATCATAACTCGTAGTTGGCCATTGGAAGTATAGAACCTATGGTGGGAAGTACCATATAATGGTTTATTAGAGAGACATTTATATGATCATGTATTTTGGATAGTGGTATAATGTAAGTGTTTTCTTACTATTTTGATGGTTTTTTTGAGAATTTTATTGAGTATTAGAACCTTAAGTATTGAGTGTTTAAATTTATTCCTAAAGGATCATTAGAAATTTGGAAACACAAAACAACCATTAAAATGAAACTTTATGACCCAAGTAGGTCATATGATGTTTTCATTGTTCCCCAAGGATTACTAGGGATGGGAAGTTTTAAGGTGGGGAGGTTGTAATGTCCAATGTTTTGGAAAGATGGAAATTTTCAAGGAAATTTGTAATTTTCATTTGATGAATTATATAAATAATAAATTTATCTTAAAATTTTTATCTAAGTGTTGAAACACTTAGTAATGTTGTTTCTTTATGAGGTTAAATTACCAAGAGTTTTATCAGAATTTTAGATTAGTTTTTGGGTCTTCAGGATTTGAAAACTCACTTTTTTGGAGAAATGGATAGGGTGCACGGTTTCTGTTAACCATGCGGCCCCTCAGGTGAAGCCATGTGACCCTTTAAGGAGTGTCACATGATTTTCTAAACCATGCCTGGTAAGTCACATGACCATGTGGAATGTCTATAGTAAATTGTGTAGGTGGGAGAATGGTTTGTGCATAACTTTCCAAACCATGTGCCTAGCCGCATAGTTAATGTCACTAAACCAATAGCACCATAAGATTGGCACAAGGTTAGCCCAAACTTTGTGGCCAAACTATGTGGGGTATGGATATTGGGTAGTGTGAGAAAAAAAGGTTTTCACACTATTCTCCAAACCATGTATCATAACTGTGAACCCAATTTAAAGGATGAAAATGACTATTTTAACCCTCTAACCTTTAATGGGTTTTCACCCCCTTTCTCTTACCATTTTTGGCCCGCAGCCTCTCCCTCATGCACATCCACTCCTCCTCCTCATCCTCTCCCCATGGTGATTTCTCCCTTTATCTTGGCATAATTAAATCATTAGAAGGTGTTTTAGAAGCATATCAGTATGTCTAAGACTCTTTATCCTTCCTTTCCTTGTTTATTTCACCTTATTTAGTACTATTTTTATATGATATAATTCACCCTATCTCCAGTTCATTAGTCTAATATTATGATTTATCTTATTCTGACTTGAATCAATGTCCGGTATTGGATGAGTGGATTGTCCGAAGCATGATTTAGGTGGTCTGTTTCATTTACTTAAAATACTTTCTGGTTTATATAATATTATTGTTGTATTTTATGCCAGAATTTCCACATGTTACTTCTAAATAGTGAATTTCCTAAAATTAAATGCCTAGAATTTGTTCAGATGTACTATGTCACCCTTATATATATGGTTGGAGGTTTTACACCTCCATCAGAACCACCCCATGAGTAGGTTTGATCATATAACTATGGAACATGTATAGATTCCTTAATAAGTTAAATGGTTTTGGTAATCCTCTTTATTTTTTTTATATTAATTTATGTTTGATGTTTGTGAGTTGGTTAAACATAATAATTGAATTGGAATGAATGAATTTTTGTGTTAACCAATTTTCTATTTTTAATAAATCCTCCTTGAGGTGCACTTCTATACCAATTAAAATAAATTAAATACTTGAAATATGTTTTTTATTATATTATTCTATGGGTTCTCCCCATGGATTGTTCTTCAAAAATAAAAATGTTTTTTATGTTATTGGGTTTGATCATTACATGGATTGTATTCTTTGGTCCTAAGATATTATGGAAAGGATGACCACATGGACTTCATCAATTGTTAAATTAATTATAATAATAAATTTATAATTCACTGTGAGTGATATTGGGTTCCTTTTTATAGAGAACATTGTCAAATAGATCATCAGGAAAGTGATACTTCCTTTTACTGGATTATTAAAGGGGGACCTTAGTTATGGTTGTGGACATGGTGTTCCAAACCCCCTTGGTTGAGGATATTGGACATGGTGATTCACATTACTTGGGTTACTAGACAATATGTTCCCTACCCCCTCATATAAGATGTTGGGTGTGATCTTCTCCTTATGATTATGTTACTCAAGCATGACATCCCTTATGATTATGATACGCAAGCATGGAATCCTTGAGGATTATGATACTAGGAAATGGTGTCCCTCATACGATTATGATACTCCAGAATGGAGTCCCTTATGATTATGATACTCAAGAAAGGAATCCCTTAGGATTATGATATTCGGACGAGGAATCCCTCATATCATTATGATACTCAATCATGGCATCCCTTACTAACATATGACACGCTTGTGACTATTCCTGGATGTCTGAGTTATGCCTTGAGTCCTGGGTACCACTACGTATCTAAATATATGGTTGTATAATTTCCTAAATATATATTTAATATATATATACTTATATATATGTGGAAATATATGTTCCTATGTATAAAGTGAATATATATATATATATATATCCTTGGTGACTTCATTTGAGTGACATTCTAGATTGGGATGGAGCAGGTATATTCATCCAGGAAACATTGAGGAACCCGAGCTGACTTAGGTGAATTTATTTGTTGACTACACTACCTTACTTTTGATATACATGTACACTACTTATTCTATGTACAAACATCTTTTGTTTATAGGTTAGGATCTGATTGTTTTTTCATTCAAGGATAGGATGTATTATGAGAGCATAGGACTGAGCTATTTATCATGATGCTACTGGAGATAACTACTAAGTCTTCAATTTATTTATTTATTTCCCTTTTCAGTCTATCATTGTGTATTGTATTGTATGTCTGTCTCTTGAGCTTTCATTTATTATTGATTGTCAATTATTTTTATCTTCCACTACTCGGTTGTTTATTTTTCTTCCATTGTTAATTATCTCTCACATTGCAATGTGACTATGATTATGAGGATATAGTCTCCCTAATATACCACCATCAGGCCCTTACTACTGTTCGTAATTCTCTACCATACAAGGATGAAAACTTGAGTCCTAGTGTCCAACCAACTTGGGGCACCATTTCAGTGAATCTTGGGTTGGTATTCTACACCTACCATTATATCCTTTTTCTAAGATGTTATTCTATCGATGTAGGGGTCCCAAATCCCTTATAATCCTTTATTTTTTTCAATTCTCTTGAATTCATTTTCATTTCAATATTAAATGTTAATATGATTCATATTTATGAATTACTTATCATATTATCAATGAGAGATCATCATTTCATCTCACTATACTACCTTTATAGGCTGTTTTAATTCTAAAATGTTAGTGGAAACCCAAGGGATAAATCTAAAACATTATAAAATTTTAGTAAAGAAAATGGTGTATGGTTTCTTAGGAATAAAATCCCTAAATAGATACGACATGTGGATGTATACTCTAGCTCAGATGAACCTAAAGTTAACAACCCTTAAAAATATTTATTATCTACTAACTCATTCTCTACTCGGTGCAGAAAAAATGGGCCTAACTTTATACATGGTTTCATACTCCCATGGGATATACTTTGGATGATTTAAAATATTTTTACAAGCCATAATAAAGGATTTGAATATATTATTATAGAACAATTTTAATTGATATCCTCAAACCATAAAATTATCCTGCACTATTATTTCATTATAATTATATTGTAAAGTTAATTTCCATTACATTGTGAACATCATATAGTTTTTTAATATTATTGTTGGATATTATCTTAGATAGAATTATTATTATATTTAATGTATAGATATTGAAATTTTTTATATACTTTATTTTTTTATGGATACTTATCTAATACTTATCCATGATTATGTATCATGTCAGTTAGGGAATAGTATGATAAGTATGTTTTATCCATTATCTTCACATTATGGATGTGTTAAACGTTTTTTGTAATAGGTGGGGCCCAGAATTATATATCTCATTGATGTATAAAAAGGTCTAATGAGAAATTCTAGCCGTTTATTTTTTATAATCCTTTCACATTTTTATATAATTTTTTGACACAGGACATTCATAGTATGCTTATGATGTTTTTCATTATGAATTAAATCACCATGATATAAGTTATTATTATCTAAGAAATTATTTATTATTGTGTAATCCAAGGATATATTATACTCAAAGATCCATTTTTTATATCATTTATTTATTCTTATCATATTATTTATTTCATTCTTACATATGGTTGCTTCTATTGTACGCTACCCCTTAATGAGAATTTGATCTCACTCCTTTATATTGTCTATAATTTCCCCAGGAAACCATAAATATTATTACATTAAACTTATAAATTTTCATGGTGAAATAATAAATTTTCATGTATTTAGTTAATGTACCTTAAGTTTTCAATGAAATGAACTATTAATTTATATATATATATTCTTGTTGCTACTAAACTACTGAATGTTGTGTATTACGATCTATTTGTTATATACCATTGTAATAAAATAACCAATGGATTTGGGTTACTAGAGTTTATTTTTTATAGTTATTGTCAAATAATGTTTTTTAGAAAACTTAGGGACTAGATTTATATAAACAAAATTAGAGTACATACTTCTATGAAAACAATTATAATATTTTGAAAATACTTCATGATTACATGAAATTTATTTATAATAAATTAATAGTAATTATATACTGTGATTTATAATTAATATTTTTCTTCATAAACTAATTAATTATATTCAATTGTTTATAAATGGTTCTTAATAAATGGAATTAAAACCATTTCAACACCCATAATAAAATTTGGGATTTTCCTCCATAGTAAGTCAATGAGACTGGTGTTTAATTAGAGCATATTATATTGATATTAGGGTGGTTAACTTAGGTTATGGCCAATAACATTTCCCATATGAAACTACTTGTTTCTCTACAACATGGTGTAATAATGTTGGACCACTTAATGAAGTAACAACATTTATCCTTCAATGGAACCATGATTTTATTTGTAGTTAAACAATGTTCCATTACCCTAGAGAATGTATCCATTGACTTGGTATGTATTTAATGAGAGAGAAGGTTATAATTTTTATATATCATCTATGAGGATATTATGATAAATCAGCAACCTTGATTAAAAATACTAATAAATAATATTAGATAGATAATATGGAATGAAATTACTTTAATTTGATATTTTTTGAAAATTACTTTTCTTGTGAGCAATGATTTGTCATGCAAAGAAAATTCCTAAATTTAGGACAAAAGGGAAAAGAATTTGTTGTGAATTATGAGGATAAATTTACAAGGATATAAAGACATTATATGAAATAAATATAATCTATAAAGAAATATTGATTTCTTTTTCAATGGGTTGAATCCAAGCCTTAAAAGTACATTGGCCTCTTAAAAAATTTACTTGTATGTTGAAATAGTGACATGTTCCATAAAGAATGAGAAGGAACTATCCAAGTATTTACTTTAAAATTAAATCAAGAGAGGAATAGGGAAACTGAGTTCCATGGGTAAAGAACTTTAGAAAAATAAAATAAAGGAAGGTTTTAATTCCTAACATTCAATAACTATGAGAAGAAACACCCGAGGGATTGATTGAATAGATTAAGATTTTTATACAATTTTGAATATTGATGTTCCCTTGGGATTATGATTTATTGTTTGTTAATAATAATTTTTTTCAATTACTTTTTTATGAAATTTTGAAAAGTTGATATCTTTGGTAATGTTTTTAAGTTACCACCCAAAGGAAGTGAAGGAGCTTCCAATACACTAATGGGAATTAAAATGTAAAATAAAAATCTACCATGTGTGTATCTCATAATAAGTTATTATTATGGACTTGGTACTAATGTCAAATACATGTACCAAGGTGGTGAAGTATCACTTATAATAGTTGGAAAGTTCTTCAGAAGAATCCATAGAGTGGTAAGATTAAAAATATGTGTTTGGATAAGGAAAATCTAGCTGATGTAGTGGAGAAACCATCATTAGAGTTTGTAAAAAATTAATATTCTATATTTAGAATTTATAAAATCTTGGATGAATGGTTATGAGAGATTGAGATGGTTTGGATATTCCTTTGGTCCATTTTAAGTAAATATAAAAAAATTGATAAGTCCTTGTACCGCATAAGAATCATCTCCTTGTGCTACATAATCATGATCTAGCTTTGATACATTGAATAATGGTATAATAATAGTTTTGTGAACATTATTATTGAGCTAAATAACACTAATTATACTACTATTTAAGCATAATCTAGTGTTGTATATGCATGAAATCTATCCTCTGTAAGCATAAGACAGAGTTATGTAAGAGTCATCTAGGCCTATGTGAGCATAAACTAGCTTATATAACCATAAATTTCATCTACGTAACCATTATTAATGTATGCATAATAATAATATATCTTTTTGAAAAAATCATGTTTTTCTATATAACCATCAACACTTATAGGAAATTATAAATTTATAAAGACTAAAAAACTGAGTTTCTAGTTTTTGTAATATGGAGAGAAAATTAATTATGATGTTGTAAAAGATAATATTAAGAATGATAAAAATCAGAAACACATAAAATGGTGTCTTATAAAATAATTTAATTAAATAGGATATATTCTTTAAACTTGGAAAAGAGGATCAATGCAAGAGGAATGTTTAAGATACTTTTTAATGTCTGGAATAATGAGTTTATTGAATTTAAAAATCTTATGGAAAATAAAATTTAAAGATTAAAGAGCTTAAATTAAAGTTCAAATAATCATAATGATTGACTATCCATGATTCAATCATGTTTTTGACAAATTTAAAATGAGATAAATATGAGGATCATTATTCTTGATAAAGTGAAAAAGATTAAATTAATTTTCTATAAAAATGTAGATGAAGTTACATAAGATCTTGAGATATTCCTCAAATCCTAAAACATATAATCTAAGATATTTGACTGAGGTGAATATTCTCAAGGTTTATATGAAGAATAAAGAGGAATGATGAATTTTAGTGATTATTATTTTGATCTTAAAATAAAAACTTTTATATTTTAATAAATCTGAAAATACTTAAATTAGTTGTTTTGGGTTTTGTTCATCAATATTTAAATATCATAAAATCATTGTAATTAATGTTGATTTTTTAATGAAGATTACGGTATATGATACTACTATTATTCATAGATTCAATTGTATTCTATATAGGTTTCTTGAAGAAACCCTCAAGAAAAAATTATAGAGCTCTATAATTCATTGATAAGCTGCCATATTTTATATAGTTTGGAATTAATCTAATGGAACTATTGTGAGTTGAGTTTAGTGTGGAATAAGAAGAAATTTTTGGTGGTATAAATGATAATTTTATTCATCCATATAAGTTTAAATAATTAAGGGTATATCTTATAATATATTTTTAGTTGAAAAGGAGTGCATGAATTATCATGGGAACCAAATTAGGTATTTTATAATATTACTTTTCATTTTTTTAAATAAAAATTCTCCAAGTATCCCATTTATGTATATTTTAATTGAGAGGGTAAATTTAATAGATCCACCTATATGTGTGAGATTTAGAATATTAAAGAAAAATAAAATAAGAAAAGGAGATGAGCCACTTCTATAAAGTGTGCATCATAGACACACCAAGAGTGTTGTATATCCTCTTGAAGAAGAAGATTGTTAGTTACTAAGAGAAAAAAACTCTCAATGAATAAGAAGGAAAATAATATTCTTCATTTTATAGAAAATAAGTATAGAGTGTACTGATCATGTGAAACCTATTAGTTTTCAAAGAAAGAGGAGAAGAAAAATAATATAAGTAGAATAATTTAGATTCAGTAAATGATAAGAAAACCATTTGACTAATTTATATAGTGACTTAATCACTAGGAAACATATTTAAAATCAATGTATATTTTTATACATTCTCAAAATAAGATTTATTCTAGGGCTGAATTCTAGAGTTTTGAGAAGAGATAGACAGTGAAAATTTTCTATAGATGATATAGGAGTTGTGTAGTGAACATAGTACAATTCACATGAGATTAGTTTAAAGGCATCCAGGTAGTCAAATTTATACTATAATGATGGAGAATATCATAATTTATTGATGAAGAGACCTCCCTGGATAGGTTATAAATCTACTTTAAGAGGAGGAAGGAAGTTAAGAGATCTATATGATGTAATTCCAGTTTAAAAATTGTGGGATATAGTATAAATATCCATTCACTTGTGTAAAATAGTATAGGCATGTCACCTATGTAATATGGTGACCTCACCTATGTATTATGCTGAACCTGATTTCAAGATAATCCCTTTTCAACCCACTGTAATTGATAACAAGATTATTAGTAGTGAATCCATGTCTCAATGGGATTTGAACACAACAAGGAGTAGGTTTCCAACAATGGGTTTGAACCTTGTAAAAATCACATATTCCAACTTTACTTTCAATATATGTGTTGTATATAGGTTTATTATTGGGTAAACTAAAATAAAACCATTTATATTCTAGCAGATGATAGAGGTTTAGAAGACTAAATGGGTTGAAGGAACTTAAAAGAAGTAATTGGTTTTTGGTAAAATTTTATCACACCTGATTCACCCCTTATAATGTGTGTCTGCATGATCCCACTAGGATTCTTAAAGATAAAGGTCATCAATCTCATGGGTGTAATTTAAGGAAAGAAACTAATAATTTCTAATGGTTAAATTTCATGGAGATGTGGCACCATTTAAATCAATTCCCTAAGTATCAAGGGAATCCACCTCAGAAGAGGCCAAGGGAGAACATTCAGGATTATATAATTACAAAATAGTTTTAGCTCCAAAATTATATTATATAAGGTACTTTGATCATAAACTCAAAGTTATCTAATACATTATTTGATCCTTTATAACACCCCAATATTTTAAAATATGAACATCATATTAAATATAATGTATCACATGAAACACCAAGAATTTAAGGGAATATAAAATCATGATACATTATAACATATTTATTTTTAAATAAATTCAACATCTTTGATATCTTTCAATGCATGCAACATCAATATTGAACGAAATAAGACACTCTATTAAAATATTATTATTTAAATATTAACATTATATCATATCCATTAAGATTATGAGTATGAATAGTAATAAAAAATTATGAAAATTTTATTTTTTACATATATATAAAATAAATTCAATGGTTATCTATTGATTATAAATAAAATAAGAACAATTTAAAAGAGAAAGAAATGTTTTCTGAAAAACTTTATTTTTCTGAAAGGTGGATTAGTCATGAGTTGTGAAGATAATTTAAAATTAATTTTTACCAATTTTAGAAGATTTGTTTGAAAATAATAAATTAATTTTTTAAATATATATGTAAAAATTATCTTAGGGTGAATTTTTGGTATTTTTCAGAAAGTTTTATTTTTTAGGAATAGTGAAAATACAGAATTTTAATTGAAAGATGCCTTTTTATTCAAATTATTTAAAAAGTTAAATTATATTTTGAATTGATTTTAAAGTAAAATTATTTCAATTATAAATATAATAATATAATTTAGGTCATTGGAATCATTTTCATATTTAATTCTGATATAGAGACATTGTAAACATTTGAACATTTTCTCTTCAAAACCCTGCTTTCTCATCACATTTGCTGGATTAATTTTAAATTAAAATTTTATAATTATGTGAATATAATTTGTAAAAATTGATTCAATATTTGGAATCATAATAATTTATATTATTTTATAAGGTCAAATTAATTTTTGAACATAATAAATAGTAAAAAAATTAGCGCGTCTAAGGTGAAAATGGATTTACTATTGGGTTAAACTAGATAGATAAGGGTTAAAATAGACTAAAATTTATCTGAAATATTTTGTATGGATGTGTTTTAACCTTATAATATATAATCTTAAATAATAATCTATTTTTTACTCTTATGTCAGGTGAAAAACATAGTTACACCTTTTTATTTCAAAAAATTATAAGTGTGCCACTCGCCTTACTTATAAAAGGCCACCCCCTATCCTCTCTTATTCACTCCATAAAACCATTTTTTTAGAAAATAAATACCCAAATAACTTTAAAAATTACATCCCCTCATCCTTTAAGTCTTATTTTATGTATAATTCTAACCTAGGAAGGATTTTGGTGCAAACCTAAGGAAGTTACCGAGACAAGAGGTAACGTTCTTCAACGAGCATTTGTATATTATTTCTTTTTACACCTCCTTAAATTATTATTAAACCATGATGATATAATAAAATAAGTATATTAAATAAAAATAAATTTTTTTATATTAATTTCATGACCTACAACCATCCCCACTTCTATCAATTGGGTTACAAAATCAACATTCATGTGTCTGGTGGACTACCGCATTGCGAACCAATGTAATTAATTTTTCCATTACCACCCATCAAGATTGGGTATGATATTGGAAATAAAGTATATATATGATAATTATAACATAATTATACCTATGTATTAATTATATAAAATATAAGTTTTTTTTATTTACATTTTACAGGGGATACGATAACATCGCTCGTGTGTATGGTGGGCTATCGCCTTGCCAGGCGATGTGGTTTTTCTTTAACTAACACATTATATGGAAGGTAATAAAGATATTTTTAATGAATATATGTGATATAAACGAAATAATTATTATATAAATGACATATTTATCATTATAAAAATATATTATATCATTTTTATTTATTACATTGAAAAAAGATAATGGCATTTGTGTATGTGTGAACTACCGCCTTCATGAAGCGATGTGAATCTCTTTTCATCACCACACCACATGGATGATATATAAGTATATTTAAATAAATAATATGTTATATATGATTTTTTAATATAAAATATTACTCAATTTATCCACATAATGATCATTGAAAAATGGAAACGTTACTCATGCATATATACATCCTATCATCTCCATGATTGTAACATAGTTCATTTTTTATATCCATATTTCATGAATTTTTTAAAAAGTGTAATTTTAGATATAAATATGATAATTATTTCATGATAATTATTATTTATATGTTTAAATAATTACCACTTTTACCATATTCAACATACCAAATTCATTTTTGACACATAAGAAAAATATCATCAAAACATATGATGTAAACTTAATTGATTAAGTAGTCATATGTAACATGGTAATAAGTGAAATAAAATTAATAATAAACTTTAAAAAAATTCTTAATAAATTAAATAATTAACATAAATTTATTATCTAGAAACATGAAAATGTACATGATGAGTCAGACTCAGGGTAAGAGTTTCTCATCTCACTTTTACTTTAATGAGACATAGTCCATATTCACCACTTTTTTATGGTGTATATACTACAATTTGTTTATGTTATATGATAAATTAATTTATATTCAAGGTATTTAAATTTTCATTTAAATTTATTTCTTTAAGGGGGATTATTATTCAAAATATACTAAAGTGGTAATAGTTTATTTCACAACCTCATCATTATTCAAGATTATTTTATTTAAGTCTCCTTTAGGGAAATTATTTGATATTTTATCATAAAATCAATATATTTCTTATCCTATGGTTATTCATAAAATTTTTCAATTAATAGTACATTTTACCTCTACTTTTTACTTAAAACTATTAATAAAAAATTTTAAGAAAATATGACCTTATTTCTCTCTTTAGTCGAAAATCTTTTTTCATCAAAACCCACGATTTCTAAAAATGTATTCAAAAATGTTTTAAAGAAAATATCAATTTATTCACTCTTTGTATAGAAATCATTCTTCATAAAAACCCATTTTTTTTAAAAAACATTAAAAATGTTTTTATCCTTTTCAAAATGATTTATTAAAGAAATTTCTATCAATTTTTTTACAAAATGTTTTAAAGAAATATTCTTGTTATTTTCAAAACAATTCCCATTTGGATTTTACAGAAAATGTAAAATGAATATTTGTTTTAACATGTATGAAATGAACATAATATCCCACTATCATGACCAATCAATGTTTTAAAGATAATTTTTCAAGTTTTCAAAGGTTATTTCCAAATAAAAGGGTTTTACAAATATTTTGTGAACATTGATTTTTAAATATATTTCCAAAGTAAAAAATGGTTATTTTACTCAAAATTATTTTTAAATATCATTTTATAGTACTTCAACTCATAAAATACATCAACCCTTTGTTTAAATTATGATCCACTATGGATATTTTGTATTGATATAAACCTTATTGCTTATTTTTGTGGTTTATAATAATTTTGAATGAGGATGTATAATTCATTACCATTCACTATATTAATATGGATGGTTTATGATTATGTTTATTGATTGGGGAAAGTATTAACATTTTGTATGAAAAAATTTCAATATTAACATTTATGTTTATTATGTTCCACCTATTTAATATAAGGAATTAATTTGACATTGTAAGTGATAGGTATGGATTGTTGTAGTCACTTGATGCATTAGTAGGTCTCTTGAGACAAACTATATTTGGATTTGGTTGAGGAATTACCCATTTATATAGATGTCTTGGAATAAGGCTTGATGATATTAGATGTATTTGAAAAAGGCCTCAATGGTATGTTTTATATGTCTAGGATTATTCAGTCCATCATTATGAATTCAGTTATTGATATCCCATATCATTAATTAATTAGTTAGAATATCAATGGTTAAGTTTCATGCTCATGTGATTATTTATATGTCATTATTTGATCATCATTTATTCTTGAAATATTATTCTAAATATATTGATTAAAATTCATGTGTTTCCATTATTTAATTTTAAATATTTATTATACCTTATTTATTCATAGATTATATTGTATTCTTAGCCTTACTACGCATCTAATGTCACCCCTTTCTTAAGTTGTATTTTCCCCAGGATATGAGGAAGTGTTTTCTGATTCATATGTAGAGACACATTATGGGGAACAATGGAATTATCAAAGAAAATTCTTTTTGTATTTTATTTTTTAAAATGTAATGTAAATTTGAAGTATGTATCTATTTTAACAATAAAACTAAAATATTTGGTCCTTCTGGATGAAATTACTTATATCTTTTTCCAAGGTAATAAAGTAGACACTAGCTCCGTGCTACTAAGGTCAGGGTGCTACATTTGGTATGAGAGTAATTTTAGTATAAACATTGGGAACTAGATTTAGGAAAACATAGATTAGGGATCATAACCCTATGATAGAATTTGAGGATAAGTATATAATAACATCCGAAAGATTTGGTAAGGAATAGATTATATGGTTTTTTCTAGAAAATAAATCCCTGTATAGATACTAAATGTGGGTGTGGTTCTATCATAGATATATCTAAGATTAATATATCTAAAAAGGGTGCATTTTTCTTGACCATATCATCACCTGGTATATGAAAATGGGCCTTAATATGTACCTATTTTGATACTCCCAATTGATATTCTTAGGATAATTCACATTTTAATTACAAACCATTACATAGAAGTTAAAAATAAAGATTTTCTAAAGAAACCACCTTTATGATTATGTTATTATATATGTATAAATATTTCAATTAATTTTAATTATTTCACTGTCTTTGGGATTATAAATTATTTTTCAAAAAATTAAAATCTAATATACTTTATTTCATCATTTAGAAGTGGTTCCTAGAAGAAGGAATGGGAGCCACATCAATGAAAATAATACAAAGAGTAAGAATGATCATTTCTTAGATAGGATTAAGCCAATATTTCTTAGGAAACTATTCTCTAAAACATTCTCATCCTATGAGTACATAGTATCATGTTCTAACAAGATGGAGAAAGAATAATCTAAGTATTATGGATTCAAAGGGAAGAAATAGAAAAAAATACCGATAGAGAAAAAGAAACATAAAGGGAATAAGGGAAAGAATGATTTCCCAACATGTGATACATGTGGAAGGAAAAACATTGGTACATTATTAAAAGGCAAATCTGTTGGCTTAAAGTGTGGGAAAAATCCCATCATATTCTTGATTGAAAGGGAAAGAAAAAGTTCTCCAATGATCAAAGATTCAACTATAAGTAAATGGGCCACTACACAAACAAATTCCCAAAGTGTTAAAGAAATATACCACAAAAGTAACCAATGTATCACGATAAATATTATCATATTACCACAGAATGATTGTAATGATTAATGTTATTGTGTTTTGATTCAAGAATTGTTTTATTTGAGTATTTTATCAATGATATCTTGGTTATAAGAATTCTGAAATGTATAAGGATTGTGTTGTAGTAATTTTTCATTAATGATTTTAAAGAATATATTTAATGGTACTAATGACCAATAAAAACAATTCAGTGTAAAGTTTAACTTCTATAAAAACATGTGATTGAGGGAAATATGACCCTTAATATGTTCCTAATAATGATATAACAATTTTGAGAGAAAGAGATGATTGATATGGATAAATTAAATTAGATAGTAATGACTACCTTGGAAATGATAAATGATTTATTAAAAATGTGGATTATGGTATTATTGATGGAGTCAATAGAATTTTTGTATATAAGGATTATATCCAATAATCTATGTTTTATTTAAGGAATAAAGAATCATGTATTTTTTCAATACGTTTTTATGGTAATTTAGGTTATTACTATGTTTCAAGAGAATACATGATGAATGTATTTGAATGTTTGGTATGTAATAATTAAGAGATAATTCGTGATCCTTGAGAGATTAATGATAAGTTCATTTTTTAAATTTAGTGACCTTATTTCTAAAGTTTTAGATCTTAATTTTTTGAAAGGGTCATAAGGTTAACCATTTTGAAAATGGTTTAAGTTGAACATTGGTTGAGGTTTTATAAATTAGTGTATTACTTCACCATATAAGGATTTATATGTATTTAATAACCTATATAAACCATTTTATTATTATAATAACTAGATACCTAAGTAATAACTTATCATTATATTATGGATCTCATGATCTATTAAAAGTGAATTTTAGTGCTTTAGGCATTAAAAGATTCATTTTTGGAAATTCATTTCTTGGAGTAAGAAAAAAATTGGAAATTTATCTAAGTGCAACCAAAAGATGAAATCGGGATTTTGAAATAGAAACATATCAAGTGTGTATATTTCCTTATATTATTAGATATTAAAATAATTACTCAACTTTAGGAAAAGGATAATGAAACAAAATTTCATCCTATTACCTTCATATCTGATGAATCAAATGGTCCCATAACTCACTGAATATTTAAGGTTTTGTGATCATTAACCATATCTAGATCACCCACTTTATTGTGATCAATGATCTATATCACTCTATATTAATCCTTGGGAATTACTATTCTCTTCCAAGTCCATTTTTTCATTTCTCACCTATGTTCTCCTACTTGGAAACCTAGTTATGTGATTATTCGTGATAAACTTTGCAATCCCATTTCTCTCTTCTTAAGTAGATATTTTATTAAACCTTTTTATGATGTGGGTTTTCAATGAAGGTATTTTCAAATTTCAAAACCTTTATTATCAAGAGAAAGATTAAATTTTGGGGACATAATTTTATGAAGGGGTAAATTATAACACCACAAGATCTTAAAGTATGAAAAACTTATTCGATAATGTGTATGAAATGAAAAAAATCATATAAGGGAATATAACATCCCAATAATTTATGATTTATTTATTTTTAAATAAATAAAATCATTTAGATATCTTTCAATGCATGCAACAACAAGTTTGAATGAAACATGACACTCCATTAAAATGCTATTATTTAAACATTATCATTATAACCTAGATGTTAAGATGGTGGGTGTGTATAGTAATAAAAAATAATGAAAATTTTATGTTTTACAAATTTATAAAATAAATTCAATGGTTATACATTTATTATAAATGAAACAATAATGATTTTAAAGAGAAAGAAATGTGTTCTGAAAAAAAAATTATTTTTCTGAAAGGTAGAATAGTCATTGTGCACATAATTAAAAATTATTTATTAACACTTTTAGAAGATGAATTTGAAAATATGAAGTTTATTTTTAAACTATAAATCTCTAAATTATCTTATAGTATATATTTTTTTAATTTTCTAGAAAGTTTCCTTTTTTGATGAATAGTGAAAATACATAATTTTAATTAAAACTATATTTTCATTTAAATTATTTATAAAGTTACATTATATTTTGAGTTAGTTTTAAACTAAAATTATTTCAATTATATACATATTAACCCAATTTAGGTCATTGGAATTATTTTTATATTAAACTTTTAAATAAAAACTTTGTAAACTTTTGAACATTGTCTCTTTAAAAACCTGTTTACTCATCTCGTTAGTGAGATAAATTTTAAATTAAAATTTTACACTTATATGAATGGAATTTGTAAAAATGGATTCCATATTTAGAATCAGAATAATTTAAATTATCCAATGATTTAAAATTATTTTTTTACCATAATGAATAGTAGAAACAGTAAAAATTATTTACCTCAATTAAGGTTAAAATAGATTTTTCGGGGGTTAAACTAAAAATATAATGTTTAAAAGGTCCTAAAAATTGTATAAAATATATTGCATGGGAATATTTAAACACTATAATGTATAATTATAAATAATAATCCAATTTAGTCCCTTGTGTCATGTAAAAAATGTGGGTACACCTTTTTCTTTCCAAAAGTTACAAGTATGTCACTCACATCAATTATAAAAGGCCACCCACTCTCCCCTATTCTTAACACCTTAAAAAACTTTTGGTTTGGACAAGACCTATCAAAATCACTTCCCAAATTCAATACCCTCATCTTATAATCCTTATTTTTGGTATAATTACATCTTAATATAGCTTTTTGTGCAAACCTAAGGAAGTTACCTAAAGAAGAGGTAACGTTATTCAATGAGTGTTTTTATTTATTTTCTTAATACAAATCCTTTAATTATTATTAAACCATAATGATATAATAAAATTAGTATATTAAATATAATTATGTGTAGTTATTTTAAGGCAATAATCTACAAGCATCCCCACTTACGTCAAATTGGTTACGAAATCATCATCCGTGTGTACGGTGAACAACCACCTCGTGAACCGATGTCATTATTTTTTTCCATTACCACCTCTCACAGTTGGGTATGATTATGGATATAAAGTATATATATGGTATTTATAACATAAATATATCTCTAGAGTCATTATATCATATATAAATTTTTTACTTTCCATTCCTCAAAGGATATGATGTCGTCGCTTGTCTGTATAGCGGGCTACCACCTCGCAAAGCGATAAGATTAATATTTCAATAACACTATACATGGAAGGTAATAATGATAATATTAAATTCTAACTTGGGACCCACATAACATGCTCCCCGAGCTGGTGGATCAAATGGACTCAAGCTCACCTCCATGTACACCAGAGGCAGCTGACTAGCAACAGGGGTGTAGGGGTGGTACAGTGGGGAGACTATACCCTCATATTAGAGTGGCATAGTAGATATGACAATAAAAATTTGATAGAGGAAGCATAATATAATTAGACACTCTAATAAAATACTAATGACCTGTCATAATAAAAATCAGAATATAATATATATATATATATAACAACAATAAACTACATAAGCATAAATAAATGAGAAACTGGGTAATAATATCAAAATCCCCAACAAAATGTCATATACATGATGATTTCATGGAATGATAATATATAATAGAGGAATATGGGACAGTCATATACAACATACTATAAAAAATACAAAAAATAAAAAATACTTCTCCACTAGAATCTTGAGCATATGCTCGGTCCTCTGCTCTCATGCTCTAAATATAATCTAAGAATATCTTGAATCAATAGCAGGACTCCTCCCTTATCAATACCAATAGAAAACTAATCTACTCCATTACCAAAGGAATTCTGAGTAGGATTTGAGATAAAATATCATTATCCCACCACCAATGGTGTCTATAAGTAATCAAATAAGTATATTTAGAAACAATAGTGTGTAGTTATAAGAGAAATAATAAAAATGTTGAATAAATAAGTACCAGTCTTCTCAGGTTCCTAATAGAATTTCAATAGTTCTATCAGATTCATCTCAAGATGTAATAATATCCTAACCAGTAACCATATATATAGTAATAATATATATATAGTATATTTATATATTGCATCCACCTATATAGAATAATTAAATGTGGACATAATTATCCATGTACCTAGAATACTAGGTGCTGGTTGGATCGGGGCGTAACTCAATTATCTATAACCAGTATGAACAATACTATAATCTTAGGAAAGGGTACAAGCTCTAAATTTCATGTTTAATGAAAAAAATCAAGATAAACACTCGATATGGTGGGTGATTCTTCATGTCATCACCTCAAAAAATGGACGTGGTGCACCATGACCATTGTCTAAATAGTTTTATTGGTGTGATACAACATGCTCAACACTTGACAAAAAGGAGAGTGAAAAGTATTTACCAATAAGTTCTTTAAAAATCGTTCCACATCCAATATCAATGGAATAATCATAATAATAATAGACATGTGGTATCACCTCTCATGCATTATATTCATCAATCCAAAATATAACCAAGGGTGTTACAATTCACATAAGCCATGTAAAAAAGAACGAATCAATTGGTGTGGCCTTTCCACCTAACAACATTTAATAATTTATTCTATTTATTTCATTAATCAAGGTAACCCATCATAAAGAAATTTGTTCTATTTAATCAAGACATTTAATTAACCAAGGAATGGAATTTTAAATTCCAAAGTTAACCTAGCACAGAGAAGGTGCTATAACAAATTTGTAAATTACCCCCAAGGGAAAATTCTATTTACAATCTAAGATGAATGCTTATAAAGAATTTAAGGCATTTAATAAAGGGTCATATCTGGACAACACACCCAAATGGGAGTCCAAAATTTGGGTTGACATCCTCTAACTACTAAAAAATGATCCTCGGTAGTATAGAAACATGCAATCCATTTATTTAAAATCAAAGAAATCATTTTAAGGAAACGCTCAGCAATGGTCAGCGTGTTTCACAACAATGCTGCTATGAAAAGAACTTTATTTCAAATGAAAACAACTAGATTACCTACCTTAAGGTTTTTGATGACTTCTCATCCAATATCATCTTTATATTTTAAATAGATCGAAAAAAAATGAAGAATGGTCCAACACCCTAAAAATAGTGAAAATCAACTCACACCAAAATAGCACAAGAGACGGGGATATAATTGACAGAAGAAAGGAATAGGATTATAAATTTTACCATTTAAAATATAATGTTAATGGCAATGAATATATTAGATCTCAATTAGTGGAGATCTCTCAAATACTAGCTTTAAGCATGTGAGGGGTCTCCCTTTGTTGAGCCTTCTGTGTAGGAGAGAAAAGATAGGAGAGAGGTGAGAAAAAATGGGTCTTCCACTTAAAACAACCTTCAAGCATTTACATGGCGTGTAAATGCATTACACATCAAGTAATATTTTGGGCCTTACTCTAGTAAAACCCTTTACATGACGTAATAGGGAACTGGATGGACATTACACATCATGTAATTATTACACATCATGTAATCCAATTACAAAAAATGTAATTGGTCTATACCCTACCTCCAGCACCCTTCTCCCTTATTTCCAAAAAAATAACTAGCCTCAGGTCCCGGTCTCCATAGTCTAGGAAAAAAATAAAACCAATGAATGTTTGATCAAATTAAAAGGTATTTGTACCTCTCTAAAAGGATTGGTCATTACAATCTCCCCTCTTTAAAGAAACTCATCCCTTAGTTGTCCTTCTGAGGGTAAAAAGTTATTTCCAGAGAAGAGCTCTGACCAGTGAGCATGTATATTAGCCTCTCACTCCCATGTCTTGTCTTGTACTTGTCCATGATTCTATAGCACCCGTACCAAAGGAACTAACCCACCTCAAAGTTTCTTGATGTTATGATCCAAAATATGCATTGGGTACTCCTTGAAGGAATAATATATATCTAGCTCAAAATCATCATGCTGAAATACATGAGATGCGTATGGATAATATTGGTGAAGATAAGATACCTAAAAGACAACATGCATAGAACATTATCTTTGAGGAAGTGCTATCTAGTAAGTCACTAGTCCAATCCATTTCAAAACATCAAAGGATCCAATGAACCTAAGTGAAATATTACCTAACTTCTAAATATGATAATGGACAAACCTGAGTGAACCTTGCAAGAAAACACGGTATCTGACCTTAGAATCGAGAGTACATTGGAATCGATTGGCATGTGTTAGTTGTCTGTATTGATCCTTCAACATGCACAATCTAATCAACTAGACCTACTCTGTAGTCTCCTAAATGAGATTAATTCTAAGAAAATATTATTCACCTACCTCTAACTATCACATAGGTGAACGAAAAGTCCTACTATGTAAGGATTCATAAGGATCCATCTTGATGGTAGTATGAAAGCGGTTGTTATAAAAAAACTCAACAAGGGGTATGTGTTTATCCTAATAACCCTTAAAGTTAAGTAAAAATGCATGGATCATTTCCTCTAACACCTAAATCATGTGCTCTATCTATCCATCTATCTAAGGGTGATAATTCATGATCAAATCACTTGTCTACCAAAGGTCGTATTCAACCCCTTCCAAAACTATGACCTAAACTGAGTGTCTCTATCAAAAACAATAGGAGGATCCCTATGATGATATATGACCTCCCTAATGTATAGCCTCCCTATATCATCTAATGATAAGGTATCTGTCATAGGTAATAAATTTTTGAAATTCATCAAATGATCAATTACAACCCACCCTATATTGTTGCCACAAGGTGATCTGGGTAAACCAGTCATAAAATCAATGGAAACATCATCCCATTTACACTTGGGAATGGGAAACGGATATAAAATTAATATTGTTCATTTATGCTCCACCTTCACCCATTGATAGGTGGAACACTGAGTGATGAAACCATATATCTCCCATTTCATACCAGGACACCTATACTGGCGACATAAATCTCAGTACATATTGGTGACACTGGGATGCACATCCCATAATGAGGCATGAAATTCCCACATTATCTACTCTTAGAGTTCATCTTGGACCCAAACACACACATGGAAGAGTAAAGTTACATCCCCATCCATTGTCTAACCAAAGGATATATCTTCATCAAAGATATATTCCCTAAGGATAAGGCCTTTGGGATCTAAAATTTTACTCATTCTCACCCTTTGCATAAGGGTAGAGGACATTGCTAAGGCTTAGAGGATAGTCTTCACATGATCCTCCTAAAACATAAAATTAATCTCTGATAATAAGGACATTATTTTCCACTCACCAAAGGCCTCCTAAACTTCCTATGTCTTAATCTTCTAGCTCAAATAATCGGCTATAGGATTACATTTACCATGCGTGTAAGCAAGCTCGAAATAAAAATATTGTAAGTAATCAACCCATATGAGCTACCTAAGATTCAAATCCCACTGAGTTAATATATACTTGAGGCTTTCTAATTTTTTTATACCACAAAACTTTGTTACAATAGATATTTTCTCCAACAGTGTAAGGCATGAACTGTAATATATAGCTCGAGATCATGCATTGTGTAATTTTTCTTGTAAGACCTTAACTAATGAGACATGTACTCCAAAACTCACCCATCCCTCATAAGGATAGCTCCAATAAAAATACCTAATGTGTCATAGTAGACTATATAGCTCATTATTGGCTCTGAAATAATTAGTATCAATATTAAAGTTAATCTTCCCTTAAACTCCTAAAAGTATTATTCACAAGCTTCTAACCATATGAATTTCACACTTTTTCTTCAAGCCCATAAGTAGTGTTTAAAAACATGAGAAATCATAGATGAAGTGTATGTAGTATCCAAATATCCCCAGAAAACATAGTATGTCAAATATTTTATTGGGATTCTCAAAAGAAACGACATATCTCACTTTATTTGGGTCTACTAAAACTCATCACTCTGATATAATATTATCCATGAGGTTAACTTTGTTGATCCTAAAGTATCATTTCCTAAGCTTTGAATAAAGTTGATGATCACTTAGTTTATTCATCAAGATATCAAGATGGTTTATGTGGTCATGTCTAGAGAGTAAATACACTAATATGTCATCCAAAAATATTTCCATGAATGAATATAGATATGGGTTGAAAACCTGATTCATTAGATCCATGAAAGCAATATTTCATTTGTGAGACCAAACAATATAACCCGGTACTTTTAAAAAGTATTCCTACTTATCAAAGTTGTGCAAGGTATTTCTATAGACTTGACATGCACCTGGTGATACGATGACCTCAAATCTATCTTTGAAAAATACTCTCTCTCCTTAGATCTGATCAAAGAGTTTTTTTATTCGAGGAAATAAATGTTAGTTCTTTACCATGATCTAGTTCAACCTCTGGTAATCCATGCAAATATTGAGGTTACCATCCACCTTCTAGGAAAAAAGAAATAGTGAACTCTAAGGAGATGTATGGGGGTGTATAAATCCTTTAGCCTCCAGATCTTCAAACTATTTCATGAACTCCAGAATCTCTATTGGTGCCATCCTATAAGGATGAATGGTTATTGGTGTTTCTACCAGAACTAAATAAATGGTAAATTATACTTCTTGAACTAGAGGTAGGATATAAAAGTCATTAGGGGAGACTTCCCTAAAATTATTCACTAAAGGATGGAAAATAGTGGTTCATAACCCCTGATCATTAAGGAAAAGACAGATGATCTGATCCATCACACTACCTATACATTATTGCTCTATTCTAGATCTAGTTTCATAATCATACCATTATCCCTTATGTATGTTCCTACCACCCTCTAATGATGTAAAGGTCACACTCTGATGATAGCAGTCAATGTGGGATTGATAAGGAACTAACCAACCCATAACAATAATGTAAGGACCCAGCCTTAAACATAACTTATTCAAGTGTTTTTGAACTAGAATTCATATTCGAGGATTTTTTAGTTTAGGGTTTTATAGAATTAGAACAAACTCTTAAAAAGTAAACCCATACATTACAAGTGGACACTTATTCTCAATATCTTTTTTTCCACCAAGGGAAACCCTTTTAAAATAAAACATGATTTTTTTAGACATATATTCAATTCTTTCATCATGACATCTTATTTTTTCTAAACAATCTTAAGACCTATGAAAAAAATTAGAACATGGGATGATCACAAGACACTTAGTAAGGGACATAAAGAAATAATCTTTTTAGTTGAGTGAAAACATGAAAACCCATTTAAAAACTCATTAACAAGCATAAAAAATCATGTAGGTTCCTTGGGACATAATTATCATGTCACTCTTAAATTAACCCTTAAAAATTGAATAACCATATGACTAACTTCCATATCTAGAATACCCAATGAATTGGAGATATATAATAGGGATCACCCTTCATATAAGATATATCAAGCTCACCCATTTTTCGTGAGTTATATTGGGGATTAACCCTTTTTATAATCTATATCGGGATCAATCGTGAGTTATAATGGGGCTTAACCATTTGTATATAATTTCAAAGGATTAAATAATTAATAAATCCCTTGAAAAATCTTTTAAACCCATGTGTAAAACACTTTTAGATATCAAAATACACCTTTTATATAAAAATAACTTTTATAATCAAAACATTGTGCACATAATAAAGAAACCACTTTATTTGGTAAGAAATTGGAAAAATTATTAAAGTAATAATAAATAACTAAATCATCATGAAATTGAAAAAATTATGTTTTTGTTTTATATATTAGAAAATATTCTAAGTTATTGAAATAATCAATCCATTTTTAAAACCCATTTAAAACATTTAAAAAATAGATATTTGAACCAAAGTGACCCATACCACATTGAAACTTTTGAGATAAATTCAAAAATTAACATTTTAAAATATTCATTTCCATATAAATAAATTCATAAAAACCAGTTTGAATACATCATCATGAAAGATAAATATTTAGAGTGATAAATCTTTAAAACATTTAAAATAATGTTTCTAGTTAAAGAGTACCTTACCTTGAGTCCGACTTGCCACATATAATATTTTTCTTCCTAAATAATAAAAATAGGATATTTAATTTATTTATAAACTCTTATAAATTTTATTATTCCTTTTATATATCTTATTATCATGTTAAAAAAATTACTTAATTATTTAAGTTAATGTCGGGTGTTTTGATGATATTCAGTACTTGAGTCCAAAATGACTTTGGTATGATGTTAATAGTCAAAATGGTCATAATTCCATCATCTAAAGAATAATATTCATTACAAGATTATCAATTTTATAGATCAGTTATAATGTTTAATCAAACCATTATGTATGTTTATGAAAATTGAACTACATTATAATCAAGGAGACAGTAGGTCGTATGCACACATGAGTAAAGTTTTCATTTTTCAATGATCATTATGGAGTGATAGTAAGTATAATTTTATATTAATAAATTGATAATAATATAATTAACATAATATTAATAATTAAAATATACTTATATATATCATCCATGTGATTTGGTGATGAAAAATGAATCATTTCGCTTCGTGGAGGTGATAGTTCACACGTACGCACGAACAACGTTATCATTTTCATGTGCATGAAAAGGTAAGAATGTAAATTATTTATTATTTATTTAATAATGATAAATTTTTTATTAATATCATATATAAACATTAATTAAATCATTATAAACATTCCTAATCTACATTGACGAAAAACGAATTATATCATTTCATGAAGGTGATAGTTCACATGTACGCATGAACAAAAAATTATTATTTATTTCATGGAAAATGGAGATGGATATAGGTTATGATATTAACATAATAACATCTAAGTATATTGAGTATAATATATTTATTATTTCATCATGTTTGAAGGATATTTTAAGGAAGTGGAAGAAGAAATAAAATAGAAACACTTAATTAAAAACAATACCTCTTCTTCGAATGATCTCTTTTGATTAACACCTTAACACCTCTAAGGTGAGTGAATTTCCAAAAATAATTTCTCTAGAATGTGGTTATGGATTCTAGGAAGATATGTTGGTAGATATTTACCTAAACAAATATTTTTTTAAGTGTTAATAAAATATAATAATGTGTGTCCTTTTATAAGAGAGGGGGGACACTCTTGGGATTCATCAAAATATTAAAATATAATAAGGTTATTATGGAGCCAAAGACTAAATAATGGCCTATAAATAAATATGTGAATGAATTTTAGACCACATGTTATCCTATTTTTGATTATTTAATATTTTTTTAATTTTTAAATAATTTAATTTTATATTTATTCAATAAAATATCATTATTTCCAAATTTGATACTATTAATTTAATTTGACTTCAAATAGATCTTGACAAAGTGATAATTTGAGTATAATGATTTAACACATATCTAATGTATCTTATAGATCTATAAAATTAATTATACACACAGACTCATCCAAAATATATCAAAATTAATATTATTAAAATCAATAATATTATTTTTCTATTAATTAAATAGATTATGTTTTAGCATTGAAGAAGCTTTTAAGTTAATTATATAATTTATAAAAAATAAAAATACATTTTTACAATAAAAAAATTCATATATATCAAAATATACATTTATGTTTTTTTATATATTGATATTTTATTAATGTGAACACATGAAATATATTAAATACAAAGAGAGTGATATTTTGTAACTGTCATTGATTTAAATAATATATAAGTTATTTTCATGGAAAGGTATACAATAAGCAACTAAAATTAGATCATATGGTGATAAAGGTAGAATCCTATTCATCTAATATTTTTTATACAAGTTTATTTCACCATATTACCCTTATATTTTGGTTTTAACGCAAATTTAAACCCTTTAAGTCTTATCATTACAACTTGTGTTTTCACTCTTTAAATGATAATATAGTTATTGTAAAATGAAAAAATAACCATATATGATTCATGGATTATATTTTAGTCCTTATACCAATAATGTTTCTGAATTTTATATTTTTAGATATTTTACAACATTTAATAAAATATTATTTACATTTTAAATGTTATTAATGTCAATTTTGGCACTATTCATTATTTTTTCTTATACAAAAATCAAAACAACAAGATAAATTCAAACCAATACTTATAAAATATAAATACCATGTAAAATTAATCATTAAAATTATTTTATGAAATTAAATCTCTTAAAAAAAATTATTTTTATATTTTTAATGTCATTTATTTGATATTTACTTTAATTAAACAATTACTGCATCATCATTGTGTAAGCCTTTAATTTAATTATTTCTTAAATAAATTAAAAAAAATTACATGATGAAGATAATAATTTTATCTTTAAAAATAATATTTATAGTCAAACATACCCCCTATATGACCACAAATTAAAAATATCTCACTTTTTTAGAACAAAAGTGTTATAAATTTGACTTTTCTTTTAATTAGACATGATAAATGTCTTAAATTCATCCAAGTGGCTCCAAAATCTCAATGAATTCAGCCCATAGATGATTTTGGTCGATAATAATTCATCCAATATAATTTGTAAAACTATTAGGGAAATTTTATAATATTTATAATATTATTTTTACCCTCAATTACACAAATTACCCTTAATCGAGGTAATAAAAATTACCAAAGTTACTATTTGTATTTTATCCAAAAATAAAATCAACATATTTAATAAATTTTATATTATGATTCCAAATATGGAATCTATTTTTCAAAATTCAAAAAAAAATTAGCTACAATTTATTTTAAATTAATCTCATTGACGGGGTGAGAAAACGGGTTATTAAAGTTAAAACATTCAAAAGATTGAAATATTTTTATTTCCAATTTCAACATGAAAGTGATTATAATGAAATTTAGTATATTAATTGGAAAATATTCTATATAATTAAACTTTAAAACCAATAAATAATTTATTTTAACAATATAAATTATTTGGATGAAAAATTTGATTCCAATTAAAATGCATTATTTTTCACTATTCATAAAAACATGAAAATTATCTGAAAAAATATCAAAAATTCAACCAAATTAAATTTTGATACTCACATTTCAATGAAAAAGTTTATTTCTTCAAATAAATTTTATAAAATTTTCACAAACATGATTTAAAACAAGTTCACCCAGAAAAGGTTGCAATACTATCTTTTTAAAAAATACTTTTTTAAGCATAAAATTAGATTTTTTTTCTTATGTCATGTCTAGAAAACATATTATATGAAATATTACACAATATATTGATTATAATATATATATATATATATATATATATCATTAATATAATCTAACAAGGGTTATTTGTTTATTTATTGGTATAAAACACACTTTTTCACCATAAAATTTTTTTTAAGAAAAACATTTCATTTTAAAAAAATTAGGATGTTACATTCTCCCCCTTTTCGAAATTACGTCCTTGAAATTTGAAATTAGTCTTGGTAACTATGGTTTGAAATTTCAAAATACATTTATTAAAATCCCACATCGAAAGAAGGTTCAATAAAACTTCCACATTAAAATTAAGAAAGGGAAGTATGAAGTTCGCATGAGATAACACGTACTAGGGTTCCGTATAGGAAAACCAGGAAATGTAATAGAAAACTAACTATAAAGTTTTGATACCATTATACTATTAACCATAAAAAAATGGTAATTATGTGATTAGTTAAAAGGTCATTGATTTCATAGAAAGAAAAGTAAATGAATAATATTTTTTATTCAAAAAACTTTCCTAGAGTTAAAGAATTACTTTATTATCTAATAACATAAGGGATTATACTTACTTGAAAATTATAGTTTCATCATTTAACCAATTTCTACCACAAACTCATCTTTCTCTCCAAATAATGAGTATTCAAGATAAATTTATCATGCCTAAAGCACAAGAATAAACTTATATAGAATCTCATAATCCACAAAATATTAGCTATCTATTTATCATGTATTTATGGATTAACCAAAACCAAAATGGTTAAGATAAGAGAAAAAATTTATTCAAAATGAATAAAACATTATATTAAGGAAAACAACTTGTAATATCCAAAGGTAAATAGTAATACCCAAATTTAAAAATCGACCATTCAATAAATATCCATCCTTAAAATTCATCAAAACATTTCTAGACTAACATTAGAAACCAACAATTAGAATGATTTAACAACATAATATTCCAAGATAAATTTTAACATTTATCTTTAATTAACATCAATCACTCTTAATGTATCATACCAAAAGTGTAATTTCCTAAATCACATAACCTCTATGATATGATAATTATTTATATAAATAACCCTAATCACCATAAGTCCACAATAAAATAATAGATTTGTCCAAAATATAATTCCACCTTTACTTATCAAATAAAATACCATAATATTCTGTTTAACTTGATCATATAGGGTTTCCAAAATATTTAACGCCTTCTAAAATAACATTAATCACTTAATAACCAAATCATTTTCCAATCCCAAGGTTATATATTTGATAAATCATATTTTCCCAAAATCAATTTATTCTTCATCCATCAAATCAATTGTCAAAAAAGAAAACATTATACTAACTAGGACATCATGAAGTCCAGTGGTAGGCAATACCCCCTAATCGCCCTTCAATTGTGTGTTCGATTCTCATGGCCTTTCCAGTCATGATGGGTTGTCACCCATCATATAGCTTTTACTTTTTATAAAACTATATTAATATAATCCTTACAAAGTCTATAAATTTTAAAAACATCCTAAAAATAACCTTAATTTGTTTTAACCTCAAAGTTTATCTCATACCTTTCATTTTTCTTCCCAAAATGTATTAACCCATAATTATCTCAAAAATTATTGTCTCCAAAAATAATATTTTTCACCTTAAAATTTCATAACTTAAATCTTAAAAAGGGGTTTCTAATTTAATTAACTTATGGTCAACCCTAAAATTATTTACCCATTATGATATATATAAATCTTAAGAAGACATCATACTATCCAAAAGTTTCTAAACCATCCTTTGATACTACTATAAGAACCCAACCTTAAATTTAACTTATTTTAGTGTTTTTTAACTAGGATTCACATTCAAGTATCTTTTTAGTTTATATTTTTAGATAATTAGGACAAACACTTAAAAAGTAAAAACACACATGGAAAGTGGACACTTATTCTCAGTATCAATTTTTTCACCAAGGGAAATCCTTTTAAGATAAAACATTATTTTTTTTAAGACACATTATCAATTATTTCATCATAACATATTATTTTAACTTACCAATCATAATACCTGTGAAAAACGTTTCAAAACATGGTATGAGCATAAAAATCTCCATAAGGGACATAAATAAATAGAATCATTAGTCTAATGAAAACATGAAAATCCATTTAAAACAATTTATTAACAAATCATTAACAAGCATAGAAAATTTCATTGGTGACTTGGGACATAATTAATGCATCACTCATACATTTACCCTTACAAACTGAATAACCATACCGTCTACTTCCATATCTATAATTCCCAATTCAATAGAGATATATAATGGGCCTCACCCTTTGAATAAGTGATACCGGTCTCTACCATTTTTCATTAACTATATTGGGGATGAAACCTTATTCTAATCTATATCAGGCTCACTCATGAGCTAAAATGGGGATCAAACCTTCATATACAATGTCCAAGGACTAAATAATTAGTAAAACCTTTGAAACATCTTTTAAACTCATGTGTAATACACTTTCAGATATCAAAATACCCTTTTTGTGTAAAAATCACTTTTAAAATCTAAAAACCACCCACAAAATAATACAATAACTTTATTTGTAAAGAAATATGAAATATTATAAAGGAAATATTCAATAACATAAGTTTCATGAAATTAGAAAATTTTATTCATGTTTTATATGTTAAAAAAAACATTCCAATTTATTGAAATAATCAATCCATTTTTAAAACCCATTTAAAAAATTAAAAAAAATAGATTTTTGAATCAAATTATCCCCTAACACTATGAAAAAATTGATAGAAATTATAAAATTAAAATTTTAAAATATTAATTTCCATATAAATAAATTCATAAAAACCCATTTCAAAAAGATTAGTGAAAGAGAAATATTTAGAGGAATAAATCTTTAAAACATTTAAGATGGTTTTTTTAGTTATAAAGTCACTTACCTTGTGCCCGACTTGTCACATAAAATGTTTCTCTTCTTTAATAATAAAATTAGGTTATTTAATTGATTTATAACCTTTTTAAACTTTATTACTCCTTTTATATAACATATTATCATGATATAAAAATTACTTAATTATTTAATTTCATGTCAATCATTTTGAAGATATTCGGTACTTGACTCCAAAATGAATTTGGTATGATGTAAATAGTCAAAGTGACCATAAGTAAATCATATCCAGAAGAATATTCATGAAATAATTATTATTTTTATATATTAATTATACTTTTGAATCAAACCATTAATTATGATTATGAAAAATTAACTATGTTATAATCATGGAGACGGTAGGTCGTACGTACACATGAGTAACATTTTCATTTTTCAATGATTATTATGGAAATAAGGTAAGAATAATTTTATATTTAAAAAATAATCATAATATTATTAATATAATATTAATAATTAAAATATACTTATATATATCATCCATGTTATGTGGTGATGAAAAACAAATCAGATCGCTTTGTGGAGGTGGTAATTCACACATACACACGAACAATGTTATCCTTTTCATGTGCATGGAAATATAAGAATGTAAATGATTTATTATTATTTAATAATGATAAATATGTAATTAATAACATATATAAACATTAATTTCATCATTATAATCAGTCTTGAGGGATGGTGATGAAAAATGAATTATATCGGTTCGTGGAGTTGATGGTTCACACGTACGCACAGATGAATAATTCTTTTTCCATTTGATGGAATAAGAGATGGATATTGGTGATGATATTATAATAATAATATCAAAGTATATTTATTATTATTTATTTATTATTTCATCATGGTTGAATTATATTTAAAGGAATTGTAAGAAGAAATAAAATAGAAACACTTAATTAAAAACAGTACCTCTTCTTCAAATGATCTCCTTTGAATAACACCTTAAAACCTCTAAGGTGAGTGTTATGCATAAAATAATATCTCTATAATGTAGGTTGTTATTCTAGTAATTTATTTGGGTAAATATTTATTGAACCAAATAGGTTTTTAAGTGTTAATAAAATAGAATAATGGGTGCGTTTTTATTAAAGAGGGGAGGGTAACTCTTGGAATTCTTCAAAATATTAAAATATAATAAGGATATTCTAGATCCAAAGTTATTAAATGGAAAAAAATTAACATGTTAAGACATTTTAGACCACATATTATCCCCTTTGTTATTATTAAACATTTTTATTATATTTAAATAATTTAATAATATATCAATTCAATAAAATATCATTATTGTCAAATTTTATACAATTCATTTAGTTTGACTTCAAATACATAAAGAGAAAGTGGTAATTAAAATATAATTCATTAAAACATCTATAATATATCTTATTGATCTAAAAATTCATTTGAAACATTAAATTGTCCAAAATATATCAAAATTAATATTACTAAAATCAATTGTTTTATTTTTAGGCTAATTAAATAGATATTGTTTTAGCATTTAAGAAGCTTTTAAGGTAATTATATAATTTATAGAAATAAAAAATAAATTTATATAATGAAACTAATTTAATATATATTTATTTTTTCTCATATATAGATCTTTCCCCTATGTGAACACATGAAATATATTAAATACAAAGAGAGTGATATTTTATAACTATATTTGATTTAAATAATATATAAGTTATTTTCATGGAAAAGTGTCCATTAATTAAATAAAAATATATATTAAGGTAATAAGGATATAATAATTCAAATAAAATAATTTTTTACACAAGTTTAGGTCACATTATTACCCTTATCTTTTGGTTTTATCGCTTATTTAAACCCTTGAACTCTTACCATGACAACTTGTGTTTTCACTCTTTAAAGGATAATATAGTCACCATAAAATGACAACAAGACCATAAATGATTCAAGGATGGAATTTTAGTCCTTATCCCAATCATTTGAGTGAATTTTATATTTTTAGATATTTTATATCCTTTACTAAAATATTATTTATTTTAAAATATCATTAATGTCAATTTTGACACTTCATTGTTTTTTCTTATACAGAAATAAAAACAACAAGAGAAATTGGAAAAAAACATATAAAACATCACTAAAATTTTAAATTAATTAATAAATTTTATTTATGAAATCAAATATCTCAAATTATATTTATTTAAATATTTTTAATATCATTTATTTTATATTTCCTTTAATTAAACAATTATTTCATCATCAGTGTGTGAGCCTTTAATTTAATTATTTCTTCCAAAAAATTAAAAATAAATTTACATGATGATTATAAACATGTTAGATTTAAAAATACTATTTATTGTTGAAAATTTATCCTATATAAACCCATATTAAAAATATATCACTTGTTAAAAACAAAAGTGTGTTGAATCTGACTTTTCTTTTAATTAAATACTATAAATGTATTAAAGTCATAAAAGTTATTCCAGGATATCAAATAAATAATCACATGGATTACTTTAGTCTACAATCACTCATCCAATAGAATTTGGAAAAGTTTTAAGGTATTGTTCTAATATTTATAATATTATTTTTACCCTTAATTACCTGATTTACCCTTAACCATGGTAAAAAAATACCAAAGTGACTATTAATATTTTGTACAAGAATAAAAGAGACATATTTACTAAATTTTGAAATTATAATTAAAAATATTTAATACATCTTTTTAAATTCAAAACAAATAATTAGCTATAATTTATTTAAAACTAATCTCATTAACAAGATGAGAAAACATGTTATTGAAGTGGAAACATTCAAAAGATTGAAATGTTTTCATATCCAATTTCAATGTGAAATTAAATATAATGACATAAATTGGATTAAATGGTAAAAAATTAATCTAATTACTGTTTAAAACCAATCAATAATACATTTTAACACTATATATTATTTAGAAGAAAATTTGTTTCCAATTAAAATGCAGTATTTTTCACTATTCATCAAAACATAAAACTTATCAGAAAAATAAAAAAATAAACCAAAGAAAATTTTGATAATAAATTTTAAAATAATAAGTTTATTTTTTAAAATATAATGTATTAATGTTTCAAAAATTATATTTAAAAAAATTGCTTCATCAAAAATGCAAAAAAAGTGCCTTTTTAGAAAAATACTTCTTTTATGCGTAAAATTGGATTTTTTCCTTATATCAAGTCTATAAAACATATAATATGAATTTTAAAAATTATATTGAATATATTATATATATATATATAATTAATATAATCTAACAAGGGTGATTGTTTTATTTATTGGTATAAAGAACACTTGTGCACAATTAAATAGTTTTTTATTAAAACATTTCCTTTTAAAAACTCAAGATGTTACAGATGATTAAATAAAATCTCATCATGTCAAGGGAGAAAAGAATACATATGAATATTTATCCTCTTACCTCAATGGGATAATCTTTACAATGGAGAATTTTCTCTTATCAGATTCCAAACGAGGTATCAAGCATCATAACTCCATAAAAGTGTTTGATCTCGAGTCCCAAACTCTCCATGATTACATCAGATATAAATGGTTGAGACGCACCTATTTCCAATAAATCAGACACTTAAGTGGAGGTTACTAGAATAATTCCTCATATAGTATAATTCCAGGTTCTCTTCTCCTCTGACATAGGTTGTACTGCCAGTAACTCGTCTATACCACAGTTGTCAGTCACTACATGACTTCCCTGAGAAAGCCTGCTCTGTTAGCATTGAGAATCATGAGTTTGATTACCTTTTTTTCAACCAATGCCTTGTCCTAAATGGATGGTGGTATTCCATTTGCCTTCTAGACGAGATACTATAGGCCCCACTCTTGCATGTGGAGTAGTTGTAGATCCCCACTTGCATGGCACTGATGGAATAATCCTTCAAAAGCACTGGATATGCACCATCATGTTGTAGCCTTTGTATTCCATTGCATCAAATAAAAACTAGGGTTTTTTATGTATCAGCTTCACAAACTAGTGACATATCAATAAATTGTCAGTATGAGGATCCTAACTGCTACTACCCCCATGCAAACCTCGAAGCTATGCTTTCTTCCACTAGAAGAACCAATGACAGATTTAGGTTTCAAACTACCCAGACTCACAACATCAACTTTCCTTAGATTATACTTATTAATAAGGTTTGTTTTACTATCTCATATATAGTCTTTAACTGAAATACATTTACCCATGATGAACCCATCCTCTAATCGCCTGTAAATCATAACATCATCACCCTCTAGAGTCAATGTGAACCACTACAGCTTAGTAAAGTGAGAATAATAATCCATGATAGGCATAGATCATTTTTTTAAGTTCATAAACACTCTATATAGTTCAAACCTTAGAGTATTTTTGAAATAATTAATCATATAATATAGTTTGAAAATCCATCCAGACCATATAACGATGTAAATATTACTTGGTAATAACATCCCACCATCGGTTGGCAGAATCGTTTAGCATATAAGCAGTGAGTTTGAACTTATTCTATAGAGGAATCTCTATATGCTAAAATATATAAAGAATATATTTGATCAAAGTATTAAAATCCTATGGTATTACATCCCTCGAGAATGTGGGAAGATGTTGCTGAGGTAACTCCCAATTCAACTCTGCCTTACTTGGGGTAGGTCAAGCAACACCTTTCATAGGATGAAATATATATATAAGGACCTCTCAAAACTGGGTTTTACTACCCATATTAGGAAGAGGAAGAGGTTCCACATGTGGAACTATATGAGGGGTCACTGGTGGCCCATGGTTTTCCACCTCTGTTACATGGTCATCACCACCTTCAGGGCGTACGACTGGAGAACATTGTGGAGGCATGATGCTACAATTCCAAACACACACCTTAGAAGTGATCTTAACATTAAAGAGATGGAATATATATAACTAGGATAGGTACACCTCCTTCCTATGAATAAATAAACCCTATTTTATAACTCCAAAATTCAGTTCTAAGTGGTATAAAATACCATTACAGGCCATAACAACATAAGAGACACACCAACTTCCCACTACTAAGGTTGCGTTCAGGTCTAGGTCTCAGTTTCACATATATAAGATGAATATTTCATTTTGAAATTGATATTAATTTTAAATTTTACCCATTTATGTATTTATATATCATTAAAAGGTTGAATTATATGGATAATTTATGATCTATATGGGCCCATACTCCTCATGAACCGAAATATAGAATCCACTTAATTTATACCATAACATGTTCTGGACCTTGCGACCAATGGTTCATGGATCAACATGTCATAACTGACTTCTTAAGGTGTTTTATTTAACCTATTTAGAAAAATGATGTTATATTAAGGTGGGCACTTTAAGTGTCAATAATGTTTTCCAATCTCCAGTAAGAAATGTCAGCACATTTCAATACATAGTATCAGGCACTAAATATATGAATCAAGCCAATGCACACTAAAAATAGACGTGTAATGGAGAAAATGAATAAAATATTGGTCTTACTATTCCTAAAATGATGCATGTAATGAAACATACTCATTTCATCAAGCCAAGTAAAATAAAAAATCATTGCATTAATACCAATATCAATAACATCATAAGATATGTGTGTTACCCAATGGTGAAGTTGTATCAACCATAATAGGAAAAATCAATAACCTCAACATCCCATCTAAGGTAAATTGGGTTTTCCCTATACATAGGTTAGTTATTCCTAGGGACGGGGTCAATCCCAAATCCCTTATGTCCTAATATCTATTTTAATACCCAAATAGTAATAAAAAATAAAATAAAATCCTATAATACCAATTAGTAATGTCTGGACTCGAGATCTACATAACCTGTTCCCCAATCTGGAGGATCACATGGCCTCCAGCACACCTCCCAGTATGCCAAATGCTACCAACTAGCAGCGAGGGTGTATGGTTTGTATAGTGGGGAGACTATACCCTCATATCAGAGTGGAATAGTATATTAAACAATAAATAGACAATAACATAAGCATAATATAAGACGATATGATAATACTGTACCATTAACCCACCATAGAGGAAATCAGAATATAAAAGATATAATAAAAATAAACTACATAAGTGTAAATAACTGATAAAATGAGTAATAATATCAAAATATACAGGAATGTGTCATATAAATGCTGATTTCATGAAATTCTAATATACAAAAGGGGAACATGGGACATGCATATACAACATGATCTACAAAAATAAAAAAAATACTTCTCCACTAGAATCTCGAGCATAGGATCCATCCTATGCTCTCATACCCTAACTATAAGCTAAGCATATCATAAATTAGTAGCATTTCACTTTCCCTTATCCATACCTAAAAACAAGTAATCTACTCCGGTACCAAAGGCGACCTGAGTAAGGTGTGAGATAAAATCTCAGTAGGCCACCACCAATGGTTTCTAGAAGTAATCAAAGAAATGTAAGTAGCAACATCAGTGTGAAAGTATAATTGAAATAATAACAATGCCGAATAAATAAGTACTAGCTTGATCAGGATACTAAAGGAAACATGGAGGCTCTACCTACTTCATCTCAAGCTGGAATTATAGTTTGATCATTAACCATATATATAGTAATAATATATATATATTGTATAGTTTTATACCACATCCACCTATATGGACTAAGTATATACAGATGTAAGTAGCCATATACCTGGAATACTAGGTGCTGGCTAGACTAAGGCATAAATCAGTCATCTATAACCAGTATGAACAAGCCTATAAGATAAAGAAAGGGTACAATCCCTACATCTCACGATGAATTCAAGACATCATGATCAACACTCGAGATGGTTGGTGATTCATCAGTTCAACACCCTGAACAAGGTATGTGGTGCCTCATGCCTACCATCTAAATAGTTCAAATGGTATGAGATTTCATTCTCAACATCTGATGTAAGGGATAGTGAAACATCATTCCCAATAATTTCCTTAACTATCGTTCCACAACCAATATCAATGGAGTAATCATAATAATAATATTCATGAGGTATCACCTATCATGCATTATATTCATCAATCCCAAACATAACCAAGGAAATTACAATTCACATGATCCATATAAACAAGCATAAATAAACTGAAATGACCTTAACACCCATTAACATTTAATCATTTAGTCCTTTTAATTCCTTAATCAAGGAAACCCATCATGAAGCAAGTCATTTAATATAATCAAGATATTTAATTAACCAAGTCAAGGAAATTTAAATTCAATGGTGAACCTAGCACTTATAAGGTGCTATAATCAATTAGTAAATTACCAAAATAGGGAAATTCCATTTACAATAAAATCAGAATGATTAGAAGGTTTTCCAAGAATTAATCCATTAATTATAATGGGCCATATAAATTTGGAACACTAAAAGGGGTGTCCAAAATTGAGGTATCCATCCTCTAACTACTAAACAATGATCCTAGAGAGTTTAAAATCATGTGATCCATTTATTTAAAATCAATGAAATCATTTTAAGGAGATTATTGGTAAAGGCTAGTGTGCGGAAAAATGACACAACTATGAAAATAACTCTCTTTTAAAGGAAAATAGCTAGACTACCTACCTTAAGATCATTTATGACTCCTCAACCAATAACAGGTTCAGATTTTAAGTAGATCAGAAGAAAAATAAAGAATGGTATAGCTCCCTAAAAATAGGGAAAATCAGATCACACCAAAATAGTACAACAGATGGAGAGATAACCTATGGATGAAAGGGAAAGGGTTAGGGATCTTACCATTGTAGATCCAATGTGACTAGTAGTGAATAGATCAGAGATTAGTCGGATGAGATCTCTCAAATCCTAGCTTTAGGTGTGTGAAAGAACTCCCTTGGGTGAGCCTTTAGTGGGGGAGAGAAAAAGAGAGATGATAGGTGAGAAAAAAATAAAAAAGTGTTTCTCCACTTAAACCATCCTTCAAAAATTTACACGACATATAAATGCATTACATATCATGTAATGTTTGGGACCCTTCCAATAGAAAACCCCTTTACACGACGTGATAGGGAGATGGTCGTACATTACATGTAATTTAATTATTACACATCATGTAATCAAATTACATAGTGTGTAATTGGAATGTAACTCACATCCAGCACCTTGCTCCTTTTTTCCCATAAACAAATGATCGCCCTAAGGGTCTGGTCTCTAGGGTCTAATCCAAAAAGAAAACCCATGGAAGTTTGACTGAATTAAAAGGGATTCATACCTCTCTAAAAGATTGGTTCATTACAGTTAATTAATAAATGTAGTATAAATGACATAATTATTATATTCATGACATGTTTATCATTATGAAAATATAATATATCATTTTCTTTCTTACACTGAAAAATGATAATGTCGTTCATGTATGTATAGACTATCACCTTCCTGAAGCGATGTGAATATATTTTCATCAACACACCACATGGATGATATATAAGTATATTTAAACAAATAATATTCAATATATTATATAATAATTATTCTAGAAATATAAAATATTATGTAACTTATTTCCATAATGATCTTTATAAAATGGAAATGTTACTCATGTGTGTGTACGACCTATCATTTCCATGATTTTAACGTTGTTTATTTTTCATATTCACCCTTCATTATTGGTTTTAAAAGTATAATTTAATCATAAATATGATAATTATTTCATTTTTATTATTCTGGATAAGTTTAAATATTGACCTCTTTGACCATAGTCAACCTACCAAAGTCATTTTTGACACATAATAAATATATCTTCAAAACATCCAAAGTAAACTTAATTAATTAAGTAATCATATATAACATGGTAATAAGTGAAATAAAAGGAATGATAGACTTCAAAAAATTTATTAATAAATTAAATAATTAAAAAAACTATATTCAGGAACATAAAGAATGTATGTGATGAGTCATACTCAAGGTAAGGGTTTTTCATCTCACTTTTACTTTCATGAGACATAGGCCATATTCACATTTTTTTGGTGTATATACTTAAAAAATTATATTATATAATGAGTTAATTTATCTTCATAGTATTTAGAGTTTCATTTAATGTTATTTCATTAATGTGTCTTATGTTTCAAAAGTTACCAAAGTGAGAAGGGTTTATTTCACAATCTCATTATTGTCTCCAGAAATCATGAAGGCCCTTATTTTTATTAATTTTTGGATAATACCCTTTTTAAATGATTTGAGGGGTAACCTTATATGGAATGTAGTTCTATAGGTAGTAATTCTATTATATGGCCTTTGAATCCCCAAATACAAGACACCCAGCAAAAATCCCTCCCAAGTTGTTGCTTTAAAGTTTCCCAAAGCACATGAACTATATTGTTGACCTGGTAGAAATATCCCATGCAGTAACGCATGGATACTAGAATCAATATAAAATCTATAGCCTCTCATTCATCTAATATTATTATCTTTACTAGAAGTGTTTCTTACTCAATGCCTCTTATGGGTCCATACTTGGGAATCTGACCCTGTTTTTTTGTCAAATCTATCGTCACCCTACCCACCATTGAGGGTAATCTCTCATCCATATCAACACTACCAAGGAACACCCCATACAATTTCATCATACAAACATTATATTTTACCCTTTATAAAGACATACTTCCATTATCATCGCCACTGAATCAGGCATGCCACCGTCGAACAACCCTTCCATTGTGGCCAATGTTGTCCATATGCCGAGACGCCATCAGATCCATATTGATGTTCCACTACCACAATTTATGTCAAATATTCTAGTGTTCGTCCCAAAAACTTCCTCTATTTATGCCTTTCTCCCAAAATTACTATAGTTAGGACTCAAACCTAGGTTTTGGGTGCATGATTACAAGGTTTTAATAACAACTATCTTATAACTCCAACTGCCAATCTCATCATTATTTATTTTTTTTTAAGTCTCCATTAGGGAAATTATCTAATAATATTATCTTAAAATCAATATATTTTCTTATCCTATGTTTATTAATGAAGTTATTCAACCAATAGTACAATTTTTTCTCTCTTTGGTACTTAAAATGATTAAGAAAATGTTTTTAAGAAAATATTACTTTATTTCTCTCTTCATTCAGAAATCCTTTTTCATTAAAACCTATGTTTTCTCAAAATATTTTTTGAAAAATGTTTTTGAACTTTTCAAAATTATTTATTAAATAAATGTTTACTCATTTTTACTTTTAGTTTTTTTTAAGGTATCTTCATGTCGTTTTCAAAACAATATATGTTTTCATTTTACTGAAAATGTGAAATGAATCTTTTTTTAATGTTGAAGGCATGAATATAATTTTCCACCATAATAACCAATAAATTTTTTAAATATTATATTTTATTTCTTCAAATTTTATTTTAAAATAAAAAGGTTTTCAAAATATTTTGCGAACTTTTTAAAAAAAATATTTTTTCAAAGTGAAAATGATATTTTCCTCAAAAAAATTAATGATATTTTTATTAAATTTCTACTCAAAAACGGCATCAACCCTTTATTGAAAATATGATCCACTAGGGATATATTATATTTATATCATCTGTATTATTTATTTTTATGGTTTATGATCAGTTTTATGATGTACAATTTTATTATCATTCACCATATTACTATGGATGGTTTAATATTATGTTTATTGATTGGGGAAAGTATTAACATTTCACATACTAGTTTCTAAATACAAATGTTTATGTTTATTATGTTTAACATCTTTAATATGATTAATGCATTGGACTTGGTAAGTGATGGGTGAGTCCTTCTATAGCCCCTCAACGCATCGTTTGGTATCATGAGAAAACTAGATTAGTTTTTGGATGAGGCCTTACCCATTTATATAGATGACTTGGTACAAAGCCTCAAATGTATTAGATGTCTTGGAATAAGGCCTCAATAGTATGTTTTAGATGTCCAAAATTATTCTTTCCATCATTATGAATTCAGTTATTGATATCCAATGTAATTATTCAATTAGTTATAATATCCATGGTTATGTTTTAAGCTCATGTGATTATTTATATTGAATTATTTTATCTTCATTTATTTCTACCATATTATAGTCAAGTTATTGATTAAATGGAATGTGTTTTAGTTATTTACCTTTCCATATTGATTTTTCCATATTTATCCATATCTTCTATTGTACCTTACCCTTACTGAACATCTAAGATCACCCCTTTCTTATGTTTTATTTTCCCTAGGATGCGAGGAAGTGTTTTGTTATTGAAATTTATTTACACATTAAGGGTAATAATTGAATTATCAATGAAAATTATTTTTTTATTTTATGTTTTAAATTTTAATTTGAATTTTGAGTATGTATCTCATTTACCAAGACTACAAAACTATTTGGTCCATCAGTATTTGATTCCTTGTATCTTATGCCAATTTAATAAAGTAGGCACTAGGTCTAGGATACTGGGGTTGGGGTTCTATATTATTATATTTTACACATTTTTAAATCTTATAAGTTTTATAAGAACATTTAATCACCCCTTAATACTTTAAATAAGGAATTATTAGTTGATACTCCAGATAGAAATATTACTGCTATAAAAGTATATTGTTCTATTTCTATTAAAATGAATAGAGATTATTTAGTTCCAGATTAGTAGTAACACCAGTGGTTTACTTTGATATAATAATTGGGATGCATTTTCTCTCAAAGTATAATTCATGAATTTATTAACATGATAAGGAGATTAAAATATGTGAGGCTAGAATAGAATTCATTCTTTTTAGGGGATATACTTCATTTCCCAAGTCTTGTACAGATCCAACTTCAGTGGATCATATTAATAAAATTAATGGTGAATATTAAACAATTAATAAGGATATCCTATTAATTGATTATGTATATAATTTTAAGGATTATGATTATGTATTTCCCAAGGAACTACATGTATATCCTCCAGAACATGAAGTTGAATTCTCTATTGACCTTATCCCTGATGAAAACCCCATATCTAAGCCTCCATATATAATGGTTCTGGTAGAATTAGTGGAATTAAATATAATAGGTGTGTGATAAGGGATTAATATACCCTGTTGTTTCACCTAGGAGGGTACTTATGTTATTTTTGAAAAATTAGGATGGGTATATGAGGTTGTGCATCGATTATAGAGAAATCAATGTAATTAATGTAATAAACAAGTATCATTTACCTTACATTGATTATATATTTTATGAAATTCAAGGGGAACAATATTTTTCAAAGATTTATCTTCATTATGGTTATAATAAATTAAAATTAAATAAGTATGATATAAAGATTACTTTTCTTACAAGTTATGGGAATTGTGTGTTCATAGTAATTCTTTGTGGGTTAAAAAATGCACCCTTAATGTAAATTACTAAAGGATTATCTTGATAAGTTTTTTATAGTTTTCATTTATGATATATTGATACACTCTAAGTGTTATTAAGAGAATAAAGATCATTTACATATTTTAATTGAGACTCTAATGGAGAAAGATATTAATAGAAAATTCAATAAATGTAAATTTTTGATTTATTAGGTTTTTTTTCTTGTTCATATTTTATCTAAGGATGGAATATCAATTTAATCCAAAAATAAAAAGGTGGTTAAAAATATCCAAGAATAAAGAGTATAACTAAGATATATAGTTTCATTGATTTGGATGGAAACTGTTAGAATTTTTTTAAATTTTTTCCCAATTAGATAATTTCTTAACTATGTTGACATATAAAGGGGTCAAATTTACATGGTCTATGGAATATGAAAAAAATTATTAATTAAAGAAAATATTGATCAATGCATCGGTATTAACCTTACCATCTTGAAAAAAAAGATTTCTTGTATATAGTGATACATCAAAGAAAGGAAAATGGTGTTTCTTTATGAAAAATGATATATTATTTATTAATACATTGAGGAAATTAAATACCTGTAAAAAACTATCTAACTATAACATCCAAGAACCCACACTATCAGATCCAGTTCATAAATTATAAACTTTACATTTCAGACATTGATATCGATAATTGTGACCCAAATATTTTTCTATCCAAAACTTACAACATCAAAATAAAAAAATTGGATCACTTATATTCTCAAAGTTGTTTTAGGTTTAGTGTTATTTAATATCAGTAAAAACTCATACATAAACACTACACATATCTTCAATGATAATTTCTCCCACTTAACCCTTCTTTTCTTATTTCACATTCAGTCATCATCATCATCCATATGAAATCCCTTCTATAAATAATTCATTAAACCTAATTATTTATAACCTAGGAAAAAGGAAACATAATAAGGGTGATCTCAAATTACCAGTAAGGTAAAACTTAATAATTAACAAATGAATGATAACAGTGATCATAAGAATAGCATAAGGGAATGATGATATAATAAAAGTGCATGAGTATAACATAAGAATATTTATACCCTTCAAAACTTGGATCATAAAACATGAAAACATTCCATATGGGTTTAATAAATAAAATATTCATAAGAATTAATAATAATAAGCCATGTGATACCAATATTGATCAAATGAAACATCATAATCCCATAGTAAGCATAAATAAAACATATTGGTACTTTGGAACATCATCTTCATAGAACAATTATAGAACCCTTACAAAACACTTGCAATTGGAATAACCATATGGACTACTTCCAATGTAATTTTCTATAGAACATAATCATTACCCAATGCATTAGAGTGATATCTATCCACACCCATAGTTTAAGCTATATTGGGCCCACCCAGCACTATTTGGTCTGCCCCATTGTGTAAGCTGTAACGGGTTCACCCGACGCTATATGGGCCACCCCATAATATAATCTGTAATGGATTCAGTCATTTTTATTTGGGATACCCTATAATATAAGTAATTTACATGAACTAGAACATGAATAAAGTTATAATAGATTTCATTTCATCATAAACTCATAAAAAAACATTATTATTTCATAACCTGATTATTCATAGAAAATAAATTGGTTTCATATCAATATATTTGAAACATGATTCATCCATGGAAAATAAATAGGTTCTATAACAATCTCTTTGAAAAATTGGTAATCCATGGAAAAGAAACGAATTCCACAACAATCTCATTGAAAAAATATTAATCAATCCGGAGAAAGAATGAGGATGGTATGAATACCAAATATCCCTATTGGGTGATAAGTAAAAAACAAGGTTTTTTGACATTAATGAATAGAATTATCATTAAAATATAAATAAAACCATTCTTTAAGAAAATATTCTTTTCATTTTAAAAATCAATTTTTAAAACATAAAAAATTTTAAAATTAATTTTCTTGAAAATCACTTTTAAAATAATATTCCTTAAAAAGAACCTCATAAAATTAAAAATGGATTTTCAAATAAAATATGGTCAAAATGGTAGGAAATTATTTACATTCTGTAAAAGAAAATTTATTTTTCAATGTCAAAATTTTGGAAAGTGCCTTCTTCAAAAAATGACAATTAGATTCCTTCAGCATTTTTGATAAAATCCAAACATACATTATTTGGAAAAAAGGAAAAAAGAATCCTTTTAAAACATTTTTTAAAGAGTAAAAATTGGTGAAAATTCATTTGATAAATCTTTTAAAGGGGTTTAAACATTTTTGAAAACATTTTTTGAAACCATGGTTTTGGAAGAAAACGTATTTCCGACCGAAGAGAGAAATAAATCCATATTTTCTTAAAAACATTTTTTCAATAATTTTAAGTAAATAAGAGTTTAAAAAACGTAATATTAATTTTAAATATCATTAATAACCATAGGATATTAAAATTAAAGTGTTTCTTGAAATATGAATCATAAGATCCCATCATTGGAAGCATAATCATAAACATTCCTGATAAAGATTGAGATTGTAACATAAGACTCTTACCACATTGGTATCTTTTAATAATAAGCCTCATGAAAGGATTAAATTAAATTAAAATTAAAATAGAATTAGAATAAAATATTTATGATATTAAATGTCAAAGGATATGTATATACACCTCATAAAATAAGACATGTGTGTAACATGAAATAAGTCACAAAGAAGGAAACCTATGATAAAAATTCTTTATCGCTTTGGTAAATTTGAAACCATGAACCCCATAAAATAGATATCATAGAATGGATACGTAAATACTCATAAATTTAACTCAGGAATCATAAAATACATTCATGGGTAGTATATATGTAATATCTTGGATTTTCCTAAGAGGTATTGATCTTTTTTAGGTTTAACTCCTTTATTTTGACCTAATGTGAGTGACTAGTGAGATAATGGGAGTTTTTTGGGTGAATAGGAATAGTTCGAAGCTCATAGGCCCAATTTTTTGGAAAAAGAAGTTGGGACACATGGTTAGTAGAAATCATGTAACCCAAGCTTCATGGTTTGGTGAAATCATTTGAGGTGGTCCAGGCCTCTGTCCAAGGGAACATAGTTTGAGGAAACCATATATCCAAGAGTGCATGCTCGTGTGTGGTCCTTGAAAATTTTAGCGTAGGATTAGTTCATAATCAGTACATGATTTTAATAACCATGTTTCATGACCATATGAGCTCCACCTTGAGGAAGAAAAGTGTGCATGGTTGGTGCACAGTTTGGCCAACTGTTTATCCAAACTGTGTCAGCCAGTGGTTTTGGGAGAATTTTTCATTTTACAGTTAATGTAATTAAAACTTAAACCTCATACTCTCCTTTAATTTCTAGTGTATATGAGGGGTATTATTTCTCCCATTAGATCCATTTTCAATCCTAATATAGGATTTTCCACTGTTTCTTTATCTGAACATAGATTAAAGCGCTATTTGTCTCATTAGATCTGCATTGTTATGTTCTTTGTTCTTCTTATGTCATTCTTTATTTGTTTTCGTATTGAAAGAGTTATTTAGGTGTAATATAATATTCCATATTTCAAAGGTTTTCATCATTTATTCTTTTTTTTATCTAGATCTGGACCAAATCATAGATCGATACTAGAAGAGTGTTCTACTATAGACCTACGGTAGGTGGTCTATACCTTCCCCTCAAGGTTTAGTGTTTTATATGCCTAGTTTTTGTTTTGAAGCACATTATACTATCTGTAATTTCACGTAAAATTAATTTAATTATTTTATTAAATGAATTTGAACCTATTTTGGTTTTCCATTAGTACCCTTGAGATTATTGGAGGTTGTTTACTCAACCCAGGCCACACATGGGGTGTTCCTTTATATCTGCTTTAGGTTGTACCACCCCGTAGGGTGTGTGTGATCTCACCTTATTAAAGGGGGAATTTAAAACCAAATGTAATTTTAATTTATATGATAGGAGAGAGTTTATTACTCCTAGACATGTGTTGACATGGTGTGAATTATTTTAACTATTTAAATGGAAAATTTGGAAATGGGTTGGATAAACTCGTGGAATGAGAATTATTATGAATTGATGAATGAGTGGATTGATTAATTGATTGTGGTAGTGGATGAATTTGTTAGTATACCTTGGATCCTAATTCCATAGGATGACATGGGAATTTATTCTTCATGGTTCCTGATTAAAGTAGTAGATGTCTTGGATTTGTTTACTCCTTGGATCTAGATTCTGTAGGATGCCATAGACCTTGCTACCCCATGGATCCTACTTGTTTGTAATCACATTGGACATGCTATATTGACATGACCTTTAAAATAAACTAAATTTGTTAATGAGTTTCCATCTAGATTCTCTTGGGACTCAATTTGGATCCCTTGGTATTATATACCTTGGATTCAACCCTTCATGGTATGACACTTTTGATTACATAGTAAGGTAGTTGTGTATGTTGTAAAAAAATTACAGATCATGTCTATTGTTGAGGTTTTACACTAGATTACGTGGTGAAGCAATTGTGGATGTTTTACACTAGATTACATGGATTTTTCATTATGGATATATTTGCTGTGTTTTCCAGATAGACTCGGTATGGGTAATAGATTGTAGTGGTTAGAAAGAACTGTATTTCACATATTTTATTTATGATTTACATATTCCTTTATTTATGGGAGATTTAATAATATTTATAGGGATCCTTGTTTGGTTGGACATGATCACACCTTAATTTTTTTACTTTTATACCTATGATATTCTGCACAATAATTTTATATATATCATATAGAATAGTTTGTTATAAACACCATTTATGGTGGCCTACTAAGTGTTATCTCACACAGTATTTATGCCACCATTGGGTACCCAGAAATTCCTATTGGATCTAGGTAGGGATCAGAGAAAGTTCCCACTATTTGATGCTTGATTTTTTTTATACTTATGATAAGGGGTGCATGGGACCGATAAAGGATAATGGTGTTATCTATAGATAGATATTTTTTTTATTTTTTTTATTTTGGTACATGTATTTCACTTGATGATTGTGTAGCTATTTTATTTCTTTGTAGAGAATTTAAATTACCATCATTATGTATATGAATACTTTTGGATTATTTATTATTATAGTATTCTGGATGTTTATCTTCTATCAGGTTGATTTACTGCTTCCTCTATTGACTATTGATATCACTGACATTATGATACACTATGATATAAGGGAATAGTATCCCAACAGACATATCCTAGGCCCTCACTGCTAGTCGATAGCCTATGGAATATGGGGATGTGTGCTTGAGTCCATGTGACCCATTGGGTTGGGGTTCCTTTTAGTGTAATTCAATTTGGGATGTTACAAATTGGTATCAGAGCATTTTTTTTCTTTTCTACTTTATTATTTTGAGACAGTAGAAAAGAGTTTAGAAAGGGATTGGTATTTGGTAAAGATATGTAACTAGGAGTATCTTAACTACATGTAGGAAAGATCCATATTTCCTATAATGTAAATTGTTATTTTATGGATTTTTCCTATTACAGATGATTTGATTTCACTATTGGGTGGCACACTTTCTATTTGAAATTTATTATAATTATAGATTTTTATACTTTTCACAATGAGTTTAGGGTATTTCATCTTATGAATTATTTTAGGAACATGTTATAATTCAAATTCTATGCATTATTCCATGCCATGTAGGGTGCATTGCTTGACTGCATGACATTGTTGCGTGTGACTTGTCTGATATAACTTATATTTGATAAATGAATTTTGTAGTGTAATGGGAAACATGATTGGTACTTAGAGTGAATTCTATAACTGATATAGTATTTTCCTACATAGGCTACAGAAGACACCCTAAGCATTCAATTATAGCACATTGGGTCATGGACCATTGGTCTCATGGACTTGAATGTGTTATGGTATGGATTGAGTGGAAACCACACTTTAGTTCAAGAGGTGTATGGTTCCTGATGGATTAGAAGTGGTCACCCATTTGGTTCAACCATGTAAAGAGAAATGTGATATAAATATTATTTAAAATTAAATTGAAGTTGTGAAATATAGAACTTGACCTAGACCCAAATTTAGAGTGGGTAGTAAGAAGTTCCTCTAGTATCATTAATGGTTTTTATATTACCTAATTTAGGCTTTAGGAGTAGGAATAGGGGTGTGGCTTGTTTATATAAAGGCTTCGACCTATCCTATGTTTGTTTTATATTTATCACTTGGTCACTATTCAATATTTTCTAAGATGTTTTCTTGGAACTGTAGAGATACGCCACCATGAATACCTTCAATCATATTCCAGGACAGTGGTGACAACCATACTCTGAAGGTGGTGGACTATGAGGTCCAATAGATCTTCCTATAGCACCAGTTGTGGAACCGGTAGTTTTACCAGACCCGGTTGTTGATTCATAGTTTCATGATGGTTTCATGTGCTTTATGAAAACCTTTTAGGGAGCCTCGCAACCAGCCTAAACTATGGAAGAGCTGATGGGGGTGTTTTAATAGTATCATCCACCCATGTTTTTGGGTTATAGAGTTCTATAGGATGTGGAGTTGCAGCTCGAGACTACTTTTTTGACCTGTGACAATTTGGAGACACCTCTTCCAAGGAGAGTGAAGTTTATGGAATATATGATTTGGGGAGAATCCATGCACAGGTGGGATGTTTTGAACTAGGCTGATACACTTTGAGATATGTTTTGCGGATATTTATAATCTAATTTTTCAGACTAAATTTTTCCATATAATTTGAGAGCAGAGAAGGATAGTGAGTTATTACATTTAGACCAGGGCGTGATGACCATTATGAAGTATTCATAATGATTTATAGAGTTTTATCATTTTGTGAAAATTTATTTTTTGATGAGTTATTGAGGGTAAGAAACTTCAAGTAATGTCTCAAAAATGTTGTTTGATCATATTTTAATATGTTTCAGTTTACTATTTTTATTGAGATAGTGGATTAGGTGCTTATTATGGAGCATAACCTAAGGAAATATGGGGGAACAGAGCAAGGATGTTCAAACTCTCGACCCAATGGATCAACTTCCAGTAGTAGGAAGCACCATTTTAAGGCTTCTCATGAGGGAAAGACCATCCAGACTATTAGTTCTAGTAGTTATTCCTTTTTTCATCAGTTTGGGAGATGCAGACATATGAGGAATCAATTTATAGAGACTCACTTAGGTTTTGATCTTGTGGAAGGATGGTTCATGTACAATGTTTTTGTAGAACCTTCCCTCCAATAGTCAGTTTAAGGGAATTGACTCCGACTCCATTTTTAGGATTAGGATTCATAGCTTCACATTAGGCTGGTATTTAGAGTAGTTTTGGTAGTTCAAGCTGAGTTAGTGGTCATGGATAAGGAATTCAGGCACCAATTGTACCTAGATAGTAGAGTGGGCATGCTCTGGGTAGTGAGTTTGTATCACAGGGCCATGTCTCAGGTCAGATATATTTTGTATAATTTACACCTAAGGAGAATAGCGTCAATCCATCTATGATGAAAGGTATGATCTTAATATCCTATAATTTAGTACAAACTTTTTTTTCAAATGGGTTCTTCACATAGTTCCTTATATGTTTTTATTATGGAGATCCTCGGGCTCTTTTTTAAATTTTTAGCGCATGTCATGTAACTTATTATTCCATTGGAGATTAGAGCGGAGGGTTTACACCAATGTAGGGAGTTCCTTGTTAAGATAAGTGCTTGTCGCTTCATATGGATATTTTTTCCTTGAGATGATAGTGTTTGACATCAAACTTGGGATGAATTTTATAGTCTCCAATCATTATTTTATTATATTCTATCATTGGAAGGTGACCTTCACCTCACTAGAGGGTGGAGTTTTTATTCACAAGGGTGGATGGGATTTTCAGGTTGGAAGAGCTATAAAAAAGTAATGTGGGATGGGTGGGATGATATTTTAGATTGATAGATTATATCTGGATGATCAAGGTTCACATAAAAAATATTTCCATCTAGTGGTTGATAATTTTAGGGACGTCTTCCCGATTGAATTTTCTTGGTTACCTCCTGAGATAGAGGTTTAGTTCTCCATTAATTTGGAATTAAGAGTTACACTGATATCCATTCATCCTTAAAAGATGGATACTAAATAGTTTTAGGATCTCAATAAGGAGCTAGAGGACCTTGAGGAAAAGGTGTTTATACAACCCAGTACTTGTTCGTGGGGTTCGCCTATCCTTTTTGAGAAAAAGGTGGATGGTACCCTTATCTTATTAATGTAAAATAAAAAATTAATCTAATTGATGGTTAATAACCAGTATCTCTTACCATAGATAGATGACCTTTTTTACAAGCTCTGATAAGATCGAGTATTCTTGAAAATTGATTTGAGTTCAAGATATCACTATGTGCATGTTTGAACTGAAGACATACCTCATACATCTTTTTTTATCTGGTATGGTCTATAAAGGTATCTGGTTATGTCATTCGGTCTCATAAAAATCCTAGTATTTTTTATTGTGTCGATGAACCGATTTTTCTATCCTTATTTAGATTTTTTGTGGTGGAATTTGTGGAAGATATCTTGGTGTATTCTTAAAATCAACTTGACCATGAAAAATATACTAAGATCATTTTGGATACACTGAGAGAGTATTAGTTATATGTTAAGCTCACAAAGTTCCACTTCTACATAGACAAGATTCACTTCTTGGGTCATACTATCTCAGAGACAGGGGTATTAGTTGATCCATAAAAGGTGATAGATATAGTTTACTAGAAGCATCCTAATAATTTATATGATATATATAGTTTATTGAGACTATATAAAAATTAAAAGTATTTCATATAGTACTTTCCACTCTTAGAATCATCTCTTATGGGCTTGACTAAGAAGGGTGTGAAGTTTTTATGGTTAGCTACCTCTAATACAGGCTTTTAGAAGCTGAAAGGAGGAATGAATTCAGCAATGGTCCTAATTATTCTAGAGAGGGGTAGAATATACACTATGTATTATGATACATCAGGTATCAATATTGTATTATTTCAGATGTAGGGAGATAGTGTTGTGGTGTATCGGTCTCAATGGATGAGGGCACATGGGTGGAACTACATGACACATGATATAGATTATATGTTGTAGTACATTCTTATCACTATTGGAGACATTATTTACTAGGAGATCATTTTTTGGTGTACACTGACCAAAAAATCCTCAAGTATATATTTACATAGCATGATATAAATTTTAGGTAGTGAAGGTGGGTTTTGTATCTATATTATTTTAACTTTGAGCTTGCTTATATACTTGGTAAAGGCAATGTAGTGGTCGATTCACTAAGCAGGAGGAATCAGATACAAGAAGTTTAGGAGTCCATTAACGAGTGGAATCTTATGGACTTCTTTTCAGAGATATACTTAGAGGCTAAGGATATACATGGCCAAATATTTCTCTCATCCTTGGTGGTGACATATAATCTTTAAAATTGACTGATGATGAGAAATTTATTTGATGTTGGGGGCCTAGTTCTATGGGAGGGTTATTTGATGTTGGGGGCCTAGTCCAATGGGAGAGTGTGGTAGGTGAGGACCCACCTCCTTCTTAGACTATAAGTGAGGATGAAATTATAAGTATACATGGTTACATATGGGTTCCAATAGACATACTCAAGGAGCTGATGTGAGAGTTTCATGCCACATTTTCTGCAGTACATCTCAATGTTACCAAGATGTATTAGAATTTACATCACCATTATTGGTGGTCAGGGATGAAAGATGAGGTAGCTAGTTATATTATAAGGTGTTCCATCTACCAACAGTTGAAAGCAGAACACTAGTGACTAGTTGGGATGTTAAATAAGTTACCCATTCCTGAGTGGAAGTGGGATGGTGTTGTAATGGACTTCATAACTGAGTTGTCAAGGTCACCTCGAGGTAGTGATTTCATTTGGGTTGTAATGGGAAGACTCATGAAGGTTTCTCATTTAATAAGGATTATGGAGACCTTCTCAATAGATGAACTTGAGAAATTTTATATCTATGAGATATTGCGACTTCACGGGGTTCCTCAAAATATTTTCTCAGATAGGGACACCCAGTTTATGTCTTTTTTTGGTAGATTTTATAAAGTTAGTTGGGTAAAAAGGTGGTTTTTCAGCATGGAATATCACCCTTAGACTAATGGCCAGTCAGAGTGCACTATATAGATACTTGAGGGAATTTTGTGAGCATGCGTCCTTGATATTGGTGGTTCTTGGGAGAGGCATATACCTCTATTTGAGTTTTCCTGTAATAATAACTACCAGGATACTATACAGATAGAACCTAATTAGTCATTTTATGGTAGGCCATATCAATCTCCCTTATGCTGGATAGAGGTCAGTGAGGTAGTGTTTCTTGGACCTCATATCATTCAGGAGACTTTGGAGAAGGTATAGTTTATTAGGAAGCAGGTGGTTATTGAATATTATAGATATAAATCTTACGTCAATCACCATTGATAACCTCTGGAGTTCGAGGTTAGGGATCATGTATTTTTAGAAATCTCACAGAGTATAGGACACAAATTTATTAGGATATAGGGTAAGATTTCACTATGATAACTCAGGCTATTCGATATTTTTGAGAGTGTTGGGCTAGTAGTCTATCGATTGTAGTTACCTCAAATGTATCAATCCATGAATTACATCTTCCATGTATCTCAGTTACACCATTATCACTCAGACCTAACTCACACTCTACATCCAGATGAGGTTGATCTATATGTCGATTCATCCTTTAAAGAGAATCCTATTTATACCATTGATAAGAGTAAAAAGGGTATCTAAAGCTGATAATTTCCTCTAGTTCAAGTGCTATAGTTGCTTGTTTGTTTATATGATGATACTTGGGAGTGGGAGGTTGGAGAACATGCTCAATGGATGAAGTTATTCTTAAGAAATTCTTGACTACCCTTGAAAGGGAAATTTGGGGATGAATTTATTTAAAGTGGAAAGATGTTAGGATCTTAGAATTTACTATGATGTAAAAATATTTTTTTTAACTCCATGGTTTTTACCAAATGTGAGTGACTAATGAGATCACAGGAGTTTCAAGGGAGACCAGGGCTTATTCGGAGCCTAGAGGCTTGGTTTTTTGGAAAAGGTAGCTAGACTGCATGGTTTGTAGAAATCATGTAACCTAAGTTTCTAGTTTGGAAAGACCATGCAAGGTGGTCCAGGCCTCTTTCCATGGGGCACGGTTTTAGGAAACCATGCATCCATGAGTTCACGTTTTTGCATGTGATTTACACCTTTTAAGAATGTATTAGTGCACAACCAGTGTATGGTTTGTCTAATTATGCTTCATGACCATGCGAGGTCCCCCTTTATGTAGATAAGGGTGCACGGTTGATGCATGGTTTTTCCAACTATGAATCCAAACTCTTAGTGTTTTTGGAATAATTTACCATTTTTCCATTAATGTGTTTAAAACATAAACCTATTTCTACCATTTCATTTCTAGTGGATAGCAGGGGTGTTATTTCTCTTGTTTGATCCATTTTAAATCCTAATCTTAGCTTTACCATTTTTTCTCAATCCAAACTCAGATTCATGCATTATTTGTCTCATTATATCTGCACCAGTAATTTCATTATTAAACTTATGTCATTCTTAATTTGTATTCATATTTAAAGAGTTATTTAGGTGAAAAATAATATTCACTATTTCTAGGGTTTTCAACTATTATTTATTTTTCTATCAATCTGGACTGAATCAGAGATCGATACTTGATGAGTGTTCTATTATGGACCTACGGTGGGTGGTCTATACCATTCCCTCAAGGATTGGTGTTTTATATTCCTAATTCCAGTTGTGTCGTATATCATAATTTTTAGTGTTTCCCCTAAAATGAATTGAATTATTTTATTAAATGAATTAGAAACTATTTATGTTTCCCACTAGTACGATTGACATTATTAGAGGTCGTTTCCCCAACCTAGGTCACCCATGGGGTATGCCTTTGTATTAGACTTATGTTATACCACCCTGTTAGGTGTGTATGGGATCATATTGTTAGAGGTATACTTTTTAAACTAAATGGGAATTGAATTGGGATGATATGATAGAATTGATTCCTCCTAGAAATTTTTTAACATGATGTGAATTATTTTAACAATTTAAAAGGAAAATGTGGAAGCAGGTTGGATGAAATCATGGAATTTGGATGATTTTGAATTGATTAATGAATGTATTGATGAATTGATGATGGTAGTCGATGCCTTGGTAGGTATAAATTGGATCCTAATCCCATAGGAACCCATGGACATTTCTATTCCATGGGTATTGATTATAGTATTGTATTCCTTAAACCTATTTACTCCTTGGATCCTAATTCCATAGGATTCCACAATCCTTGCTACCCCTTGGATCTAACTTACATGGACTCACATTAAAAATTCTCTATTGATATACTCCTTGTAATCCATGAAAGTCTTTATCGAGTTTCCATCAAGATTCTCCTATGGCTTAATTTGGATGCCTTGGTCTTCTATACCTTGGATTTGGCCCTTCTTTTTTTGACACTTTTAATTACACAACAAGTTTTTTGTGGATATTGTTCACTATTTTTCACATTATTGCCTTTGATGATGTTTTACACTGGATTACAAGGTGAGTCCATTGTAGATGTTTTACACTAGACTACACAGCTCAACCATTGTGGATATCTTCTTGATGTTTTTCAAATATCCTTGGTATGGTTATCAAATTATAGTGATTCAACTTGACCATATTTCACATATTTTATTTATGATTTATAGATTCCCTTATTTATGAGATCTTGATTTTTGTTTACAGGTTTCCTTACTTAGCTGGACAAAATCACAATTTACTTTTTTTAATATTGTACTTGTGATATACTACACATTTCTTTTGTCTATATCACAAGGATTGGTTTATTATAGAAATTGTTAGTTTCTCCCTACTGGGTATTATCTCACACACTATTTGGGTCATTTTTGTGTAACTGTATATACTTATTGGATGCAGGTAGGGACTAGAGAAAGGGCCTACTATTCGATTATAGATTTGTTCAATGATTAGGAGAATGGTATCACGAGACCGAGATATCCTCTTGATTCTATCTATAGATAGTTTTTTGGTATTTTTGAATTTTGATAAATGTATTGTACTCAATGCTTGGGTACCTATTTTCCTGCTTTATAGAGAAATAAATGATCATCATGATGTATAAGTCTATTTTGGATTATTTATTATTACATTCTATTAAATTTTTATCTTCTATCTAGTTAATTTACTGCTTATTCTATTGACTATTTATATTACTTTCATTGCGATACACCTTACCATAAGGGAATAGTCTCCCCATAGACATACCTTAGGCCCTCACTACTAGTCAACAACCTCTAGCGTATGGGAAGGAAATTTTGAGACCATGTGACCCTTCGTATTGGGGGACTGTTTAGTGGCATCTAGTTTGGGATGTTACAATATACACTACATAACAAAAATAAGTGGGTAATATGAAATATATCTTATAGACATAAAAGTGAGACGAGAAGACCCTTAGCTTGAGTTCAATTTGTCAAGCTAGTTATTTATCTTTCTTAATAATAAACTTATGTTAATTATTTACTTAATTGGAAAAAAATTAAAGTTTATTATTAATTTTATTTCACTTATTAACATGTTATATACAATTACATAATTTATTAAGTTTACATCATATGTTTTGACCATATTCGAAATGTGTTCCAAAAATAACTTAGGTGGGTTGACTATGGTCAAATAGGTCATTATTTAAACATCTTCATAACAATAATCATGAAATAATTCTAATATTTATACATAAATTATAAATTTTAAACCCATCATGAAATATGGCTATGAAAAATGAACTAACATTACGATCATAGAGATGTTAGGCCGTATGTACGCATTTGTAACATTTTTGTTTTTCAATGATCATTATGAGAAGAAGGTAAGTAATATTTTATCTTCCCAAAATGATAATAATATCATAAATACCATATTATTTAATTCAATATACTTATTTATATCATTCTTGTGATGTGGTGATGAAAAAAGGAATCACATCGCTTCGAGGAGGTGGTGGTCCACACGTCCAGGAACGATGATATCATTTTTTCGGTGAGTGAAAAGATAAAAATAAAAATGATATATTTTATTTATATAATGATAAATATATCATTAATATAATAAATATTTCATTTATATCACATATATTTATTACATTTACCTTATTACCTTCCATGTAATGCGTTAGTGAAAAACAAATTGCATTGCTTCGCGAGGCTGTAGTCCTTCATACACATGAGTGGCGTTATCGTATCCCCTATGGTGTGGAATGTAATAAATTATATATTATATAATAAATATATAGGTATAATTATGTTATAAATATGATATATAAACTCTATATCCATTATAATACCCAACCCTGATTGGTGGAAATGGAAAAATGAATGACATTGTTTCGCAAGACGATAGTCTGCCGTACACTAAAATGATGATCTCACTACACATTTAATGAAAGTGTGTGTGATTTTAGGTCATAAACTTAACATAAAAACATCTCAGTATATGGAAGATAATTATATTATTATATAATCAAGTTATATGAATAATTTAATGAGGTATAGAAAGAAGTAAAATAAAGACTCTCGTTGAAGAACATTACCTCTTTTTCGGGTATCCTCCTTAGGTTTCCACTAAATCCTTGAAATTTTATCTTTATTATCCAAATAAGGATTATATTATAAGGTTAGTGGAGTTGGTAATTGTTTTTTATTTTTATTTTGATGAGACAAATGGCTTTATAGGTGTGAATAAGTGAGGTGAGTGAGTTCCCTTTTATAGTTGAGGAGGAGTGGTATTCTTGCAAATACTCAAAAGTATTCACTATTGAGAAGTCAATATTACCTAAAGTGGGTCTAAAATTGATAATTAAATGTTTTTAGAGATTATATGGTTGATAAAGTCTTCAAAAACATAATTAAACACAAGTTTTAAACATTTGTTTCTTGACTTCTAAGTTTCCTTACTTTTAACATTTTGGGTTTTCACTACGGTAACTAGTATTTTGTCCTAGGTAATTTATCCATTAAAGCTAAATTAAAGTGAGAATTATTTGAAAATTTATACCCACTTATTATAAATATTAAATCCAATTTATCGAATTAAAATATTATCCTATTTGAGAATTGTTTTTAAAATAAGTGCAAATAATGCGCAAAAACACCTCTTTAACCTTAAACACACTAACATAGTTTTTTAATAATTATGTTTCAATATATTCATTATAAAAGAAAAGTTATTCAATTAATAGGAAATAGTTTATATTTTTTAACATTTATAAAACACTTGTAAAAATATATTATTTTTAGTAATTCTAAATCATTTAAAAAAATATAATTTTTTATAAAATAATATTAATGTCAATTTTGAAATTATTCATTTAATTTAAATTTAAAAATATAAATACAATGATTTAATTAAAATATATTATTCTAAAACCTATGTAACATTATATATTTATCTAAAAAATTAATTTAACACAATAATTCAATCATTTTACTTCACTTTTAATATTTTTATATCATTTATTTCATTTAATTGCTAACTAAATAATTACCACATTGGAATTTCTTAATCATTCTATGAAATTATTTCATTAAAAATAAATTTTTATGATAACAAAAACTAATTTATCTTTTAAAATAATATCTATATGGGATCATATGTTTTTGTTTTTCATATCCCAAACCCTTATAGAAATTAAAAAGAAGAAAATTATCTTTTTTGTTTTTTTCTTTACTTAACTTATTATACGGGTCATATTCAAATGAAAGTAGAAATTAATTTCCATATTTTAGATAATTTTATTTAAAATGTATAAATAAAATCATTAAATAAAATTATTATAATATTTTAGGTAATTTCCACTCTTATCATTCTAGTTTAACCCCTGGTAAATCAATTTTAACCTTAACCACGGTAAATAATTTTTACTGCATTCACTATTCATTTTGGTCAAAAATTAAGTTAAAATTATTACACATTAAAAATTATTATGATTAAAAATATGGAATCCATTTTTACAAATTCAAATAATTGGAAATTTAAATTTTATATTAATCCCAGAGACGCAGCGAGACAACAGGTTTTAAGATGAGTATTTTTTTAAAGATGCTTCTATATTAACATTATGACTAAAAATAATCATTATATAAAACTAAATTATTATTTAATGATATATAATATATAAATTTAATTTATAAAATTACCCATTGGTTATTATTTTAATTAATTAAAGTGGATAAACATTATGCATTTTAAAATAGTTTTTAGAAAACCCTGTTTTTCAACCCAAAAACTAACTTATACTAGAATCCAATATAAAGTTGATTCAAAGTAATTAAGTGTATTGAATATAACTAAATAGTACTTAGGTTATATTAAAACATATTCAAAACATATTGGGACCTTTTAAAATACTTAATTTATTGAGAAGAAAATACTTTTTATAATAACCAGTATTTTTCACTATTCAACGAAAAATCAATATTTATAGAAAAATACAAAAATTGAACCCAAATTAAGTTGTTATATTCCAATTAAAAAATAAATTAAATTTTATAAAATAAATTTTATAAAAGTTTCAAAAATGATTATATTATTTTCTTCATCAAAATAAATAAAAATCATTTTTGAAGAAAACATATTTTTGAAGAATAAAATCAGTTTACTAAAAAAACTGATTGATTATTTACTAAAAATGTATCAATAATTTATATTTAGTAATAAATTTATATATATATTTATATATTTCATAATTTAGTTAATACTAGTCATACCCACCAATTTAATGGCTAGGTTATAACAGTAATATATATCATGGGTCGTTTAAGTTTGGTGTTGCGTGTTAAATATATTATAGAACATAAAAATATCAGGGTTTCATGTAACATAAGATAAACTAAGTGTTTCATGTAATGAAAGATAAAATTAGTGTTTTTTCCTTTACACAATCAAATATAATTTTCTTCTTTTAAAATATTTGGTTGTTACACCCCCCCTGATAAATTGCATCCTCACAATTTTAACTTTATCTTGGTAATCAAAGATTAGAAATTTAAAAATAATTTTGTTGTAAACCCACATCATAAAAAGGGTTAATAAAACATACTCTTAATAATATAAAAAGGTAAGTGAAAATTTTATATGAAATAACACATAACTATATTTCCAAATATGAGAACATAGGTGGGAATAAAGTAAATGAAAAAATAATTATAGAATGATTTAGTTCATTGATCAAAAGTAAGTGAATGATTAATATATTGTTAAGGGCCTCAAAACCATAAATCTATGATGATGAAAAAGACCATTGGTTCATCATAAATGAAGATACTAGGATAATAATTTTGTTTCAATATCCTTTTCCAATATTTGAGAAATTATATCACCATCTAGACTGAAAACATAGAGATATATCCTTACTTTTCAAGTAGAATTTCATCATTTAGTGAAATTATACCAAAATATCATATTTTTCTCCAAATGATGAGTATTAAAGATGAATTTTTGACACTTGGATAACTAAAATAAAAATTTAAAGACCACATAACCATAAAAGAGATAACATGTTATTCCTCCTCTATTTATACATTAACCAAAACCAAAATGGTTATCGCATGCTAAGATAATTCATAAAATAAATAAACCTTTATATGATGCATTAATATTCAAAATTCAATAGTAATACCAAAAGATCAAACCAAATCATTCTATAAATAATTATCCTTAAAATTCTTCAAACATTCTCTAACTAAGTTTGAAACCCAAGGATTGTAAGTATTTGATCATATATTCTTCCAAGATAAATAAATCATTATTTATAAAATAAAATTCCATATTTTTTTAAATTAAACGTAATATTTAACTGTAAAAATGTCATGATAACTAGGACATGACATAGTCCAGTGGTAGACATTACACCCTTTTCACCCTTTGATTGTGGGATCAAGTCTAGTGGCCATGCTAGATGCGATAGGTTGTCTCTTAGCCTTCGGATTATCATTTTTTCTTTAAAAAATAAAAAATAATTCCTCCCTAAATAACACTTCATATTGATCCTAGTGATAAAAAATAAACCAACCCAACAAAATTTCTCCAAAAATGTCATTAGAAACCTTAAAATTTTTAGGACTTAAAACCCTCGATTGGAGTGTTTAAGACTTTGAAATTATAATCAAAATTAATCATATATACCTATTATTGTATCCATAACTCTTAATATAACCTCACATGAAAACATCCTAATATCTAAATTTATCTAAACCGACCTTTGATGCAAATTATAATAGCCCAGAATCCACAATATCAAATATGATTATGACATTGTAAACTTCACATTTCCTTCTTTGATGCTGATAATTGAGACCCAAATTTTTTTCCATACAAACCATAAAAAATCAAGAGGAAAAATTTGATCACTTACATTCTATAGGACCTCTTAGGTTTCGAGTTTTTGAAGATTAGGAAAAAATCATACATAAACAATTACTATGTCTTCAATGAGAATTTATCTTACTTAACCTATCCTTATTATTTCACATTTATTCATCATCATCATCAATATGAAATCCATTCTATAAAGGGTATGATGAAATAATCAAAGTTAATAAGTATAATATAAGAACATTCATAACCATGAATACAAGGATCATCAAACCTAAAAACATTACATAAGGGTTTTAAAAATGAAATAATCATAAGAACCAATAATCATGAGCTATGTGATACAAATATTGATCAAATGAAGTATCATAAACCCATTTAAAGTATAAATAAAATATATGTGTACCTTTGACAATAATCTTCATAGAATACTTATAGAACCCTTACAAAACTCTTACAATTGGAATAACCATATTATTGTAATATTTGGTGCCCTAGACCTAACTAAAAATTAATTCGTAATTTCCATTTAATGTATACAGTCAGATATGCATGATGTACACTTTCCATTATAGTGTAGAAAATTATAAATCTTCTATTTAAATGGAAATTTACATATAGTAGTTGTCATATCAAAAGGTTATAGAAGATCCTAGGATGTAATGAGAAGCTTGAGATACCATGACTTTACTCTTAAATATATTCCTTTGGTCTAGATACATCATATGGAATGTACATAGTATATGTATGGATATCAAGTGATGGGGTATCATAAGAATTGATACTTCATCTCATAAAGTTTGCACCACTACTACAAATAGGGCTTTTAAAAGTGATAGAAACTGCCTTTAACAATGTTATAAAAGTGCGATAAATCATGGTGAAGATAAGGGGGTCCCCTTTAACAAAGCTAAAAAAGCACTGATAAAGGGAGCCCTTTATCTAGGCTAAAAAAATCATTGATAAAGGTCCCCCTTTATCAGTGCTTTTTTATCACGGATAAAGGGACACCTTTATCAGCGCTATTTTGAGCGCTGATAACGGTCCAATTTATCAGCGCTATTTTGAGCGCTAATAAATGACACCTTTATCAGTGCTATTTTGAGTGATAATAAAGGTCAAGTTGTCTGAGCAAACCCAGCACCTGCACAGCACCTGAACACCTACACACCTACACACATGTACACTTTCACACAAATAGAACCTGCACAGATATCACAAAATAGCACTTTCACACATAGCTCAAAACAGAACACCTACACACAAAGCATAGAATAACAAAACAGCGCACACAAGAGTTTCACAAACAATGCTATATACATTTACTTAAAATCATGAATACAAAAAAACAGACTGCTATATACATTTAAAATAATGTTTTATATGTTTACAATTACAATTATACAACAACTAGTTAAAAACAATAATGTTTCATCTTTTATGCATCTCTAATCTCCTCTCAAAAAATTTCGTCCATGGTATTAGTTTCTAAACAGAGCTTTTGAACTCGATAAAAAAATTCCACCTATATAAGAAAATAAATATTATGGTATTACTAAAATAATGAAATAAACTAAACATTAATATTAAATAATCCATTAATAAAATGTCAATTTTTAATAAAAAAGGCACATTTGGGTAGGTAGGGGGCCATAAGACAATATGATACTTGATACCTGACAATGATATGGGTAGGTAAGCAGCCTTGAGACCAGATGTTGTGTGACATAGTGTGGTAAGGGAGTGTAAGGGTGGTGATATGTGTTACTTGTTACAACCTTTTCTATTAGCGATATTTGTATATATACAATGATATGGTTGTTCAGCCATCATGAGATGTGTTACCTGTTACAACCTTTACATGTCCATATTTCCTTGTATTGAATTAATATTTTAGAAGAGGATCAACATGATTAATTGACTTAAAAATATTGTTTTGTTAAGATTACATGGATGAGAAAATAAGAGTAATAAATGTCAACAACAACATGGAATCCAAAATGTTTCATTTATTGACAATAAAAAAGGGAGGAATCTCCACAGTTTAGAGTCTCTCCCATAAATCCCCAAATATGGGGGTAGGATAAAGTTAGAATACTCAAAATAGTATGCAATCATAATACCCCCTTGAGTACTGTTATCCAATGCTCTAGAGTAGATATGGATTAGCAAAAATGATCAACCGATTTAGTTTCCACATCTACACCCTATTTTAGTTCCTCTACCATGCTAGCAGCATAAAATATGGACTTTTCTAACACATTGATAAGATTATGCTCCTCTATAATTATTTTCTATACAACATTTATCATTTGTTATAAATGATAAAATTCATGTTATAGGTTTTCTATCTCATACCTCCCATCAATGAATAAATTTTTATGAGCTTCTACTTCTACTGTACACATGGATACTTCATTCGAGTCCTAATTGTGTTGTTGAATGTATGAATTTTATGCCTCCACCATTGATAATCTCAGCTCGATAAACCTATTTTTTCCCTCATGGTGACCACCTCCTTCACACTAGCAAGGAGTTATTGATAATATAACTCACTATATTTAGAGCAGATCCCCCACGGATTGTAACTTCTTTCACGGGCACCCCAAACACTATTACCAAATCCCTTGGTACCCTCGTTGTTGATGGTGTTGGATCTAAGTGCCTCATTTACTTATAAGACATCTAGAGAGTTGTGGGTCTTCTAGAAGATGTTTTCTTGTCTAGAATATAACTTTTTGATGATGCCAGAGCCCATGTGTCCTCCTCCTCATCCATTATTAGAAGATCTATGTGCTTTATCACCAATGGAGACAATTGACCATTCAGGTATAATCAGACCAAGGTATCAACATAAGACTTGGAGAGGCTAAAACCCACACTATCCAAAGGTAAGGTCACGAGAACCTAATTTTCCTATCAGGTGAGCATTATCCTCAATTTGTGAGCCACCATGGGATGCATTTCTGAACATATGTGGGGAGGAGTGGGGAATTTCATCTGAATGCGCTCAACTATCTCCCAAAGTGGTATGATGCATACCACTCGTAGAATATCTGTAAGTTAATCTAAGTGGATAAAACACCCTAACATATGTCTAAAATATAGGATTAGGCTACAAGATCACCCTTTACATTATTGGTAATTTCACTGGTTGGTGCTCCATATGGTATAAAAAATTGATCATATTGGTTCACTTTTCTCTTGATCTCATAGTTCTTTAGTGTGATTAGTCAGACCCCATTGATACTTTATATAAATTTCCTGAACTGGTAACTTGGAATGTTTTGAGTATTAAGTAACTCATATCCACCAATGTGGGCCCCCATCCAACCCCACTGTAGTTGGAAGGGGCTGAATATTCTGAACGGGGTATACCCCTATAGATATATTGATGTTGGAAATATAACTTATCCAACATGGGAACAAACAAGATGATAATATTACCACCTGCAATCCCATCTACCATCATTAAGGTGGAGACCATAACTCCACCTTTTTTTCATTGTGAATAAGTACCTGCTTAGGTACATAGCTAAGAAGCTTACTAGATGAAGAAGGTGATGGTCCTAGGAGGCGACTGACCATCCCTAGTCATTGAATTGACACTCTTAAACTATTTTAAAGTGATAACCCTCTTCCCCATAGGATTATCATGATGTAAAATCCTTGGTATTCTTATTCAGAAACTCATGTTGAGTCTTCTTGAAGAACAAGTCATCCCACTTATTGAAGAGGATGTCAACCCCTGGATATGGTTCCTTCCTAAGGGATTTTTTGGACAGATTGATGAGATCCTTCCTAATGGGAGGATTCTATTTCATGTCATCCCAAGTATATAGGGGATGAATTTACTCATCATACTTGTTTCCTAAAATCATCGTACCATAGATCATCTTAATGTCCCAAATACTGATGTTGAACTCACCATACATAAAATGAAATGTGTTCATGTATTGAATCTTTAAACTGAACAAGTATACCATCATTATTTTTTTGAAATAAGTAAGGGTTTGGTAAGACAAAATAGATTCATAAAATCCTATCTTTTCCAGCCCAACCACAAACTTTGTGGCAATACACTGAACCAAGAAGGGACAACCCCGGTTCATCCCAAAGCTTCCACCTGATCGAATAACCCAGCCAAATAACCACCCAGAATTCTAATTTGATATATAATTATACATTTTTGATCTGTAAATATGGGTTTTAAGCTACAAATAATGTTAAAACCCTTTAAAAACAATCCAAATAGGCTTCAAAATTAACCATTACAGATGTATTCTTTGGAGATGAAATTACCCATGTATGAGATGTTCTTCCTGAACATATTATTAGTCTTAAGAATGTAGGAGGGAGGCATGATCTCTTCATGAGGTGGAGAGATCATATTATCATTTCAAATAACAAACCCATATAATGTAAACTAATTAGAAAATTGAAAATCCAAGATATTGGTTCCCATAAATCTTTTAAGATGCTCATGAGTGGACTGAATAACTATGCATTGGTCGACTTCCACACTATTGACCATTATAGTCCAATGAACTATAGCCTCCTCAGCTTAAATTCTTGAATTCATTTGTATCATAAGAAAGAGAAGATTTATATTAATTTTGAAAATGGAGGATTTTGGGTTAAAAATGGACTTGAGTAAGAAAGGGGAACATGACTAATTAGAAATATCATATTAAGTGCATGACTTGTTCAAATTCATGTGATCACATGAACATAATAGTATCACATGATCAAATGAACCTGGGAGATTTATATAATTACATGACCCTTGAAGCTTTATGTGATCATGTAAATAAGAAAAGAATAAACAAATCATGGTTCAAGTGAATTACCATAATTGATTATGTGATTTGTTTATGTGATTTCATCATGTGATGAGATAACACGATCAGTTCACATGAAGCATTCATACAAAGGATCTTACATGACACGATCATTGATGTGATGTAGGTTCTATATGAGGTGTGTGTGCTTCTAGGCATTGATGTGATGCAGATTCTATATGAGGTGCGTAGGCACATAGAGTTTGATGGGAATGCATATGTATATATGATGTGGGTTTATTTGAAAAATTGTTGTGATGCAAGATCTATGGATAATGATTTTACTATGAAAGCATCAAGATTACCTCTGTGATTGAGCAGACACAGCATCGTTTCTCTTCCTGCAAAGGCATGTCACATGGATAGAAATATTCTAAAATAAATGAACCCTGTAAGGAATAATGGAAATAAAATCAACATTTCATTATATAATTTTTTGTTAAAATATACATATTATATCATAACATTACCTTTACATCTTTTAAAAGGGTTTCTTTGGTCTAGATATAATCTAATAACAAAACTAATGATTCTTTGTGCACTTTAATACTATTGGTTAACTACTTCTTAACATAGCATCTGATCTGAACTTGTGATATGGATTCCCCATGATGCTCTCATCAGACACCATCTCTATGATATCATCATTCATAGATATGGTTTTGGATGAGAGAATCAAGGGGATGCCAGATTGGAAGTTCAAATCAGATGGTATGTTAAGTGATAGTTAACCAACAGCAGTGAAGAATCCTTAGTTTTGTTATTAAATTTGTGAGTGTTGCACAACCAATATTCTTCCAACACACTACATAAGTAGAAACAGATGCATAAATAACCAAAATACATAATATAAATGATCTATTCCATAATAGTTTAGGTCTAGTGCTTTTGGAAACATGGAAACATAAAGAACTAGTTCATAAGATTCTCTCATTAAGTTATGCTTTACTAGAAAGATAAATCATTTCTAAAGACATTATTCATAACCTAAGAATATAAAACATAATAAAGGGTGATCATATATGCTCAATAATTGTAAAAAAGGGAGATATCAATGATCATATAAGGATAACATAAGTAGTAGGAATTCACTGTCATCCTATTTGTGTACAATATTCCATCAGGTATGCTGCCCATTCATTTCTAAACACATCTATATCATCTTGTGAATATGATTTTTTGCAACAGTTATAGTAGTACTGAAAAAATAAAAATACACAAAGGATAAATAAATATTTTAAATGAACTCTTAATTATTTTTGAAAATACATTTTCAGGGATGTTAGTTTGTTGATGAAATACAATCACTTTCATAAATTTACAAACATAATAACCACAGTATTTTCCGTTTGTTTTTTGTAGACACTGCAGAAACATCGAGAAAAATAAGTAATTTTTTTTATATGTGTTTGGATAGTGAAATATTATTATATATACCAAGATACTTGTCCAATTTTAGATCGTGTAGGCATTCTTTTCCTTAGGCCCTGGATTCATTCCATGAAGTAGACGATATTGATACACTGCCCTATCATAACAAAATACTCATTAAAAGATAATATAAATTATATAACTAGATGTTTAGTTCTAAAATGTTGGATCTGGTGTATTACAAATTGACAAACGCCATCATGCGTTGTCGGTTTGTTGCATATCCATGCATTGAATCCAGAAAATAAATAATTGGAGTATCTAAATTGACTGAAATCACCATCCAATATTGCCTAAAAACACAAAAAAAAGTAATAATTAATGAAAGAAATTAAAATATAGTTTATATGATTAAATTTTATAGTTTTACACCTGCATCATTGGTATTAAAAAGATTCTGTCATCCGTAATTTTGTTTTCAAACGATTTAAGCAGGGATGACATTATTTCAGCCTCTTTATCGGAATCTATTTCTTCTTTTAAAGAGGTGATGTGAGGACTAACGAGTCCAAATTTTTGTTCAAGGAAAAATCCCTTCAATTATTTTTCATATATACACCTAAAAAAATATGAAATGTATTTAGTCATAATTATCATATTATATCATCTTTTTTAAAATCAAATCATGAAAACATACCTCATGTATACATTTACAACTGAGGTGCCAATCTATTCATACTTGAGGATTTCATTTACATTTTCAGAACTAATGAAATATGATTTTTCTTCTTCATACATATTTTTTTCAAAATCAACTGTTTGAGAATTTCCATCTATCAACTTTGTATCCACATGAGCCTGTAATGATATTAAATGTGGATATATAATGGTCGGGGTGAAGGTGATATTAGTAGATCATTTCAATCGGTTGGTTGATCCTTGAGATAGTTTTGAGTTGATCTTTCATTCCACCCCCTTCTCTTAGTCATTATATAATAGAATTAATCGGTTCAGACCTTTTTTATAAAATGTTAAAGGTTCATCTTGAAAAATAAATTTGAAATGGATACCTCCTTATTGACATGTTTTTTTTACAAGAATTGATGGCCATGTGATGAATCTTCCAACACCTTGTTCGACCATATGAATTTCGTCATCTTCATTTGGAACAGGTATCTTGGAACTCAGCTCATTAGATACGTTAATCAAAACTAGGACATGATCTGTTGGAAGTTGTCTGTTGTGTAGCATATCATTCTTCATATTGAACACCATAGCCCTTACAACAAGGTGATAGGTGGGAGTTGATAAATATAAATCACAGTCATTTTCACCCTGTAGAAAATTATTACAAGAAAGGTATTAGTGTATATGTGATTCGTATTTCATAGAAATAATTATTATAATATTTATTACCTCAGCTAAGTCAAGTTTTTTAGGGTAATGTCTCGCCTCAAAGCTAGTTGGGGTGGGGTGGGATCATCACACACGAGTTTTTGTTGAGTTGTTTCTTCTCTTTTCCTGTCCCCATAAAATGTGTTATCATCTCTCTCTGGTATTTAAATTCCTCTTGAAACATAGCTATTGTTTCTCTCATATTTTTCATTTCCTCAGTTTGATCCTCCACTTGTTTTTCTTTCTGAAAATATGTTCGGGGTGTCACCCCAAAATCCACACCTCTGATGCAACTGTACTGTTCTGGCCGCTTCAAGGCCACTAAAAGTATGTCTACATCTGTTGAGGGTGTTGTCTATTCTTATTACTATTTCAGATATAAAACATAGGAAAATAAGTATTCATTATTATGTAATAGTGATTTAAAGCAAAATAAATTTATATTATGTCATACTTACACATTTTTCCCACACTTTTTGTGTGTTTTCATCTATCAGTATCCCCTCTTTATTTACACGATCATCCTTCCATAGAACATGGTGTGGGATGGAATTTTCTTTCAATTTTGATTCATAAATCTACATATAAATAGAGTAATATGGTTGTGGTGTTGTTTTATGCCATATAAAATTATTACAGTAGATTTAAAATATGTACCAATTTTTTCTCAAGTGAAGTTTACCCCATCCTATCTTTACGGTAGGGGTACATTGGTTTTGTTGCATGTTCTTAATTTTCAGCACTCAGTAGTTGTTTCATAAATAAAAAACTGTCAATCAAAGTGATAAATTCAAGCAATATCAAACAATGTATTACCAGATACAATGAACCTAAAAAGTCTGCTCCCCGTGATGGTTGCTAAATGCATCCCAAACTCCTTGGGATATCAAGTGTGCATAAATAGGAGGTGGGTGTGGATTTATTTTACCTTCAACATCTTTAATATGATATTTCATTAAAATTGTGTGGAGGCCTCTATGAATCCTTCCTATAACTCTTAATAAATATTCCTTGTGCGATGAATCTACTATAAATGCACTCTACAATGGATGATGAAGAGTAAGTCAATGTTTTAGCATTTTATTTTATTTTAATAAATTAAAGAAATGATATCATAATTTTACCATAATATCTTCCCACATTAGTGTCTTAATCCCGGTGGCAACACAGTGTCATGACTACACATCAACCGGCATTCATTTTTGAGTGATGATTCCAATGTAGCTACTAAATATGGCTTTGTTGGGTATAACATGTTGGCCTCACTTATTCCATCCCACCTCAAATTTTATGCCTTTTTCTTTTGCCTTAATGATTTTGGCTAACACTGTAAAACTATGGTGATCTTGTTTTTTTTTGTGTTGTCAGGGTTTCATCTCCTACCATTTCCTTAGAAGCATCATAATTATGTTCCTCTAGAGCACTAGCATCGGTACTGGGACTAGAAAAAATAGGTTGAGAAACCTGTTGTACCTCAGCACTGGGACTAGCAGCAAAAAGTTGAGAAACTTGTTGTTTCTCTACACCGGGACTAGCAGTAACAGGTTGAGAGACCTATTGTGCCTCAGGATTGGGTGCATCAGCAGGTGCAGAAGTCATTATCAGAATAATTGGTTTAACACTTGATTTAGATTACATAAAAGTAGAAGAGAATAGATAATAACATAATGTAACACAATTTATATTAAAATAAACAAATAACCTGATTATTGAACTCTTTTCTTTAAAGGTTAAAGAGATTTGACCCCTCTATCGACAATTTAAATCTTTTCATTGTGGTCTCCTCTAACAAAAAAAACACTATCTACATTGAGACCACTGCGAAATGATTTTGAATTCCCAATGAAAGGATCATCCTCTATTGAACTTTCATCTGACCCTTCAGTTATTTTGGTTAATAACAGAACAATTGTCCAGTTTTGATTTGTAGGATATGGAACATAAAATACTTGTACTGCCTATGATTCCATTATAAATGGTTCATCTTTCTCCCCTTCCTTATTGAAATCAACTTTCATGAATCCCAAATCATCTATTTTAACATCACTCTTGTTATCAACCCACTTGCAATGAAAAATAGGCACTTGGAATTTTGTATAATCCAAATCCCATATTTATTTGATGATGCCAAAGTATGACATATTTGCAAAAATTGGATTTCTATCCTTAGCACCAGAAATATGCATTGCTTCAGCCACAAGTGTAACCCCACTATTCTACATCATAATATCTTCATCATTTTCATTTGTATAGAATGTATAACCATTAACTATATAAGCATTGTAAGATAACACATACACACTTGTTCCTCTGTCTAGCCATCGAAGTCATTCAGAAATTGAGTCCGGATTTTCATCTAACTTCTTAAAAACATGGTTCTAAAACCATCCTATAAACTATCAATTATGTGTATCTGATATCCATTTTTCATCCCTTTATGGATTCAAATGTCTAATAATTTCTTTTTGGGTTTGAACATATGGGTCAATGTCAAAACTGTTATGCAAAATGTAAAGGTGGGCCTACTCCCAATCAGTAATATTGATTGTGACAACCTCTCATCCAGAAATTCTTTCACCCTCAAGCCACCTAGTGTGATGAGATTTTGGTAGGCCGATGTTTTCCACATCAGATAGGTATTTGGTACAGAATTCAACGGCTTCCTCAATAATATATTGCTCCGTAATACAACCCTCTAATCGACTTCTATTTTTGATGTACCCTTTCAAAATATTCATATACCATTCAATGGGGTACATCCATCTATAATATATAGGACCACATAGTTGAATCTCTATCACTAAATAAACCATCAAATGAACCATCATATCAAAGAATGTCGACAGGAAGAACATTTCCAATTCACATAATATGACAGGAATTTCTATTTCCATAGTTGGCTATTTTGTAGAGTCTATAACTTTGTTGCATATAGATTTGAAGTAGAAACATAGCTTCATTAATGTATGGTAGAAATTATTTGGCAAAATGCAACATAAAGATATAGGAATTAGATCTTGCATCAAAACATAGAAATCATGGGATTTCAGACCCTTTAACTTTAAATCACTCATTGAAACAATTTTCTTGATATTTGTTGAATACCCCTCTAGAACCTTTACATCGTTAAAGAAGTTTAAAAACTGGTATCTCTCCTGCCTGGAAATAGTATAAGCAAAAGGAGGAAGAAATTTTTTTTTTACCCTTCATTGGTGCCAAATCTTCTCATATTCCCATCTCAACCATGTCCAATCAAGAATTAATTCCATCCTTTGTTTTTTCGGGTGTATTTAGCAATGTTCCGATGACACTATCACATAAATTTTTTTCAACATACATAACATCAATAAAATTTCTGACATACAGACAATTATAGTATGGTAATTCAAAAAAAACTGATCTCTTTTTCCAACTGATTTTCATAAGGTTTTTTTAAAATAGTTTACCAAAAGTAGTATGAACATCTTTTGGTTTCTTAAACATTTGATCACCTGTTAGAGGAGATGGTGTTTTACATTCTTCTGAACTTCCATCAAATGATGTCATCCAAGATCGGTACTTATGTCGTCGGGTTAGAAATCTATGATGTCTTAGAAACACGGTTTTTGATAAATGTTTCAACCTAATTGACTATGTACCTTGTTCACAAATGGGACACCCTTGAGTTCCTTTAATGTTATATCCTAACAAATTTTCATAAGTAGGAAAGTCATTTATCATCCCGTACAATATGTATCTAAAAGTGAAATCTTCTTTTTCATATGAATCATATAACGTAACACCTGAATCTCACAATAATTTCAAATCCCCGATCAATAAAGCCAAATAAACATCAATATCGTTACCCATTTGTTTTAGTCCTGATATAAGTATAGATAACATGATTTATTTTCGTTTCATGCATAACCACGGTGGTAAGTTATAATTTACCAACATAAACAGCCATGTACTGTAACAACTACATTGAAAATCAAAAGGATTCACTCCATCTGTAGATAACGCAAGACGAAGGTTTATCGGCTCGTTTCTAAATTCAGGATACTCATGATCAATTCTCTTCTAATGAGGAGGGTATGTCGGGTGACATTATTTCCCATCTTTAATTCTTGTATCTGCATGCCATCTCAATTGTCCTATAGTCTTCTCACTTCCATATAGGTGCCTAAACCTTGGAATGATTGGAGTGTACCATACAACTTTCGTAGGATTGGATTCATCTTTCTTGTATCGAGAAGAACCACACTTTGGGAGTTCTTTAAGTGATTTTTAGTCCTTGAGAAACAACATGCAATCATTCGGTCATGCATGTATTCTTTCAGAGATCATACCCATCGAGAGTAGCATTCGTTTGGAATCATATGTTCGACTAAGAATCTCATTATCTTCTGGTATCATTTCATTCCGGAGAGAAAGTAGTTCCATAAAACTGGTTTCACTCCACCTATTTCCATCTTTCAAATTATACATCTTTAGTACGGAAGACAATTTTGTATATTTAGTGCAACCAACATACAATGGCATCTTTTCACAACTCTTTAACTTCTCAAACAATTTCAGGTAATCACAAATTTCATCTTCAATTGTCTTTGTTATTTCTTCAATATGATCTTCATCAGCATTCAAATATGTAATCACATCCTCCTTAAAATCTTCTTCATTTTTCACACTTTTAATCATATTAGATGATCCATAAAACGTAGATCTATCCCAGACAATACCTACATTCATTTTTTCCCTGTGTTTATTTCAACATGTATAACTTCGATCTATTCTGTGACAAATCAGGTGTTCTTCTAACTCCTTTGGAATAATTTTTCTTGAATAAAAATAGCATAAACATGGACAAAGGATTTGAGAAGGGTTATATACATTATCTTTTGCAAACATGATAAACTCTTTCATGCCATCTTCACGCTATTTTGTCAACCGATTGGCATTCATCCATTCTTTATTAATATTCATCCTATTTGATACATTAATATTAATATTTAACAAAATAATTACACAAAAGATGGTCAAATAAGGTCATCATACAACTATAATCAATGGAATTAGATATGGTAAACAATACCATTACCTCTCCATGCATTACTCAGGACCAAATTATATCACACCCATCTTCCCAACCACCTGATCAATGGAACTAGCTATGAGAAGACCTTTCACTAGAATGTTTTAGTATCCCACATATGATCTATACTCGTTGTTATAAACTGGTTCTTTAGTGTTTCTCTAGAAACATAATGTCTCTAGTCAAGAACTATCGTACTCAACTAATAGATGTTATTATTTTCAATAGAGTGATTGTGTGTGGAAGGATTCATTACATGTGTTTTTATGGTTATTTAAAAAGGGTTTCCATAAAGTGTATCATAGAGTCCCTTAGTGAAGTGGTTTTCTAAGATTCAGTGGGATTGCACTAGTAACAAAGTGGTGGTTCTATTGAAATGGGTAGAGTTTGTATTAATATTCAATGGTGGAAGAACTACAACATGGAAAAGAAATGGCATACCAATCATGCCAACAACTACAACACCATACAAACACACAATCGTGCTCACAATCACAACACCATACAAACCAAAAAAACACAATTTCATATTTGTCAAAGCATACCTTATTCAATTATATTTGTTAATTAAGGGGTTATCACATAAGTTTTATCATCCTAGGGAATTCATTAATTAGTCAAGTATATGTAAATAAGAAAAAAATAGGAAACCAATGAGTAAGAGGAGAAAACTCACTACGAAGGTGTTGTTTAGCGCGCGGAAGAGGTGCATTTGTGGTAGAGGAGATTTCCAACTAAAAATAAAACATAAAATTAGAACTCACATGTTAAACAATTTTATTAGTAAATAGTGGGATTTTATTTTCCATCTATGATATCCTTTTCCTGTTTATTTTTGTTCATATCTACTATTTTTCTAGATGTGCAACTTAAGAATGGGACATGTCTGATTTTCAAGAGAAATATCATTTTTAATTTACTCTAATTTAGGGGTAAAATATTACACATTAATTGTATTTTTTTTTTCAGGGAATCATTGTTATCCCGTAGGGATCATGGACACTTCTTAGGTTAGTGTATAGTCAGTTCAGTTGCTGGTTATGATACCAGTCTGGGTCGTATCATTACATTTCCAATTGTAATTGAACCATGTCCATTTAAATATAGGATTGGGGGGTTAGACACTAATATATAGAAGTAATAAGAGAGGTAAAAATTATCTTAGTCTCTCCAATACAAGTGATGAAAGATGAAATATACATCGGGTGAGGGAGAACCACCCAAGAAGATAGGAGGGGGAGGGTGGCATAGCGCGGAGGGGTTCTGGACGAGAAAAAAAGAAAAATCTAGAAAAATATAAAAGGTTCAAAGGGGAAGGGGTGGGTTGTCTGAGGGGTGTAGGGGGTTGCAGGGGTGTGGGGGAGGGGGTGTGGGTTTTACAAGGAGGAGGGTGGGCGGTTTACTATGAAACGACCATTAGGGATCCTAAAGAGTAAATTTTGAGAGGAGAAAATTATGGGGAAGAGGGGTTTAGGTGATAGGGTCAAGTGGCTAATAAGGAATAGGGGAACCTCATTAAAAAGACTGAAAAATAAATTTTCATTTCAAGAATAGGGTACATTATGGTTTAGCCTAAAGTTTTATTTCATAGTGCACCCTGTGATGTCACATTGTTGAATTATCACAAGGTATACACTACAACACTCATCCTCTAGGTAGAACCATTAAATCTTGATCACGAATTATGATGTGACTATATGCCTCAGGGAATAACATTCATCCCCCAAAAAATAGTATGGAGGTCATAACATATCCAACCTCCCACATGATCCAAACCATTAACATAAGGCGGGTTCCATGGATAAACTCACATACATAAAGGATAACCTAATGAGGAATAACCAATCTAACCTCTAACACAATCTAAATCACTAATACAAGGTATTATGCATGGCTAATAAGATTTATTATCCAATAAAAACACATAAGTTAATTATATTTTAATGGTATTAAATGTTCATTTTTGATCTTATGGGCCTGAGTTAGTGGATTTTGATTTTGAACATCCATTCTCATCATTTGTGCACTTCATGCCTAATGTACACCAATTTAGGCCCAATGAGTCATATAATTATAAGGAATGTAATTATCCATATTTTAATTTGATATTTTGAGAAATGGATCTTCACTTAAATTTAAACATTTTTCATTCAGGGATCAATGGATGATTCACAAAGGACGACGGAGATATTTGGCGATGAAAAAAAAAACAATTCTGGAGAAGGCAAATTGGACACCAGCCCACTGATGAGAATTTGGGGCCCACAATACAGGCCCAATGAATCCTAGATTTAGTAGGATACTATAAGACATATATAGGAACAAATAATTCTTCAAGATCCAGTGCTAATTATGCATCCATTATGGTTATTTAAGCGGCCCAAGTTAGAGATAAAATCCTGGGCCAGATTCTGCGGCACAAAAAAATAGCCCACTAATATGATCATATCTCGGAATCCACAACTCCAAATTGGAAAAAATTTGACAGACGGTTAGAATACATCTGAGGATACATTTTCTTATTCTACGTCCCACTCTGATTCGGCCATCTAGAATGTCTTCCAAGTGCTTCTTTTCGGTGAATGAAAGGTGGCTGCTACCTCGGGTCAAGGGTGGAAAAATCAACTCTCCCTTACTTTCCACCAACCTATGGCCTACCACAATTAATTGAGGAGACTTGGAATGTTGGAGGCTCGACCCAAGGGCTAAAAATTCCTATTTAAGGTAGTGGTGTTGGAGGATTTAAGGATCTTGGTTTTTTGGTTTAATTTTAATGTTATGCTGTCACTTTGTGTTTGTAATCGCATTTCAATTTCCATGTAAGTTTCCTTTTTGTACTTATTTGTTCTTAATCAACATATTTCTCTTCTATTCTTCCCATTTCTTTCATTAAAACTTTATAATCACAAAGCACAGTTATATCTCTTGTTGTGCTGAATTAGTTCACACATAGGTGTGAATTTCATTCACACACACAGAGGAGTGCTTGTTATTTCTATGGTTTTAATTTCTTCAATATAATTCTTATGAGCCATCTTCCACCCACCATTGAGAGTATACCATCAATAGAGGGATAACCCTTTAATGGGTTGATATTAGTAATATGCAACGGCTGGATTGAATGTTATTTTATGAATGAATTGTTGTTAATTGGTTAACTAATTTAAGACTTCCATTCTTCAGTTATTTCCACTCTTCATCTTCACTGTGTTTGAGGAAGATAAATCCAATTACTAAAAGGACCATATACCTTGGAGACATCATGAATTTGGTTCTCTAAGTGTGTAGGGTATTATTAATTGTGTTTAGTTGCATCAAACCATAAAATGATGAAGGTAGTGTAATTTTTGAAGAATGGATTCATCAAGAATTAATTAAACCAAAATCGTCTAAAGAAGTAAAATTCATTCAATACACCCCTAGCATAATCCTAAGATCAACCCATTTTCATTTAATTGAATTCACTTAGTTTTATTAGTGTTCTTAAAAACCATCAAAAATTAAAACCAAGTTGGCTACTTCGTAGCCAAAAATCCACCTCATAGGTTGTGGGTCTTAGGTATCTTCTTAGGTCTCAGTGGATTCGACAACCTAATCTAGACTACAAGGACCATTCTACCTTCATCTCTTGGGTAAATTTAAGCGTGAATCAAAGATATACTAGAATTGGATCGTGATGAGGTCATAAAAGAGCCAAATTACTTCCTGAGAAGTACTACCAATGTAAGACATATCCCTTGGCTAAATGAACATACATAAAGCAGATCCAATGGAGGGTATAACATAGCTAACCATCAAAACAATCTGAACCACTAAAATAAATTATGCCTTGTGTAAAATCGCATATACCCCATGATGTATTTCCAAACATAAACTTTAAAAAAATTGAAAGAATGTTCACCTTGGTGGATTATCTCTGCAGTGCAATCTCAAGGTCTCTAGGCCTCATCCTCGTCATAGATATATAATAAAAATTAAGATATAATGAACAAGCATGGAAGATAAGCCACATCCTGGATATTAGCTAGCCAATGATTGATACCTAGAATCGAGCAAGAGGCTATTACATAAGAAGGTCATACATGACCCATCCTAAGTAGCCTCACTAAACATATCCATCATTATCATATCTTATAGTTAAAAAATATATCATGATTATCCCAAGACCTATAGGTAACAATATATCAACAAGAAATATCTTTATTTATATTTAGTTACCAACCTACACCATCCCATGTGTGGATTTCCCTACTCTTAAGGTCATAAGAAATCCACATTATCATTTCCACTAACATCATAATCAACCCCTTTCCATGTAATATACCTATAAGGGTTCTAAGGGAGATGTCACAATTTCATATATCCAAGATAAATATTTTCTTTGGGATAATCAATACAAACCATGTACTCAACATGATATAAGATTTAAAATAATCCTTGATATATCTTACAAAACAACCTACCCACTGGTTATTCCATCACTAGTACCCACCAAGGCATCCCCCAAATCACACTATGTAGTACTACCACAAAGGCCCATAACTCGGGATAGCCAAATCTCTAGTAAAATCATGGTCTTTACCAACAAAGTTCACATCACTATCACTCTACCCCAATTAACAATCCATATAAATACCCTTTCCAAGTGATTACCATAATTCTTCCCTCATTGAAACCTCTACCCATGACCCTTACAACATGATTGATCATAATTCTATTCATATAGTTTCAACCTAGGATATTAGTATTTAATAACATGAACCAATACCATTATAGAGTCCATTAGACCTAACTCTACACACCAACTATCTTTATAATGCAAAAGATTAAAAAATCATTACATAAAAGACTCACTGGGGGGAATCTGTGCGCTATAGAGGAGGTTGTCAAGATGGTCGTCTGATGAGGATGGTGCACCGAAGTAGGTCACATGGGCAAGGGTACCATGTAAGGAAGATGAGGAGAAGGAGGCGGAGGAGGAGGAGGATGAGGAGGAGGAGGCGGTGGCTGTGGCGGAGGAGGAGGATGAGTCAGTGACCGGAGGAGGAGGAGGAGGAGGAGGAGGTAGCGGTGGCGGAGGAGGAGGAGAAGCAGGGTCGCGGTGGAGGAGGTATCACAGAAAAGGAGGAGGAGAAGGCATTGGAAGTGAAGGAGGAAAAGGATGATCATGGAGGAGGAGGAAAAGGCAGCGGTGGTGAAGGAGGAGGAGGGATCGCGGTGGAGGAGAGGTTGACAGTGTAGGGTTCAGCTTCTGTGAAGGCTTGAACGGGTGCAAGGGAGGAGGGGCCCGTTAGGGTTATTTTATAAAAAAATTTGGTACCTTTATCAATTCTAGTTAAAAATGATGATAAAGGAATGTTTTATGAGTGCTAAAATAAAAGTTCTAATAAAACACTTATTTATCAGCGCTAAAATTATAGCGTTGATAAATACTTATTTTATCAGTCCTTTTTTAGGGATGATAAATATATGCCTTTATTGGTGCTAAAAAGAACTGATAAAGGTATAATTTTAATAATTTATTTATATTCTTATATATTTATTTAAAATGATATATAGGATAAATATATATTTATTTATTAATAATTATAACTATAAATAGTATGTATTTATAAATATTGATATATAATTGTTAATATATTTATATTAATAAATTATAATTACAAATGTATTTGAAAAGTATTTATATATATCATTAAAAATATAATAAAATATATTTATTATTTAAATATATTTAATGTAATTTTATAAGTACATTTTTTAGAACATATATAGTTCATATGGGTAACATTAAGAATTAATCAATATACCACATCATGTAATGTACAAATGAATATTCATACATATGATACATAACATATACGCATATATTCGTTGACAAAATTTATTGTAAAACACATATATATTCAATAATTTTAATTATAAATATATATATTAAAAAGTGTTATATATTTATAAATAAAATAAGTATATTAAATATATTAAATATAAAAAATATAATAAATACAATGAATTAATCTTATAAATATAAAAAATCTCTAATTAATATAATAAATATATTTATTATTTAATGTAATTTATTATAATCTTATAATTATTTAATTATATATATATATTCATTTAATTATAATCTTAGAAATACTTTTTTCAATTAAAACATTATATATATATATTTGAATTATTAAAAAATATATATTAATTATAAACATTTGTTTTTTATTTAATGTATTCAAATAAACATTATTTTTTAATATAAATATAATAATTTTATATAAATTAATAACAAAAACTTTTATCAGTGCTTTTAGCTAGCGCTGATAAAGGCCCACCCCTTTATTAGTGCTTTCTGGTTAGCACTGATAAAGGGCATTGCTTTCCTTTCCTTGTTTTGTGGTAGTGATCTTGATGATATCTAGTATGTAAGATCATGAGGATTGACCCTCTAATAGGAACACCACATTTTTTTAGGGTGTAATTAGTTGTTCCTATATCTAGAAATGTGTATTGTTCTCTTTACATGAGATTATTATCAATGTGTTTCATTTGATATCACACTTTGATGCAAGGTGAAAAACATGAAAATTAAGTCATTGTGAGGTATTTTGTGTTGAGTTCGTCATTGGTGGTATGGAATTGATTGAATGATCAAGATAGAATCTATTTCTTTCCATTTGAGGAAGTAATATATCAATCCTAGTTGATCAGGATAGAAGTACCTTCATAAATACATGGCCATGGTAGTCAAAGTTAAATTCATATAGATAGATCAAAAAATAATAAAGAAATAAAGGATAACGAAAAAAGTGCCCATCCTGCTTTATGAGATATCACATGAAAAAGAGATTATATTACATAGAATGTGTTCATTGGTTGGTTTTCATAGCTATGAATATTCCTTATCTTTTTAGGGTCCATGATGGGTGGCTATATTCCACTCTTAGTCTATGAATATTATTCAGTGCTATTGAGATAAGGGCCTAGAGGGTCACACAAAATAGAGAATTCAAGATTATACCATATTCTGTTGAATAGATATGTAGAACATGGTGGTATCGACCATGGGGTCTGAGTGTTGTCCAAGTATTATCAATCAAAGATAAATAAATAAATACATTATTATTAGAGTACATAATAATTGGGATGAATTTATTTATTAAATGTATTTACAAGTTTTTAATTAAATACTTGTAATAATATTATATAAATGAATTTTATTTTAATATTCATGGTTTGTTTAATGGTACCGGAAATTACGAATCTAGATAATGACTCAAGTTTATCATGTAATATATTTAATATGTATTAATAGTATGTGATTAAATATATATAATAGTTATTTTTCATTTATTTCATTGTAATTATTTATTTGTTACTTATTTAGTGAATGTCAAATATATTGGGGTCAGCGAACCCTAACCAGGTATTTTTAAAATACACTATAGAGGATAAGCTCATTTCTAGTGTGCAAGTCATTTTTCAATGGATTGATACCTCCTATATCCTCTTGCATCCTTGAGAGATAAATATGTCATCCAAGCAATTAATATGAGGACGTCTTCATAGATCATAAGAATAGAGTCGAGGTGATTTTCATATCGTCAAAGGAATCATCAGAGCTCTACAATAGTTTCCATTATTTAAAATTTTGTGTTTTCACAGATTCCTAAAGCATGAGTGGAAGATATAGAGGGGTTTGGCTTTAGATCATTTGATAAATTTTCATGAGAAACAAGATAAAGTCAAACATGACACCAATTAAATGAGTTACTTGTTTAATTTTATTTTTTTGATTATTTAATTTACACGAGATCCTTAAACCTCTACTAGGGCATGGATCATTAGAGATGATGAAGTTATGTTTCTTTGATGATGAAAAATTCAAAATCTTTAACCCACCGGCTTTCTTTGCATTTCCCTGTACCTTCAATTGGTATTAGATGTATTTTGTAATTTTATGATCCAAGAAAAAATTAATTTTCATTAAATTAACTAGAGAGATTTAAATCAGTCTAAATGGAATAGAACACACATAAATCTAATTTTGGATGGACATTTTATGACCATATGAAATTTTCGGTATGGATTAAAAATGCAGTTGTTTTCAGGTCATTTTTTGTAATAGTATAAATTAATATCTATTTGTTTTATTACTTTTGAAATTTAGTTATCACGGGGTTCGGTTCAGAACATTTTTCACTAGAAAAAAAATATTTCTTCCCATGGGAGGTTTGTAAAAAATCTAAATAATAAGTATATATTTTTATAAAATCCTACAAGATGGGATTTTTTATTTGAGGATTGAAGAAAATTATCTTGGAATTTATTTATTACCAATAAAATAATATATATATATATATATATTATTTATTAAAGGCTATACAGTACCCTTTTTGGCCAAATGGTGGGATGGGTTATTGTCCATGGAAGATAAAAAAATGTTCGGCTGTACAATTGGCTTCCTATGGAAGCAATATATTTAATTTTAAAAAATATGATGGAGAAGGGTGGATTCTCTATAAATATTCCCTGTGGTCCCTCTCCTTTTTCAAACTATTCTCTACTATCCTCAGAGGCCCCCTATCTCACCGACCTTAGCCGAAGTCGAGCTCCTCCTACCTCCATCAGTGGTTGGTCCCACTTCCCCTGGTTAGGCCGAATCACTGGTACTCCATCATGTGTAGTTTTGCACCACCCACTCCTTAGTAAGACACTTTCCTACCTTAGTCGAGGATGACCCCCTACCTGGACCAAAAGAGATGAGGTCTTGCACCCTAATGCCAATGTCATCTCGCACTGCAAAGCCGCATGTGTGGTCAAGATCCCAACCACCACAACCAAACATCACCCACCATACAGCCGATGCATATCCCATCGCCATCTTCCACCTCCTTCCCCAATGGTCTCCCATTGTTTGTGGATATCACAATATCCCCTCCGTCTTCTTCTTAATCAAATTCGACCACTACAGGGAACCCTTTCTGAATGAGATTCCTACTATTTGACATGAACGGTGAAAAGTCTGTGATGTTGCACTGGTTCCCATGGTCATCGACCTCATCCACCCTATCTTTCTACCTCCCTAGTGATGAGACACCCTAAGCTAGCATCCCCAGGTGAGAACCTCTCCCACAAACCCCCTTCCCAACCACGATCCTTTTGGTATTGGCTCATGTTGGACTCGACTCACCCCGCAACGGGCTTGGGCAGATCTACCACACCCAAAACGTGTCTTTTCAAGTCTATCCAACCCAAAATCACCCTGAATAGGGTTTTCCTAACCCAAAAATTCTCCAGGTGGGATCTTATCTACCCAAAATAGGCCTGCATGGGTTCGGACCGACCCTCAATGGGTCTGGGCAGTAATTTTGGGCTCTAGTTAATTTTATTTAATCAAAATTAAATTAGATAATTAATTTTATTTTATTATTTAATTAAATTAATTAAAATATAATTTATTGGTATAAAATAATAATAATTTTTGTTATTGAAAATAATTAATTTCATTTTTCTATTAAATTAAATTAATTTATTAATTTAATTTTTCAAGTAAAAATTAAATTAATTTGTGGACCGATAAAGATAAATTATTTGAATTGTATAATTCATTTAATTTATATTTAAACCCTTGACTTTAAATTTATTGAAATTTAATTTTATCACACATTTTATTTTCATACCGACTAGTCATGAGAAATTAACCAACCATGTGTATATCTATGCTTATCTATTTAATTATTTATTATTGTGTTCCTTATTTGTAATTAGTAGTTAATTTAAGATGGTTTGCACATCATCATTTTCAATTCAATGTGTAAAAAGGCATGTGTGTCTAATTTATATGTTTTATTTTTCACTCCCAACACTCCCTCACATGTTCATGAGTATAATTTTATTATTTGACAATGATTAATCAAGAAGTGGACCATGCGAGGATCAGGTGAAATACAGATGTGAAGTGGACACACCAGAAGGGGACGAGCTGCATCATTAGTCAATATTCGACTCAAGTATGATTTCCCTAGTTCATGTTTGATCCATTAAGTTTAAATATATAAACCAATATTATATGGTCAACACTAGTCGGGTAAAATTATTTCTATTATGCATTGTTTATTATTTTATGCATGTTCATTTTTTTACTTTATGAATGCATAAAATAATAAACCATAAAAATTCATAAAGATGTGATGAATTTTTTTCTATTAATGTTTATTTGTGAGTGAGACAACATATTTTTAATAGATTAATAGAAATTGATTACATTTTTTGAAAAATATAAAACCCTCAATGAAATATTAAGTCTCAAATTCCTTCCATCTTTTTAATTTGAAAAAAACCAAGTGTATGGGGTGATTAGTCATAACAGTTTGAGGGTGCCTCCTACTACCAGGGATTTCATATTAGAATTATGGATCAACTTAACTAAATATAGCATAAAAGAATTATCCAAATCTATAATGTTGCAAAATTTATATAAAAGTGTTGAGTAAATCATATTTTTGATTTTAAAAGTTGGGAGTTCCCTTAAAAGATCAAGGAGTTACAAGTTAATGTAGTTGACTAGTCAAACGCCTACCTTGAACTCTCTGAGTAGTGACATAGCCAATGCTTTTAGACTATGAGGGGAAGTTCAATAATCATTGACACTAGAATAGTCGAGAAAAAAATGTGTACCAATTGTAGAACATAGGGTTTCTAGAGTTTTATAAAATAGTGGGAGACATTTAAATTTCACCAGTAATGTCTAAATTAGTAATGTCTAATCAGTAATTAGGATAAAATTACTAATCTATTAGATTTTATTTTTTGTATAAAATGGAAAGTAATACCACAAAAATATTATGATATCTAATGTAAAAGGTAAATTTCCATAGTGGAATGAGTTTCCAAAGAGTAGTATAGGTTTTTTCGCAAAGTACTATGATATCAGGAATTCGAGGTTCTAGTATCCCCAAAACCTGTAAAATCACATTATTAAGTGAGGGTGTTAAAAATTCTTATTGGAGACTCATGTATGACGTATATTATGGTTTTTTCATAATTCAATCATAAACGTCTGATGTGTTGTGGATAATACATTAGGACATGAATGATATTACATGTAGTCACATATCTGAGAATTGTACAAGGAGAAAGTGGACAGAGATATGAATTGGTGATAATTGCATCAGTCACTTGTAAATATTGAAAGGTGGATCATAATCTTTCAATACATCCCTTTCTCATATATTTTTCACCCACTTTCTTTATTTTTTTTAAGATTACAGAATTAACAGTATGGATAAAATGATTTGTTACCTTTTGGGTAAGGTTATCCTATCAATAAGAACTTAAAATAGATTTTAATCATTAAATATTATGGTGAATAAGTTGAAAGAAAATGTGAAAACTTTAGTGGAAAGTTTGATACCAAAGGTACCTTCACAACATCATTCAATGAAAAGAGGTTGGTTATTAATAAGGTGTTTATTAACTTCCTATTTCATGAAATAATTCTATAAAATTCTAAATGAAATGAATTTAATCAAAGAAGAAAGTATTCACTTCTTCTTCAGAAATATTCATAATTATAGATAATGTTTTTGTTGTAATTTTTAGGAATTAAATAGAATATTCCTTTCACATATATGTATTTAAATACATAAACAAAGTAAGAAAATAAACCTCACAATAAGTTGGGTTTTTTCTCCAAGAAGCTAAGAAAGGGTGATTCCTAAGTCAGTGGTTAGAAGAATGAAACTTCTGATATCCAAGTTTATTGATTTCAATTGAACATATTGATTATTACCAAAAACAATATCTCACATTTCCTTTGTATATAATGATACATTATTCCAATTTAGTAATGGTTTTTTTATAGTGTTTAATACTCAACAAATAGTTGAGTAATGCTAAAATCATTGCCAATACCTAATGAATATAAAATGTAATTTTTATTTACCCACTTGTGGAGATATAATAGTTTTTCAAGAATATATATATGGTTTTCAAGGATATACATAGTATTTTTTTAAACTCTTTTGAGTTAAAGAACTTAGATATTATATAAACACTTATGTAATTATTTTTTGATAAAGAAACATTTATAAAATAAAGGTAAGACACAAAGATTTTAGAATTAGTTCAACTAGAGAGTGTGAAGTACTCTAAGTATAAGATAATGGTAAATGTAATTCATTAGATTCCTTTAATATTTTATTAAGGAATGTTAAAGTGAATTATTTTATGTGCATGGTTAGAAGATATGAGTTTCTTCAGGCTGACATGTTTAATATTATCTTGATTAATTTTCCATCGGTTAATAAAATACAGCATGGAGTAATTCCTAAAGGCACATTACCTTATCCACCTTAGGGAAATGATGCTAATAAGAAGTATTAATTATGATTCTTACATGATAAAATTTATCAATAAAATATAGCATGGATTTATTCCTAAAAGCACATTACCTTATACACATCAGATTCATTACAGATTCTTCCATTATTTATCATGACATGAAATGAAAATAATGGGTCCTCCCATAACCATATTCCAACTATAATGAAAAATGGATATCATATTAGTTTTATTATGATATAAATACATTTTTATAAGAACATGTGTTTAGATACAAATATTTTGTTTTGGATATAAACAAACTTAGATCAATGAAAAACACAATACGCATATGTATTAATCATCCTAATGTTTTATAAGGATATTACATAAATCCATATCATAGATAGTTATAATTAAGTGATAGAAAATATTTCAATAAAAGGGTGAACATCACTAATTGAGATAGTGGTATAAATATTGAATAGACAAAATTCAATGCTGAAGATGCACAGATAGTTGATGTAGGAATGAATTCAACCAGAGGTGTGGAAGAAGAATATTCCAGATACGCGTAATACATTGGAAAGATGAGACCATGGTAATGGTTTTATATTCACCACATTTGATGATAAATTATTCATTAAAACAATACTTTCTACAAGTTTTTATTATATGGAAATTATCTAAAATTGACAAGACCAATTAAAATTAAATAATGGATTCCATGTATCATAGAACATGGGATTGTTATTTTGAATATTTTAGTGGGTATTCAAGTGAAACTATACATAGAAGGTATAATCCTGGTACAAACAAGGCTTTATTGGTCATACCAAACTATTATGACTAAATCCATTATAATTTTACTTGTTATATTCAATTTATATGATCATTTATTGAGAATTGTATGTAAAGACCATCAATCATAGAAGGTGAATATATGACACAGCCAGAAAGGGATGGTGACAGCATTGAATGTCAATAATGGGTGAAAGTTACTGAAATCCATTTTAATATTTAATTAAGAAACAAGATCAAAGAAGATTCATTTAGAATGAATATTTTTCATGTGTCTTTTTAAAGGTTAGTTGGAGGCCACTATTTTCAAGTAAAATATGTTTAATAACATGTGGAAAATAGCTATTGTTCTTGTAGTGATTTAAGACATAGATGAAAGTAATTATCTAGTGATTTAATTAAAGTATAAGACTAAGTTCTATGGAACATGATCTACTGAGGTAGATCTAATAGTTTCTTAAATCTGGTCATTGGTACATATATTGACATGGTATTAAAAAATAAAAGTAGGAACAATTTGAGAGAGAATTGTTACCAATGTCACATGAGGTAGATATCTCTAAGAAGACATGTTTGGGACATAAAATGAGATTAATAGGTGATTTTAATTCCATACGCTTCTATGATATATTAATTGCATATTCCATGATATATACAATAAATGATATTTCCAACATAAACTTTATCATAGGAAAATATCAGCTATATTGTGGAGAATTGTAAGGGAAGTAGTCAAAATAATATGATTGTACTTGAGTAAATACAAATGACATATTCCTATTCTGTGGAGAGGAATGGATAACAGTTTCAAGGGGAAACAAACTAGTATTCATATAAGGTTAATATGATCTAATATCATAGTCGGGATAAGGTAATGAGCGAGACAAGATCATTCAATCTAGTGGTATCCATGTATAGAAATACCAAGCATGTTGCAACTTCTGAGGTAGATAGAAGCAGTGTATTAATAAAAAAAAATATGTTCCAGTTCTTGGAATCACACAAAGTAAAAAAAGTTCATTAGAATAATTCTACTATTATTAGTAGAAAAGATGTCCAGTTTTAACAGTGTAAAAATGAATACACTTAGGGATTAAATCTCTTGAGGAGTTTTTCTCAAAGAGGTGAGGTTGTCCATAGCATAATGGCCACGCATCAGATACATGGCAGAACAAATAAATGAAATCCACAAATTAAAAGAAACATTATCTTAATCATGTGAGATATAACAAGGATGGTTAGAAAGTTGGATCAATTGAAAGTGGGAGTGCTTTAATAATGGGTTCCCTAGACCCAACTAAACAGTACTTTTAGATTATCATTTCATGTATAAATTAAGATACGTATGATATACACTTACCATTATAATGTATAAATTTTTTTATCTACTATTTAACTAGTAATTTCCATAGATTATTTTTCATATCAAAATTTTATATCAGATCCCAAATTATAATGATAACCTCAAGATACTATGACATTACTCTTAAATATATGTCCTATGGTCTAAATATATCATACTGGCTGGACATAGTATATTTAGGACTACCATGTGTTGGGGGATCATAATCATTGAGACTTAATCTCATGGATTTTAGACTTGGTGATCTCTGGTAAGTGAGATCATGTGGACAAACCCACCAATAAGAACACCACATGTTTTGGGTGTCATTGGTTTTTCCTATCTATAAACATGTGTATTGGTCTTATTGACTTAAGATCTGTATCAATATATTCCATTTGATCATATAATTTTATGAAATACTAAAACAATGACAATGAAGTAGTTGTGTGGCAGTTTGTGATGGGAACGTCATTGGTGGTATGACATTAGTTGAATGGTCAAGATAGAATTTCTCACTTCGGAGTTGAGGAAGTAATATCTCTGGTTTGGTTGATCAAGATGGTAGTACCTTCATAAATATATGGCTATTATAGTTGAAGGTAAATCCATATAGATGGATTAGAAAATAATAATGAAAGAAAGAACAATGACACAAGTGTGTATCTTACTTTATGAGATATTATACAACAAAAATATTATATTACACCATATGTATTCGTAGGTTGGTTTTTTTCTATGACTATTCCTTGTGTCTTTTGGGGCCATGATGGGTTTCTGGATTATACTATTGGTATGTGAATACTGTTCACTGCTATTGAGATAAGGTAATATAGGGTCACAGACAATATCACATTCAAGATTCAGCTCTATTCTGTTGAATAAGTATATAGGACATGGTGGGCCACACCACAGGGTGAGAGTATTGTCCAAGTATTATCGATCACTGATAAATAAATAAATTCATTTTTATTTTATATATAATAATTGGGATGAATTTATTTATTAAAATTATTTACAAGTGCTTCTGTAAATACTTGGAATAATACTAGATGAACGAATATTATTTTAATATTCAAGGTTCATTTAATATTATCAGGAATCATGAGTTGAGTTAATGACTCAGGTTTTTCATGTAATATATTCAATACATATTAAAATTATGTGATAAAATATAAATAATATTTAGGATTCATTTATTTCATCATAATTATTTATTTATGACTTATTTTCTAGATGTCAAATATACGATGGTCGGGAAACCCTAACCAGGTATTTTTCATATTAATTATATAAGAAAAGAATGAAATCATTTATAGTTTTCAATTAATTTTCTAATGGATTTATGGATCCTATATCCTCCTATATCTTTGATAGAAAAATATTTTATCCAAGAAATTGATCTAAGGACACATTCTTGGATCCTAGGAATAGATTCAAGGTGATCACAACAACATTGAAGGAATCATTAAAGATCTGTGCTAGCACACAAAATTCAATTATTATATTTCACGTGGATTATTAAAGCATTTTTAAATTATCTAAAGGAATTATGCTTCGAATACTTCGATCAATGATCACTGATAACAAGTTGTAGTTGAACATGCCACCAATTAAATGAGGCACTTGTTTAATTTAATTTTTATGCTTTATTAATTCACATGAGATTCTCATACCTCTACTAGGGCTTGGATTTTAAGATACGATGAAGTTATATTGCCTTGGTGATGAACCATTTATATCCCCTGGCCTAAAATATTCAACTACGCACCCCAGTATCTTTACATATGGCCGAATTCCAATATAATTCTCTTGCGAACAAAATCATTACCCAATATATCTGAGTACTATCTAGGCACACCCATCATTTAAGATATAATGGTATCACCTAGTGCAATCTAGGTCTCCACATTGTATAAGATATAATGGTCTCACCCAGAACTATTTGGGCCACCCCATCATATAAGTTTTAATGGGATCACCCAAAACTATCTAGGCCTCTCCAATGTATAAGCTATAACAGGCTCACCCGATGCTATCTAGTTTATCCCATCATATGAATTCTAACAGGATCACCCAATGCTTCTAGGAAATCCCATCATATAAGTAATTTACAAGAACCAAAACATGAATAGAGTATAAATATATTCCACTTCATCATAAAACTCATAAAAATAATCATTATTCTTTCATAACCTGATTAAAAAAATGAAAATAAATGGGTTTAATGTCGATCTATTTGAAACATGGTTAACTCATGGAAAATAAATGGGTACCATAACAATCTCTTTAAAACATGGTTAACCTGTGGAAAAGAAACGGGTTCCATAATAGTCTCATTGAAATAATATTAATCCATATAGAGAAATAATGAGGATGATATCAATACCAAATACACCTAGTGGAGGATAAGTAATAACAAGGGTTACTATAATTTATAATTGTAAACATCATTAAAATATCAATAAAAATATTCTTGATGAAAATATCTTTTTTATTTTGAGAATCACTTTTCAAAATAGAAAACATTTTCGGAAATCCTTTTTTTAAATCACTTTTAAAAAAATTATCTAAAAATAACCATGTAGACTTGAAAAGGAATATTAAAATAAATGATTATCATACCGGTGGTTAATTCCATACATTCCATAAAATAATATTCCTTTTTCAGTGTAAAAAGTTAGTAAAGTTACTTATTCAGAAAACAAAAATAAGTTGTCATTCACGTTTTATTTAAAATCCATACAAGAATTTTTTTTGAAAACAATATAATATTCCATTGAAAGTGTTTTTTAAAGCGTAAAAATGTGTGAAAATTACTTTGATAAATAATTTAAAAAAAATAAAAACATTTTTATTTTTTTTAGAAAACATGGTTTGGGAAGAAAACATATTTCTCACTGAAGAGAGAAATAAAGCCTGATTTTCTTAAAAATTATTTCTCAAAATTTTAATTAAAAAGGAGGGGTTAAAGGTGATATTACTTATAAATATATTTAATAAATATATTATACTAAAATTCATAAGTTTATTTAGATATGGATCATAAGATCTTATCATTGGAAGCATAATTATAAACAATCTCGATAAAGGATAAGATTGTAACATAAAACTCTTACCACTTTGGTGTCTTTCAATCATAAGACCCATGAAAGTATTAAATTAAATGAAACTCAAAATAACATGATAATAAATAAATTTATGATATTACATGTCAAATGGGATGTATATACACCTCAAAAAATAATATAGGTGCATAACATGACATAACTCTCAAAGAAAGAAAATTGTGACAAAAATACATTTCTGCTTTGGTAACATTGAAACTGAAAACCCCATTAAATTGAGATCCTAAAATGGATTTTTAAATACCCATAAATTTAAGTACAATTATAATAAAATAAATTTAGGGTCATTATATACACCACACAAAAAAACAAATTGGTGAATTTGACATATATCTCACAGAAATAAAAGTGAGATGAGAAAACCCTTACCTCAAGTTCAATTTGTCATGTTTGTTCTTTATATATTTGAATAAAAACTTATCTTAATTATTTAATTGATTGAGAAATTTTTTAAATTTTATTATTACTTTTATTTCACTTATTAACATTTTATATCCAATTAGTTAATCATTTAATTTTGTATCAGATGTTTTGACCATATTCAGCTTGTGTGTCAAAAACGACCTAGTTGGATTACTATGGTCAAAGAGGTAATTATTTAAACATATACATAATAATAATAATGAAATATTTATCATATTTATACATATTTTATAAACATTAAACCTATCATGAAATATGGTTATGAGAAATGAACTTACGTTACACTCATGGAGACGGTAGGTCATACGTACACATGAGTAACGTTTCCATTTTTCAATGATCATTATAGAAAGAATATAAGTAATATTTTATCTTTAAATAATAATAATAATATCATAGATATCAAATTATTTAATTATATATACTTATATATATCATTCTTGTGATGTGGTGATGAAAAAATTAATCACATCACTTCGAGGAGGTGGTAGTCCACACGTCTATGAACGACATTATCATTTTTTCAATGAGTAAAAAGGAAAAAATGATATATTATATTTATATATTGAAAAATATTTCATTAATATCATAATATATCATGTATAAAACATATATTTATTATATTTACCCTTATTACTTCCATGTAATGCATTAGTGAAAAATGAATTGTATCTCTTTGCGAGGCGGTAGTCTGACGTACACACATGTGACGTTGTCGTATCCCCTATGGTATGAAACATAAAATTTTAAATATGATATAACTAATTTAAAGTTATAATTATGTTATGAATATAATATATAAACTTTTTATCCATCATCATACCCAAACGTGATATGTGGTAATAGAAAACACGACACCGTTCCATGAGGTGGTAGTCCACCATACACCTGAATGATGATTTCATAACCCATTTGATGGAAGTTTGTGTGGTTTTAGGTAGTAAATTTAACATAAAAACATATCAGTATATGGTATATACTTAGACTATTATATCATAATGGTATAAGAATAATTGAAGGAGTTTGAGAAAGAAGTAAAATAAAGATCATCGTTGAATAACATTACCTCTTCTTCAGGTATCCTCCTTAGGGTTACACTAAATCCTTGAAATATTGTCTTTATGACTAAAATAAGTCTTCTAGGATGAGTTTAGGGGAGTTTTTAAGTGATTTAGTCAGGGTTTTTATGATTCAAATGTCTTGATAGGTGTGAATAAGTGAAGTGAGTGAGTGCCCTTTTATAGTTGAGTAAGAGTGACATTCTTGTAAATACTCAAAAGTGTTCACTATTGGGAAGTCAATAATACCTAAAGTGGATCCAAAATTTATAATTAAAGATTTTTAGGTATGATATAGTAGATACACACCTCCAAAACAAAATTAAACATATTTTTTAATCATTTTTTCATTGACTTCTAACTTTCCTTATTTTTACCATTTTGGGTTTTCACTAGGTAACTAGTTTTCTAACATGGGAAATTTATCTGTTAAGACTATATTAAAGTGAGAATTATTAGAAAATTTATAAACAATTATTCTAAATATTAAATCCAATTTTTCAAATAAAAATACTATTTTTGTTGAAAATTATTTTTAACACAATCACAATTATCGTGCAAAAACACCACTTTAACCTTAACCACACTAACAAAGTTTTTATCTAATCAGGAGCCAATATATTTATTATAAAATAAAAATTGGTAAATTAATGGGACATAGTTTATATTTATTAACATTTTTAAATCACTTGTGAGAATATAGTATTGTTAGTAATTTTAATCATTTAATAAAATATAATTTATTATAAAATAACATTAATGTCAATTTTGGAATTATTTATTTAATTTGAATTTGAAAATATCAAGAAAATGGTGGAATTAGAATATATTATTCTCACACCTATGTAACATGATTTATTAATATAAAAAATTAATGAAACACAATTATTCACTCATTTTACTTCACTTTTAATATTCTTAGTATTATTTATTTCATTTAATTACTAATTAAATAATTACTATGTTGTAATTTCTTAAGCATTCTAAGTAATTATTTCATTAAAGATAAATTATAATGATAAAAAACTAATTTATCTTTCAAAATAACATCTATAACCAAACCTAATTTTTTTATCCCTATCGTAAAGATTTATAGAAATTAAAAGGAATAAAAGTATCTTTTTTGTCTTTTTATTTACTTAACATATTATATGAGTCATATTCAAAGGAAATGGGAACATAACTTTCATATTTCAAATACTTTTATGGAAAATTTTGAAATGGACCCATTCAATAAAATTATTATAATATTTTAGTTCATTTCCAATCTTATCATTCTATTTTAAACCGATGTTAAATCAATTTTTACCCTAACCACAATAATTAATTTTTATTGCATTCACAATTCATTTTGGTAAAAAAATAATGTGAAATTATTAGACATTATAAATTATTCTAATTCTAAATATGGAATCCATTTTCACAAATTAAATTTACATAATAAGAAAATTTTAATTTTACATTAATCTTAGAGGTGCGGAAATACATCGAGATTTAATAAGAGTATTTTTTTAGAAAAATATGATTCTATATAAAAACAGTTTTCAGAAAAAACCCATTTTAAAACCCAAAAATAAACATGTACTGAAAAAAATATATAAATCTTATTCAAAGTAATAGATTGTATTAAATATAACTAAATAATAATTAGTTTAATTGAAAACATATTCAATAAATATTGGTGCTTTTAAAATTACTTAATTTATTAAAAAGAAAATACTTTTATAGAAATCACTATTTTTCACTAATCACCGAAAAATCAATATTTTCTTAAATATCCCAAAATATCACCCAAAGTAAATTTTAATATTCTGATCAAAAATGAATTTAATTTAATTAAATAAATTTTACAAAAGTTCTAAAAAATTATTATAATATATTTTTTCATGAAAATTAATAAAAATTATTTTTGAAGAAAATATATTTTTGAAGAATAAAATCACTTTACTAAAAATAATTGATTGATTATTTTATAAAAATTTAAAATAATTTATATTTATTAAGACATATATATATTAATATATATTTATAAATTTCATAAATTAGTTAATACGATTGATACCCACCAATTTAACGGCTAGGTTTTAATGGTAATATATATCATGGGTTGTTTCAGTTCAATATTGCATATTGAATATGCTATTGTAGATAAAAATATTAGAGTTGCGTCTAAAACAAGCTAAAATGAGTGTTGCATGTAATTCAGGATCAAATCAATTTTATGTGTCCTTTACACTATTGAATATAATTTTATTCTTTTATAATCTTGGGGTGTCACACCAACTTATGATATTGAGTTAGTAGCTATAATATTTTTGTGGAAAATATAAGGAACTATCTTTACGGGGAATGATGATACACGTATATTGATCATAAAATTTTTAATTATATATTCACTCAAAAATAGATCAAGATGAGACAAATAATATGGCTATAACTACATAAGAACTCTAAATGTGTAATACACTACCACCCTAGGAAGAAGAAAAAAGTGTTTGATACATTGAGAAAGAATGATAACGGAGTTTTATCCATGATGAGGATAGACAAGGATACTATATTCAAAGATTTACTAAATTTGGATATTGAAATTATTAATGAAATGGAAGCATAATTCCTTTTCCAAATAAGTTCCCAACCATATTTACTAGAGAATATAAAGATGTCTCAACAAGATAAAAAGGGTTTACAAAAGAAAATAAAACTCATAAAAGATTAGAGATTGGTCGACTTCATCAATGAATATAGTTTGTTAATGTTTGGAAAGTTACTATGAATACCATAACTACTAGTGATAAATAGATTAATTTCATAGTTCAAACATGTCTATACACCCCGACAGTACCAAGATTTTTATGGATCTAAAAGAGAACTTCTAGTGAAAAAATGTGAAGTAGGAAATTGCAAACTATGTGTCAGGATGCTTGGTATGCCAACAAGTAAAGGCTAAGAGACAACTTCCAAAGGGTATCATGCAACATATCCAAATACCAATAGATAAGTGGGACTAAAACATAATTATAACACCCTAATTTTGACGTACTTACTAGTTTTATTCTGTATTTTAAACTTTGTAATGGTTGGGTTAGTCCCTAGGAAGGTTCTGGATGTTTTTGAAGTGTTTTAGAGAGGTTTTAGATGGTATATAGTTTCAGAAAGGTTAAGGGAATTCATGAAGTTTTCTCCAATTAACCATATGAGAGTTGAGGTGTCTTTTGGGTATGTTCACGATTGGAAAAAAATCAAAACTATGCGACTTCAAAAATTTTAGGACAGATCTGATTTTCATAATTAGTATATGGTTTTCTAAGCCATGTGGACCAACAATTATAAGGGAATAATTAAAACTAAAAATTCATTTAAAGACCTAATATCTCCCTTAAACGCTTCATTATTCCTCCTCTTACCTATTATATCGAATCCCAACACCCACTAGGATATTCCATCCATCATCTTCTTTCCAGCGATCAATTTCAATAGACCAGAGAACATTGGATCTAGGAAAGTGAAGGTGGGATCTTCATTCTTCTTCTCTCTTCTTGATTATCCTATTTTCTATAAAGATAAACCTTATATCAGACCTAAATTTCCTAGATCTATTGGTTAGATCATTTCATAATTAATATTTTTTTTGTATTTGTTGAAAGAATATATTAGGAATCCTAGATCTTAGAGGTCGTGAAAAAATTCTTCATATAGAACACATCAGAGGCAGGTGACTTATATTATTTTTCCACTTTCTCTAAGAATGATAATTCTCATTTTTTTATAGATAAATTAATTCTATTTTTAAAAAAACTATGTAAAAAATTCGTGGGAAATATCATTTCTTGGTTGTTCATCAAAACTATAATTTTGGGTGACGCCTATAGGGTGTTTGTTTAAATGATTAAATGAATATGTTTTTTAAAATAATGGTTTTGAATGTAAGATCTTAGAATGAGTGTAGTGTGTGTGTTCATAAACATGTGGAAAGTTCCATGTGTTTTATACATGGTTGTGTTTCCAATCTTATGGCACATTGGACAATACCACTGAGTGATGAATTGGGACTGGATGGACAAAAACCGCACATGAGTTTTACTATTCTGAAGTAGCTTTTGGTTAGTTATTTCATTAGCTGTTTTTATGTATGTGTGTGTGAGATAATTTCATGGGTGTGTTTTTTGTGTGATTTATTTCACTAAATTTGGATATATATTGTGTGCATTGGTTTCCATGCTTCTTTTTGTTTTTTGTTTTCAATAAAATGTGAGCTAACATGTTTCTTATTTTAGTGGCATTTAGGGGACATCTTAAGGTTTTATATGGGTTTGTATACTCACCCTATACATATTCACCTTTTTTCATATACTAACTCATGAAACATGTAAGTGGAAGGTTTCTTATTTTACCAATGGATTTGCTTAATGTTGTGGTCTTTGATGTCTAGATTTGGAGCTTGAGATGGCTGTCAGTTTTTTAGAATTTTTATTTTTTCCACTTTAGTTCCTTGTGATTTTTATCTTGACACCAATTTACCTTGATTATTATTGTCTTTAGATTATAGAATTGTATTTTTTTACTTATACTATTACTTTTATTATTATTTTTTATACATTTAGAGTTATTCTGGTTTGTATCATGTATCATATTAGTATGATTGTAGGTTATTTATTTATGGGTAAATCATACCACATGTTTTGGTAAATACCATTAAATTAATTTTAATCCTTTGTTTCCTTAGGTATGTCACATAATTTTAGTGGTATTTCAATCCTTACTAATAAAATGGGATGGTTCAATATGTTACAAATGGTATCAGTTAGTTATGGTCCAACTTCTAGGATGGTATAAAAGAAAAAGGATGTGTCAAAACAGGAAATGAGTAACATAAAAAGATGTATCTAACCAAATTATACCAAAATTAAGGTTACCATGGTGGTTTGGGTACAAAATGTGTTGATAAAAACTTTTAGGTATATGATCACCTCATTGTTGTTGGTTTAACCAATAAGTGTTTGGTATCATGCATTAGAAAAGAGATTTCCCACTATAATTTCACCATTCATACATTATTTAAAATGCTTGATTTTGAAATTATGTTGTTGTTTCCTTTCTTGTTTTTATATAATATATTATATAACTATGAATTAAATAAATATATGATAACTGATTTAAGGAATATTGATATGGTTTTAAAATAATGGAACCAGTTAGATGACCTAAAAACCAGAAAGAGGGAGCCACGAAGAATATGGTTTCACCTAAACTATAGGTGAACTATTAACTTTTCCAAAGAATTTTTCAAGAATTCTAGGTCATTGAAAAAGTAAATCTACCTATAGAACCAAGATATATTGACCATACCTATAAATTTAGTAAATAAAATCTACCAATTTTTGGGGGGATTCAGAACTTGAACAAGAAGATTCATGGATTAATAGGATCAATCAAAAATTTATTTTCATGGAATGATAGCTGATGAAAAAGTAAAGATTTTGGTATTCATGGTATAGGATCTTACATAGTAATGGTGGGAAATATCTAATCAAGATAAAATTTACCAAGTCATTACATGGGAGGGATTTGAATAAATTTTCAACAAAAAAAATTATCTGCATACCTTCAAAGTTACTAAAATAATGGATTTCTTTAGCCTTAATCAAGGAAATATAATTGTGATAGAATAAAAAGCTAGGTTTATGAATTTATTTCATTTTTCTCTATAATTAACAACTAACAAACATCTTATAGAATATATATTTTAGTTAGTTTTTCAATTGGATATTCATTCTAAAGTGTTCATGTTCTTGATCGATGATTATACAGACATATTTAATAGGGAAATGGTGGTAAAAAGATACATAGATGGTAATATTGGTGGATTAAACGTGTTTTTATTTATATAAATGAGTGGAAACGCAAATTCTAGAAATAAGAGGAGGAGGAAATCCTACTCTTAGGAAAGTAGAGAACTAGGGAATCAGAATGTTGACCAAGTATCTTTTCCACCATATCATAGTATAGAATCTAGTTTCTTCCAATGTGTATTCTTCATGAAAAAGATATGTTATTTCATAGATCTACCTTGATAATGTCATAATTGTGGTTATAAAAGACACCTCAAGTGTTATTGTACAATACCCACAAAGAAAACGGGTGTGGATGGCAGAAATTGGTCTCAAATCTCTCATGCTCAACTAGGTAGGTCTCATTAGAATATTTTTTGACCTTAGAGTCAAGAAACTCAAGATGATTATAGGAACACCCCAGTAATTAAACCAACACCACCATATTAAAGAAGTAAGGACTATCAAGTGTGTTTCTACTGATAACTATATGAATTTGAGAAGTAAATTCTAGTTGAGAAACTCGGGATCTTGACAGTGTAAGCTTCCATTATTCTAAACACCACTATAATGCAAGTATTGTTTTATACTAGTGCATCCCACTCTTTTCTTGATTCACATATGGTAAATAAATTAGGGTTTTGTATGGAAATTATGCCTCATGTATTGAGAATCAAAACACCACTTGGGAAGATAGAATATAGAGGATTAAAGTGTCTAGACTGTTCTATCACCATTGATGAGGTTAATTTTTTGTGGTATTTTACAATCCTATAAATAGAAATTTTCAATTTTATCTTTGGAATGCACTGGCTATTAGAATTCAAATCATATATAAAATATTACAACTAAAAAGTAACCTTCACATCCTTCGATAGTGTTTTCCACTTATTCAAATAGGATTGAGATAGATTTTTGATAGATTAGGGAATTTTGTGGTAGGGGATGAACCTATATCTTTGAAAATGGTAACGATGACTTTGTGTGATATCGAAGAAAATGTTAATAGGAGTCTTCCTACTATAGTAAATTCATACCCTGATGTCTTTTAATATGATTTCTCTAGTTTACCACCTAAAATGGAAATCAAATTTTTTATCAATATAATTTTGGGAAAAATTAATATTTCCCTTCCATCATATATAATGGAACCAATTGAATTGTATGAATTAAAGGTATAGTTAGAAGAAAAAGAAAGTAAGGGATTCAATAGGACAAGAATTTCACCTTGGTCTTCATTAGTATTCTTTATAAAAAAATTGATGGTTTGTTTCATTTATGGGTTGAATATTATAAATATAATAAAGTTATAATTAAGAATTGGTACCCTCTTTATAAAATTGATTAATCTTTTGAACAATTTAAGGGTACTAAATAGTTATCCAAAATTGATCTATGGTAAAGCTATCAAAAATGATAAGTTATGACAAATGATATTTTGAAGATATCATTCTTAATTCATTATGGTCATAATAAATGTGTACTCATTCCCATTGTACTTACAATTTCACATATAGTTTTCATAGATTTAATGAATCATATCATCCACACATATCTCAACTTGTTTTTCTTGGTACTTATCGATGATATTTTTGTGTAATATTGGGCTATAAATTAACATGAGAATCACTTAGAGATTGTATTAGGTAAATTTTTTAATCCCTAAGTTTATGTTAAATTCACTAAGTGTAAATTTTTGATATAAGAGGTTTGTTTGCTTATCCATGTAATTTATTAAAAGGAATTTAAATTGATCCTAAAATGATCAAAGCATATATTTATTGGAAACTAGCTATGAATTTTATCAAGATACAAATATTTCTAGGATTAATAGGCTATTATCATCGCTTTGTTTGGTAATTCTCAAGGATCTTTATACTATGAACACTTTAACAAAAAAGGTGTTCTATTCTAATGGAATAAGGATTATCAGAAATATTTTTAAGAGCTCAAGACTTAGTTCACTTAGACACCTATACTCATCTTTCCAAAACTGGGATAAGGATATGTGGTATATTGTGATGTTTTTAGATTCAGACTGAGTTGTGTTCCCATGAAAGGATACCAAGTTTTCACTTATGGATTGAGACAATTAAATATGCATGAAAATAATTATCCAATACATGACCTGGAACTAGTTTTAGTGGTCCATGAACTAAAAACATGGTTTCATTACATCTTTTTTGAAAATTTCACCATGTTTATAGATCATAAAATCTTGAAAAAACATTTTCAAAAAGTGATTTAAACCTAAGGAAAAGATGGTGGTTCAAATATCTTTAGATATATGACCTTGAATTGGTTTACAAACCAAGTAAAGAAAATTCAATGACTAATTATTTGAGCCAAAAAAATAAAAAAAAATGTGGTTGGAGAGGTTTTTGATTAGTGGAATCATATGGGACTAATTTTTTGTATGAATTTGGATTTTACGGAATGAAATCAAAATGTTTTTTTTCATGTTACTCTTATTCCTGATTTAATGAGTCTGATTAGGGATTATTATCAACCAGACCCAAACTGGCTTGATATGAGGTCAGACTCAATGGTTGATAGAAAATTGATGTCTATAAAGTGGATACAAACTCTATGTTTCTATTTAAAAATATAATCATATTTCCTTCATCATGTCAAGAACAACTTATTTATTCTTATCAATATTTAAAATGGTCAGTTCACTTAGGAATTTGAAAGATTTATAGAGAAATGAAGACCCATTTTTAGTGGTTAGGTATGAAGTGTAAATTGGTTGATTATGTTATGGAATAACTCACCTTACAATAGGTAAAGTAAAAACAACAAAACCCAGTAATTATGTCACAGTCATTTCCTATAACTATTTGGAAATGATAATAGATTTCCATGGACTTTTCATTGGTATACCATAAACACTTTAGAAACATGATTTTATTTGGGTGATTGTGGATTGAATCACCAAGTAATCACATTTCATTCCAATTAGAGATTCTAATACAATGGAGGATTTTTCAAATATCTATATCAAGGAAGTGGTGAAATTGAAAATTACTGGTATCAATTGTCTACAATTGAGACCATTGAACCACTTCACGGTTTTGGATATCCTTACAACTATCCCTTGTAACTCAAATGAAATTGATCATAATATATCATCCATAAATAGAATTCCAATCAAAACGTATGATCTAGACATTGCTATATATCCTTTGAGAGTGTGTTATAGATTTCAATGACTCATTGGAAGACCATTTTACTTCAGTGTAGTTTTTTTAGAATAATAGGAATAAAATCCATGATATATATATCTCTATTAGAGGCATTTTATGCCATCTATTTCTATCTCCACTTTGTTGGGTAGAAACTGTGGAATATTCATTGATTGGACCAAGAATTTTGAATAAAACTACAACCGAAATCTATATGATCAGGAAACAGCTGGAAAAAACCCATGTCTACCAAAATTAATATACAGATCATCGATGATGAACATTATCTTCTGAAGTAGGTCACCATGTATTCTTGAACGTTTCACTGAGACTGGGTCATCTTCTGGTGGGAAAGCATGGAAATTTGGCTCCTTGGTACATTAAGCCATTCAATATTTTGAAACATATTGGAAACATTGTATATTTTTTATCCTTACCACTAATATTTAGTGTTTTATTTAATGTTTTATATGCTTATCAATTAAATTAGTACTTGGTCGACCTTATCTGTGTAATATGCTCAGACCATGTCACTCTTCAACTCAATCCTATGTTTATCCATGTCCCGATTCATATTTTGGATAGAAAATAGAAGATATTCCAAGGAGGATATATCTCTTTGGTACAAATATTATATTAGCATAGAAATATTCAAGAGTAAAAATGGGAACAAAGGTTATTTATGTTGTTGTAGTAACCAGAACTCTTTAATTACGACACTGACCTCCAACTACATGAGGATATAAATCCTTGTGGTAGAGAGTGTAACACCCCAAGTTTAAATTATTTCCCTATTTTATTCTATATTAAAAGTTATTTAATGGTTATTCTATGCTAAGGTAAGGTCTCAATGTTTTTAAATTATTTTGGAGGGTTTCCAGTTTGATCATGATTAGGTAGAACTATGAAATCCCTTCTCTTTGTTACACATTTATTCATGATTTATTACATAATATTACACATAATAAAACCTGAAAAATTTATTAGTCTAGTGTATTTGGTAATTAGGTACATATAATAACATATTGAACATGGGATACCACAACATTATTGAAAATATCCTTAACATGCTTCTAAAATTCCATAGCTTTTAAAACTAAATGGGATAATCAGGGGACATACATAAGAAAGGGTTGAGATATAAATCCTAGTAATGAAATAAATAAAGTATAACATGAAGAAAATATCACATGATAGAAAATATTAATTTAAATGGGACATAAAAGGGGTGAAAATCATAAACATGAACAATAGGTCGTGATATAAAATGATAATATAAATCCAACATAGAAATGTTGCAACAACTTTAAACATGAAATCATAAACATTGGTCAAGGATAACCTCTAAGACATCATGGTGGATATATTCCAGTAATGGACTCACTAATCCCCTACATGACATCTCATGAGACTAAAAAATTATCCAATGCATTGGAGCGCTATATAATTCTGGGTGCACTCTTCACTTTCATTTCATTCACTTGCATAATTGTGCCACATAGATCATACAACATGGAATCATTTATCATAAAATTTTCTTCATTAATTATGGAGTTAAAAATATATAAATGTAATTAAGAAATAAAATAAGTATAAGTTCATAAATTTGAACACCCTACAATTGTTTGGCATGGAAAATCACGGTGAAATTTTAGAAGCATAATAGAGGCACATAAATATTTATTTTAGGGATTAATGAGAGGAAAATAGGTATATCATAATTTAATCATGATAATTTAATTATTAGTAGGATATAATAACATATTCCAACATTACTAATTGGATAATAAAAAGGTTATAAGATAACAAAGATGCTTGAATAAAGAGGAAGTAAGGATCCCTTACCAAATTTCAGCATATCAACAGCTTAAGTAAATGATATAATGAGAGGGTATAAATGATTTATAATTATTAGTAAATAAATTTAAAAGTATATGGATATTAATAAAGTCATGAAAACATAACCAATTGATATTCAAAAGGCTAACTACAAAGAAGTAGCTAGAATGGAAAACAAGAGGGAGAAATCTCTTACTAAATTTTGGCACAGTAACAGCTTAGGTAAACACTATAATGAGAAGAGATAAATAATACACCATTATTATAAAATCAATTGAACAGTATATGGATACTTATAAGTTCATTAAAACATTACACATTTTAAATTATAATGGCTAATTACAAATAAGGTGCTTGAATTGAAAATATGAGGGAGAGGTCATTTACTAATTTTCATCATGGTAACAGGTGTACAAAAAGGTTCATGGGATGGATTAATGAGAGTGAAATGGGTCTCTAATCAAATGGAAATAAATAGGGAATTAATTGGGATGTATAAAAACATACCCAAAAAATAAAAAATGGAAATTAGGATGGATAACATAAAAGAGGTTCTTGAATAAAAGAGGAGAGAGGGAAATTCCTTACCTTGAGAGGGTGATTCTAAAACAACAGAGGAGCTTCTTGAGAGCTTGGGGAAGCTTTGGAGGATATATATATATAGGAGAATTAATAATATGGTCATGCTCCATGGTTTTCTAACTGAAGATAAATGGGACCTTGGGTGGGTTTATATAGTAAAAGAGAGTGAAGTTCTTTATTAATTCTCAAACTTAGGTTTTGGGCTCTATATAATAAAATAACCAAAACCACAAACATTATCATGTTTTTTACCATTGTTTCTTCCAAATAGAGGTGTTTTTAATTATTTTATAAGTTCAAGGTATGAAAATATTAAAATAATATCTTTATTAATTTGGAAGTGTGTCATGTTTATAAAGGAGTGATTTTAAAACCGTAAAATATAATATAGGTTTTGGAGGATTCATAAAGGCTTTATAAAATTTATAAAAAAAATAAAAAAAATAACATTATTTTAAAGTGGAAACATATATTTTGTCTTTGATACCCTTTATATCATTTATTAAATCTATTTTTTTCATTATAATGTCATAATACACACCATATATTTATATTGTATTTAATTTTTACACGAAAATTCGACTATATCATAAATTTATAAAAAATTAACCATTGGTTAATTTTTATGTGATTATTCAAAAAATAACATTTATTTTATAAAAATAATTTTATAAATATATTAATTTTCACTTTTAAAATATAAATGGCATATACTAAGAAATGGTGGATTTTTTACAATAACAGTTTTCAAAAAATTATAAAAATTACATTTGACATCATAAAAATTATATTATCATTTAAATTTAAAAATAATAATATAATAATAATATTTTATTAAAATATAATTTATTTAAAAAATTAATTAATTCATAAAAAATTAATTTCTTAATTGAAATTTTATATTAATTCAAAATATATTTTGGGTTTTATCGTATCAAAATATAATTTTTATTAAACCGGTTACTTAATAATTTATAAAGTAAAAAAATAAGGAATAAATATAATCATTATTTAAATCAAAAGTAAATATAAATATTAATACTATTATGGTTACTTTGTTTCTAACATTTTTTAAATTACTTTTACCATTAATTAACCAATTTTCCTTTTACCATGGTAATAAATATTTAATACAGTTTCTATTCATATTGTTCAAAAAATTAGTTCACCTTATTACCTAATATTCATTATGATGATTCAAAATATGAAATTTATTTTATCCAAATAAATTCACATAGGTGGAATAATTTCATTTAATATAAAACCTTAAAGTAAGATGGAAAGAAATTTTTTGTTAAATGCATTTTTTAAGGAACAAATGATTTTCCTCTAGATCTATAACTAGTAATATTCCTTATATGATTTTAAATTAATAAATAAATATATATATATATATATAATCTAAAAAAAAATTAAATAATTTCTCATTAGGGTTTATTTTAATTAATTATAATGTAGAAACATTATTCATTTTAAAACAGTTTTTAGATAAATGTGCTTTTAAGCCTAAAAATAAACTTATATTAATATCCTATATAAAGATGATTTAAATGTGATTAATTGAATAAAATATAACTAAATAATACTTTTTTTCCATGAAATCTAATTAATATAATAATTTTACTTTTAAATTAATTAATTTATCAAAATAAATGTTAATTTTATATAAAAACGATATTTTTCATTATTCACTGAAAAATGTATATTTTTTGAAAAAACCAAAAATTTTACCTCAAGTTAATTTTGATCATAGAATATCAAAAATGGATTTATTTTATTCAAATTCATTTTATAAATATTTGAGAAAATAATTATAATATTTTTTTTATAAAAATAAATACAATTCATTTTTGAAGAAAAAATATTTTGAAGAACAAAAATACATTACCTAATTATTTACTAAGAATTTATAAATATATTTAGGTCATTGTTTTGTCGAAAAAATTTGGAAAAAATGGTTCAACATGTGTAAACCCATTTTTTTATGGTTGCAAGGTTCGTATCGGGTTCACCATTTTTGTTTTGTTGGAAAATTAATGGATTTTTTGTACCTATGGTTGATTATGGGGGTTTGATGTCTATTAAAATCATTCATTTTAGGTTCACTATTTCCACCTTTCAAAGAAACTCCCAATAACTCCCACATCCATAACTGAGTACAGACCTTCTTTCTAAAGGCAGGCGGTTAGTTGGGGTTTCAAATGCAATGACACTTAGGAAATCACATTGGTCAAGAGGATGGGAGGTTGGGCTCATCACACCATTTGGGGGGGTTTTTTCCTACTATTTGAGTCTTATATATTTAATATATGTTCGTATATCTCTTCATAATCCTGATACTGAACCGGTTACCCTAACAAAATGATCAAGTTTGGAATCCCTCTCTTTGAAATGGGAGGTCTATTAATGAAACCATATGTACTTATCTGAGGTTCTTTATCCATTTACCCTTAATGGGTAGCTTCTTATATCTTGAGACCATACAACTAATCTCTCAGGGGTTTGTTGTCATCCAAGGAGGTGATTAATATCTCAAGGATAGGATTGAACTGTCACGAGGCATCCTATGTATCTTATTTATAACAGGAATCAAAACCTCAGAGGTTCTTTAAAATCATGCAGCATAACATCATGTAGAAAGGACATATATGAGGGAACTTATTCACTAGATGTTTGATCTTGAACCTTGGGGAGGCATCCTTCATATCTTGGTTACAATAAGAATTGGAGTTCTTGTAGTTCAATTTAGTGCCCAATCTACTTGTGGATGAGAGATAAAGATCATCCCATGGGAGAGATTGGGTCCCGATGGTTGATATGTCTAAGACATGGAAGAAAATTTCACCAAAGTGATAGTTTATTTCATCTTGGGTCTTAGAAATTTATCCTACATATCATTGTTATAGAAGGAATCATAGTCATCATAGTTCAGTAGGGTCGAGGCTTACACATTGAGGTTTCCCTAACTGATGGAAGTTCTCAATGTGAATGATATAATCATTGAAACACCCTAAGCCCAGGTGATTTTTTCTTGGTGTGAGAAACAAGGGATAGCAAGTAATCAGTTTCACTACATATGGATATGAGATTTACAAGTTTGGATACCCCTTTGGATGTTTTTTATGGATATCAGGCCTTAGGAAGGTTCCCTATATATCTTAATTATGTCAGCAATCAGATTTATTATAGTTCAATAGATCATAGATTACACATTGAGGTTACCCTGGTGTAGGTGTTTCATATAGATGTCTGGTATTAGGAAGGATTCCTACATATCCTGGTTATCGAAGGTATTAGATTTCTCATAATTATGTTCAATTGGGGATCACACATTTAGGTTTTCCTAGTGTAGGTGTTTTGTATGGAGATCAGGCTTTAGTAATGCATCCTACATTTATTGGTTATAGTAGGAATCAGATTTCTCTTAGTTCTATTGAGTTAGGGCTCACACACTAATGTTTCCCTAGTGTAGGTGTTTGTTATGGATCTTGTTCCTTAGGATAGTGTCCTACATATCTCTATTATGGTAAGAATCTGAGATCTCAAAGTTCTATTGAATCAGGGCTTACACACTGAAGTAGACCTAGTGTAGGTGTTTGGTATGGATATTGGGACTTAGTAAGTAGTCCTATGTATCCTAGTTGTGGTTAGAATTATAGTTCTTATAGTTCTATTTAATCAGGGATTACACACTGAGGTTTCCATAATATATGGACTAGACATGTTCATTATGTCCTAATATGCCTGCTTGACCTGGCATGGTTGTCTGCCAGACCTGCTCAATCGTCTTCCTAACATGCCTTGGTTTTGAAATTGGAATTTCAGAGGATGTCTGGACAAGTCTAATTCTATTGCGGACATTTGATAAGGACAATCACATGATCCATATTACTTTTTTGTGGTACCTCGAATGACATGTATGATGACCATTACATGATTAGGGATGACTTATCCAGAGGACATCACAATACCTGGATAAATTGTATTGGAGGTCATCGAATTATATCTAATGGAATGCCTAGAGGGTGTATCATGATCTGGATGACACGTATGGGGGAAATCTCATGATCTCAGATAGTATGCTTGGAGGATGTCACATGATCTGGCTGACATGTCAAAGTTTCATTGTGAAACCTAGTGGAAATGCTTGGAGGGCGCCACGAGATCTGTTCGGCAAGCCCGTGGGGTTTTGTGAGACCTATATGGCACACACAAGTGTCATCACATGATTTTGATAACCTATCTGAAAACATTTCATGATCTATATGGTGAGATCGGAGGTCTTTGTGAGGCTTGGGTGGTATGCTTAAAGGATGTCATGAAATTTTCTTGACATGTCCAGAGGAAATTGTATGATCTGAATGGCATTTCAAGAGGACGTTTCATGACTTAGGTGATATTTCCTAGTGTTTTCTCATGATTTGGATGAGTCATGAAAAGTATATGAGGATCATTGTATATTTTCTTCACATAAGTCTCCCATTTTTAGTCTTTATTCGGATTATTGCTGCATATATGCATTAGATTTGTTTAGTGTTAGATTTATTATGTTTCACATGATGGAGAAGCTATGCAAGAGCTACTTCACATAACCCAAATGACATTCTAGAATTCCTTCACATGATCCAAAGTGATCGCGGTAAGTGCCTACACATTCCTTGTGATCCCTTAGGTTATTCCCCAAATTTTACTAGCGGAAAACATTTGTGATCGCGATATTGGAAACTTGGATAAGTCTGCTCTAGATGTACCATTGTATGGATCCAAAGATTCATTTTTTGTGATTGGGTGGGTGGGGTATAGGCCTCTCCACCCTTATTATATTCCGCCTTATGTGGTATGTATCTCTTAGATCCAAGTTGGATTTGGTAGGGGGATTTGGTCTCACGTGCATCATGAAATCCTGTCGTAGGTGTCACATGATTCTCAGTGACCGCAAGACCATCCCATGAGTACTCCATATATTGGATTTTGGTTAATCAAAGGGGTATCTTCTAATCATGTGTACATTACAAGGGTCTTTTAAAAAGGTTAGTCTGATATGTCTAGGAACTTTTGCAAGATCAGTACATTTGTTGAAAGTCCTTTGCATGATCTGAAATGCTTTGTCTGGGACCTTCTATGAGACAAAGGTAGATTGCTAGTGGGCCTTTAGGAGATCAATTTGTCTTATCTAGGAGGGGATATCATGATCAATAGTGATCTCTTAGGTAATATAACTCCATTTTCACAAGATCAGTGTATCTATCCCTCGCAATAATCTCCCTTCATTTCCCTTTTTATTTCCTTTTTTATTTCACAAAGTCCTAGAATATTGTGAACTGGCATGAGTGTTGTAAAAAAAACCACTCTTCATGTCGGTGATGCATCATGTGACCAAAAAAAGGGCTTATGGTGATACATGATCATTATCATGGAAAACCATTATATTATTATTTGTAGATTAATTGGTAGTGTAGGACTTCCTTGACATGGCTTAGGTCGTTCGCATGATGAGGGAGACATATCAGTGGTTGTTTGTGTGACAAGTTGGACATGTTGCTAGGGATTCCACGATGTCTTACAAACAAAATGGGTGTGTTTAATGAAGATTTATGACCACAAGATGACTCTTCATTTTAATATTTTTATCCATATTTTATAAGGATTTTTTTATGGTTTTTCAGGCATCCGGTGACTGACAAGTCGTGTGATCTGAAGGAACTCATCTAGAAGTCGATGCATGATCAACTAATGTCTCAGAAGCCTTCTTAAGAGTATAAGGGATTTCTAAAGTGGATTTGTGTGATCTCCCATGGTTCATGTGCTACACATGTACCATCCATATGAACTCTTGAGGGTCAAGAGATATGTGTATTCTATAGGTTCATGTGATCTGTGTGATCTTGGCCACCTTCTTCTTCCTTTTCTTTGTAGAGAAAATAATACACATGTTCCAAGTATTTCTTCCCTTGTAAATTTTTTGATGTTCATTTTATAGGTGTCAACAATTCCCCCCCCCCCCCAGGATCGACATCCATGGAGATAAGGTCTCATTTCTGAGTAAAGATAATAAATGCATGAGGTTTTGTTGTTGTTTCCAATTAGTGTATTGGATAACACTTGGAATTCCAATAAACATTTGGTATACCATAGAAGAACCTATAAATAGAGTAATGGAGGGTGGATCATTCACTGGATTCCCAACTAATATATCTCTAATGATCTACCTCTATTGTGTAACCCCTTCACCAGAACTGATCGCGAGAACTCACCATGAGACTGTTTTGTGTGAACTTATTCACAATACTTTATTTTTCTAGGTATTTATTCAAAGAAACTGTGAATATATCTTCATTAATTGGTTAAAACTTGTAAATCATCATGGATGTTTGTATTTTTAACTACCCAAACTTTTGAATAATATTTGTTTCCTAATTTTTCATGTTATTTTATTTTATACTAAAAAAACTATATCCTCTAATTAATGAAGTGAGTATAATTAAAATGAAACTATTGGGTTTCGACTGTTATATGATCGTTGGAAACTATACTATTAACATTATGATTATTATTATAAATAAAAATGATCATGGTTAATTAATACAGAAAGAAGATTCGATGGCCTCTTCCAGTAGACTCGGACCGTACGAAGCCCATCTATCAGAGCTTGGGAAGGAGGTAGCATCACTGGGCTTTGCTCTAGTCCAATCCAAATCTAAACTCCAATATGTTAAGCTTGAACAGAATTGCTTACAGGATAATTTCAAGCTGATAGAAATCAGCACTTGGGAAATTTTGTCTCAGCTGCCCCAAGATTCTATCATCATAGCACACCTTACACTTAGGTCCTATGTAGGTGTTATAAGGGTCTATGTAATAAGGCCTTAGTTAATTTGTGTAATCTTATTGTATAAATAAAATTGTTATTTATTATTATGGTAAAATTTTTAAATTTCAAATTTCAAGATAAAAATAGAATGAATTTATAAAAGTTCCATATTATTGATGAATTTTGGAAAAAGGGTATTTTAAAATATTTTTTGTATAAATTAAATAATTAATAATGAGAATAGATTTTCAAAAAATGGTCTTCTACAGTTGTGATCAGTAAGAAATTTAGAGTCTAATAAGATTAACTTAATTTTTTGGTGAATAGTAAATTATGAATAGTAATATTACCCTTATGAATAATAATGTGACCAGTGGAATAGTAACCTCACTTAAGAAAGTACAAATATAATTTAGGCATCTTGATTTGGTAATGTGATATAATAGTATAAGTAAATAACAGTTTCAGAAATTATTAGTTAAGTATTAGTATTTTTTTGGGTTAATAGTTTTTTTATTTAAAAATTAAATATCTCATAATTAGAAAATTATTTTCATAAAATGGAGTTCATTTATTAATTCAGAACATTGATATTGGGTTAGGGTGAATTTATGAGTTTTTTATAAAATGTTTTGTTTTTCGTTGAATGGTAAAAATATAGTTTTGAGTTTTTGTGTGTTTATTGAAATCATTAATGATGTAATCATGATTTAATCATGATGTAATAATTATTATATACTTTTGTACAGTAAGATATTTTATGAGGTTTCCCAAGTGGCCAATACCATGGAAAAATACCATGGGCAAGCCCATGGTTTTTCAAATTCCACTAATGAGGTGTCCCTTGAAATTAATAAAATATTCCCACACTTTTTCTATAAATACCAACCCATTCCTTCATTACTTTAATTAAAAATTCATCCTCAATTAATATATTTCCTTTTTAACTCCCAAGGTTCCCTCAAGCCCCCAAGGTCTCAACCTCTTAGTTTTTGAAGTTACTTATCAAGGTAATGGAACCTTTCACCCTCCTCTTTTAGTCATGACTTTCTTTATGTTATGTCTTCTAGTTTAAATTTTATTATGTGGGGTATGTTCTTATATATTCTTATTGTTATCCATTTTATGTAAAAATTATTATATACCCTATCAACTCTCATCAACTATTTTTTCTGAATTTTAAGCGACGTCGTTAGGTTTCTGAATTTTCATAAAAGAAACTACATCTTCTTTTTTCTTTCAAGTTTCCTTTTCATGCAGTATGTCATTAAAATATCCATACCAATATCTTATTTCTATTTTATTATGTCCTTATACTATATTATGATTTATTTTTCAGTGGTTCACCCTTTTCCCCTCTCTTTTTAATGCTTTCTAAAACCATGTTATGTAGTTGTTATGATGCAGAAATTTTGTCTCAAAATCTATCTTTTTTCTCAATAAATTCTCTTATTTTATTTATGATAATACCCAAACCTATTTAATTTCTAGGGGTATTCATAAAGATATAAAAATGATATATTTTATTCTTTAATTGAAATACATGAAACCCTCATTTCTTTTCCATGGGTTATAAATGACATAACGATCATTTTTTAAGCACTTTTAAAACGTCATGATTTTGAAATGAAACCCATTTATTTTATTCTCTATGGGTTATTTATGAAATTTTTGCTTATGATCTATGTGGATCACATGAAAATAAATATATATTAATTTTTCTCCTTGATAGATCTCTAATTCATTGGGTAAATAATTTAATCTCTAGAGATGACAAGTTTCACGATACCTTGGTGAATAACCTTGGTAATTTTTATGACACCTTGGGGATGAACCTTGGTGATATGTTCCTCAATGTATAAATTAAATGTCGTTGCCTCATATTCAAGTTATTATTCATGTTATTTTTATTATGATATTCCTCTTCTTCCATTTCTCCTATCTTTATGTTTTTCATCAAGTTCTTATTGATATCACAAGTAAACTAATTCCATTGCTTTCCTTACTAGCCCTTCTGCTCACCCTTTCCTTTAATGTATGTCTCTAGGTTATTAGATGTAGTAATTGTACATAGTATGAACTTTTAAATAATATTTTCAATGGGATTTAAAAGAGTGTTTTAATTTTTCATGTTTTATGTTCCTGATTTCCAAGACACTAGACTTTAAAGATCCTCTGTTTGTAAAATGTAATGAAAAGTTATGTAATAAAAAAACAGGATTCCATAGTTGGTATCAAAGGATAGATTAGTTATTTGTGGAAATTAGGTGATGAAAACTTGAGGAATAACCTTATAGAAAAGTTTAAATATAGGAAAACTTCCTAGTATTTTGGTGAAATATTAAGTAAGTGGTTTTGAACAAATAAATCCATGTCTGGATATGAATAAGTGGATGTGGATCTAGCACAAATTAATGAAGGATTGAAAACTCTGACAAGGAGTTTCAGGCTTGATCTAGGGTATCCTGGTACATGACAACGGGCCTTGCTTCACTCCTGGTTTTGAATTCATGGGGGATATGTTTGGTTAATCATAATATTTTTATGAATAATTATGAAGGATTTATGGAGAAATGTAATTATTTTTAAAGAATAATATGTTTAAGTATAAAGTTTTAAGACATAAAAATCCTTTATAGTTAAAATATTATTAAATGAAATAAGTTTCTCACTAAGGTTTTATTATTTTAGAAATGGTGGGAAATAGGAGGAACCATGAAAATGGTGACCGTAATAGATAATGCGATGACGGACCTCTGATGGAAGCTGGAATGGAAACTTTAATGAGAATGATGAACCAACTGACTCAAGTTATGGGAAATAACTTGAATCAAGATGAGAGACTGATCTCACCATGAAGGGAAAAAAATATATTGATTCCTTTATGCGTCAATGACCACTAACCTTCAGTGGATCTACTGGCCCATTTATTACTGAACAGTGGATCAGCTCTATCGAGAAGATCTTTTCTTTGTTTCACTATTCCGAACAAGAGAAGGTCACCCTATATGTTTACCAATTAGAGGGAGAAGTTGATCAGTGGTGGGAACTGATTAAAAAAAAATCCCAAGAGTAGAGGTTGAATCTATGAAGTGGGAAGAGTTCATAGGGATCTTATTCAATAAGTATTTCCCTTGATCGATGAGAACAAAAATGGAGAAGGAGTTTCTCAAGCTAAAGTAGAATTAAAATGAATCTTTTAGAAGCTACGAGATGAACTTCACAAGAATTTCCCATTATACCTCAAGATTTTTCATAGATCCTAATGGGAATGTTGATAGATTCTTTAGTGGACTAATACCTCATCTACGGAAGAATCTATCCAACCGAGACTATGACAGCTATGAGGAGATCGTACGGAGTGCAATGAAAGTAGAACTAGAGTTTGGTGAGATGAATATGTCTCATAAATCCAATGAAAATAAGATATCAATAGATCTAAGCTTAGTTAGGTGCTTCGATCAGGGAATATGAGGCAAAAAAGTGAAATTTAACATGTGTAATAAATGTGGGAAGAAGCATTCGAGGAATTTCCAGCTCAAGAGAGGGAAGTGCTACAAGTTTGGAAGATATGGACATATTGCATAGAATTGTCTAAGTGAGGTGAAGCCTAAAATTACCAACACTAACAATAAGGGGAAAATTGTGCAGGACATACCAGATGTCCAATGTTATAAGTGTGGAAAACTTGGGAACTATTCCAATCACTATCCAAATATGAGGGTAGTGGAGGAGAATCATCATCAGCCTCAGCAAATGACAATAGAACAAGTTTTTACTTTTGTAATCACTACATATGAAGTTGAATCGCCAAATGATGTAGTGGAATTTACTCTCGTTGTTCTATTAAAGATAGCAAGTAATTTGTTTGATTCTGGTTCTATGCATTCCTTTATTTCCTCCAAGTTTGCAAAGAATTTAGAATCAACCCCTAATTTTCTAAAAGTAAAGTTATCAGTCAAGACTCCTTGTGGGATTATCCAAGCATAATCAGTGTTTAGAAACTCTATTATTTACTTTAGTGAGAACAATGTTATTTCAAATCTAGTAGTCATTCCCATGCTGGAATTTGACATTATTATAGGGATGGAATGGCTCTCAAAGTATAATTCTAAGATAAAATACAGAAGAAAAGAAATATCAGTAGTCTTGAATGGAAAACCTACAGTTATATTCCAAGTAGATATATAACAACCAAATATTTGTTTAGAATAACCTATTATATCCTTCTTTATCTAGTTTATTAGTGAAGAAGAAGAAGGAAATGAGAGTATAAAGATAAAAAATGTCCCCATCGTCTAGGAATATATTGACGTATTTCTTGAGGAGTTACCCGGACCTCCCCTAGAAAGAGAGGTAGAGTTCTACATTGAACTCATACTTGGATCCCATCCGATATCAAATACCCCGTATTGGATGGAAAATGTGGAGTTTGAGTAATTGAATAAATAACTCCAAGATATTTTAGAGAAGGGTTTTATCCATCCAAGTATGTATCCTTGGAGAGTACATGTTCTCTTTGTGAAGAAGAAGCATGGATAGATGCGGTTATGCATTGGTTATAAAGAACTAAATGGGATCACGGTAAAGAACAAATACCCTCTTCCAAGAATTGATGACTTATTTGACCAACTTCGCGGGGCTCAATTATTCTCTAAGATTGATCTTTGATCTAGTTATTATCAATTGAGGGTGAATAAAGGAGATATTCCAAAAACTACATTCCAATCAAGATATGGGAATTATGAGTTTTTTGTTATTCCCATCAGACTGACTAATGAACCTTATATTTTTATGGATTTGATGAATAGAGTCTTTAAGGACTACCTTGATAACATTGTGGTAGTTTTTATTGATGATATTCGGATATATTTTAAAAGTCGTGAGGAGCATGAAGACCATCAAAGGGTTATTTTGAAAACTATACAGAAGGATATTCTTTTTTGAATGTTCAGAAAATGTGAATTTATATTACAACAAGTTGCTTTCTTGGGGAACATTGTAACCAATAAAAGAGTCACAGTTGATCCTGAAAAGACAAAGGTTATAGAGGAGTGTCCTCATACTACAATAATAACTAATACTTATAGTTTCCTTGGATTAGTGGGATATTATATGAGTTTTGTGAAAAACTTTTCACAACTTTCTAATCCATTAACCAAGTTAACTCGAAAAGGGGTCAAGTACATCTGGACAAAGGACTATGAGGAAAGTTTCCAATATCTGAAGAAGAGATTGGTTACTACACCCAGGTTAACTCTTCCCTCAAGTGGATAAGGATTCATTATTTTTAGAAATTCATCTATGGAAGGGCTTGGGTGAGTCCTCATGAAAATGACAGTCATTTTTTATTCATTTCGACAGTTGAAGACTCATGAGCAGAACTATCATACACATGATCTTGAGCTATCTGCTGTTTTTTTTATCTAAAGATATGGAGGCACTATCTTTATGGGAACAAATGTGATATATATATAGAACATACAAGTTTGAACTATATTTTCACAAAAAAAATTAATTGAACATGATACAGAGGAGATGGTTGGAACTTCTTAAAGACTATGATTGTTACATTTATTATCATCCCAGAAGAGAAAACAAAGTTATTGATGCATTAAGTAGAAAAGAACCAGTTGTTCTATCCATGATGAGGATTCAAAGAGATCCCTTGATCCAAGACCTAGTGAAAATGTACATGGGAATTATAAGGGAAGGGACATCATCAACCCTATTCCAAATTATTTATCAATCGTCATTACTATATAAGGTCAGGAAATCTCAGAAAGAAGATCCTTTGTTACAGAAGAAGTTTGAGGTTGTGAGGGATGGGAAGTTTCTTGAGTTCAATATTGATCAAGAAGGTGTACTGAAATGTTTTACAAGACTATGTGTTCCATCTATTATAGAAATAAAGAAGGATCTGATGGATGAATCTCATAGCTCTACTTTCTCTATATATCTAGTAAGCACAAAAATGTATAGGGACCTTCATGATAATTATTGGTGGATAATATGAAAGGGGATATTGTTAATTACACTTCAAGGTGCCTGGTATGTTAGCAAGTGAAGGAAGAGTAACAACTTCCTAAAGGGGTATTGCAACCACTACCCATACCAGCATGTAAGTGGGATAATATCACTATGGACTTTGTCACTAGTCTCCCAAGAACTTCCAAAGGAAAAAATGTGATCTGGGTTATTGTGGACCGTCTCACAAAGACTGCCCAATTTATCTCTATCCAGGAATATTTCTCTATTGATCAACTTTTCAGGATTTATGTGAAGGGAGTGGTAAGGTTTCATGGAGTTACACTTTCTATCATATCTGATCATGATCCAAGGTTCACATCAAAATTTTGGATAAGTCTTCAACATGATTTGACTACCGAGTTGAATTCCAATATGACCTATCACCCCCAAAATAATTACCAATATTAAAGGATTATTCAAACACTCGAGGATATGATGAGAATATTATCAATAGAATTTAAATGTGGATGGTATTAACATATCCCATTAGTTGAGTTCTCTTACAACAACAGCTTCCACTTGAGCATTCAAATGGAACCCTATGAAGCTTTATATGGTAAGTGATGTATAACTCCTACTTGTTGGGATGAAGCTGGTGGTAGAAATCTTATTGGGACTGATCTTATGCAATAGATGACAAAAAAGGTCCATGCCATACAACAACACATTAAGGCTGCTCAGAGTTGGAAAAAGAGATAAGTTGATAACTGTCGAAAGGACTTGGAGTATGATGTTGGTGAAAAAGTATTTCTTCGAATTTCATCTTGTAAGAGAGTAATGATATTTGGAAATAAAGGGAATCCCAGCCCTAGGTATATTAGCCCCTATGAAATCTTTGATCCTGTAGGAGCAGTGGACTATCGTTTGCACTTTCTCCAAATCTAGCATAAGTTCATGATTTCTTCCACATATCCCTCTTGAGGAAGTACATATCTAACCCTTCACGTGTAATAAATCCAAAGGTGGTACAACTGGAACATGACCTCTCTTATGAGGAGCATCTGGTGGAGATCTTGTAACTTAGAGAAAAGGTTATACAAAACAATACTACCCACCTTGTTAAGGTGTTTTGGAGGAACCACAAATGTGAAGAAGCCACATGGAAACCAGAGGAGTCTATGAAGTAGAAGTACCCACACCTTTTCTCTTCTAAGGGTATGAGTTGAAATTTCAGGGACAAAATTTCTTAAGGGGGGAATAATGTAACGACCCAAACTTTTGAATAATATTTGTTTCCTAATTTTGTGTTTTATTTTATTTTATACTAAAAAAGTATATCATATAATTAATGAAGTGAGTATAATTAAAATGAAACCATTGGGTTTTGAATGTTATATGACCATTGGAAACTATACTCTTAATGTTATGATTATTGTTTATAAATATAAATGATCGTGGTTAACTAATATAGAAAGAAGAGTCAATGGCCTCATCCAGTAGACTCGGGCCATAAGATGCCCATTTGCCGGATCTTGGGAAGGAGGTAGCATCACAGAGATTTACTCTGGACCAAACCCAAGCCGAACTCCAACATGTTATGCTTGAATAGAATCACTTATAGGAGAATTTCACACTGATAGAAATCACCACTTGGACAATGTTGTCTAAGTCACCCTAATATTATATCACCATAGCACACCTTACACATAGCACTACTAGAAATAAGGGCTTTAGCGATCGCTAAAAATCATCGCTAAATCCATTTAGTGTCCGCCTAGCATTTGCCAAATGTCAGACGCTTTTGGCCTATCGCTAATTCCTTTAGCATCCTCCATTTGGAAGACACTAAAGGTTTACCCCAAAAATATGTGTTCTTCATTCATGGATGCAGTGGGACATGCGGGTCATGCGATGGTGACGTGGGAGGTTTTCCACTATCTTACTTAACCGAAAATGGCGGATGCACAGCGGTTGGGGAGGGTTCGGGTAGGTTGGGGGCAGTCAGTGCGTGGTGAGGGGTGTTGAGGGGAGACCGAAGGGAAACCAGAGGGCTACTGGAGGAGGTTTTGGTGTGTTTGGGATGACCGTTGGTGACATGGGTGGGGGCGGGGGCAGCGAAGGGGCGGTGGGATGATGTTGCAGCAGTGTGCCGAAGAAGACAAGATGAAGGTGGGAAAAATCCTGCGGATTTTTATTTCAACATTAGCATCCTCTATTTGGCAGTCGCTAATACTCTTCTTCTTCTAAATGCGCAACTTCCCAAAATTCTACTAGTGTAGGTCCTATGCAGGTGTTATAAGGGGCTATGTAACAAGGGCTTAGTTACTTTTTGTAATCCTCTTGTATAAATAAAATTTTTATTTCTTATTATGGTAAAATTTGTGAATTTCAAAATTTAGGATAAAAATAGTATGAATTTATAGAAGTTCCATATTATTACTGAATTTTGGAAAAAGGGTATTTTAAAATATTTTTTTATACTTTAAATAATTAATAATGTGAAGATATTTTCAAAAAATGGTCTTCTATAGTTGTGATCAATAATAAATTTAGGGTCTAATAAGATCAACTTAATTTTTTTAATGAATAGTAAATTATGAATAGTAATATTACCCTTATGAATAGTAATGTGACCAATGGAATAGTAACCTCACTTAAGAAAGTATAAATATAGTTTAGGCATCTTGATTAGGTAATGTGATATAATACCATAAGTAAATAACTATTTTAGAAATTATTAGCTAAGTATTAGTATTTTTTCGGGTAAATAGTGTTTTTACTTAAAAATAAAATATCACATAATTAGAAAATTATTTCCATAAAATGGTGTTCATTTTTTAATTCATATCATCGATATTGTGTTAGGGTGAATTTATGAGTTTTTTATAAAAAAATTTGTTTTTCAGTGAATAGTAAAAATACAGTTTTGAGTTTCGTTGTGTTTAATGACATTATTAATGATGTAATCATGATGTAATAATCCTGGTCAACTTGTGTGAATTAAGATATGTTAGGGTGTCCCAAGTGGCAAATACCATTGGAAAATACCATAGGCAAGCCCACGGTTTTTCAAATACCACTAATGAGGTGTCCCTTGGAAATTAATAAAATATTCTCTCACTTTTGCTATAAATACCAACCCATTCCTTCATTCCTTTCAATAAAAATTCATCTTCAATGAATCTATGGTATTTTTACCTACCAATGAGTCCTCTCAAGGTTCCCTCAAGCCCCCCAAGGTCCCAACCTTTGAGTTTTTGAAGTTACTCTTCAAGGTAACGGAACCTTTCACCCTCTTCTTTTAGTCATGACTTCATTTATGTTATGTCTTCTAGTTTCCATTTTATTATGTTGGGGTATGTCATTATATATCCTTATTGTTTTCCATTTTATTCCCAAATTATGAGATACCCTTTTCACTCTCATCAACTATTTTTATGAATTTTTAAGCGACGCTTTTAGGCTGTTGAATTTTGTTAAAATAAATTGCATCTTCTCTTTTCTTTCAAGTTTCCTTTTCATGTTGTACATTATTAAAATATCCATACCATGATCTTATTTACATTGTACTCTGTAAATATTATGTATTATGAGTTATTTATAAGTGGGTTACCCGTGTCCCCTCTCTTTTTAATGTTTTCTAAAACCATGTTATATAGCTGTTATGCTACAGAAATTTCGTCTCAAAATCTCTCTCTTTTAATCAATAAATTCTTTTATTTTCCTTATATGAATACCCAAAACTCTTTAATTTCCAGGGGTATTTATCATTAAAAAATAATTATATATTTTATTCTGTAATTTACATACATAAAACCCTTATTCCCTTTCCATGGGTTATGAATGACATAATGATCTTGTTTTTAAGCACTTTTTAAAATGTCACGATTTTGATATGAAACCCTTTTATTTTATTCTATTTGGGTTATTTATGAAATTTTTTATTATGATATATGTGGCTCGCATGAAAATAAATACTTATTAAGGGTGTTCCCTAATAGTACTTCAATGCATTGGGTAAATAATTTAATCTCTAGAGATGACAAGTTTTACGATAACTTGGTGAATAACCTTGGTAATTTTTATGTCACCTTAGGGATGGACCTTGGTGATATGTTCATGAATGTTTAAATTAAATATTTTAGCCGAATTTTCAAGTTATTTTTCAAGTTATTATTATTATTATATGCCTCTTTATCTCCATTTTCTTATTGATATCGCTTAAGTTCACATGTAAATTGTTTCACTTGCTTTCCTTATTGGGCCTTATGCTCACCCTTTCCTTTGATGTATGTATCTAGGTTATGAGATTCGGTAGTTTTACTTAGGAATAATTTTAAAGAATATTTTCTATGGGATTAAAATAATATTTTATGTTTTCATGTATTATGTTCCTAATTTCTAAGACACAAGACTTCAAAGATTCTTTGTTTGTAAAATGTAATGAAAATTTATGTAATAAAAAGGCAGGATTTCATAGTCTTTGAAGATTTATCAGGATATATTAGATCTATTTCATGATCCTTTGACTATTATGTGGATCATTTGACCATGTTAGGGTCACACAATCACGAGTCTCTTGACTGATCATGTGATCACACAATGTTGTGTGGGTTCATCCAGTACTCGAGAACATCATGATCCATATGATTCATAGTTAATTTATGTGATTAAGAATCCCCTTATGATTCATGTGATGCACTTGAGGCTTACAAAATTATGCATTTCTTTTCATGGGATTTCACTCATCAGACTTATATTTATTTTTTCATGAATATGGAATCTAATTCCCATCATAGTTCCTTATTCACGACTAAACAAAGGGCCATTATTGTTGGGAATCATAATTATGACCCTCAATATCTTATGATCTCTAACAATAAGGTTCTGAAAAATGATTCTTTATTCTGAACTCCAGAACTATCCTTTGTCACACCGGCTTTCTCTATGTGTATTTAGCATGTTGGATGACACTGCCATCCCTTCTTCTGACTAAAACCTTCTATTTGGCTAGGTGTTAACTTCCCTTTATTACATTATTATGAAAGTTTATGAGGATATCCAACTTGTCATAACACAATCCCAAGGTTTTTCTTATATGTTGGTGAACTCCCCTCTATGTTAGGATGGATGTGACTTCACCCACCATACCATCACTTGGAGTTATTCAAGCATACTTTCCTCTTCTCTGAACTACTTCAGTGGTGGATAGAGCTTAAAATGGAATCTGTGACTTGGTGGAAACTTCTTTGATGAATAGTGATGGCTATTCTGGGTTAGGAAAAGATACTTAGAATTTTTTTGACCAGCTACATGTTATCCATATTTATGAAGTAGTATGGGTTTCTCAGTTAATAATTTATCGTCAGTCTGATCTTATTCAAGAATTGGTTAGTCGTTGGTAACTTGGTACCAATTCATTCCATATGTCCCATAGAGAAGTAGGAATTATCCATTGGGATATCTATTTACTTTGTGGTATATCCCCCCTTGGGGAAATGTATGGAGAATTCCTTCCTACTGTGGTCCTTTGGGATAACCCTGCACAAACTCCAATCTTTGAGAGAGACATTCTCATCATCATTAAAGAGAATATAATAAAGGATATAACTATGTTCTTTCTCTTATCTTTTAAATATTGGATCAAAATTTTCTTATACCATATCGAAGCTTGACCAACTTCTATATACCCTCCCTGGTGTCCTTCCTGATAGGTTCGTGACTACATCAGTTCATACTTATCCATATTGGAAGCCATAGATCATACCACATGGAGATATTGGATGAGGCATGATATATCCCTGAGCCTTAGGCTGGTGCGGTTCATGTACATGGCCCTAAATGAGTGGATTTTCTCAATTGGGGATGCACACTCAAGAATCTGGGTCAGTACACTAGTGATGGTAGAACATTTAGTAGAGGGTTGTCCTCTCAATTTGGTGGTACTGAGTCTTCCACACCTTTACCAGCTCTTAGTCCACATCCAATAGGGAAACATCCCTTTTAGGATTGGTGTCCCTTTTCAGTTTCTATTTAGCTTGTTGGCGTAGAATTTTCACTGTTATGGATACAACAATACCACTAGGATCCCTAGTGACTCATTTAATCATAGGTTTTTGGTAATATCCAAGGTTAAGGTCATGTTGTTAGGCCCCAATGAGGTTTATAATATACTAATATGATCTAATCACTTCAATTTCACTCCTCATCCCACACATTTCGAAATGATTATTGATAATAGAAGTGGCTATATTAATGAATGGTCATACAAGATCTCTCTTCAGTATGGGGTCCTTGAAGCTAGGATGGATGAGCTGATTTTCATCGAGCTGTATACACCTTATCGGTTCACTCACTTGTTTGGCCACATCCAAATTTTCTCCCCTCTTCCTCTGGTTAGCGTGTGGGGAGATCAGAATCCCAAGATTATTAGCTATTTTTGGCTGATATTGGCATCTGAAGACACCAATGATGAGATCATTATTACACCAAATGACGTTCTTATTTTTCTATCACATGATTATTCCCATGCTTGGGAATAATCCTACCTAGGTGGTGTGTTAAACCAACTATTCCACCATTTGGAAAAACTATTTTCCTCACCAACCCCCCTAACTGTAGAAATGATGGAGTTGATTCAAGACTTCAGAGAGTATTCATGGAATATTCCTTATGCTAGCAATGACCATCCCATTAGTGGGGTATAATATTTCAAGGAGGATATCCCTTAGACACAATCAACGGATGATGAACCTCTTAAGGGTAGAATATATGGGGATCCCTCTCCTGATTCCTCATTAGCTAATCTGAGCACTCCTCCTTCTGGTTTACCCACTCCAGAAGCCACAAATGAGGACTAGACATAGTATAGGTTGATTTGGAGGTAGATTAATACCTTGTTCATTAAAAATCCCTTAGAAACATTCCATGATCAAGAAGAACATCTTTGTTGTCTATTTCAGGGTTTGGGTGCAGGCAAATTTGACCACCAACCATTATATGAAATCATGAAACAAATTATACTGAATTAGAAATACTTGGAAACTAGATAGAGGGTATTAAATGATCTTGAATATGAGACTCCCTTAATTGAATAGATGAATGAATCTTTGGAGGCATTGGACTAGATCCATTAGTTCATATCTGAGTTGTATGCTCAAATGGATGTCCTGACCATACAGATATGGAGATATTAGGAGATCATATCTCACTCAAGTTCTAACCATTCAGCATTATCATCCTTATTGTATACCAAATAGAAAATATTTTAGGAGCTATATACTCTTATTGAGACCCTTCATTATAGGGCAGGAGTAGAAGAAACGGAGTGGGTGACACTTCTGTGCTCCATTGACGCATCCCTTGAAACTCTTGCAGATTTGGACAGTTTAGTTGTTCAAATTTTTCTATAGTTTGATCGTTGATGATTTTTTTATTGAATCTTTATAGAGGCTCCAGAATGTTAAAATCCATCCTTCTATATGTTATCAATGAATAGATATCCCAAAAATTACATTTGGTGTTGGGTATTATTTTATTCATGATTTGAATGACATTATTTTGATCTAATGTTACATTAATAATTAACAATACCCATCCATTGAATAATATTAAGTAAACTTGAATGCCTATATTTGAATGTTTAAATCATAACATGTTCTTCTTGGGAAATTCTCATGATTTCCCACCAACATGATATTCCTCACCAATATATATTCTCCATATATATTAAGACTATTTGATTTACAAAAGGATGATTTGGGTAGAATATATGTTCTGAATAGAGAGTGCTATATATTTTTCCAAATTTTATGGACTTAGAGATCATATCTTGATTTTTGTCCAGACCATAAGGTGGAACCTACAAACCTTTTATCTCATTATTTATATTGTTCTATTTTTTACCTAAGCTTCATATGAGGGAAGGATACATGGGCATGGACTCATATTTTTTCTAGGATACCCTTATTAGGTTTTCATCTTGGAAATTTTTGTTCCCTTTTAAATCTTGTAGAATAAATCACTATTGTGTTATATTTTAGGGTCTTTTAGATTGGACCTTCTATCGCTGTAAATTGGGGTCTTTTAGCTCGGACCTTATATGATTTTAGTTTAAGGTATTTTAACTCAGACCTTCTATCATTGTATTTTAGGGTATTTTAGATCATCCCTTATATTATTTTAGTTTAAGGATTTTTATCCCGGACCTTCCATCATTGTATTTTAGGATATTTTATCTCAGACCATCTATCATTTTTTAGGGTATTTTAACTTGTATCTTCTATTTATATAGTTTATGGTCTTTTAGCATGAAAATTATATCACTGTAGTTTAGGATATTTTATCTTGGTCTATCTATTACTATATTTTAGTGTATTTTATCTCATACCTTATATCATTTTAGTTTAGAGTCTTTTATCTTTAAACTTTTGATACTGTGCAGTTAAATGTTTTTCTACTAGGAAATTATCAATGATTACAGAATATGGGGCATACATGATATGGATGACTTAAAATAACCTAATGGGGTGTTGAATTCCACCATAGTGTTTCCAAGGTTCATGAGGATTAGATCTACTTTACTACAAGGAGGAGATGCCTATGGTTGTTAGGTCAAAGCCCTTATTCGTTATTAGTATTGTAAAATATAGGTGTCTATACTCTTTTCAAACGGTCATGGAAGATATATGGGGGTAATATTGTTTAAGGGTGAAATACTAGGGATGTTAGATCCACCTAGAAAGTTATAGTGTGGATGATGTAATTCATAACCCATATTTTTATGTTAGTGAGTATGGGATGGAGCAGAAATATCAAGAATGACCTATAACACTCTGAGGAGATGGGTTCTTCCATGGTGTTACTAGGGATCATAATGATTGGGGTTCCTTCCCTATAAGAAGGTGACATGTCTAATTGGTAGTTCAAAGACCTTATGAATCAATAGCATGTTCAAAAATATATTTCCCTACCATTTTCTAAGGACCATGAAATATTTGTAAAGACTCAAGCATTTGGAAGATAAATTTGGGTATGGGAAGGAAAATATATCCAGGAAAAGTTATGGAACTCTAGAAAAATGTATCTCTTAAATTGTGAATATTGATCCTTGTTCCCTATGGTTTTGAGTCATGAGGTTTGGTCCCACAAAAGGTTTGAGAATGGAGTGTTTCATTCCCTCTTTGATAAAGGGTACAAAACATAGTAACATAAAGAAAAGGATGTTGAATATGCTTGGATATTCTAGTATGGGAATTGTAAATCATAGTCCAAAGTGATCAAGTCATGAGCATGGTGTAGGAAAATCATTTCAGTAATGGAACAAAACACAATGAGGTGCTGATTTCTACCACAGTTATGTCAGATATCAAAAGGATCAAAAAACCATTTTTGCAAAGTGATTCATTTGGTTAATGATTACAGACACATATGCAAGAGCCATAGGCATACATTCATAGTCAAACAAAGATTCCCTTGAAGTTGTGTATCTTTTTTCAAGGTCTATGGAAGTTTTATGGTGATAAGAGGTACTCAAATTATGAAGTGTGAGTTTTGTAAAGTGTAATATCCAAGAAGGGTTTGAGAACCCTAAAAGTTGTTTCGCTTCCTAACAAACATGTTCTCACAACAAGAAGATTTAGAAAATCATTAATCTAAATTTCTCCTTGACTAGAGGGTCTAGTAAGTATAGATTAGATTTTTATAAGTAAAAAATTGAGTACTATGATCATTATGCATTATTTATTTATTCCCTAATTTATTCCTAAACTTTGGAGATAAAGAGTTTAGATATTGAAGGATTGCCTTTTACTCAGGACTCTCTATACGGATTTTTTGCCTGAAAATTTGTGTGTCTCTTTTGCTAGCAGTTTAAGTTTTTTCTATTTGGAACATCAAGGTTTATAGTTTAAGGTTGTACATATTTGACCAAAGAGTATTCATATTAAGGTCATGTCTTACATGGACCTATCAGGAAGGGAATTTACACAATAGCCAAATTAGGATACCCAGGGTCAAGAGTACTCCAACATCATTCTAAGTGTTAGATGAAAATTTTATAAATCATGGATCAAGGTTCTCATGTTATGAGTAATTATATGGGACAATCATACCATGGATGGCCCAGAAAACCCTCAAGAGATGAGTTTTTCCATGGTGACTTCATGCTCACAAGGATCAAAAAGACATTCTTACAGATCCAAGATGTCTCTAGTTGGTAGGTATTATCCTTTATGAATCGATATCATGGTCAATAATAGTGATCTATTTTCTTTTCCAAATGTCATAAAAGGTTTTTAGAATCTAGAGGTACTCAAGACATGAAGTTTGATTTATGAATTAAGGTTCTTAAAAGATGTTGTAAGGACCTCGTACATTGGTTGACCTGGGTAAGGCTCTTATGGTCCATTGATAAGGGATGATGGTGGGTGATGGCCTACAAATTTTAACATTATATAGTGGGGATGTATATTTCATGAAATTATAATATCATGCAACCAAGACATTTTCCTTGTAGTTTAACTTCATGTAGTGAGGGCGTATTTTTTTCCTTGCAGTTTAACGTCGTGAGATAAGGACATGGGAACCAGTGTAAAAAATTATTCCAGATATATTACATGTGAAAGAAATACATACATAGATAGGAATCATACATAGGAAAAACGAGCTTGTATTAATTGACTCTTATGTAGTTGTGGGTGTATTTTTTCACTAGTTGTTGTAGCTGGAACCAAGATTGGGTTCTAGGCGTTACTGCATACCCTATAATGATATGAATAAATCCACACATAGTACTTGAATGGGAAACTCTCTGTGTAGGTTGGAACCATAATATAGGAAGCATTGTACCAATTGACTGTTATAGTTGGACCCATAATTAGAGATCTGAGTGTCACTATATGTCCTGCGATGACAAGAATCAATCCATATGTAGTTCTAGAATGGGAAACTCTTTATGAATGTATGACATGTACACAAAGAGGGGAATTTTTCTTTTCTTTTTTTTGTAGCTAGACCCATAATTATAGTTCCATGCATCACTACCTATCCTTTGATCAAAATAATCAAGTAACTTGTAGTTATTTAATGGAGATTTGTTGGGGGACCAAAACCAACAATAGAGGTCCTTTTGGGTGAGTTCTATAATAATGTGAAACTTTATGTCATGTAAGATACATCATTCGTGTAGTTTGACATCATGCAGCGAGGACTCATGGTGTACCTTTGGGGTCTTGCATTTAGGACCATGATAACATTGTCATGAGATGACATTCCTTATTTGTGTGGGGAATCCCTTACTAAAATTCCTAAACTTATTTGAGTTATACTGAGTGTGATAAACAAGGCCTAGAAAGAGTTCCTCTCACCATGTAGAGGAAATTAAGGATAAGACAAGGGCATTTTGTATCATTTGGTGGCTAGGAAAATATATAGGAAATAATAATCCCTAAATATCTCATTGGAATAAGAATAAACACATACATAGTTAAATAAAAGTTTTAGTTTAATTTCATGTAGTAAGTACATGAGCCATGTAGTTTAATTTCTTACAATAAGGACATGAGTGACTCAAAAAGAAAGAAGAGTAATGTTGCAGCTGGGCCCAAGAATGGAGGTATGGGCATTACTACATATCCTATTATTATAGGAATCAAGACACACATAGTTTTTTGAAACCATGTAGTTTAATGTCTTGTATAAAAGACAAGGGTCGCCCTATGTGAATGAAGATGAACATTGTGAATCTGTACAGTTTTATGTCATGCATTGAGGATTTTTTCCATACAGTTTAACATCATGAAGTAAGGAAAAAAGGAAATTTTGTAGTTTATAATATTACTACTGTGATAATATTTTTATAGTTTAACATCATTTGGTTTAGATGTTGTGTAGTTTAAGGTATTGTATCTTGTACTTATTTCATACAGTTTAACGTCATATGATTTGGATGAGAAACACTATTTAATTTAACATCTTTCATGTAGGTTTAACTCTATATAGTTTAATGTTGTGTGGTCAGGACATACTTCATACTGTTTAGCATCATGTGGTCAGGATGGGTGATACCCTATGGCATCTATGAAAAGTATTTTTTAAGAAACCTTTCATTGTTGGGGGTGTAAAATGCTCCCCGTCCATCATGGTCAATGAGTAGGATCCATTGTGATATACTTTGTGTATGATATAAGGACCTTACCATTTTGGTTTCATCTTCAGAGGTTTTTTGATAGGTATCATTGGGATTTTGAGAACCAAAACTAGTTCTCCTTGGAAGAATGAATGGAGGTGATCCTTTTTATTGAAGACTCATGCAATCCGATTATGATGGACTTCAAGGTTATGAAATGTAAAAAACCTATTCTCATCTAGCCACTCCAACTCATCAAGATGATTTTTTGATTTCTCATCATATAAGAGTTTCCCGCAAATGGTTATTTGAGGCAAGGAAAACTAGAATTCTATGAGAAACATTTCCATGGTTCTGTACACCAATGAATATGGATTTTCTTATGTTGAAATATCTATGGTGGTATGGTATGACCATAAAGCATGTACAAGCTTATCTAGCCAGAAATTCTTGTCCTTATTCACCATCTTCTGAAGTATATTTGACAGTGTCTTATTAAAGGCCATTATTTTCCTATTTTCCATCTCATGATAGCAGTATGAGTGATTGGACTTGATGTTGTAATCCTAGTAGAGTTTCTTCAACTCTGTAAAAAATAATTGGTGTCATTATCTCTCAATAATGTGTGATAGACTCCGAACATGGTGATGATATGGTACTTTATGACTTTGATGATATTATTCATCACGAATTTTTTTAGGGTTATTTCCTCAACACATTTGGAAAATAAGTTAGTAACAGTAAGGATATACTTGAACTTCTTAGTTATAGCTAGGGGATATGGCCCCATAGCATCCATTCCCCATAAAAATGGAGAGGAATATTTAGCTGTATATAGAAATTTCAGGGGTTGATGGATGAAGTTTTTGTGAACTTTGAATGCATGACATTTTCTACAAAATTCCACATAGTCCTATATCATGGTTTGATAGTAGTAACCCATCTTCCTAATTTTGTAAGAGAGTCTGGTCCTAGACTTAAGATCACCATAGGAGATCATATGAACTTCTTTCATGATGGCATGAATCTCTCTTTTTACTATGAATATGAAGAGGATTCTATCAAACCCTCACTTTTAGAGGGATTTATTCTCATTTGGACCATCCTATAGGGTAAAATTCACCACTCAGTGTTGAATATATTCTCTTCTAGCTCGGTCTCTTAGGAGAGTCCCATTTTGGAGATACTAAATTTTGGGCTTCATCCATCTAGGGGTGGATATTAGTTCATCATACTATGGGGAGCTGTTGACCTATTTTATTTCTTCTATCTCATATATAATGACCTATCATACCATCCTTTGGTGTGTGATTTAGAAGATTGCTTCCTCCTGATCTGGGTCGGCCAATACTATGGATATATTATCCAATGCATCTGCATGATCATTCTATGATCAGGGGATATGATGAAATGTGGGATGAAAATGGAATTTTTCCATTAGCCCCCTGACATATCTAGTTATAGAGTTTAATTCTTCCTTTTTAATGGAATATTCACCATTGATATTTTTTATCACTAGATGTAATAGCCTAGGACCACCTAGTCCATTACTTTTCCAAAATACGGCTCCACTGAAATGGTAGCACCGGTCATGGGGGCACCAGTTACGGTGGCACCGTGATGGTCGCACACCGGTCACGGTGGCACTGGTCACGGTGGTACCATGATGGTGACACCATGATGGTGACACTGTGATGGTGGCACCGTGAGGGTGCCACCATGATAGTGGCACTATAACGGTGGCACCATGTCCTCACTGAGCGGTCTTCATTCTTTTTCCAGTTTCTGACTTTTTCCTCTCCCACAACATATCTTTTAACATAAAGATGATTTAATTCCCCTTTCAAATCCATTTAAATCCCATAAATAATATCTAAAATACCCCAAGATTCGGGAAAACCTTAAACTTACCAAAACGTGTGGTTTTTCCTCGGTTTCACACCCTTTCCCTGTACCTACCAGTTCCTCCCCCGTTGCGCGTTTTTCCTCCATTTAAAAGAAACAGTTTAACACACAGCTGTTATGCCACCACCCTGATGGGAATAATTAAATAAGAATTAATCCCATCATGTGTAACCTACCAACCACAAAGGAAACCATGATCTTACTTTAAAGCGGTTCAAAATTCCTTATCCCGTAATAATAGAATCTCATCTTTATATCATGCTAGAGTTTCTTCCTTCCCCTTCTTGGCTGGATTTCTTTCTTCTCCCTGGTGTACTTGGATTCCCTCCTTCCCAAGGCTTGTGGTTCACCTATGATGTAGTTTTTCTACTCATCCTTGGAGTCCCTGGAGTTCCTCCCCTGCAAGTCGTGCATCCACAGTTCTTGGCGCGTGGAGAAGAACTTCGATCCTTGATCAACCGGGTAGGGATTTTCCTTCGTCTCTCATTACTGTGTATCATGCGGGGTGGGTACACTACTGTTTCTATGGGGGTTGATGAAACCAAACCTTAAAAAAGATAATAAAAATGCTTTTAAAGAATTAAGGTGGGTGTGATCGATGTTCTACTGTACTCTTTTATAATTTCTATATGTTGTGAACTATATGGGCTTATGCTCACTGAAAATCATGGCCTTTGGTGGTCTTTCCTTGCGCACTAATAAACCCTTGTCTTTGGTGATGATTGAATGGATTTAACATGGGAATTTGGTTAATCATGTAAACTCAGCCTATTAAATGAATGTCCAGTGAACAACAATCCTTGAGTGATCACCCCAGTTAACCAAACAGAAATAAGAAAACTTAGTGAATGATGTACTTGAGTCTGGAAACTTCCTTGCTCTGTCTTGGTGGCATGTCTGTTTGTTCTGTTCGATGCTTATGGGGTGACGTTGATGAGTATGGGATCCTCTGTTGTGGAATAGTTGTTGGTTGTGAATCTGAAGCTGTGTGGGGTTGTATCTCAAGGCTTGGTTTGGTTCTATTACTTTGAGGTATCTCACTAATCCCTTTGTTTTTTTGAATTTACAAGAGAACCGGGTGTGAATGATTAAATTGTTGTTTGGGTGTTTCTCTTTATCTGGCTTGTTCTTATTATTATTAGTTGCCCATTAGTGCATAATTAACCTAAATGGGATCACTTGAACATGAAAACAAGAATGGTTTAAATGGGGAACTGGTTTTGGGAATGAGTTGTGACTTGGTCGTGAGTGTTGTGCCTTCTTTTGTGAATGAATGGTAACTAGGGTGTTTGTGCTTAGGTTGGCTATGAAAACCCTAGTTTGGGATGAGTGCTTATTACCTATACATATATTTTTAGTTTTATGTTTCTTATTCACACCCCACCTGAGTTGAGCACTTAGTGTCGAACACCCCCATTTCATGGGGGAGGGTGTTTTTTTCCAACACTCTTATGAGTGGCTGGTTATTAGCTCCTTTTTTGATCCCTTTACCAAATAGCCCATGACTCTCCAGGCCGGCTATGATGGCCTGAGGTCCATTATAGCCCAAGATTTTTCAGGCAGGGTTGTTTTGGTGGTTGGCCTAGGTGTGTGCGGGCAGGTTGTTTCCCAAGAATCTTCGGGATGAGGCCCAGGTGTCTTCAGGCGTGGCAGTAGTTGTTCTAGCCTAGGTGTTTGCAATCATGCTTATGTATGGTGATTTTGTTATAGTTGTTTTCAGGCGGTATGTGTGGTTGTGGCCTAGGTGTTTGCGGTCGGGATATGTGGTTGTGGCCCAGGTGTGTGCGGGCGGGGTGTGACAGTGGGACTGTGGTGAGAATGGTGGGATTGGTTTGATGCATTGAATGTCTTCAATAACTAGTGGGAAAGTGGCATGGGGTACCCAAATATTGATGTGCTATTACTATACATTACTTGACTTGCATTATTTGGGGAGTGTGCCTTGGTGAGGCTTGGGTGGATAGTTTTCCTTTCTAGGTGCCTGGTTATCTCTTTTCTCATAGGGCATTAGAATACCTCCCCACTTGTGCACGAGAGTCCTTGGTTTTTCCTACTGAGTATACTTGTATGCTCAATATACATATATAAAACTACTTTTATATTTCTAGGAGGCCTTTAGGGATCATACGGGGTCGTACTGGCTCGGACGTTGGGATAGTTGTTGTTGTTGTTTTTCTTTTCTTTGGTACTTTACCTTTGTAGTATCCTTTTACTTTGTGGTATTTACTTTTTTAACATGCATATGGGGAAGGTTTTATTTGGATTTACTTTTACCCCTAGTTTTGGTATTGTTGGGTTTTACTATCTTATCTCCTGATCCTATTATAGAGAAAAGGGTATTGCCTTCCATCTTGTGTGTGATTATATACCCTCGGTGCTAGTCGCCACTCCAAGACCTATTGAATGCGGGTCTCGGGGGTCATTATCTCTCCTTCAACTTGAAGAAGGAAGGGTCTGGCAATCTGTTGTCCCTTATCTCATCTTGGTGAAGGCGGGTCGTGATAGAATGGTATCAAAGGGTAGGTCAAGAGATAGGATGGAGTCTGGGGTTAGGCACAGTGAGGATTGCATGGGATGGTATGGAAATAGTGTTGGTTGATCTAGGCGCGTGAAATAGGCTAGGGAATATGGGCTAGGACATGGGATTTTAGGGCCCCCCATGATCTGATGCAAGGACTCTAGGCCTACCTAATGACCAAGTAAGGATACAATGATTGTAGGGTAGAGACCCTAGGAAAGGTACATGCATCATTTTGACTTGATTTCTTATGTTTTATTTGTATTTTGAGGATTTAAAATGAATAATAAGTCTAATAAAATTAAAGAACAATATTCTACACCACTCAGGATTAGGCATTCCTTGTTTACCTTGTAGCTATGTCACTTGGGAGATGACCACGAGTAGTGTGGGCGATCGAGGATCAGGAGGTTGACTTGGATGATCGGTAGAGGGATGACTGAGAGGAAAAGGATGATCACTGGAAGAGGACGCTTCATTCATTTCAGCGGCAGACCCTCGGGAAGTATGAGGGTAGCATCTCAGACATGGAGACAGAGAGCTGGCTAGAGGAGCTGGTGATAGCTTTCAGCTTGATTCGGGCTCTGACGGAGTAATATGTTCCTCTGGCTATAAGCCAGATACATGGAGCAGTGCATCAGTGGTGGACTCTATATCTTGGGGAGAAGAGGGAGGCTGAGGTGATGTGGACTGACTTCGAGAAGGAGTTCCGGGAGGAATTCCTCTCTTCCACGATGAATACTGAGAAGAGGCAGGAACTACTCTCCATCCAGCAAGGGAGTATGTCAGTGAGAGAGTTGGGGATCAAGTTCAAGGATATCCTTCGCTTTTCTCCCGACCTCTTTCCAGATGAGGAGTCTTAGGCGAGACATTTAGAGGACGCACTTCGACCTTCTCTCCATTATGTTGTTACTCCCTTATCCCTACCGATGTACTTGGAGGTCTAGAAGAAGGCTGAAGTGGTGGAAAGGATGCACACACTGGGAGGTGTATCATGAGAGGGAATCCAGTTGGGCTTGTCGAAGGGGAAAACTGTCAGCAGCAGGCCTCCAGCGTCAGGGCCCTCTAGGTTTAAACCAGTAGGAAGCAGGCCTCAGCAGTTCCAGTTCCGATCTCCCAGCCCTCACCCTTTCCTTTCAGGCCCAGGGCCGATATTATTCATCTGTGGAAGCCATGGGCACCTTTGGAATCAGTGCCCAGATAGAGTACAGTACAGTGGGTGTGGGCAGGTTCAGCGCCCACCTCAGTAGCAGCAGTTTCCAGCTAGGACCTTTCAGCAGTAGCAGCAGGGGTAGCAATCTATCGCCCCTCTGAGACTAGATGTGGTAAGAAGAGGCCGACCCCAGGGTGCCCCTCAGGGACCTCAACCAAGGAGTGGTCGGGGAGGCAGTCGATAGCCGAGAGGTAGAGGAGCTGGGTGTGGATAGTTACACGCCGTAGAGGAAGCAGTTCCACCAGGGCTAGAAGTCGTTCAAGGTACGATCACCTTGTTTAGTACTCTTTCATATGCCTTGTTCGATACAGGAGCTTCGCACTCCTTTGTTGAACCCAGTATGGCCAGTGCTCTGGGTTTAGATGTTGAGATACTTCCAGTACCCCTGGTGCTGATCACACCAGTCGGAGGTCAGACCAACTTGTTTTATGTTTTCTGAGGGTGTAAACTGATGATAGGGCCACATCAGTCTATCAAAGATCTTCTACTGTTGTAGATACATCCATATGATGTCATCCTAGGCATTGAATGTTTTTTCTCTGTATGTTCCTTCATTGAATGCTTCCAAGTAAGGGTCGTGTTTTCAGATTTGGGCGGCTAACGTGTAACTTTCATCGGCGAGCGGGGTTGCCAGAAAAGCAGTAGGCGAGAGGAGCCCCTCCTTTCCTTGTTATCTGAACTATCAGTGGAGTCAGTGGATGCAGAAATGGTGGAATTCCCAAGGATCGTTAGTGAGTTTATAGACTTCTTCCCTGAGGATGTGGCAACTCTACCCCCTCGACGTGATGTTGAGTTCAGGATAGACTTTCAACCTGGTGCCCGTCCGATTTCGATGACTCCCTATCGGATGGCACCTTCCAAGTTATAGGAGTTGCGGATTCAGATTTATGATCTGATGAAGAAGGATTTTGTTCGACCAAGTGCATCACCATGGGGTGCTCTAGTCTTATTTTCAAAGAAGGAAGATTGTGGTCTCAGGCTGTGCATAGACTACCAGAGACTGAATCAGGTAATGGTCAAGAACCATTACCCTCTCCCGAGGATAGACGACCTTTTCAACAAGTTAAAAGGGGCAGGGTGGTTCTCCAATATTGACCTGCAGTCAGTATATCACCAGCTGAGGGTGAAGGAGGGTGACATCTCAAATACTGCCTTCATATGAAGATATGGTAACTTTGAGTTTGTGGTCATTCCGTTCGGCGTTACGAATGCTCCAGCTGTGTTCATGGGGCTCATGAACTCCGTCTTCTGGGAATACCTGAATCAGTTCATAGTCGTGTTTATTGACGACATCCTGATCTTCTCAAGATCAAAGGAGGATCATGCTGAGCACCTGAGAATGGTTTTAGAGGTCCTCTGATAGCACTAACTCTATAGGAAGTTGTCCAAGTGAAAGTTCTGGATGCGAGAAGTGAACTTACTTGGGCACGTGGTGTCTGAGTAGGGAATAGAATTTGACCCATAAAAGTTCAAGGCTATTGTTTCTTGGGCAGCACCCAAGAACATGGAAGAGGTTCGTAGTTTCCTTGGACTGGCAGGTTACTACCCGAGGTTCATACCCATCTTCTCCCAAGTTACAGCACCTTTAACAGCTTTGACCAAGAAGGACTAGGCTTTCGTGTGGAATGGGAAGTGCCAGACATCCTTTAGCTATCTGAAGGAGAAGTTGGTAAGTGCCCCAGTGCTGAGTTTTCCAAAAGAAGGGGTGTCGTATGAGGTGTTATTTGATGCTTCAGAACAAGGCCTTAGGTGTGTTATGATGCAACGACAAGGGGTGATCTCTTATGGGTCTATATAGTTACGTCCCCATGAGCATAATTATGCCACCCACAATCTGGAGCTTGCGGTGGTCGAGTTTGCACTAAATTTGTGGTGGCATTACCTCATCAGGGAGCGCTTCGTGGTCTTCACGAATCCCAAAACCTTAAAGTATATATTCTCCTAGTGGGACCTGAACTTATGGCAGTGAATGTGGATGGAGTTCCTTCAATACTACAACTTTGAGATTTTCTACACCTCAGGAAAAGGGAATGTGGTGGTCGATTCCTTGATCAGGAAGTCGCAGAAGGATGCGGTTCGAGAGTCAGCAGATGCTTGGAAGGCGATGGAGGAGTTGGCTGCCCTGCACCTGGATGCGAGGATGGATGGTGGTAGAGGTTATCTGTATCATATGACAGTGCAGTCTTCTCTACTATGGCAGGTGGAGGAGTCTCAATGGGGTGACATATAGAGTGAAGTGATGGGTGACTGGGTTAACCAAGGCGATGCTCCGGAAGGGTGGATAGAGGATATCAGAATTGGATTCTTTTTCGAGGGAAGTTTTTTGTTCTAGAGGCGATGCACGAGAGGGTTCTCAGTGAGTTCCACAACTCACCCCAAGCAGTGCACCTGGGAGTTTCCAAGATGTAAAAGAGTCTGAGGAGTCAGTTTTGGTGGCTCGGGGTAAAGAGGGCGGTGGAAGAGTTTGTGGCCAAGTGCCTAGTGTGTCAGCAGGTGAAGGCTGAACACCATGTTCCAGGTGGTCTGTTGCAACCTTTAGATATCCCCGAATAGAAGTGGGAAGACATCTCGATGGATTTCGTCACAGGACTACCCAAGGTTCAAGGAGGCTATGATGCTATCTGGGTAGTGGTGGACCGGTTGAGGAAATCGGCTCACTTTCTGGCGATCAAGGAGTCGGGTGCATTGGATGCCTTAGCACGAAGGTACGTGGATGAGGTGGTGAGGTTTCATGGAGTTCTGAGGTCCATAGTATCAGATAGGGATGCACGGTTTACCTCATGAATCTGGAGAGGATTGCAACATGCTTTTGGCACCCATCTACGTCTTAGCACTGCTTTCCATCCCCAGATAGATGGACAAACAGAGTGCACCATCCAGACATTGGAGGATATGTTACGAGCATGTATTTTGGACTTTGGGGATCATGGGTCCAACATTTTCCTCTGGTAGAGTTTGCCTACAATAATAGTTATCACTCTACCATTTGCATGGCTCTGTTTGAAACATTGTACGGAAGACCATGTCGCTCACCCGTGTTCTGGATCGAGGTTGGGGAAACAGGTGTTCTTGGCCCAAAAGTGGTGCAGAGCACGATGGAGAAGGTTCATCTTAAATGGGAGAGGATGAAGACGGATCAGGACCGGCAGAATTCATATGCTGATAATAGGAGGAGACCCTTAGAGTTCGAGGTCAGGGACCACATATTCTTGAAGGTCTCCCCTCGGCGTGGACAACGGAGGTTCGGCAGGGGGAGCAAGTTTTCTACAAGGTTCATCAAACCCTTTGAAGTGTTATGGAGGGCCGAAGAAGTGTCTTATCAGCTAGTGTTACCATTGACGCTACTGAGAATACATGACATCTTCCATGTGTCACAACTCCAACGATATCTACACGATGATTCACATGTCCTCGACTAGGGAAAGATGGACATCGAGGCCAACGTGACTTTTGTGGAAAGACCAATGAGGATTGAGAATTGTGAGGATAAGGTGCTCTGTGGATGGACCATTCCTTTGGTTCGTGTGTTGTGGAGGCATGGCGGGCTCGAGGAAAGTACCTGAGAATGGGAGACGCAGATGCGCGCCCAGTACCCAGAGCTGTTTTGAGTTTTGTTCTATTTTATTTTTACTTGTGATGGAACACTTTACTTTGTTAACTATGGAACGTGTGGTTTTCCTTGTTCTATGGATGTGTGTAAAGAATCCTGACTATGGGGAGGGGAGGACCTGATCCCTAATCAAGACGCATTAAAGTGGATGCGATTAAACCTGTGCGGGTGATTCAGTGCCACCCAAAGTGAATAGTATCTTGACACGGAGGAAGAAACTCCCCAACCCATATGAATGGACAGTTTGACCTTCGAATTTTGTATGGTTTCTTGAGGGAGAGGTGTTCCTAGATATTGATGAGGTTCACTCCTGAGAGGTATCTTTCGAGGTGATTGTTTGGAACCCCCTCTTTTCTTTGGGTTTAGTTTCGATTCTCAAGGGCGATAATGGTTTGATAGGTATCTGATGTAATGTCATGGGCCCACCTGGTCCATTACTTTTCCAAAACACAGCTCCACTGAAACAGTGGCACCGGTCATGGGGGCACCGGTTATGGTGGCACCGGTCATGAGGGCACTAGTTACGGTGGCACCATGACGGTGGCACCGGTAACGGTGGCACCAGTAACGGTGGCACAGTGAGGGTGGCATTGTGTCCTCATCGAGCGGTCTTTGTTCTTTTTCCAGTTTCCAACTTTTTCCGCTCCCGCAACATATATTTTATTGTAAAGATGATTTAATTTCCATTTCAAATCCATTTAAAGCCCATAAATAATATCTAAAATCCCCCAAGAGTCAGGAAAACCTTAAACTTACCAAAATGTGTAGTTTTTCCTTGGTGTCACACCCTTTCCCTGTACCTACCAGTTCCGCCCCTGTTACACATTTTTCCTCCATTTAAAAGAAACGGTTTAACACACAGTTGTTATGCCACCCCCCCTGATGGAAATAATTAAATAAGAATTAATACCATCGTGTGTAACCTCCCAACTGCAAAGGAAACCACGATCTGACTTTAAAGCGGTTCAAAATTCCTTATCCCTTAACAATATAATCTCATCTTTATATCACGCTAGAGTTTCTTCCTTCCCCTTCTTGGCTGGATTTCTTTCTTCTCCCTGGTGCGCTTGGAGTCCCTCCTTCCTGAGGCTTGTGGTGCACCTGTGCTGGAGTTTTTTTTCTCATCCTTGGAGTCCCCAGAGTTCCTCCCCTGCAAGTTGTGCATCCCCAGTTCTTGGCACGTAGAGAAGAACTTCGATCCTTGATCAACCAGGTAGGGATTTTCCTTCATCTCTCCTTACTGTGTATCATGCTGGGTGGGTACGCTACTGTTTCTGTGGGGGTGGATGAAACCAAACCTTAACAAATATAATAAAAAGGCTTTTAAATAATGAAGGGGGTGTGATCGATGTTATGTTGTACTCTTTTATAATTTATATATTTTGTGAACTGTATAGGCTTATAATCACTGAAAATCATGTTTGTTGGTGGTCTTTCCTTACGCACTAATGAACCCTTGTCTTATGTGATGATTGAATGGATCCAACATGGGAATTTGGTTAATCACGTAAACTCGTCTGATTAAATGAATGTACATTGAACAAAAATCATTGAGTGATCACCCCGGTTAACCAAACAGAAAGAATAAAACTCAATGAATGATGTACTTGAGTCTGGAAACTTCCTTGCTCTGTCTTGGTGGCATGTCTGTTTTTTCTATTCAATGATTATGGGGTGACGTGGATGAGGATGGGATCCTCTATTGTGGCGTGGTTGTTGGTTGTGAATATGATGCTGTGTGGGGCTGTATCTCGAGGATTTGTTTGGTCCAGTACTTTTAGGGATCTCACCGATCCCTTTGTTGTTGTGACTTTACAAGAGAACCGGGTGTGAATGCTTAAATTGGTGTTTGGGTGTTTCTCTTTCTCTGGATTGTGGTTATTCCTGTTAGTTATCTAGTAGTGTAGAATTCACCTAAATGGGATCACTTGAACATGAAAACAATAATGGTTTAAATGGGTAATTGGTTTTGGGAATGAGTTGTGACTTGGCTGTGAGTGTTGTGCCTTCTTTTATGAATGAATATTAATGAGGGTATTTGTGCTTAGGTTGTCTTTGGAAACCCTAGGTTGGGATGATTTCTTGTTACCTATACATATATTTGTAGTTTTATGTTTCTTATTCATGCTCCATCCAAGTTGAGCACTTAGTGCCGAACACCCCCATTTCTTGGGGGGTGTTTTTTTTCAACACTCTTATGAGTGGCTGGTTATTAGATCCTTTTCTGCTCCCTTTCCCAAATATCCCAGGACTCTCTGGGTAGGCTGTGACGATTTGATTTCCATTATAGCCCAAGATTCTTCAGGAAGGGTAGTTTTGGGGGTTGGCCTAGGTGTGTGCGGGCAGGTTGTTTCCCAAGAATCTTCGAGATGAGGACCATGTGTCTTCGGGAATGGCAGTAGTTGTTATGGCTTAGGTGTTTGTGGGCGTGGTTACGTATGGTGATTTTGGCCTAGGTTTTTGCAGGCAGGATGTGTGGTTGTGGCTTAGGTGTTTGCAGGCGGGATGTGTGGTTGTGGCCCAGGTGTGTGTGGGCAGGGTGTGATAGTGCGACTACGGTGAGAATGGTAGGATTAGTTCGATGCATAGGATGTCTTCAATAACTAGTGGAAAAGTGGCACAGGGTACCCAAATATCGATGTGCTATTACTATACATTACTTGACTTGTGTTATTTGGGGAGTGTGCATTGGTGAGGCTTGGGTGGATAGTTTTCCTTGCTAGGTGATTGGTTATCTCTTTTCTCACAGGGCATTAGAATGCCTCCCCACTTGTGCATGAGAGTCCATGGTTTTTCCTACTGAGTATACTTGTATGCTCACCCTACGTATATAAAACTGCTTTTAGGTTTCTAGGAGGACTTCGGGGATCGTGCAGGGTCATACTAGCTCAGACGTTGGGACAGTTGCAGTTTCTATTTTTCTTTTCTTTGGTACTTTACCTTTGTAGTCTCCTTATAATTTGTGGTATTTACTTTTGTAACATACATATGGGGACGTTTTTCTTTGGATTTAATTTTACCCCCATTTTTGGTGTTGTTGGGTTTTACTATCTTATCTCCCGATCCTATTAAAGAAAAAAAGGGTAATTCCTTCCATCTTGTGTGTTATTCTATACCCTTGGTGCTAGTCACCACTCTAGGACATATTGTTGGAAGGTCTCGGGGGTCATTATCTCTCCTTCAACTTGAAGAAGGACGGTTCTTGCAATCTACTATCCCTTCTCTCATCTTGGTGAAGGCGGGTCGTGACACTAGATTTGAGTCACCATTGAGGATTAGGTAGGCCATCTTCAGTTGTAGGGATAGTTCCAAACCAGTGATAAGAGCTTGGAAATCAACCTCCATATTTATGAAGCCTTTGGAAAGTGAGATTTAATATAGAAAAACTATTTTGTTTGGAGAGAAAAACACAATCCCCAAGACAACCCGATTGATTTTTGGGTTTTCCACCCTTTTTGTTGACAATAATTTAAGAGGAGATTCCAAAATACATCTCCCATGTCCAAGGAGTTTCATGGACATATAACACCTCCTCATCTGAAAGTTTGGTGTCCACTAATGTACTTTTTAGGGTGGGATGTTCAACAAGGAAATAAGCCAAGGATTTTCCTTTCACTGCCTTCAATGACATGAACTAGATTTCATACTGTTATAGAATGACCTCCCATTGGGCCCATAGTCCATTAAATATAGGACGACCAATGATTTACTTGAGTGGATCAATACAAGAGATCAAGTGTAATTAGTGGTGTTTCAAGTAATGACTTATCTTTTTCACTATCAAATTGAGTTATAGGAAGTTATTTTCAACATCTGAGTATCGGGTCTCAATACCTAGCATCATTTGGATGAGGTAATATAGACTGGTCTCATTTTCAGCATTGTTCTTCCATGTTAGGATAACACAAATTTATCATTCCCTAGAGGCCACATATATGATGAGTGGCTTCCCTTCCACTGGTGGTATCAGGATCAGTGGGTATAGAAGATAATAATTGAGACTCTCAAAGGCTTTTTGGTAGTAATAATCCCATTGGTAGGTGATTCCCTTATTTATTATCTTAGGGAACGGGAGAGATTTTCCAGCCATGTCAACTATGAAATGCCTAATGTAGTAAATTTTTCCTTGGATCCCCCTTAGTTCTTTGATATTTCTGGGGGTGATATTGCTAAAACAGAACTAGTATTTTATGGGTCAACCTCAATACCATAATAGTATACCACAAAGCCAAGTAAATTTCTTGACATTACCCCTAAAGTGAATTTCAATGGATTCATCTTCATAATGTGTTTTCAAATATTTTTGAAGACTTTTTGAAGATCTGTGAAGTGATCACATCACTGTTGAGATTTGACCACTAAGATGTTGACATAACATTCACCTATTCATTCCAAGAAGGTCTTAAAGATGTGATGCATGGATAATTGGTTTGTATCACCAATTTTATTTAATCTAAAGGGCATGACCTGATAGAAAAAATACCCTAAGGTTCTCTAAAGATAGAGGATTCCTCATATTTAGGGGATATCTTTATCAGATTGTACCCTCAATACCCATCCATGAAGTAAAGGGCTTAGATGAAAGTAGTTGAATCAATTAAGAGTTCTATGATCATCAATGAGAATCAATCCTTTGGTAAATGTCGATTAAGTTCTCTAAAATCAATGAAAAACCTAATCTTCCCATTCTTCTTTTTGATAGGCACAATATTGGTTATTCATATTTGGTATTTTACTTCTTGAACAAAGTTGGATTTGATAATTTTTTCAAATTATACCTCTAAATTTGTAGAATGAGAGGGGTAAATCCTCTTAGATTCTTTCTTGAAGTCTCAATGATCATCAGACAAGATGAGATGGTGCATAACCACATTTGGATTTAGTCTGGACATTTCTGTATAATTCCAAGCAAACACAAATCATTGTTTCCTTAAAAATTAAATGTACATCTCTTGATCCTTGAGATGGATGGAATCACTAATAAAATGTATATCATGGGTATTCCTTTATTCCCATATTCAATTACCTGAGATAATCAATGGTTGTGGAGATTCCTTCCTTGAATGCAGAAGGGGCATTCCTAAGGTCATTATTGTATTCTCCTACCTATGAGTATATGGAGAAATTTTTAGGAAAATTCAGAAATCTGAGGGAATCTTTTTTATTATCATAGTGATAAGGGTCATGAGAAAATAAATTATCATCCCTTATTTTCTAAGTTGTTGTAGAGAGATTTTGGAGCTAACTTTATTTTACACTATCATCAGGGACAGACAGAGCATGAACATATGGGATCTAGTTTATTTCCTCAACTAGATTTATGGGGAGAACATAATCGTTGTCCAGAACACTATAGGGATTTTTAGGTGTGGTCCCTAAGCCATTGGGGGATGATATCTACTTATTTTCATCCACAATTTGTTTCTATACTTCACTTTTGTAGAAGTGTGCTTCAACATATGTGGCTTTGCATGACTCGAAGGGGGCATTATCACCATGTAGTATGATGACCTTTACATCAGTGGGTTATTTCAAACACTGATGTAATGTTGAAGGTACTACCACATGGCTATGAATCCAAGGCCTTCCAAGTAGGACATCATATGTAGTGTCTTTCTGGATAACCATGAACTCATCGTTAGATGTGAGATCCCTATACTGATATTTTAGCTTGATCTTCCCAAGAGGTCTTTACTCATTCTTATCAAACCCTTGAATGGTCAAATTTGTGAGATATAGGTATCCTTCCCTATATCCAAAACATCAAAGGGTTTGAGTAGGGATGAGGTTGATCCCACGACCATTTTTAACTATATATCTTCATATTTCAACATTATTTAGTCTGCCTAAAACATATAGGGGGCATATGTGTCCTTAGATGACCTCTTACTGATCATGATCTGTGAATGAGATGGAGAAATGGAATTTTGAGGGAGTAGTCTTCACTCGATATACCTCGACTACAATGAATTTTATCATAAATTCCTATGGGATTTGGAGGGATTCAATGAGATCATATCTAAGTTCTTTTGAAAGATGGAGAACATCCAAAATCGAGAACTTGGCTGGGACAACTGCCAGATATTTTATAATGTTGTAATTTTTTATAAGAGTTCGGTACTTCCCAAGGTTGGTTTTATCCTTGTTATGTGGTTCCAAAGATGAATAATTCAAGTTGGATGGTCCCGGTGCTTGTGTAGATGTTTAGGGAACATATTCTACCAATGTTTTAGATCATGACGACCTTCCCCACTATCAGGTTTGACTGGAAAATCACTCCCCTATCAATCAATAATGTAATATTACTAGACTTGAATGGATACTATAGGGTTATAGGAAACCTTTGTATTTATTTTGGTCCTGATGGAGTGATTTAACTTGGTTATTAGCTTCATATGTGTCATATTTGGTAACATAGTTGAAATATTGGGTTCGTTCGTGCTCGTGTTGTCCTATATATCCTCAACTCTTGAGTCTTTGGCCTCTTACTCCCTGGTCATGTATGGGGAACTCATACTAGAACTAATATTCATCATCATAGAAGGTTTATTCCAATTTTATTACATCAACAAAACCAATTATGTGATCTTTGTCCAGTGAGGGTTCTTTTTGGTTGGGTGGTGCCCATGCTTCGTATGTTGGAGGGATGAAATCTGCAAGAGTCAGAGTTTTCATAAGAGATGAAAATAACTCTTCATATTTAATCTCTTCCTATTTCTAATGGATGCATTCACCTATTTAAGGAATATCCATTCACCTCCCTAGGAAGCAAGGATTTTATGGGTCTTTGAAGCTATGCTCTTAGGGTAGAATGAGCTTGGTCAACTATTTTTTGAGTCATCTATTTTTCAAACTTCCACCCACAAATGGATGGAACTTTTTTAAAATCACATTATTCTTGTGACTAGGGGATAGTTATCTGGGCCACTTGTGATGGGGAGTCCTCCAACATCACATATCCAAAATCAACCATGATTTAGAGGACATATTTGAAGATGAAGCAATCCTAGATACTATGACCCAACCTCCAATGGAAAGGGTGGTATTCAATATGGTCAGTGAGGTTGAACACATTGGGCTTCAAGGGTTTTGGAATCTTGAGTAGGTTATTGTCTATGGCTATAAGGAAATAACCAGGGACTTTTTCATTTTGGGAGGATTATGATTTTTTCATTCATTCCTCAAATCCTAGGTGACCCTGATATACTTTTTGTTTAGGCCAAGGGTGAGTTTGTCATTGTTTACACTCGATAAGAGGTGTTGGTTGGTTTGGAAAATTCATGGATACTTTAATATAATTGGTTCTAGTTTGTGGGTAATAGTGGCAGTTTCTGCCTTTCTAAGCCTTTTCCCCTCTGATGAGGGATTGGGTTAAGACTTAGCTTGGGTCTACTAAATGTTATATTCCAAGAATTGTTCCATTTCTAAAAACTCACATAATCTGCTTGGATACTTCATTGGGATCAGAGGTATCTACAATTCATTCTATAGATTTTTATCACAGAGTTCTAGTAATTATTCTTGTGAGAGAGGGATGCTGAGTGAATAGGTTAAACCTCTCTATATGGATATGAATTTAGACACCATGTCATTTTAATGTTGACTGCAGTTCATTAGGTTGACGACTTTAATTTTCCTTAGTGTGGATCTGAACTGGTAAAGGAATTGATGATGAAGGTATTCCTATCCTAAAACTGATCCTACTAGAATTATGATGTACCAAAAAAAGGCAGAACCTATCATAGTCTGTATAAAACACCTCATCTTGGTTTCCTCCTATTGATCTGGAGGGAACATCATTAGACAACATTGGGATACAAAGTGTGTGGGTTGATGTTATTGGTCTCATGCATCATCAAAGGTGGGGAAGGTAGGATTTCTGAAATTGGGTGGGAAAAAGGTATTATTCACCCATTCGGGATATATATTCCTTTTAGGTTTCACAAGTGTGTGCCACCATTCTATGGCTTCTATTCAAGTATCCAAGGACTCGATGATGTTGATTAGTTTCATAGATACTAATGTCTAAGCTACCACCTTTATATAGGGATCTAGTGGGGATTGAGGAGGTGGCCCCATTTTTGTCTCCTACTAATTCTTTATCCATCCTAATACTGAATGATTTCCCTAGTGAGGGAGATGCAGTTGACATAATGGAGGGATGTTGTGGTCATTTTCAAATTCCTCATTTATGTAGACCAGATTCTTGGATCTATAGTTGATATGGAACTTAAATACTTCTCTTTTAGGTGGATCATATCTTTCTAGATATATTGGAGGAAGAATATTCACCTCATACTAAAGGAGATTCCCAGTAGGAATATTTACCTAGAGTAGCTCTTTTTTAATTTGTTTAAGAGTTTGTATTTCATTCTCACATCATGAAAAATGTTCCTCTATGGAATTATTTTTAGTTCTTATAGGTGATGATTGGGATGTAGCCACACCTTTTCGTTAATCTTTGGTAGTGTTCCTCTATAGAGTTGGTGTCTCTCTATTCGAAGGTGATAACTTTTGGATCCTCTAGTTATGGATGCATGCAGCCTCAGTTGGTGCATCCAAATCACCTTCCTCTCTGGGTATATTTTCCTATTGTGTCCCTATGTATTTGTGTATTGATCCACATTATTTTTTTTGTTGACTATGATAAAATTCATAGAGGTATATTGGTCGATAGTAGTTTTCGCATTGCACTCAACACAACAGGATGATTCTGAACTACCTGCACTAGGGTAATTTCTCAAAACCTTGTCTATATTGAGAGATTTTTTATTATGACCCTAGAAAAGTTTGATTTCCTTCTCTGTAAATTCCTTCTATATTGGTCTATGAGCAGTGACCTTGAGGGAGTTTCCAATTTTTATTTCTGAATGGGCCCCAATTAGCAGAGGTTTGTTGTGTGGAAGGAGGAACAGATGGGATGTTAACCATCGATATTTACCTCCCAACCTGGAGAAGACTAATTCCCTCTATGGTGATGATAGTGATGAAAATTCTCCCAAACCTGTGGGCTAGGTCCTATTTAGGGGGTCATTGGAATTTTTTTATCCTATTTTTTTGGGATATGATAAGTTTGGACAAGAATTTTATGACTCCCAGGATAGACATTGAGAAATAAATTCCCCCAACTCAGTGGGCTGAGGCTGATCTGTAACCTTCCTTCATTTTATAAATACTCTCTTATGGGATTATGAACTTGGTGATGGCGATTGAGATATAAGTGACCCTAGCCCATTGGGATTGTTTTTTTATATATATCATTGATATGTTATGTATCCTCTTAGGGATCAATGATTCAAGGGGTGGAGGTGGTGGTAGATATTCCCTTAGCCTAGTGGGATAGATCTGCTCATGGGCGGATACTATTATGACCACTTTGATTAGGCGTAGCTATGATCATGAAGGATTTGGACATAATGGCATCCCATGATGATAGTCATTCCTTATGGGAAGTTGTATAGCTAGTTTCAACTTCGAATTCCAGGTCTGAAATGCATTCACATTTCTTAGAGAGTCCTAGTTTAAAGATCTTTTGGATATCCTCACCATCTTTTCATGATTTATTAGAATCATGGAAGTGGGGGAATTTCATTGTAGTGACCATCTAGCTCGAGAGTTTCCCATTACCCTTATTTTTATGGATTTTATGACATTATAGGACACCATATCTGAGGAATTATAATTTTCTAGGGGTGTAGTAAAGTGAAACAATCCATAATATCCCCATCGTTGAATATTTATTAATGGATAGGCTTAAGAGATTATTTTTTTAAGAGTTTTGATGCAATGGTGTTAATCTTATTGTAGATTTTCACTATGATTTTGCATTTTTTTCTCCTAATCCATAGAGATAGTATCTTGGTCTAGCTGACAATAGAGTATCTTGATGGTTTGATGGTGACCCTCATATCTTGGATAAGGAAGGTGTCTAGCCTTCAATTTCTAATGAGTTTCCCACATATTTTGGTGTATTTAAGGCATGAACTCCTTCTCTATCTCATCTAAGATATCATAGTTAGAAGTATCAAGGGTCCAGAACATGGCAGGGAGGTTTTTTCTAGATAACTCTCTCTATATATCAATGTTGGATTCATCTTCATTGGACTTACATGACTCCATTTGGTCAGACCATAGAAGGTGCTTCTTGGGGTTTCCTACTAACTGAAGTGGAGTGCTTATAGTATTTTATGGGTAACTATATTTGTTTGACCCTGATGTTTTGGGAAGATATCTATACGAAGGTGTATGAGTTTTTATCACCTCTTTATATGAAGACTCTGGGAAAGGGAAGGATTTTCTTACCTGTGGGATATATCACCATGGGGAGGTTGACCATGGATGATGTCAAGAGTAGAGTCCCTACAATCCATATCCATACTACCATTAGGAGGACTATCATGGTAAATATCACCTTCTACTTTGGTTAAAGAGTTGATAGACCCTTGGGGTGTTTAGAATGTATATCAAATAGGATCAAGGACACTGGCATTGAGAAGTTTAGGGATGTGAGCCTCATTCTGTGTTGTGTCCGGAATATGCTGACCTACCTTTTGAGATTGTGCAGGGATATGATCATGTTTTATGATGGTTTTTAGAAAATATTGATCATTTTATGGTGATATGGTAATATAATCCCATTTCATAGAAGCTTTTGGAATATGCCAATGAGTTTATTCCTTAATGGAAGAAATATGAGCCTTCCTTGAGGCATGTGATATTCTCACTCGGTGATCCTCGGTCAGAATGGGATTATGATCATGTTCTTAATAAATTAGAGTATTCCAATGCTCTTTTTTCAAAGGAAAGTGAGTCTTTACCTAGGCATGTTCCTCTATCACTTGTTGAGCCCCGGTTGGAATGGAAATATGATCCCAATAAAAATATTCATTACCCACCAGTATATGATGAAGAACCTAAAGAATGGAAAAAAGGTATATGAGCCTCCTCCTTTATAGACTCAGAAGGATGTTAGAGTAGTCATTTATCAGTGGAAGTAGGGATATGATCCTATATTTCTTGATCTGATGGAATATTATAGGCAGCTTCACTGATAGGGATATGAGCCTATCCCAAGGCATATTCCACTCTCACTTGGTGAGCCCCATCTAGTATGGGGATATGAGCCTAATGCTGGGACATTTAAGTATACCTCATGTATTCTTCTATGCGAATATGATTTTATCCTGAGTCACATACCACTCTCAATTGGTTATCACCATTTAGAATAGGGATATGAGCTTGATCCTAGGCCTTTGTAATATGCCACATGACTTTTTCAATAGACATGTTCCCATATCCTAAGACATATTCTGCTCTCACCTGGTGATCCCAAGTTGGAATTAGAATATGTTCCTATTTTCGTGCCTCATCCTTTACCAAAATATGCTGATAATTCTCTTGGATGGGAGTAAGAATACAATATTTCTCCAAAGAAATAGCATATTCATATTGAACAGAGTATTGTGCTACCATGGTTGTAGGGGTATGAATTTTCACCTATCCTTATATCTGTACCAGTGTCAGAATATTATAAAAAAGTTATTTAGCTATTTATAATATGTAGTGACACTTTAGAAAAGTGTTCATAGGAATTTAAGTCAACACATTTTATGTCTCTACTATATAATTATAGATATCTTTAATTGAAGTGGGAATATGATCTCACTTCTTTCCTCCTTGTTCCACTGGAATATGTCGATGTACTTTATGCATGGCGGTAGGGATATGTGCCTCCCTCCATGCCTAATATAGGAATATGCCCGCAAAATTTTTATGAGTTAGGAGGGATATGAGCCTGATCACTAATTACTTTCAGAATATTCTAGAATACATCATCAGTGGGAGTAGAGATATGATACCACTCATGATTATCCAAAGAATGGGTATCATAGGTATTTCAGGTAGTACCCTCAGTAGAAAACTGAAAACTAGTGGTATAGTGTTGGTGATGGTAGTCAAAAGTATCCCTCCTTAGTGGACCCTGAACAAAAAGGGGTCTATAGTTGAATATTTGGTCCACCTTCATCAGATACTAAAGGTAGTGATTTTCAGGCTCCGGGGATAAGCTTTTGAAGTGGTTGGTTGTGGAAATGAGGACCAATGGATTTGTTACATCTTTATTTGGAAAATGAGGACCCATCGATTTCATCACTTAGAGACCCTCGCATATAGCATCAAGGTTCAGTATCATACCATGTCGATGGTATTTATGGACCATTCCATTCGCCACCCTACACTAAAGATGTCGATTGGGGGAAAATTTCACTGAAGTGATGGTTTATTTGGGCTTGGTCCTTATAAAGGTGTCCTACATATCTAGGTTATAGCAGGAATCAGAGTCATCATAGTTCAGTGGGGTCGAGGCTTACACAATGAGGTTTCACTAGCTAATGGATGTTCTTAATGAAAATGATATTATCATTACAACTCCCTAATACCATGTGATCCATGCTCGGTGTGATAAATAATGGGTATAAAGTAATCAGTTACATTAAATATGGGTATGAGACTTATATGTCAGGATTTCCCTTTAGGTGTTTTTTATAGATATCAGGCCTTATAAATTAATCCTAAATATCTTGATTTTGGTAGTAATTAGAGTTCTTGTAGTTCAATTTATCAATGCTTACACACTAATGTTTCCCTAGTGTAGGTTTGGTATGGAGCTTGGACCATAGGAAGGAATCCTATTTATCCTGGTTATGGAAGGAATCATAGTTCTCATAATACTATTAAATTGGGTCTTACACAGTAATGTTTTCCAGTGTATGTGTTTGGTATGGATATAAAGCCTTAGGAATGTGTCCTACATATACTAGTTATGGTAGTAATCAGATCTCTCGTAGTTTTGTTGAATTGGGTCTTACACACTGAGGTTGACCTAGTGTAGGTTTTTGGTATATAGCTCAGAACTTAAGAATTAATCCTATGTATCTTGATTAGGGAAGGATTCATATTTCTTATAGTTTTGTTTAATCGGGGCTTACACACTAAGGGTTTCCTAGTTTAGGTGTTTGGTATGGATATCATGCCTTGGGAAGTTTTACAACATATCATGGTTATGGAATGAATCATACTTGTCATAGTTATGTTGAGTCGGGGATTACACACTAATGTTTCCCTAATATGTGGATTGGAAAAGGTCATCGTGTCTTGAGACACCTTCTTTACATGGCCTGGTTGTCTTCCTAACCTGGTCGATCATCTTCCTGACATGCCTTGGTTGTCTGACTGATATGTTAGAGGATGTTTGGACATGTCTATTTTTATTGCGAACATGTACTAAAGAAAATCACATGATCTATTTGAATTTTTTTAGGGATGTCTAATGACATGTTTGAAGACCATCACATGATCAAGGAAGACTAGTTTGGAGGACATCGCAAGACTTGACTTACTATTATTAGAATCCACCGCATGATCTCGACTAACATGCCTAGAAGGTATCACATGATCTGACTGACAGGTCTGGGTTCCATCACATGATCTCGGATGACATGCTCGGAGGGTGTCGTATGTTTTAGGTGACAGGTCTCAGTGTCATCATGAAACTTGGTGGACATTCTTGGAGGGCACCGCAATATCTGACTGGTAAGCCCATAGGGATTCGTGATACCTGGTTGTCACACACAGGTTTCATCACATGATTTGGGAGACCTTTCTATAGACATTACAAGATATGGATGGTGCGCCCATAGGGATTTGAAATACTTGGGTGGCATGGATGGAGGATGTCACAAAACTTGCTTGACATTTCCAGAGGATATTGTATGATCTGAATGGCATGTCGAGAGGACATCGCATGACTTAGGAGATATATCCTAGTGTTTTTTCATGATCTGAATGAGTCATGTGAAGTGTATGAGGATCAGTGTATATGTTCTTCAAATAATTCTCCCATATTTTAGTCTTTATTCCATTTATTACTGCATATATTCCTTAGATTTGTTCTATGTTATCTTACTTAGGTTTTGCATGATGTAGCATATATGTGGGACCTTCTTCTCATAATCTGTCTAATATTTCATAAGTCCTTTGCGCGATCCCAAGTGATCATGTAAAGTGACTACACATTCTTCGTGATCCCTTAGGTTGTTCCCCAGATTTTACCTAGTGGAAAACCTTTGTGATCACGATATTGGACACTCCGAGAAGTCTTCTCTAGATGTGTCGGTGCATGAATCCAAAGATTCATTTTTTATACTAATGAGGGGATTATAGGCCTCACCACCCCGATTATACACTTCCTTGTGTGTTGTATATCTCATAGATTCGGGATGGAGTCCTTAGAGGAATTTGGTGTCACATGCTTCATGAAATCCCATCATAGGTGTCACATAATTTTCAAAGAATGAAATATTTTCCCATTAGTGCTCCTTATATTGGATTTTGGACAATCAAAGCGGTCATTCCTAATCATGTGGATGTTACAAGGGGATTTTTCAAGTCCTATTAGACATGTCTAGGTAATTTTATGAGATTATGATGTCTATTGAAAGGCCTTCACATGATCTGAGATTAATTATATTGGAATTTCCATAAGACAAAGGTGGATTTCCATGGGGCCTTCATGAGATCAAGTTGTCTTGTCAATGGGGGCCTTGTGTGGTCAATGGTGATCACCCAGGGAATATAACTACTTTATTATAAGATCATTTTATTTATCCCTCACAATAATATCCTATTATTTCTTTTTTTATTTCCTTATTTATTTCACAAAGGTCAGGGATTTCATGAATTGGAATGAGTTTTTTCAAAGATAAACACTCTCCCTATTAGTGATGTATTGTGTAACCAATAAAGGTTCATGTGGTGATGTGTGATAATTAACATGGACAACCATTCTGTTTGTCTTTGGAGCTAGTGGGGGAGTGCAAGACTGCCTGTACATTTCCGAGGCCCTTCGCGTGATGAGGATGACATGTCAAAAACCTCTTGAGTGACAATATAGACATTAGGGCTTCAGTGGTGTCTTGTGAACATCATAGGCATGTTTCATTAATACTTATTATTGAAACAAGACTTCACATTTTTCATATATTTATACTTATTTTATAAGTATTTTTGGATGGTATGTCAGGAATCTGTCGACCGACAAGTCGCGTGATCCAGGGGAACTCATCTGGCATCCATCACATGATCAGTAAATGTCACACACACCTTCATAATACTAGAATGGATTATCAATGGGGCTTTGTGTGATATCCTATAGGTCATTATTTGTGCATGTCTCATCTTCATGACCGCCTGAGGTCATGCAATAACATGTCTTCTGGAGGTTCACATGATCCACGCGATCTTAGCCATATTATTCTTCCTTTTCTTTGTAGAGAAAATAATAACCATGTTCCAAGTATTTCTTCCCTTTTAAATTTTTGAATTCTCATTTTGAGGGCATAAATAGACATATATATGTATTTCAGAAATTATTTAATCCTACTCATCTTGGTAAATTTAATATAAAGGTTAAATTAATCATCTTTAAATAATAATTATTTTTTTGGGTTTGGTGTTTCATATGGAATACTCTATCAAACATAGTTTTCTCTTTTAAAAACTTAGGGCATTACATTATCCCCCCCTAATAAATTGTGTCCTCTCAATTTGAACTTGAATTGGGAAAGTAATTTTAGGAAACTTGAAAATATCTTTATTTAAACCCACATCGTTAAAATAGTTAATAAAATATTCACTTAAAAATAGAGAAAGTGAAATACAAAGGTTATAACTTAACTAGGATTCCAAGTAGGATAACATTAGTGGGAAGAGAAAACATAGACATGGAAGAGAAAACTACCACTAAATAACTAATAGAGTGTGATAGAGAACATGGTCATAAGAAATTCAATGACCACAAAACCATAAATCTGTGATGGGTAAAATGACCATCAATTCATTAGAAATGGTCATAACATGATAACATTTTTTTAAGATTATTTTCCTAGAGTTAGGTAATTCCTTTTCCATATAGACTAGGTAAATAAAGAAATATACTTTCTTGAAAAGTATAATTTCATAATTTAAATAATTTCCACTACATTATCATCTTTTCTCTAAACAATGTATACTTAAGATGATTTTTTATGCCTGAATCACTAAAATAAACTTCAAATGGATCACATAATCAACCAAATAATAATAAGTTATCCTTCTTGTCTTTAATAAATCCAAAATATTTATCATAAAGTAAGATAATACCAAAAATGAATAACATTAATACATTAATATCAAAAAAAATTCACAAATAATTCCAAAGGTTTAACATAGATAATTCCTTAAATATATACCTATATATCTAGTAAAGACCTGAAATTTCCATGTAATTTATTTTTTAATTATATGGGAATTTTACGAGTTCGTGAAAATTAACGGCGCGTGATTTTGAGCCCCAGTGTGCCCGGAATGAATTTCTAAACTTTTTTTCAGGTACGTTTAGTAAATGTATGAGCGGGTTTTTGTAACTTTTAAACCGGTGCTCAGAATTAAAATCTGAGGGCATCGTTGAACTCGTAGCACCGGTATTCACTTAAGGATACCTTCACCTCGACCGCAGTAGGTCGAGGGTGAAAGATAGATTTTGGGTTTTTTGTGGAAATGAAAATAAAATAAAATAAACTTTTATTTTATTTCTATTTAAAATTGCTCTACATGGGTTATGGATGTGGGGACCACCCGAACTAAAACCTTCATTTTGAATTCAAATGTGGGGACCACCCAAACCCCTTTAATGAGAGGTAAATCTTGAACTTCCTCCCATTATTTAATTATTCCAACCCCCCATTAAATCATTGGAGCCAACTAACATTTAATTAAATGTGTCAGCAATTTTATTTGTGCCAGCATAATTAATATTCTTAAGTTAAATTATTTTGGATCCTCATTATTTTGGTCGAATTAAGAGGAAATGGTTGGCAAGAGGAGAGATTTTGGAGGATTATTATTCTCCAACGAATAACGCTTCTCCAACGAAGAACATCTCTCCAATGAAGAATGAGGAACCGACCCCGAGCCCGGATCAGAACCGCCTTGCAGAAGCAACGAATGCCGACTCTTCAACAACTTGGTCATATTACTCACACCTCCTCCTATGGAACATTCAAGGTAGGGTGGTTGTTTTAATTTTTTTTCCCTTACCAGTTTTTAACAATTCTTCGTAAATCAAGAAGAAACATTTATAACCGCTTGCTACCACTCTAATGCAGAGAGTACAGGACAAACAAACATGGCCCGACCTCTCCATAATTCTTATGATTAATTGTTGTTGTTTCTCAATGGAGGAGGATAACAACCAACACTGGTGGGGCGCGATAACGGCGTCCAGCACCACGGTCGGCCGCGACGAAGGCATCGACGCCACTGTTCCGCATAATGGAAGAGAATCGCGGCTCGTGCTGAGGCGGAGAAAGGAGGATGGAAGGTCGAGCTGACCGCTAGCAAAGGCACGGCGTGCGACTGCTCCGCACGGAGAGGACAGCTGGCCATCCGGACAGCTGCGGCGGACCGCTGCACCATGGACCTCGTGCCACCCCGTGGCCCTTGCGCTTCCCCACAGCCCTTGCGCCACCACATGGCCCCCACGCCACACTGCGGCCCTCGCACCGTCCTGTGGCCCCCGCACATCCATGCGGCCCTTGTGCTGCCCTGCGGCCCTCGAGCTACTCTACAGCCCTCACCCTGCCCCGTGACCATCCCACCGCCATGCGGCCCCCGCGCCACACCGCGGCCCTCGCGCTGCCCCGCGCCCTCTTGGCACCCCGCGGCCCCCGTGGCCACCCCACTGCCAGGCCGGTCCACCCAGCGCGGTTCGGGCTGGACCCAATGGGTCGGGTTGGCCCAGGCCGGGTCGGGCCAGACCCGAACCAGCTTCGACCCATTTCCGCTCTTTTGTCCATAACTTTGGCACCGAGTTTTTGTTTGACGAACCATTTGCGGTGTTGGAAACCTTGGAGCGAGATAGTCCCTTTGGTATACCCCACTAGAGATTTGGATAAAGTTTGGGAATGGTCAGGTTGGATCGAGCACGAATCCAACCAGGCCCTTGGGACTAAAAGGCTAATAATTTACAGACCGGGCATCCATTTGACGCACCTTCTGTTGCGTTGAGACCCCTATGACGTGGCGGTACTTTGGGATACTTCTTCATGGGAATTTGTGGAAGTTGGAGTATTCACCAGTGGCTTGAGGAGAGGACCCTCCCAGAGAAAAGAGAGCTTAGTGCGGTAACCCTGTAGCTGGCTGTGACGATGTAGTATGATCATGTATGGGTCTGACGACGTACTGACGATGTACTAGGATCCTATGTTGGTCTGACGACGTATTGACAACGTACTAGGATCATGTGTGGGTATGACGACATACTGACGATGTATTAGGATCCTGTGTGGGTCTGACGACGTACTGACGATGTACTAGGATCATGCATGGGTCTGGCGATATACTAGGATCATGTGTGGGTATGATGAGGTACTAGGATCATGTGCGGGTCTGACGATGTACTACGATCCTTTTTGGGTCTGATGATGATTTAGGATCCTTCGTGGGTCTGCCTCTTAACAGAGTAAGATGAATTAGTAGTTACATCTAATCATCTCTACTATTATACCTAAGTTATACCTGGTGTGAGCTGATTCTGTACCTGTGCGGTATTTTTCCTTCGTGGTGATACCTTGGTGGTACTCTTCTGTGTGGTGTACCTATGTGGTACTTACCTTCGTGGTTTTCCTTCCTCTGTGGAACAGTTTATCTTTGGCCTTTTGAGTTGGACCATGTGTTTCCTCATGACTGAGATGGGTATACTTGATAACTTAGGTATATGTATGGGAATAAACCTAAGTAGTTTTGTCAATTGATTTCATTCCCTGTGGTTTATTCTTTATGGATTTGGTGAGAACATGAGGGTCTCGGGGTCCCTACTGAGTATTGTTATACTCACCCCTACACGGGCTATGCATGCACCCTATTGTGTTTGGTGCAGATGACAGATAGAGCTGACTGAGGATGAGGGTACCAAGACTGGAGTTAGCTCGAAGGTGGACCTAGATGAGGCATATCGTAGAGATGACCATTTTAGAGCTGTACCTACCCTTCAGGTAGGATCCTTGGTGGATGTTCACAAGAGCTATTCCATTTTACTTGTACTTTTCAATTTTTTTGTACTTTCCAGTTGGGATTGTATTCTGGCCCCTTTTTGCTTACTGTACTCACACTTCTACTATACATTTTACTTTTTTTCATATCTTTATGTGTGTTTGGTTGCGTGTGTTTACAGGATATAAATGCAATGCCTTTATAGTTTTAGGGAATATGTCTTTCGGTGCTAATTGTCAGCCCCTGGCCTATGGAAGGCGGCCTTGGGGTAGTCACAGCATGGGCCCGGGGGGATGGGTCGTGACAAATTGGTATCAGAGGAGTTGGTTATACCGTAGAACATAGGACTCTGATCTTTTTAACGGAAATTGTGTTAAGTATAGTGAGTGTGGTTATCGGTTTAGGGAAACCAGTGTTGGTGCGGCGGACGATGTATCCATATACCAGGACCGTGACTTCTGATTTCTGACTCAGTGCACAAAAACTCTGTTTGTGTGTGTGTTTTGAAAAGTTTTCTTTGTGAAATATTTGAGTCATCTCACTAGGTATAACTTTTTGACTGTGGAGCACCTGTTTCTTATCAGGATGGCTTCACACAGACAGCCAGCTAGGGTTCCAGATATAGTACCCACTGATATCCCACCGAGCAACGAGGCCTCGGTGCAGGGCCCTCTTCCAGTAGAGGCACCAGCGGAGGCACCAGTGGTACCATTACCCATTGGGAAACCAATTCCACCAGCCCTAGTAGTAGAGGGCTCATGCCACTTGAGCGTGTGTTAAGAGTTCCAACACCAGAGGTCACCCAGGTTCAGGGGAGAGATGGACCCACAGGTGGCTAAGGATTGGCTGGAGGTTGTGGTGAGAGTCTTATGACTAGTAGGGACACCAGATAATCTCATGGTGATCATTGCCGGCAGTCTTCTATAGGCAGCAGCAGGCAGATAGTAGAGTTTGATACTCCAGGTTCATGATGAGGTGGCACTTCTCTGGGCAGATTTCAAGAGTCTATTTTGGGCACAGTTTGTCCCAACAACTCTTCACGTAGTGCGTATACTGGAGCTTCTTCATCTACAGCAGGGCATCATTACTTTGTCTCATAACTTAGAGAGGTTCACCAACCTATCATGCTACTCCACTGATATGGTACGAGACCCATTATTCAGGGCTCGGACCTTCGAGCAGGGACTCTGGTGGAAGATCAGGGCTTCGATGATCTCACTCACCATCCCGACGAAGGCAGGGGTGTTAGAGAAAGCCCTCTTAGTGGATATTTTTCTTGCTAAGAAATCATCAGTAGCGAGACCCACCACCAGTCATCACATAGTGGATTCTTCTACAGTTGGAAGCAAATAGATGTCATAGAGGTCCAAGAGGACCAGGCATACAGGTAGACGACCACATGATTCAAGATCAGTTGTGCGGGGTACTAGAGATAGAGCCAGTCATGCAAGGAACAGGAAGTGTTTCACATGCAGTGGGTAGGGTCACATGGCTCATGATTGTCTGACCCATCATATGGATGATCAGCAGATGGTTTAAAGACTACCCAGGTAGAGATAGAGGTTCGACCAAGGAGTTCCATAGGGAGCAGGCGGATGTGGAAGAGGAGCTGGCCATGCAGCTGGCGGTGGGTGACAATTCGAGATGTTACCACCACCACTACCAGGAGGTCCACCCCAACCACAGGGAGAAGGTGGATAGAGGTGAGCTCAGCTCTAGGCAGTTGAGGCCTATGACTATGGTGCTCCGAATATGATATGATGTATAATCTATGTCTACTCCACCTTAGCTACAGTACTTATAGACACAGGTGACAGTATTTTTTTTATTTCCTCTGCCCTCATTCGGAGCTTGGAGATTCCAACGGAGCTGTTGGCTCGATCCTTACAGCTAGATACTCCTACGAGATAGGATTTGATGATTTCACACTAGTGTTGGTAGTGTGAGCTTACTCTAGGAGGCGAGAGCTTCGGCTGAGATCTCCAAGTAGCGGCTTCGAAGCCTTACAATGTCATCTTGGGTATATACTAGTTATCTATATTCCATGCTCAGATTGACTGTATTAGGCATAAAGTGCGGTGTGTCCGAATGGATGGTACCAGGTTTACCTTCACCAGTGAGAAGGGATCCTTTGCAGTACAGGATGGTCTTACTCAGAGGAGAGTAATGTCGATCACTCATTAGTTGGCTAGCCTTATCCTCAGTGTGGATGATGTGGAGAGTCTGAGCTATCCTGTAGTGGTGGACTAGTATGTGGATGTCTTCCCTGAGGATGTTCCGGGTCTACCTCCTCATAGAGAGGTGGACTTTTACATTGACTTGTACCCCAGGACGACACTGATATCTACACCAGCGTATCAGATGGATCCCGTAGAGCTTTGTGAGCTATGGGCACTACTAGAGGGATTACAGGGGAAGGGATTCATTAGGCCTAGTGTTTCTCCTTGGTCATCCCCGATTTTGTTCACCAAGAAGGCAGATGGGAGCTTGAGACTTTATGTCGACTATCGGTACCTGAACTTGGTGATCGTGAAGAACAAGTACCCACTCTTGAGGATTGGTGACCTCTTGATCAGTTGAAGGGAGAATGGTGGTTCTCGAAGATAGACCTCAGGTCAGGATATCACCAGCTCAGAGTGCGAGACGAATATGTGCATAAGACGGCTTTCAGATGTCAGTACGGCCATTACCAGTTATTGGTTATGTCGTTCGGCATAACCAATGCTCTAGTAGTGTTCATGGGACTCAAGAACAGGATATTTCAGCCATACCTTGATCGCTTTTTTGTGGTCTTCATTGATGACATTATGATCTACTCAACTACTGAGGAGGAGCATGCCTATCGTTTACAGGTAGTACTGGACACACTCCGAGAGCACCAGCTTTATGGTAAGCTCTCGAAGTTCCAGTTCTGGATCCGAGAGGTTCACTTTCTGGGACATGTCATCTTGAAGGCTGGAGTTGCAGTAGATCCAGTAAAGATTGAGGCGGTACTTTCTTGGGAGCCACCCAGGAGTGTGATGAAGGTACGAAGTTTCCTGGGTTTGGCTGGATACTACCGGAGGTTTGTGCCAGATTTCTCCAGAGTTGCAGCACCTTTATCAGCATTGATGAAGAAGGGGAAACCCTTCATGTGGTTGTAGAGATTCCATCAGAGTTTCTAGGATATGAGGTAGAGACTAATGAGTGCCCCCATCTTGAGTCTACCAGAGGATAGCGTAGGGTATGTAGTCTACTGTGATGCATCAGGGACCAGGATCAGATGTGTCTTGATGAAAAATCAAGCAGTGATCTCATATGGTTCTCGACAGCTGAGACAACATGAGTGGAACTATGCTACCCATGACCTAGAGTTATCAGCAGTGGTCTTCTCCTTGAAGATGTGGTGACATTACTTGATGTGTGAGTGTTTTATAGTCTACTAGGATCATAAGAGTCTCAGGTATATATTCTCAAAGAAGGACCTAAACCTGAGACAGAGACGTTGTCTTGAGTTCCTCCAGGACTATGACTTCGAGATAGTCTATACTTCGGGGAAGCGGAACGTTGTAGAAGATTCACTCGACAAAAGATCTGGTATACTGTTGCTAGGTGAGGTGATGGATTAGTTGGCCACTTTGCAGATATCCTTTGTAGATCGGGATGGAGCAGCTTTTCTTCAATCTCTTACAGTCACTCCCCCACTTCTTCAGTGAGTCAGGGAGGCGCAGTGTGGGGATGCTGACTGTGAGGCTCAACATGCTCAGATATCCACAGGATAGGCACATGATGGATTTTTTGAATGTGGGGAGCATGTCATCCTTTTCATAGGATGTACCATGGTACCAGTGTCACTTCGGGAGGAATTTTTGAGGGAGTTCCACACATCCCTATAGCGGTATATACAGGAGTGGCGAAGATGTACTAGGATCTCCAACGATAGCATTGGTAGCCGGGAATGAAGAAAGCAGTAGCAGAGTTTGTCTCTCAGTGCCTCACTTGTCAGCAAGTGAAGGCGGAGCATCAGGTACCAACAGGCTTGGTTCGGCCTTTAGAGGTCCTGGAGTGGAAGTGGGATGGGATATCCATGGACTTTGTGACAGGATTTCCATGTGCATCCAGAGGTCATGATTCTATCTGGGTGATCATCGACCAACTCACCAAGTCAGCCCACTTCCTACCAATCAGAGAGCAGGGTCTAGTAGAGAGCTTGGGATGCCTCTATGTATAGAATATTATGCGGCTACATGGAGTACCCTCATTGATTGTATCCGATCATGATGCATGTTTTACTTCCTGGCTATGGAAGGGATTGTAGGAGGCTTTTGGGACGTAGTTTCATTTGAGCACTGGCTTTGATCCTCAGAAGGATGGATAGACTGAGCGGACCATTCAAACCCTCAAGGATATGTTGTGTGCTTGTGTCCTCAACTTTGGTCTTATCTGAGAGGGTTACTTTCCCTTGGTGGAGTTTTCTTACAACAATAGCTATCACTCCACCATTGGGATGGCACCTTTTGAGGCATTGTATGAACAACCTTGCAGATCACCTTTGTGCTTGACTGACCTAGGGGAGTCAACACTCTTGGGACCAGAGATGGTATGGGCTACCATGGAGAAAGTGCAGATCATCCAGGAGTGGATGAAGATTATACAGAGCACGCATAAGTTTTATGACGACAGGAGGCGGAGACCTCTAGAGTTTGAGGATGGCGACCACGTCTTTCTAAGTGTCTCACCCCGATGGGATTTACGAAGATTTAGCAAAGGTGGAAAATTATCTTCGAGGTTTATTAGACCCTTCTAGGTCCTCAGCAGAGTTATAGAGGTGGCTTCCCTCTTAGCACTTCCCCCTCAGTTGCACCGGGTGCATGATGTCTTCCACGTTTCCCAGCTGAGGAGATACATGCATGACCCTTCTCACATCATCAACCACGGAGAGCTGGACATCGATGATGGGGAGACATTTATGGAGGTTCCAATGGATATTGAGGATCGACAGGAGAAGGTCCTTCGTGGGTGGTCGATACCTCTTGTGCGTGTTTTCTGGCAGCACAAGAACCTCTAGGAGAGTACATGGGAGGAGGAGGCTTAGATACGTGCTCAGTACCCCCATTTGTTTTCCTAGTTTTGTGTTTTGGATTTTGGGGATGAAAATCCTTGAGGTGGGGAGAATGTAAAGACCTGGAATTTCCATGTAATTTTTTTTAATTATATGGGAATTTTACAAGTCCACAAAAATTGACGACACGTGATTATGAGAACCGGTGTGCCTGAAATTAATTTCTAAACTTTTTTTGGGTACGTTCATTAAACATACAAGAGGGTTTTTGTTACTTTTCAACTGGTGATAAGAATTAAAATTTGAGGGAATCGTTGAAATCACAGTGCCGGTATTCACTTAAGGATACCTTCACCTTGACTGCAGTAGGTCAAGGGTGAAAGATATATTTTGGGTTTTTTGTGGAAATGAAAATAAAATAAAATAAACTTTTATTTTATTTCTATTTAAAACCTCTCTACATAGGTTATGATGGTCGGGACCAGCCTAACTAAAACCTCCATTTTGAATTCAAATGTGGGGACCAACCGAACCCCTTTAATTAGAGGTAACTCTTGAACTTCCTCCCATTATTTAATTATTCCAACTCCCCATTAAATTGTTGGAGCCAACTAACATTTAATGAAATGTGTTAGCAATTTTATTTTTACCAACATAATTAATCTTCTTAAGTTAAATTATTTTGGCACCACATTATTTTGGTGGAATTGAGAGGAAAGGGTTGGCAAGAGGAGATCTTTTAGAGGATTATTATTCACTAATTAAGAACACTTCTCCAATGAAGAACGTCTCTCCAACAAAGAATGAGGAACCGACCCCAAGCCTGGATATAAAGTACCTTGTGGAAGAAATGAACACCGACTCTTCAACGACTTCATCATCTTCCTCATGCCTCCTCTTACATAACCTTCAAGGTAGGGTGGTTGTTTTGATTTTTTCCCCTTACTCGTTCTTGAAAATTCTTCCTAAATTAAGAAGAAACATTTATAGCCTCTTGCTACCGCTCTAACGCAGAGAGTTTGGGCCAAAAAAACATGGCCTGACCTCTCCCAAATTCTTGTGATTAATTATTGTTTTTTCATGATAGAGGAGGATGGAAACCAACACTGGTGGGGCACACGAATGGCAGTCGGCACCACGGACGGCCACAACGATGGTATCGGCGCAACCGTGCCGCCCGACAGAAGAGAACCGCAGCTCGTACCGCGGCGGCGAAGGGAGAATGGTCGGTTGATCCAGCCGCTAGCGAAGGCGTGGTGTGCGACCGCGCCACGTGGAGAGTATGGTTGGCCATCCGGTCAGCCATGGAAGACCACCGAACCACGGCCCTTGCACCTCCCCACAACCCTTGCGCTGCCCCGTGGCCCTCGTGTCGCCGCACTGTGGCCCTCGCGCTACCCCGTGGCCCCCGTGCTGCACCGCGGCCGCCCCGCCGCCAGGCCGGGTTGCCCAACACGGGCCAGGACAAACTCAGCGGGCCAGGCCGAACCCATCAAGCTGGTTTGACCTAAACAAGGTCGGGTCGGCCTAGGCCGGGTCAGGCCGATCAGGTCGGACCGGACCCGAACCAGCTTCGACCCATTTCCGCTCTTTTGGCCTTAACTTTGTCACTGAGTTTTTGTTTAACGAACAATTTGTGGCACTGGAAACCTTGGATCGAGACGGTCCCTTTGGTAAACCCCACTGGATATTTGGATAAAGTTGGGGAATGGTCGGGTTGGATCGAGCACGAATCTAACTAGGCCCTTGGGACTAAAATGCTAATAACTTACAGACTGGGCATCCTTTTGATGCACCGTCTGTTGCGTTGAGACCTCTATGATGTGGTGGTAATTTGGGATACTTCTTCATGGGACTTCTTTGTTGTTGGAGTATCAACCAGTGGCTTGAGGAGCGGACCCTCCTGAAGACAAGCGATCTTAGTGAGGGAACCCTGTAGTTGGTTGTAACGATGTACTAGGATCCTGTGTGGGTATGACGACGTACTGACGATGTACAAGGATCATGTGGGGGTATGAAGACATACTGATGATGTACTAGGATCATGTGTGGGTCTGAAAACGTACTGACGATGAACTAGGATCCTGTGTGGGTCTGACGATGTAGTGACGATGTACTAGGATCCTGTGTGGTTCTGACGATGTACAGATGATGTACTAGGATCCTGTGTGGGTCTGAAGACGTACTGATGATGTACTAGGATCATGTGTGGGTCTGACGATGTACTAGGATCCTGTGTGGGTCTGACGATGTACTAGGATCCTGTGTGGTTCTGACGAGGTACTAGGATCATGTGTGGGTTTGATGATGTACTATAATTATCTGTGGGTTTGATAATGATTTAGGATCCTTTTTGGGTCTGCCTCTTAACAGAGTAAGATGAATTAGCAGTTACATCTAATCATCTCTACTACTGTACCAAAGTTATACCTGGTGTGAGATGAGTTTGTACCTGTGTGGTATTTTCCTTCATGGTGATACCTTAGTGGTATTCTTTTGTGTGGCATACATGTGTGGTACTTACCTTTGTGGTTTTCCTTCCTTTTTGGAACTGTTGAGCTTTGGGCTTTTGAGTTAGACCATGTGTTTCCTCATGACTGATATGGGTATACTTGATAACTTAGGTATATGTATGGGCATATACCTAAGTAGTTTTGTCAGTTGATTTCATGCCTTGTGTTTTATCCTTTGTGGATTTTGTGATACCTTGAGGGTCTCGGGGTCCCTACTAAGTATCATTATACTCACCCCTACACGGGATATACCTACACACTGTTGTGTTTAGTGCAGATGATGGACAACGCTGACAGAGGAAGAGGGTACCAGGACTGGAGGTAGCTCAAAGGTGGACCTAGACGAGGCGTACCAAAGAGATGACCATTTGAGAGATGTACCTAACCTTCAGGTAGGATCCTTGGAAGGTGTTCACAGGAGTTGTTCTAGTTTACTTGTACTTTTTAGTTTTCCTATACTTTCCAGTTGATCTTGTATTATGGCCCCTTTTTTCTTATTGTACTCACACTTTTACTATACAGTTTACTTGTGTTCATATCTTGTTGTGTGCTTAGTTGTGTGTGTTTACAGGATATAAAGGCAATGCCTTCCCGGTTTTAGGGAATACACCTTTCGGTGCTAGTTTCCATCCCCTGGCCAATGGAAGGCGGGCTTGGGGTAGTCATGGCATGGGCCCCGGGGGACGGGTTGTGACATATCCCAAATAACACAAATAACCTCAACATTAAAAAATGTTTTAACATAAAAGGTTTTCTCATAACCTTTAGCTTACACATCCAAAAAAATATAATAAAATTATTCTCAAATAATCATAATGGGTATATATACTTTAAACCCAAAAAAAGCATCTCCCTAAATATCGTTAATCACCTCAAATAAAAATATTTGATCATGTAATATGTTTTCCCAAAATATCCTTAATCATGCTAAAACTTCCATCACATAAATCTTCAAAAGTGGTATCAATTATTTTAAAGATATAAACTTAGACATATAATCACAATACTCTTTATTTTTATCCCAACATAAAATACATATTAAGATTACCAATTCCTCAATCATGTGTTTTCTAAAATATCACTTTATCACTAAATCACTTTTAAAGGTTATCAGTAATATTCAACATATGTTCCAAATCCTTAATGAAAAACTAATGTGGATCAATCCTTATATGTTTAATGATTATTATATCCATAATTTCATTTATATACTAATTCTTCAACATAACCCTCAAATACTAATACATAAACACTTTAACCCTTACACTTCAATGATTTCCATAGCACAGGTCCTTCCTTAGTATAGGATTTAACCTTAGGATTAGGGAATTAGCTTAGATAAATCCCATATTATATATGCATAGAATATTTAATAATAAAGGGTGTCATAAGATGCAATCTATTATATTCTATTGTACTATTCTTTTTTTATGGAAACTAGCTACTTTATGCCTTATTAGGATCAATCCCTAACATGGAATCATAAACATAGGATCATGATGTCTTAGAGGTTATCCCTAATCCCTTGATTGATCCTAATATATCACTAAATTTGAACACCCTTGATTGGAAATGGGTATGGGTATTCAATACACAATTGTTTGAAATGGGAAATCACGGTGAAATTTCAGCAGCATAACGGGGGGGATGTTCATGGGAGGGATTAATGAGAGTGAAAGGTGTATATAATAATTTATAAATCATATGGTAAGTGAGGGGAATATGTAAAAACATATCCCAACATAAGTAATTGGAGAAAAAAGGGCATAATATAATGAAGATTCTTGAATAAAGAGGAGAAGGAGAGGATCCCTCACCAAATTTCAGCATAGAAATAGCTTAGGTAAATTATTTAATGAGAGGAGATAAATTATTTATCATTATTAGGAGATAAATTAGGTAGTATAGGTATATTTATAAAGTCCTTAAAACATAAACAATTTATATTAAAAAAGTCTCATTACAAAGAAGGAGCTTGAATGGAAAATAAAAGAGACAAATATCTTACTAAATTTTAGCATGGTAACAGCTTAGCTAAACACTATAATGAGATGGGATAAATGATATATAACTATTAGGAAATAAGTTTTATGGTATAGTGATACTTATATGGTCATGAAAACATAACCTATTTGAGATTCAAAAGTATAATTACAAAGAAGGTGCTTGAATTGAAAAGAAGAGGGAGAGGTCCTTTACTAAATTTTAGTATGGTAATGGGTGTACATAAAGGTTCATGGGAGTTGTTAATGAGAGTGAAAGGGGTATATCATCACATGGAAAAAAATATTAAATTAATATGGATGTATAAAAACATACCCAAACAATAACAAATGGAAATTAAGATGCATAACATAAAAAGAGGTTCTTAAATAGGGAGATCCCTTACCTTGAGAGGGTTATTCCAAAATCTTGGTAAGAGCTTATTGAGAGATTGTGGAACCTTGGGAGGATTATAGAGAGGGTATGTTAGAGTAAGGACGTGGTAAATGGTTTTTTGAGTGAATATAAATGGGATCTAGGATGGGTTTATATAGGAAAATATAGAGGAGTTCTTTATTATTTCCCAAACTTTGGTTTTAGACTCTATATAATAAAATAACCAAAACCACAAACCTTACCATGGTTTTGGACAATGGTTTCTAAAAAAAGGGTGTTTTTAATTATTTTATATGTATAAGGTCCTAAACTATTTATATAATACCCTTACTGATATGTAAATGAGTCATGTTTATAAATAAATTATTTTAAAACATTAAAATATAATATAGATTTGGGAGGATTCATAAAGGATTTAAAAAAATAAAATAATATCAAAACAAAATTATTTTAAAGGGGAAGCATATATTTTGTCATAGATACCCTTTATATCATTTATTACATCACTTTTGGTTCATTATAATGTTGTAATACACATCATATGTTTATATCGTATTTAATGTTTACCTGCAAATTTGACTATCTCAGAAAATTATGAAAAAATCACAATTGGATAATTTTGAAATGATGATTAAAAAATAATATTTATTTTATAAAAATAATATTCTAAATATATAAATTTTAACTTTTAAAATATAATTTACATTTTTTGAAAAATGATGGGTTTTTTGACAATAACAGTTTTCAAACCATTATAGAAATTTTATTTGACATCATAAAAATTAAATTATCATTTAAATTTAGAAATCATCATCTAAGTATAATATTTTATTAAAATATTATTTATTTGAAATATTCATTAATTAATCAAAATTAATTTCCTAATTGAAATTAAATATTACTCAAAAATACAATTTGTGTTTTATTGTATGAAAATATATTTTTTTATCAAACTGATTACTTAATAATTTATAACGTAAAAAACAACAAAAAATAAATATAATAATTATTTAAATAAAAACTGAATATAAATATTAATACCTTTTTGGTTACTTTTTTTCTATTATTTTTTAAATTATTTTTACACCTAATTAATCTATTTTCTTTTTATCATGGTAATTAATTTTAACTGCAATTATTGTTCATATTTTTCAAAAATTAAGTTGAAAATATTACCTAATATTAATTAAGATGATTAAAAATATGGAATAAATTTTATCAAAATCAATTCACATAGTTGTAATAATTTAATTTAATATAAAACCCACAAGGACAATGGAAAGCGGTTTTCCAAAAAATGTACTTTTTAAGGAAAAGATGACTTTCCTTCAACTCTATAACTAGTAATCATGAATATATGAAATTTAATTCATAAATATAAATATATAATATAAAAAATTTATTTAAATAATTTACCATTAGGGGTTATTTTAATTAATTATAATGGATAAAATTATTCATTTTAAAACAATTTTCTGAAAATTGTGTTTTGAAGCCTAAAAACAAACTTATACTAAAATATGATATAAATATTATTTAATTGTAATTAATTGAATTAAATATAACTAATTAATACTTATTATACCTTTAAATAAAATTAATATAATAATTGGACTTTCAAATTAATTAATTTATCAAAATTAATGATGATTTTATATAAAAACGATATTTTTCACTATTCACTAAAAATATATATTTTCCAAAAAATCCAAAATTTTCATCATAAGTTAATTTTGAAATTTTGATATCAAAAATGGATTTATTTTTATCAAATAAATTTTATAAATGTTCTATAAAATAATTATAATATTTTTTTCATAAAAAGAAATACAAATCATTTTTGAAGAAAACATATTTTGAAGAACAAAAAAAAATTACATAAAATTGATTGATTTTTTACTAATAATTTATAAATATATTTAGGAAAAATATATATATTTCATAAATTATTTAATCCTACTCATATATAAAAATTTTATGGAACGGTTAAAATGGCCATATTTAAATGATGATTTTTTGTTTGGGTTCGGTGTTGCGTATCACAAACACTATAGAACATAGTTTTCTATTTTAAAAACTCAAGGAATTATAGAAATCATTCATTTTTACCCATGTAATAATTTTAGAGTTTAAGGGTCTTCTAGGTAGGCACAAAGTTGATGCATGATTTTTATAAATTGTGCAACTTCAAAAAATTTAGGAAAGATATAATTTCACTATTAGTGCACAGTTTTCCAATGGGAATAATTAAATATAAAAATTCAATTAAATAGCCAAAAATTACCTTAAAACCCCTATTATTTATCCTCTAACAAAGTTTTAAAAAAAATAAAAACACTTAAAACCCATAAAAACCTAAAAACACTAAAACCCCTAAAGACCAAAAAAACATGAAAACCCCTAAAAACACTAAAAACCCATAAAATACTAAAAAATATGGCACTAAACTAGGATATTTTTGTCATATTATTCCTTATATTGATAAATAATAATGAATTGGAGTGTGTTGGATCTAGTAAATTGTAGGTAAAATACTCATTCTACTTCTCTCTCCTTGATTCTCCCATTTTCTCTAAATATGAACATTGAATAGGTCCCTATTTGTCCAAATTTATTGGTTAGATCATGTATTGATTAAACATATTTTGGATTTATTGAATTATGTATTATTAAGCCTTAATCTTATAGGTTTTGGGAAAATTATTCACGTTGAACACATTAGAGGTAGGTGTCTTATCTTCTTTTTTCACTTTATCTTAAAAAATTTATTATCATTATTCTCTAGATATATTTATACTATTTTAATTTGAATTTTTTTTTTGAAAAATACATGGGAAATATCTTTTCTTGTTTGGTCTTCAAAACTAGAATTTTTTGTGATGCCCACATGGTGTTTGGTTAAATGATTAAATGAATATAGTTTTTAAAATGAGGGTTTTTAATGTTGGAATTTGGAATGAACTTAGTGTTTGTGTTCATAAATATATGGATAGGGATATGTGTTTTATACATGGTCATGATGAAAATTGTGATTATGTAGACGATTGAAAATGTGGGACTAAGGGATAGAAACCACTCAGGAATTGGATTGCTCAGGAGTGTCCTTTGGAAAATAGTTACATTGGTTAGTGTTATGCATGGGTGTGTGAATTAATTCCATGTATTTTTTTGTGTTATATATTTCATTCTATTTGGGTATATAATATTTTCACTGGTTTCCATGCTTCTTCCTATCTTTCATTTTCAATAAAATGTGAGATAACATTCATCTTGTTTTAGTATCATTTGGGGGAAGTCTCCAAGTTTACCTACAAGGTTGTATACTCACCCTCTCCATATTCACCTTAGTGTATATGAATAAGATATTTATCATGATATAGAAGAAGGGGAATGTTTTTTATTTTACCAGTAAAGCTTTATGATGTTATGGTCTTGAATGGATGGAGTTGGAGCTGGGGGTGGTTTTCAAGTCTTTCCATTTGGAGTGGAGACACTTTGGTGCCCTGTATCTTTTTATATTGAGTCCTATTTACCATGAGTCTTGTTGTATTGAGATTTTATTATTATGTTGTATTTTTTTCTATGGTTACTCTAATTATTATTTGGTTATAGATTTAGAGTTATTCTAGTTTGTATCTTGAATCATATTAGTCTTCTTGTAGTTCAATCATTTATTGGCAATTTTTTACCCATGTTTAGGTAAATCCCATGAAATTAATTGTCATCATTTGTTTACTTAGGGATGTCAACTAAGGTTAGTGGAATTTTTTTCTTCCTAATCCAATGGATTGGGTTGGGATATTAAAACAATGGAATTTTTTATTGTACTGTTTAATATATCCAAGATTAATAATGCTATATTGGTCATTGTGTTTTAACTTTCCAAGTTTTATCATTTAATATATATAAAGGAGGATATACCCCTATAATATATTATATAATTATATATCAATGAAGTTATAAGACTTCATGGTGTACCTTTATTAATTGTATCTGATTGTGTCCCTCATTTCATATAAAAAATATAAGTATTTAAAATGATTTTGACACCAAGATACATTTGAGCACCGCCTATCATCCTCAAGATAATGGTAACTCTGATAGGACCATCAAAACATTAGTGAACATAGTGATGTCATGATCACTTGACTTCTAAGGAATATAGAACCAGTACCTGCTCTAGTGTAATTTTCATATAATAATATCTTTCATTGTATGGAAAAATATTCCACAGTCCAACCTGTTGGGATGAAGTTGTGGAATTGAGGATATTTGGTACATAACATATTAAGGAAACAACTGAGAGAAGTCATGATCTATCTAAAATCATATCAAGATATCTCAAACTAGACAAAAAATATATGTTGATGATCAATGGAAGGATTTTTAATTCCAAGTATGAGTTCATGTCTTCTTGAAAGTATCTCCATAGAAGTAAGTTATAAGTTTCATTAAGAGAGGGAAGCTAATTATAAGGTAAATTAGTCCTTTTAATATTTTTGATAGAATTAGAGTGGAAGTTTATCATTTTTTCCCTACCAAACTCTATAAATTGCATGTTTCTTCCATGTTTTAATGTCAAGGAATTACATTCCAAAACCAATTCATTTACGCACCACATTTAAAATAGAGTTAGAAATTAACCTATAATATAATGAAGATCATGTCCAGATTCTTGACACTAGAGTGAATGTGTTATATAATTATAAAACCTAGTTATTGAAATTTATTTAGAGGAATGACAAGTTGGAAGAAGCAACATGGGACCTTGAAAAATCAATAAGGAATAATTACCCCCATTTGTTCGTGTATTTATGTACGAACCAAATTTATTGAATAAAATTATTTAAGGGGGGAGAATTTAATATCTGATATACTACTATAGAAAATAAAATTTTCATTCCAAAATTATGGCATAATGTAAATTAAATTATTTCATTATACTAGTACAACACATTATAATACAATAGAAAACTATGAAATTAAATTTAACATAAAACCATTTTTGTAATAAAATAATTAATAAGTAATAATATATATATATTGATGAATAATGATATGATTACACACATGTATCTCAAAATAAAAATAAGAAGGGTTTTTTAATTTTAGGTACAAAATGTGAGATTTTGAAATGTATAAGTGTTTTTATTTAATAGTTAATTTTCATATATATAAAAAATTAATTTCATAAGAATGAATTTAAATTTTTAAAAATTTCACCAAAATTATCCAACATTTATTTTTTCATAATTTTCTAAGATAGCTAATTTTTTGGGTAAAAAGTAAAATATGGTATGAATATACAATAAGTATAATGACTTAATAATGAGTTAAAAATGGTGTAATAATTAACATAAAGGCAATTTAAAACAAAAAATGGTGCTTTTATTAAAATAATACACTTTAAATAATAAACTTAACTTTTCAAACCTATAAATATCCAAAACCTAAAGTTTAATTTATAGATTTTAAAAAAATATTTATGAATAAGAATATTTTCCACATCCAAAAAATATATTTTAAAGGATTTTTATTTTTAGAAAATTTAAACCCAAAAACCCAACACTACTTAACAAATTGCATGGGATTGAACCATAGTATGGCAAATGATTTTCGTTTTATATTAACCTAGATTCCAAGGTCTATGATTTGAAATTAATAAAAAAATCCCCCACATTTGCTATAATTACCAACCCAACCTCACTTTCCAATTCAATTCAATATTAGTGAGAATATTTTTCCCTCATTTTCTCTCTGAATATTCTCTAGAACGAGTTTATAAGTTTCTATGTTTCTCTTCTTAATATTTAGGAAACTACCTTTCAAGGTAAGGGTTCCAAATCCTTTTTTTTCTTTTCAATTGAAATACTTGTGTTATGACATCATTTAAATTATTTTACATAATTATATGTCTATAATTCCATGATATTATCATTCATTTTATATATTTTTAATTATATATTACTTATTCCCTCTCATTATATCCTTTTTCTAAGATGTTATTATGTCGATGTAAGGGTCCATAATCCCGTATTATCCTTTATTTGTGAAATCCTCCCCAATTAAATTTTGTTTCAATATAAAATGTTTGTATTATTCATTTTTTATGAATTAATTATCATATTATAAATGATATATCATTATTACCTATCATTTTACTACCTTTATAAGTCATTAAAATTCTCAAACATTAGTGAAAACCCAAGTGATAAATTTAAAACATCCTAAAATATTGGTAAAGAGTATGTGGTTTCCTAGCAATGAAATCTTTATCTGGACACTACAAGTGGATATAGTATTTTCATAAAATTAACCTAAGGGTAATTGTAAGAACCCAGTTCTTAGTTTTGAGGTATGGGTTTCTTCTTTTCTCTTTTCCTTAAGTGTTTTTTAGAAAATAAAGAAAATGGGGAAAATCCTAAATTTTGGGACTACACGCCATGTACAATTCCACACACCGTGTACTTTGGCCGTGTGGGATGAGTACATAGGGTGTGTAGCCATGTCAGTTACGAAGGGTGTAAAAACCTACTACATGTCGTGTAGTGGATATTTACACGTCATGTGGTCAGTCGGTAGGCAAATAGTAAGGCAGTGGAAGCAGCCACCAGCGGAGCGGCAGTACATGCCGTGTAATCAGAAATACACATCATGTACTCATGTCGACGGATGAACAGTGCGGTGGTGCCACCAAAGGAACAGTTAAATGAGAAAAGTACACGCCCTTTAGTCAATAGTACATGCCGTGTAGTTTGTTTTTTTCACTTAAAATGGGCAGTATCTAACCCTGTTCACAGGATTGGCTTAGAACCGGAGGAAGGATTCAGTAGAGGATGCTGGACCTACGAGGATCTCAAGATCGAGCGTCGGGAATCTGTTTTCACCTCTGACGATATCGTTGGAACCGCACGGGTAAGCACTCCACTCTCCTTAAGACGTTCTTTCCAATTCTTCATCTAAGGGAAGTTATTTGAGTTTGAACGGGGATTTTTTTTACCTCATATCTAAGTCGTTCTTGGACGATTCGAGGATCGTCATCTGTGTATACCATTCTGGGGCGTTTAAGGTAGGTGGCTTGGTGTTTAAATTCCAACTGTTGTGCATTTGTGTGTGTTTTTGTGCTACAAACTCATGTTGGGGTGTCATGTGGCTGAGGTCTTGGCTGTTTAAATACCTAGAATTATGTAGGTAATTAAATGTGATAATAAACTACTGCTTGGGATCGCTGCTTGGATCCAAGACCACCCAGGGGGTGCGTTCCTCTATTTAGTCGTTTGGCCAGGATACCCGAGGGTATTCCATTGTAATAATGTTTGTTAAATTTCCTTGAGAGGAATTGAATTTGAATTGCTTATTTACATGATGGGAATGACCCGGTTACTTGCGCCTAAGGGCAGTGTTCTTTTTAGCCTGAGGGCATTGTTTGTTTAGCCTAAGGGCAAGGTACTGCTTAGCCTGAGGGAAACTTCCTATTTCTCCTGAGGGAAACTTTTCGTATGCCTGAGGGAAGTGACTTATATTCCTGAGGGCGACACTTCGTACGCCTGAGGGAAATATCTGTTATACCTGAGGGCAATGCTTGAGGGTGATATTCTGATTACCTGAGAGTAAGGGTTTGTGTGTCTGAGGACACAGACTGTTTACATAGAAAATTCACTACGGTGGTTTTTCCTACTGAATGATTAAATTAATATTAAAATGGAAACATAACTGGTAAAGTTAGTTACTTTTGAGTACTACTTAGTTTTTTTCATTTACTTTTGCACACTGTTGTTGCATGTTTACACACAGTTGAGCACGGGCCTTTGGTGGGTGCATACTGGGATTTATTTCTCACACCCTGTTTGGGTCATGTATTTGGCCCAAACAGATTACGTTTCTATAGGTGTGGATAAGGGAAAGGGACCTTATACTGGTACTTGATTGTTGATGAGGAGTAGGGGAGCATGGGACCAGGCTTAGGCTCATGATGTTGTCGGCTGTTTTATTTTTCTTTGTTGTACTCTGTTTTATAGTGTACTGCTGTGTAACATGTTCTAGCTATTTTCTTAGAACTTGAGACATGTGGAATCATATATATATAACTAGTTGGTTATCTTTTACTGCAATTTTTTATATTAAATATGTATGGTTTATTGCTTCTGTTGTTGTTGTATGTTTTATCTTGTATTCTGTTGCGCTACACTTTGACAAATGAGGGCATAGTTTCCCCACTATCAGACTTGGGGCCTCGCTGCTAGTTGACAGCCTCTGGCGTTTGGAGAAATGCACTTGAGGTAATGTGACCAACCGGGTTCGGGGCACCCGTTGAGTGGCACCCGGATCTGGGACGTTACAAAGTGGTATAAGAGGGGTTCTTTTCTTTGACTTACTATTTGGATCCTTAGTCAGGTATGGGATGGAAATGGTAGTTGGTAATAATTTGTGCCTGGGCAAAGCTAACCTGTGTACAGGGAAAAGCCAGTCTACCTTGTATTTTTTTAATTTTTCTAATTTTTCAAATTTTACAGTTGATTTGATTTCGTCGTTGGGTGACGCACTTGTGATTGTGCTGTTTATATTTTATCTATGGGTTCTATTTAGTTGCAACCCGATGAGATGAGGGTATGCCATCTCATGCATCATTTATGCACATACTAGGAATCACATGACATGCATAATTCCATGCCATGTAGGCACATTAGAAATTTCATGTTGTTGTGATAGTTGTTGTGCTAGAAAAGCATGCTGTTGTGATAGCTGCTTTGATAAAAATACCTGTTATGTGATAGGGTATTGTTGTATGAGCCTGTTAATAGAATGGACACCAAACTTTGGTTTTTGGGGAGTATGGGCCCTCATTGACCGGAATTTGATGGACCATTGAATGTTTATTTTGTTATAACACATATAAGATTCCAAACTTTGATTCGCGGGGAGTATGGGACCTCACGAATCAGAATTTGGAACTTAGGTGTTGTTTTTCAGTATTTTATGGTTTTTAGAGTAGTTTCAGAGGCTTACTGTCCAGAAACCCCAGGATACACGCCGTGTAGTTCCTTGGACACACGCCGTGTGTTCTTCTGTTCGGGAAGAAAAGAAAACTTTTTGAGTACACATCGTGTACCCTCAGTACACACCATGTAATATCTTCCCGTGTCATAGACCGTGTGGGCAGGGACACGGGGAAGGGAAATTCTTGGGGCAAACACGCCGTGTACCAGATGTACACGCTGTGTAGTGTTGACCCGGAGTCCGCCCGTGTAACTAACAACACAGACGGAGGAGACCTTAAGACATACACGTCGTGTCCACTGTGGAACACGCCGTGTAGTCTGACCTAGGATCCGTTCATGTAACTAACAACATGGGTCATTGTAATCCTTTTGTGTACACTCCGTGTGTATATGGAACACATCGTGTAGTGTGAGCTAGGTATCCGGTCATATAACTAACAACACGGGTTGGTGGAGCTCGTCTAGTACACGTCGTGTACCTGTGGGACACGTCGTGTCATCTTCTCCGAGGACAGACTGTGTGGACCTGACCATGTAGTTGGTAAATGGGGTGGTGTACACCCCGTGTGTGGGTGTAACACTCCATGTAGTGTTAGTCGAGTAGTTGTTCGTGTCACAAATGACACGGGCAGTTGAAAAATTACACCATACACGTCGTGTAGTCAGTATACATTCCATGTAGTTTTGTTTAATAGGATCCGTATAGCTTGTCCGTGTAGAAGGACCTGGGTAGGGGAAGAGAAGTCAGGTACACGTTTTTTAGTCAGTATACACGCCGTGTGGTCTTTTTTTGCAAATCTTGAATGCCTTATTTCTCATGTTCCCCTTTTGGTCCCTTCGTTTTCAGTCTTTGATAATCTTGATCTAAGGTGTGTGTTTGACCTTGTAGAGTCATGTCGTCGAGACGACCACACGTTGTTCTCTAGGAGAGCGACAACAATTATACTCCAGAGATGGTGGGCCATGGGATACCAATGGATCCTACAGTAGAGCCAGATGCGGCGCCAACCATTATACCAGACCCAGGCACAGATGCGCAGTTCCGTGAAGGCTTTATGCGGTTCATGCAGACCTTTCAGGGAGCACTGCCAGCTGCCACATCTATAGCCGAGATGACTCGTATATTCCAGCAGCAGTATCCTCCTATGTTTTCAGGGGATGGAAGACCACAGGCTGCGGAGTCTTGGTTGGGGTCTATGCAGACTATTTTTGAGCATCTTGAGACGCCTCCAGGGTGGAGGGTCAAGCTCGCAACTTATATGCTGCGTGATTCTACCAAGAGGTGGTGGGATGTTACCACTCAGTCAGAGAATCACAGAGACATGACATGGGAATATTTTCAGACATAATTCTATGAATTCTTCTTCCCAGAGATGCTGAGGGAAAATCGAGCTTGAGAGTTCATGAATCTGCAGCAGGGCGCTATATCGGTGATGGACTATTCTGCTCGCTTCACTGAGCTTTAGCGTTTTGCACCCGTTCTGGTGGGTGATGAGACGTTGAGGGATCGACGCTTTGAGTATGGTCATTATTATGACATATGAGCACCGGTGAATGTTTTTAGGTTGCCTTCAGTTCATGCTATTATGAACTAGGAACTGATTACAGAGAGGAACCTTCGGGAAGCTAGTAGTGCAGGCCATGGCGGTTCGGCACCAGTTTCTGGTACTATTTCTACCAGGAAAAGGAATCGACAAATGAGTTTCTCTCACGGTGGTAGTACTAGCCAGGAAGTTTCTTCAGGTGGCCCAGTCATTTTCTACCAGTGTGGTAGAGAGGGGCAAAAAAGACTGCAGTGTCCACGAGACCCAGTGGAATGCCGAGATTGCAGCAATATGGGGCATCTGTAGTGCTTTTGCAGGGCGTTTCTACCAGTGGCTAGTGAGAGGGGTTCTATACAGACTCCGCATGCGGGAGCAGGACCAGCAGCTTCTTACCAGTCGGGAAACTGGAATACGTCAGGGCGTGCAGGTGGGGATGGTGGTCGTGGCCATGTTCACCAGACACCAGGATCTCAGAGGCAGTAGGGCGGGACAACTCAGGGTAGCCAGGCTGTGTCGCAGGGTCGTGGTACTGGACAGGCATATGCAGTGCAACAGACCTAGTAGGAGCAGGATATCGGACCTTCTACTATCAGAGGTACTATTCTAGTAGCTTCTGTTTTATATTTAGTACTCTTTGATATGGGTTCTACACATAGCTTCATATCTGTGCCCGTTGTGGAGAGCCTTGGGCACTGTGTTTCTTTTTCTTCTGCTGTTATGATGCTAGACACTCCGTTGGGAACTAGAACAGCTGGTGTACGTCAGTGCAAGGAGTGCCCCTTGAGGTTGGAGGGTGTCGCTTTCTTTGGTGTCTCTATGTCTTAGAGATGACAAGCTATGATGTCATTCTCAGGATGGACTGTTTGGTTCCCTTTCGAGCCTTTGTGGACTGCTATCGTCGTAGGGTGAGTTTCACGTCACCAGAGGGTGGAGAGTTTCTATACAAGGGTGAGTGGGATGTTCAGGCGAGTTGAGCTGGACCAGAGCATCATGGGCGAGGTGGATTCACAGCCTAGATTGAGAGTTTATATCTAGATGATCAGGGGAATTGTCAGAAGGATTTCCCTCCAGTGGTTGATCGTTTCAGGTATGTCTTTCTAGATGACTTTTCGGGTCTACCTCCGGAGCGTGAGGTGGATTTCTCTATTGATCTTGTTCCAGGAGCAGCACCTATATCCATTCCTCCTTATAGGATGGCTACACCTGAGTTACCTGATCTCAAGAGATAGTTAGAGGAGTTACAGTCAAAGGTTTTTATCAGACCCAGTACTTCTCCTTGGGGTTCTCCGGTCCTTTTTGCGAAGAAGGTGGACAATACCCTCAGACTCTGTGTGGATTATCAGAAGTTGAACCAGTTGATGGTCAAGAACCAATATCCCTTGCCGAGGATCGATTATCTTTTTGATCAACTTCGAGGTGCATGAGTGTTCTCGAAGATTCACTTGAGATCAGGATATCATCATTTTCACATTAGACTATCTGATATACCTCTCACAGCCTTCAAGAGTAGGTATGGTCTATATGAGTACTTGGTTATGCTGTTCGGACTCACAAACGCGCTGACAGTTTTCATGGCTTTGATGAATCGTGTGTTCTATCCTTATCTGGATTCTTTTGTGGTAGTATTCATGGAGGATATCTTGGTGTACTCTCACACTTGACATGACCATGCCACCCATATTGAGATCGTATTGAGTACACTGAGAGAGCATCATCTATATGATAATCTCTCAAAGTGCCACATTTGGATGGACCAGATTCACTTCCTAGGTCATATCATCTCAGAGGCAGGAGTTGCATTAGACCCAGAGAAGGTGAGAGCAGTAGTTTCCTGGGAGCAGCCTAAGAACGTATTTAAGATATGGAGTTTCTTGGGGCTGGATGGTTACTACAGGCGTTTTATATAGGACTTATCCCGCTTAGCAACGCCGTTGACGGGATTGACTATGAAGGGTGTGAAGTTCATTTGGTCAGAAGCTTTCGAGATATACTTTCAGGAGCTGAAGGGAAAGTTGTCATCAGCACCAATCCTGATACTCCCAGAGCAGGGAAAGAGCTATATAGTTTACAGTGATGCATCAGGTATTGGGTTGGGAGCTCTGTTGATGCAGGGAAATCGAGTTGTTGCGTATGGGTCTCAGCAGTTGAGGCCACATGAGAGGAATTACCCGATGTATGATCTCGATTTGGCTGCAGTTGTTCATGCATTGCGCTATTGGAGACATTATCTCTTGGGAGAAAATTTTGTGGTTTTCACCGACCACAAAAGTCTCAAGTACATCTTTACTCAGTGTGACTTGAATCTGAGGCAGTGAAGGTGGGTTTAATACCTTCAGTCCTTTGACTTTGAGCTTGCCTATACACCTGGTAAAGGTAATGCAGCAGCTGATGCACTGAGCAGGAAGACTCAGATACAGGCAGTGCAGGAGGCCAGTGGTGAATGGAAGCTTATGTCTTTGTTCTCTGAGATGCATCTGGTGGTGCACAATAGTCAGGGTCAGACCTATCTTTCATCTTTAGTTGTGAATTCTACCCTCCTGGATAGAGTGAGGATGAGACAACTATCTAATTCAGAAGGCCTAGTTCTATGGGAGTCGGTGGAAAGTGAGGACCCTCCTCCTAGGAGGACGGTAGACGATGATAAGGTATTATGTTTCCATGGAAGAGTATGGGTTCCAGGGGATAAACGCGAGGATTTGATGCGGGAGTTTCATGCTTCAACTTGGGTAGTTCATCCCGAAGTTACCAAGATGTATCGTGACTTGAGATTTTAGTATTGGTGGTCGGGTATGAAAGGAGAGATAGCTGGTTTTGTTATGAGATGTTCCACCTATCAGCAGGTGAAGGCGGAGCATTAGAGGCCAGACAGACTGTTACAGAAGTTACGCATCCCGGAGTGGAAATGGGATGATGTCGCGATGGACTTCATGACTGGGTTGCTGAGGTCACCTCGAGGCAATGATGTCGTGTGGGTTGTTGTGGACAGAATCACAAAGGTAGCTCACTTTTTGTCGATCAAAAAAACCTTCGGTGTGGATGAGATTAGAAAGTTCTATATCCGAGATATCATATGTCTTCATGGGTTCTCTCATTCTATCGTTTTAGATAGGGATGCCCGCTTTACGTCTCATTTATGGAAGAGTTTTCAGAGGACACTAGGTACACAGGTTCTTCTGAACATAGCTTACCACCCTCAGACATTGTCAGTCAGAGCGTACTATATAGGTGCTTGAGTACATGTTGTGTTCATGCATCCTAGACTTTGGAGGCTCTTGGGAGAATCATATACCTCTAGTCGAGTTTTCCTACAATAACAATTTTCAGAAAACTATTGAGATGGCACCTTACGAGGCTTTATATAGTAGGTCATGCCGATCACCCTTGTGCTGGTTAGAGGCAGGTGAGGCAGCTTTACTAGGACCACATCTCGTACAGGAGACTTCTGAGTAGGTCCAGTTGATTCAGAAGCAGATGGCTACCGCGAAGTCTCATCAGAAATCTTATATTGATCGCTGCAGACGACCCTTGGAGTTCGTGGTCGGGGATCAGGTTTTCTTACGTGTTTCACCGAGGTTGGGACACAGGCGGATCAAGAGACAGGGTAAACTTTCACCGAGGTATGTGGGGCCATTTGAGATTCTGGATAGATTCAGGCTAGTTGCCTATCGGTTTCAGTTACCACAGAGGTACCGATCCATGCATGACGTCTTCCATGTATCTCAGTTGTGTCGCTATCATTCAGACCCGTCTCACGTCTTTCAACCCGAGGAGGTTGATCTCGAGGTAGATGTGACCTTTGAGGAGCATCTGATTCGTATCTTTGATAGGAGAACGAAGGTTCTCTGTGTCCAGTCAGTTCCCCTCGTACGAGTGTTATGGAAGCATGGCTGAGTACAGGACGAAACCTGGGAGTGGGAGACCGACGTACGTGCTCAGTGGCCAGAGTTGTTTTGATCTTTATCTTCACCACCATTGAAAGGGAAATTCGAGGATAAATTGCTTTAAGGGGGGAAGTTTGTAAGAACCCAATTCTTAGTTTTGAGGTACGGGTTTTATCTTTTCTCTTTTCCTTAAGTGTTTTTGAGAAAATAAGGAAAATGGGGAAAAATCCTAAATTTTGGGATTAAACACCATGTACTATTCCACATGTCGTGTACTTTGGCCGTGTAGGATGAGTACACAGGGTGTGTAGCCATGTTGGCGATGAAGGGTGTAAAAACCGACTACACACCGTGTAGTGGATATTTACACGCCGTGTAGTCAGTCGGTAGGAAAATAGTAAGGCAGTGGAAGTAGCCGCCAGCGGAGTAGCAGTACACACTGTGTAATCATAAATACACGTGAGGTACTCATGTAGACAGATAAACAGTGCAGCGGTGCTTCCATAGGAATAGTTAAATGAGAAAAGTACACGTTTTGTAGTCAATAGTGCACGTCATGTAGTTTTTTTTTACTTAAAATGGGAAGTAGCCAACCATGTTCACAGGATTGGCTTATAACCGGAGGAAGGAGTCGGGAGAGGAGGCCAGACCTTTGAGGATCTCCAGATCGAGTGTTGGGAATCCGTTTTTGCCTCTGATGATCTCGTTGGAACCGCGCGGGTAATCCCTCCACTCTCCTTAAGTTGTTCTTTCCAATTATTCCTCTAAGGGAAGTTATTTGAGTTTGAATGAGGATTTGTTTCACCTTAGATCTATGTCATTCTTGCACGATTTGAGGATCATCGTTCACATATATCATTCAGGGGCGTTTAAGGTTGGTGGCTTGGTGTTTAAATTCCAACTGTTGTGCATTTGTGTGTATTTTTCTGCTATGAACCCATATTGGGGTGTCGTGTGGCCGAGGCCTTGGCTATTTAAATACCTATAATTGTATAGGTAATTAAATGTGATAATAATCTGCTGTTTGGGATCACTTCTTGGATCCAGGACCACCCTGGGGGTGCGTTCCTCTGTTTAGCCATTTGGCCAGGATACCAAGGGGTATGCCATTGTAAAAATGTTTGTTAAATTTCCTTGAGAGGAATTGAATGTGAATTTCTTATTTACATGTTGTGCATTACCCGGTTACTTGCGCCTGAGGGCAGTGTTCTTTTTAGCCTGAGGGCATTATTTTTTTAGCCTGAGGGCAAGGTACTGCTTAGCCTGAGGGCAATGTCCTATTTCGTATGAGGGAAACTTTTCGTATGACTGAGGGTAGTGACTTATGTGCCTGAGGGCAAAACTTCATACGCCTGAGGGAAATATCTATTATGCCTGAGGGAAAGATTCTGATTACCTGAGGGTAAGGATTTGCGTGTCTGAGGACACTGACTGTTTACATAGAAAATTCACTATGGTGGTTTTTCCTACTGAATGATTAAATGAATATTAAAATGGAAACATAACTGGTAAAGTTAGTTACTTTTGAGTACTGCTTAGTTTATTTCATTTAATTTTGCATACTGTTGTTGCATTCTTACACACAGCTGAGCACGGGCCATTGGTGGGTGCCTACTGAGATTTATTTCTCACACCCTGTTTGGTTTATGTCTTCGGCCCAAACAGATTATTTTTCTACGGGTGTGGATAAGGGAAAGGGACCTTATAGTGGTACTTTATTACTGTTGAGGAGTAGGGGCGCATGGGATCTGTAACACCCCGAGCTTCTACGATACGCTTCTCATTCAAAAATGTAATATCTTGCATTGTACGCAACTTCGAGTTCTAAAACACCGCGACTAATCAAAGTAGCCGTTATGAATAGTAATAAGCACTTTTTAAAATTATAGAAATTTTATATTTCAAAATGGACTTCATTTTTGAATTCGGAATATCAATTATAGCTTAGGGTGAAATTTTGGCCTTATTCTGAAAAACTTCAATTTTTGATGAATAGTGAAACCACTAAGTGGTTGTTAAATAACTAATTTTTCGTTTAAATGAAATGTTACCACTTCTGGGATTTGATTTTCAAAAATCCGACATAAATGGTTGTCATTAAGAAGTAAAATGTGGTTCAATGAGATTAAAATAATTTTTTGGTGAATAGTAACTTTTAAGTTCTTAATCGCGATTAGAGGTAATTAGTGTAGTTTAAGGTACAAATAATGTTTTAATAATATGAGATGAGCATGACACTTGTCCTACTCCTATTTGATGAGTCATGGCCGACCAAGACAACCCATGGGTCAACTTGGGGACCCCATGGATCCACTTTAGTTGGAAAATGACATTAATATATATTTATTTAATGTTAAAATTAAATTGACACAAACATGAGTTATTTTACTAAAACAGTTTTTAAGTGGGGTTACACAAGTCCAAATTTTGTCTATAAATATTCATTAGAAATCTAAAAAGATTTCCTACATCATAGTATTTTTTTTATAATTTTTAGACATTAAATAAATTAAATTATTTAGGACATCATTATGATGTAGCGATGACCTCATTATTTAACGATTTAAATAAAATGAGAAGATAATGCAAAATCCAAGGCTTACACTTGTCCAAATCCTATTGGATGAGGATATTTCGAAACCTTATCACCTTAGCCTCTAATTATATAAGTGTGGGACCTTTAGAATCCGAAAATCATTGTGAAATAATGTAACATTTCAATCTTTCCAAAAGTGCCCCTCCTCTCCACTTATAAAAGGCCCCCACCTCTCCCACCTCATTTACACTTTCAAGCCATTTGGCTCGGCCAACCTCTGCCCAAATACTCTCCCAACTTCCCCCTCTTACTCCTAGAAGCCTTACTTTGGGCAGAACTCTTCCCAAGGAATCCTTTGGCTCAAATCAAAAAGAGTTACCCGATTTTGAGGTAATGTCTTTTCTAATGTTGTTTTGTTTTATTTTTCTTCTCCAACCCCCTAAACTCTTTTTATTAATTTCTTTTGTAACAACACCAGTATCCTAAATATACTAGTATTTTGTTATAAGAAGGATTTGAGCTACACTTACACTCACCTACATCTAATGGTTAAAGAACATACGGTTTCTGTGGATGGCGAATTTCTGCCTCACGAAACGATGATTGTTCAACACTCATATAACACCTTAAAAGGTGGCCATTAATATGTCACTATATTTATATATGATATAAAATATGTTTATGTTTTACTTATGCTTCTGTATTTCTCATTTATGGCATACTTTATAATTTCCATTATGGGTAAAATGCGATAATTTCATTTTAGGAAGTGCGGACTACCGCCCCCTCAAAGTGATTTGAATCGTTAATGCCATATGTGGGATGTATAAAGGATGGAGTAAATGTTATTATACACTATATTATACTGGAATTATATTATACATTTATATCATTATGATTTAGTTCCATTAAATATGAAATTGAAATGAAAGTAGCGTTCATGCGTACGTACGGCTTACCGTCTCCATGAACGGTGCATTTCATTTCTTACCTCTAAATGTTACGTAATATTATAAATGAATGTATATACTGGATATATAAGATATATATGACATCTAAATCATGAATATAATTCTGGATATAATGGATATTCTACCACATGAACAGCTTGTAATTATAAGAAGTTTATTGTTGACTCAAGTTACCAAAGATCGACAAAACGACTGTTATTAACTTAAATAATTACATAATATTCATAACATTGTAATAAGTGATATAAAAAGGATAATGAAATTCAAAATGGCTCTTAATAAGGTAGATATTAACTCTAGTTTATTATTCAGGAGGTTAAAGAACGGTTGAGTCAAGTCGGACACAAGGTAAGGGAACTTCTTAACCCAACTTCCATTCTTTGGGTTAATCTCATACTTTCCAATTATGTCATGATATTATTATATATTATTTTGTATTTTTACTTTCTTTATGTGTACCTATAGTGAATACACATAATAGATCTATTTTATTTTAAAAATGATCTTTTTAAGGACTTCGTCTCAATCTCCTTTCATTGAGTCATATTTGGTTTTATACACAACTTTCTTTTATACGGTGTATAAACCCCTTTGACTTTTACGTTTATTCAAAAGGAATCTTTTTTATATGAAGCGTTTTACTAAACGACAAAAAGGGAATGTTTTTCTTTCCGTACTTATGCGGCGACAATGACTTCTCCACCGCCGTGAACATTATTTGAGTTTCGGCTTCCTCTACAAGCCATCATTTTTTTTAATGAAAAATAAATACAAAGTTTTAACTTTCTTTTATTTTGGTATTGAAAATGGTTTTGAAAGCGTTTTTATTATATCAATGTGTTGTATTTATATCTTGTGATTGAAATGTGGAATTGTTATGTTTCCTTTATGCATGTTTTATGTGATACGATTATGTTATGGTTTATGATATGTTTAAACCTATTCATATGAGGAATGCATTGGACTTAATAAGTGACAGGTGGAGCCCGCTATAGCTCCTCGATGCATCGGCAGGTCTCATGAGACAAACTAGTTTCTTGGCACGAGGCATTGACAAAATCTTATTTGTGGTCTTGGCACGAGGCCTTGACTACGTGGTTATGATAGTATGGCATTATGCATTCCATCATTATGAAAGTGGTTATTGATATTGCATGTGATTATTCGACCAGTAGAATATCCATGTGAAGAAGTGAATGGAATTATCTCATTTTACTTTTGCCATATTATGTTGATGTTCAAGTTTAAAAGGCTTTTGTTTTAGTTATACATTGCCTTAAATGTTTATGTTTATTTATGAAAGCTTCCGCAATATTGTTATCCTTACTGAGCATCTGAGCTCACCCATTTCAATGTTTTAATATTTTCCAGGATGTGAAGAAGTATTTTATGAATGACCTGCAGGGATAGTCAGAAGAGGATATGAGTGTGGACTATGAAGACTTTGTTATTAGTTTTTCACTTTATGATGTAATGTAAGACTTATGAATGTATCTAGTGTTTCCAAGGCTACTAAACTAGTTGGTCTTTCGAGACTTGATCTTTTGTGATCATGCCAATGTTACGAAGTAATGCACCGACTCTGGGTAGCTGGGGTCGGGGTGTTACAGTTGGTATCAGAGGAAGTTTAGTACAAACCTTGGAAGCTAGATTTAGATAAACTCTGATTAGAGCACGTAGACCTAAGATGAACTTTGAGGATTAGTATAGAAGAACTTCCTATAATTTTGGTATTGTAGAGATTTTGTGAGTTTTCCGAGCAATACATCCCTGTCTGGATACGATCAGGTAGAGGCGGCTCTGGCACAGATGTTCCTAGGGATAAAACCCGAAAACACCGCTTTGAGCTAGACTCGAACGGGAACTGGTGCATGACAACGGGCCTTGCTGTACTCTTGGTTACGACACTCCCGGGGGATATGCTTAGGATAACTCTCATTTTCTTTACAAATAATTATGAAGGGTTTATGATTATATACTTCTTCAAAGAAAACATTCTTATGATTATGGATTATATCCATAAACCGTTCAATTTACATTAATTATTTTAAAAGTTTGGAATTATTCATTATAATTCATAAACTAACCTAGTTTATGTCATTGTATAGAAATGGCGTCCAGTAGAAGGAATGTGAACTCCAGCAATACGTATGATCCAAAGAGTAAGAAGGATCATATCTTTCACGGTATTAAGCCAACATTTCGAAGGGAAATAGTCTCCCATGTGTTCTCAACATATGAAGAAATAGTATCATGTGTTAATAAGATAAGTAAATAATTCTCTGAGTCCTATGGCTTTGAAGCGAAGCAAGAGACGAAAGGGATGGAAGAGAGAATGATGGATAAAGGGGTGAGGGGAAAGAAAAATTTTCCAATATGTGGTAATTGTGGGAAGAAACATCATGGAACTTGCCTAAAGGGAATGGGAGTTTGTTATAAGTGTAGAGAAAAAGGACACAAATTGCGTGACTGCAAGGGTAAGAAAATGGTTTCAAATGTACAATGCTTCTTCTGCAAGGATTGGGGACACTACGCAAACCAATGTCCAAATCATCAGAGTATGCCCCAAATGATGTTATTGGATAATAATCAAGTTATGATACTACCACAGATGAGGAGTAATGGTTAGAGTTCTTATGTTGTTATTAAATAATTTTGTAATTTGAGTGTTGTATCAATGATGTACTAGTTATAATAATTATGGAGTATATAAGGATTGTACTGCAGTACTATTTCATCAAGGACTTGAGATTGTGTGGAACCAAGAAAAGTGACTCCACAGTAGGATTAAATTTTTGGAAAATATATGGTTGAGAGAAAGATGGACCATAATATGGTTCTGATACTAAGATTGTGATTTTGGAATAAGACGTGATTGATTTGGATAAATTATATTGGATATACTTAATTTCCTTGAAACTGATTGATGTTTTGTATACATTTTTGGATAGAAGGAGTATATCTAGTATTCTATAAGGAATAAGGGATCATGGTAATTCAGTATGTTTAAAAAGAATACATGATGAAGGTATTCACATGTTGTTACGTGGGAAAAAGGATCTTCATTATGTTTACCTTCCTTATAAAATTTGGACTGTGAGTTGGACAGAAGTATTTTGGATAACTATAAAGGTTGGAGTGGATTAAGTTGATCTTTGGATAGTATTGTTTAAGGTTAAAAAATTTATGAAGATTATTGGAATATTATAATACTATAGTTTTAGGAAAAGGACAACCTGCAGGGTGGGGCATAACCCGTCACGTCGGACAAAGCTGCAGGAATCGAACCCACAACCATAGTGCGACAGACCTTTATTTCCTACCACTAGCCTACAGGAAGTCCCTGGTTATTACAAAATAATTTTACTAATCTAAATGGTATGTGTTAACATTTGGAACCTTATACAATTAGGATAAGGTTAATATTTTTGAGTTCTATTATCTTTTTGAGTGAAAGATGAGTTGAAGGTTGAAACTCTAATTGTCAAGCATAAATATATATATACCTATCTCTTATTCAATGAATAAATTAATTCTTAAACTTTAGTAAAGGGATATTAAAACAAAAAATGTGTTATCCTAATACCTTATGTCTTGTTGAACTGATGATATTTTAAATCAACATAGATTGAAGGCTTTGAGGCCCTCAATTTGACAGTTGATTGTGATTGATGACCTCAATCACTCCCTACAAATATTTACGTTTTTCCTCCAATTATATGTCTCTAATTGCCACCAATGTTCTCCTAATCGAGATCATAATTGGGTGGTGACTTTTTCATTTCCCTTTCCCTCTTATTAAGGCTAAATTTTATCAATCTTATTTCCGATGTGGGTTTTCCTCATAGGTAATTTCTCTTTTCAACCTTTTATTTTCAAAGTAAAATTTCAAATTTCGAGGACGCAATTTATTGAAGGAGGGGAGAATGTAACACCCCGAGCTTCTACGATACGCTTCTCATTCAAAAATGCAATATCTTGCATTGTACGCAACTTCGAGTTCTAAAACACCGCGACTAATCAAAGTAGCCGTTATGAATAGTAATAAGCACTTTTTAAAATTATAGAAATTTTATATTTCAAAATGGACTTCATTTTTGAATTCGGAATATCAATTATAGCTTAGGGTGAAATTTTGGCCTTATTCTGAAAAACTTCAATTTTTGATGAATAGTGAAACCACTAAGTGGTAGTTAAATAACTGATTTTTCGTTTAAATGAAATATTACCACTTCTGGGATTTTATTTTCAAAAATACAACATACATGGTTTTCATTAAGAAGTAAAATGTGGTTCAATGAGATTAAAATAATTTTTTGGTGAATAGTAACTTTTAAGTTCTTAATCGCGATTAGAGGTAATTAGTGTAGTTTAAGGTACAAATAATGTTTTAATAATATGAGATGAGCATGACACTTGTCCTAATCCTATTGTATGAGTCATGGCCGACCAATACAACCCATGGGTCAACTTGGGGACCCCATGGAGCCACTTTAGTTGGAAAATGACATTAATATATATTTATTTAATGTTAAAATTAAATTGACACAAACATGAGTTATTTTACTAAAACAGTTTTTAAGTGGGGTTACACAAGTCCAAATTTTGTCTATAAATATTCATTAGAAATCTAAAAAGATTTCCTACATCATAGTATTTTTTTTATAATTTTTAGACATTAAATAAATTAAATTATTTAGGACATCATTATGATGCAGCGATGACCTCATTATTTAATGATTTAAATAAAATGAGAAGATAATGCAAAATCCAAGGCTTACACTTGTCCAAATCCTATTGGATGAGGATATTTCGAAACCTTATCACCTTAGCCTCAAATTATATAAGTTTGGGACCTTTAGAATCCTAAAATAATTGTGAAATAATGTAACATTTCAATCTTTCCAAAAGTGCCCCTCCTCTCCACTTATAAAAGGCCCTCACCTCTCCCACCTCATTTACACTTTCAAGCCATTTGGCTCGGCCAACCTCTGCCCAAATACTCTCCCAACTTCCCCCTCTTACTCCTAGAAGCCTTACTTTGGGCAGAACTCTTCCCAAGGAAGCCTTTGGCTCAAATCAAAAAGAGTTACCCGATTTTGAGGTAATGTCTTTTCTAATGTTGTTTTGTTTTATTTTTCTTCTCCAACCCCCTAAACTCTTTTTATTCATTTCTTTTATAACAACACCAGTATCCTCAATATACTAGGATTTTGTTATAATAAGGATTCGAGCTACACTTACACTCACCTACATCTAATGGTTAAAGAACATACGGTTTCTGTGGATGGCGAATTTCTGCCTCACGAAACGATGATTGTTCAACACTCATATAACACCTTCAAAGGTGGCCATTAAGATGTCACTATATTTATATATGATATAAAATATGTTTATGTTTTACTTATGCTTCTGTATTTCTCATTTATGGCATACTTTATAATTTCCATTATGGGTAAAACGCGATAATTTCATTTTAGGAAGTGCGGACTACCGCCCCCTCAAAGTGATTGGATCGTTAATGCCATATGTGGGATGTATAAAGGATGGAGTAAATGGTATTATACACTATATTATACTGGAATTATATTATACATTTATATCATTATGATTTAGTTCCATTAAATATGAAATTGAAATGAAAGTAGCGTTCATGCGTACGTACGGCTTACCGTCTCCATGAACGGTGCATTTCATTTCTTACCTCTAAATGTTACGTAATATTATAAATGAATGTATATACTGGATATATAAGATATATATGACATCTAAATCATGAATATAATTCTGGATATAATGGATATTCTACCACATGAACAACTTGTAATTATAAGAAGTTTATTGTTGACTCAAGTTACCAAAGATCGACAAAACGACTGTTATTAACTTAAATAATTACATAATATTCATAACATTGTAATAAGTGATATAAAAAGGATAATGAAATTGAAAATGGTTCTTAATAAGGTAGATATTAACTCTAGTTTATTATTCAGGAGGTTAAAGAACGGTTGAGTCAATTCGGACACAAGGTAAGGGAACTTCTTAACCCAACTTCCATTCTTTGGGTTAATCTCATACTTTCCAATTATGTCATGATATTATTATGTATTATTTTGTATTTTTACTTTCTTTATGTGTACCTATAGTGAATACACATAATAGATCTATTTTATTTTAAAAATGATCTTTTTAAGGACTTCGTCTCAATCTCCTTTCATTGAGTCATATTTGGTTTTATACACAACTTTCTTTTATACGGTGTATAAACCCCTTTGAATTTTACGTTTATTCAAAAGGAATCTTTTTTATATGAAGCGTTTTACTAAACGACAAAAAGGGAATGTTTTTCTTTCCGTACTTATGCGGCGACAACGACTTCTCCACCGCCGTGACCATTATTTGAGTTTCGGCTTCCTCTACAAGCCATCATTTTTTTTAATGAAAAATAAATAAAAAGTTTTAACTTTCTTTTATTTTGGTATTGAAAATGGTTTTGAAAGCGTTTTTATTATATCAATGTGTTGTATTTATATCTTGTGATTGAAATGTGGAACTGTTATGTTTCCTTTATGCATGTTTTATGTGATACGATTATGTTATGGTTTATGATATGTTTAAACCTATTCATATGAGGAATGCATTGGACTTAATAAGTGACGGGTGGAGCCCGCTATAGCTCCTCGATGCATCGGCAGGTCTCATGAGACAAACTAGTTTCTTGGAACGAGGCCTTGACAAAATCTTATTTGTGGTCTTGGCACGAGGCCTTGACTACGTGGTTATGATAGTCTGGAATTATGCATTTCATCATTATGAAAGTGGTTATTGATATTGCATGTGATTATTCGACCAGTAGAATATCCATGTGAAGAAGTGAATGGCATTATCTCATTTTACTTTTTCCATATTATGTTGATGTTCAAGTTTAAAAGGCTTTTGTTTTATTTATACATTGCCTTAAATGTTTATGTTTATTTATGAAAGCTTCCGCAATATTGTTATCCTTACTGAGCATCTGAGCTCACCCCTTTCAATGTTTTAATATTTTCCAGGATGTGAAGAAGTATTTTATGAATGACCTGCAGGGATAGTCAGAAGAGGATATGAGTGTGGACTATGAAGACTTTGTTATTAGTTTTTCACTTTATGATGTAATGTAAGACTTATGAATGTATCTAGTGTTTCCAAGGCTACTAAACTAGTCAGTCTTTCGAGACTTGATCTTTTGTGATCATGCCAATGTTACGAAGTAATGCACCGACTCTGGGTAGCTGGGGTCGGGGTGTTACAGGATCGGGCTTAGGTTTGCGATGCTACCGGATGTTTTATTTTTCTTTGTTGTACTCTGTATTGTAGTGTACTGTTGTGTAACATGTTCTAGCTATTTTCTTAGAACTTGAGACATGTGGCATCATATCTATATAACCGGTTGGTTATCTTTTACTGTAGTTGTTTATATTAAATATGTATGGTTTATTTATTCCACTATTGTTGTATGTTTTATCTTGTATTCCGTTGTGCTACACTTTGACAAATGAGGGCATAGTTTCCCCACTATCAGACCTGGGCCCTCGCTGCTATTCGGCAGCCTCTGGCATTTGGGGAAATGTGCTTGAGGTCATGTGACCAACCAGGTTCGGGGCACCAGTTGAGTGGCACCCGGATCCTGGATGTTACAGTAATAAACCTAAAAAAAATTATTGGGTATTAACTTGGTCTTCACTAGGTTCACAATAAATTATCTTAACTGCACACATGGTTTGATACTCTCAAGGGATATGCTTTGAATGCTACACAAGTTCTTTAGAAACCATAATAAGGGGTTTAAAAATATTGTTATAAACTAATTTTTATTGATATCCTTGGACCACTAAATTCCTCGATACCATTATTTCATTATCATTCCACCGATAAAGGTACTTTATAATCAATTGTGGATTTCTTATATTTTTTGAGGTGATTATTAGATATTCATCTAGATAGAATTATTTTTCCATTTAATAGGGAAATATCAATATTAAATATATCCTTTATTTTTTTACGGACACCTATTGATTAATTATCCATGATTGTGTTTTTGATTCATTATGGAACATTATGATATATATTTTTTAACCATTCTATTCATAAGATGGATGCATTGGACTTTTTGTATAATGGGTAGTCACCAAAATTATATAGCCCATTGATCATGGATCAGTCACATGATACAAAATAGTTGGGTATTTGGTATATTCCTTACCCATTTATGTATGATATTTTGGTACGTGGCCTTGAAGTTATGTTTATGATGTTCAACAACATGAATTCTATCTCTAAGAGTTCAATTATTCTTATCCAATAATTTATTTATTATTATATAATCCATGGATATATTATGCTCACAACACCATTTGTTATGGAATTTATTTATTCTTATCACATCATTGATTAAATTCTTACGTATGTTATCTTGTTCTATATGAGACCCCTTACTGAGAATCTGAGATCACTAAATTATATTTTATCTCATTTACAGAATAAATCAAGAATATAACTACATGTGAATTTTTAATTTTCAATAGAAGTAATAAATTTTCATGTATTCAGTATATGTACCTTAATTTTTCAATGAAATATAATGATCATTTATATATCTAGCTTCTCGAGAATGATAAACAATTAAATCCTATGTATTGTGATTAATATATTCTATACCATAGTAATAAAATATACACCATCTCTAGATTACTATAGTTGGGTTGTTTCAATAAAGGAATAAACACAAAAGATATTTATGAGGACTTTATACCAATTTGAAAACAATATATAAAGAATAAGTAGGAGAGGGGAAGTATTCATCATACCTTATCCTTGACATAAATGAGATTGAACTCCCATCAGCAACCTTGATTTTTGAAAATAATTATTTGGTAGTGGTCTTTTAGACACATCAGTTATTTTCACCTTTATTAGAAACAATTATAACTTCAACACATTCTAACACATAAGATCTTCTATGAAGTCATATTTGTTATTAATGTGCTTTATCTTGAATGTTGAACAATAATTTTCGATAAATTTAACTTTTATTATCACATATCCAAGAAGTGGTAAATAAATTTCCACTTTGAGATCTTCCAACTAAGTTCTCATCCACATCAGTTGGTTTATGTATTGAATTTTATCCAAATATTCTGCATCAATAGTAATCAAGGTTATAAAACATTTTTTATTTGTTTTCCAACACACACACCTTTAAACCCAAAATAAAACTCCATCAGATATAGAACTTCCATAAAAAACAATTCTAGCCCAATTTTCCCTTGTATAGCCAAAAAAAATAAACTTTCCACTGGTGTAATATTTCAATTCCCAATCTATTATTACTCATATATATTTAATAATGATTTTTCCATCCATGAAATAATAATCCTTTTGTACACTTTGATGCCTAACACATATAGTAACAACATATGAAATATTTGACCTTGAAGTTTTCAAATAAAGTAAACTTTTAATGATCCTCCTGAATTAACTTAGGTAAACTTCTTTCCCTTTTACATATTTATATAGTTTCATTCTAGATGAGATAGGTATAAAAACTAATTTTTAATCCTCTATGCTAAAAATATTTGACAGTTATCGAGTATACTTATCTTGAGAAAAAAAGATGTGATATTCCTCTTGAGAAATTTGTAATCCCAAAAAAATATATCATTTATCTAAGAATGGAAATTTAAAATAGACTCTTCATATCTAAGGAAAACTCTTCACTGAACCCTTTATTTCAAAAAAATGATATCATCTACAATAAAAATAACAATAAGTGATAATTTTTTTCATATTTAATATATATATTGTTTTCCACTCTTCCTTTATTTAAATTTAACTATTTAAAGAAAGTATCTAAGTTATAATATTGTACTCTTATTGCCCACATTTCTCTTTCAAAAGGTATGCAACCCTAGAAACAAAATGATCTGATTTCTCATCTTTCTTCTTTTTGGGGTTTCTCAGATTTCAAATGCATTTCACTTGGCTGAGGTTTTTTCCATGTTCTTTTACCCTCTACGGAGTTGAAGGGAAGAGCATGGAGTGAGGGTATAGTGAATTTGAGACCAGGGATATTGAGAATCCATCATTGGAGTTTGAAATTTAACTTGAATGATTTTAAGGAAAACTGTGCCCAAGTTTGGGTTAAAATTTATGGTTTAAACTGGGTTATTTGGCACCCAAAGATACTATTTGACATTACTTTAGTAATAAGAGTCCCCATTAGAATGGATCTAGCTACAGAGAGGGTGATTTTAAGACATTATTCTAGAGTACTGGTTGAAATTGACCTTAATTCTTCTCTCATTCATAAGGTGATCCTATCCACCCCTCAAGAAGAGTTATGTTTACAAATTGAATATGAAAAAATCCTCCCCTTCTGTGACTCATGTGGCATAGTGGGTCACTCTATTGAGGTTTGTAGGTCCAGCACTATCTACTCCAATTATGATAATAAAGGCCATGACTCAACTCACTATCAAAGAAAACCAAAGAATGAAAATGATCTGCTTGCAGTAGTTTTGCCCAAGGACCAAAGTGTCATTGCTCTATCTTTGGCTATAACCCAGCCCCCTCAGTTAAAGACAAAGACTGAATTGGAAAACTCAAACAAGTAGTTTAACCCTATTGATAAAACTAAACATGAGGATACTTCCCTCCTCCGAGTAGAGGACAGATTGGAGGAATGCCCTATAACCAAAAAGACATGGGCTGATTTGGTTGATGAAGATAATAAGCCTTCATCCTTTAGAGATTCTTTATATAAAGGACTTTTGAATGAGCATGATGAGGTGGATTCTATTGACAGTCAGGCTGAAAAATAGGTATCGGTTTAGGATGAAGTGGATTTCAACTTGTGGCAGGAATGGAAAATGGTTGATGCCAAAGCTCGGAAAGGGAAGTCAAAGACAATCATAGATAACTTGGTGAAACCTGCTCCCATGAGGCCCTCTTCTTTATGTGAGCAGACTCTAGATGGGAAAGGAATAGGTGACCCTTGAAATATAATCCTACCATGTGTTTCTTCTACTGAACCAAATAGCGGTACTAATCTAGTTATAATTTCCCTTAAAGATCCAGATTTGGATGCTCCTTCTGAGTAGGGTGAGGAGTTTGGAGCTGTTGGCTCTTGCAGCGAAATATTTCACCCAATGTATAATAGCAGTACTACCTCAATGGCTCATTCAGCTTCCAAGCAGGGCAGGGAGTCTGTAGATATTATAGACTGTGTTGTTGATGGAGAAAAGACCCATGTTCATCGTGGCAGGACTTCTACTCTCCATCATGTTCAAAAAAACTCTTCTTCTAGACATCAACAAGGTATGAAGGTTCTCATTCCTACTATCACCTGTCAATCTAAAGAGGAAGGAGATGGCCATTCTGCTCCTTCTGGTAGATCTTATGTATAATCCAGGGACAAATTTCACTCTAAAGTGAATACTTTCAACTCATTTGATTTTCTTTCCTCTGCAAGCAGTGATGAAGAAGTACAAAAATATGAACATACACTCGCTACAGAAGAAATGATGGTGGTCAATGATGATGAACTCTTGGATGATGGAGGTGGACCGTGGTTGATGGCCAAAACTGGGAGAAGAGGAAGACCTTCTCGTGGCTGAGGTGGGAGACTCCCTCACCACAGTATGACCACCAGATCACAAGTTACTTAAGCCCCTCACATTATTTTGTTTTGGAATGTTATGTATTTTTATGTTCCTCTTCCACTTTTTAACTTTCTTTAATAAAGAGGCCCTCGAGCCTCAACCTTTATTAAAAAAAAATTTACTCTTAGAGATTATTTTAAATAATTTAGATATTTTCTTAACCTGCATACATAACTTTCATCTTTACCAGGAAATAAACCACTAGTCTACTCAATATATACTTCCTCTTCCAACTCCATTGAGGAAGGCAGGCATGACATCCATTTGGAATATATTTTACTATATTTGTGCTATAATATCAGGAAATATACAAAGGGTCTCTAGTCTAGAAATAATTTTAATGGTATCATCCAATTCAATTCCGTTAACTTGTGAAATCCCTTTTCACGCAAGTTTTTTCTTGTTTCTTACAAATTCCCCTCTTTAATTCATATTATTTTGAAAAACTCTATTTATTACAATAAAAATAATTTTTTAGTATTGGAAACAGAATACCAAGTTTCATTATTATTAATCTAATCTAATTATTCATTCATATCATCAACCCACTCTTGATTATATGATGCTTAATTCACATTTCTTGTTTCAACATGAGAAAACAACGAGGTATGTGTTTCTATCCTCAAATATCTTCTAGTTTGAACCTATTATCCTTATTATCCAATAGAATTTTTGATATCCACCTAATTTAATAACGTTCAATATGATGATATAGGTTTCTATCCATCATAATAAATATATGAATCATTATCTTCACTTTTTACTTCTTATGAACCTGCATTATTTTTAGAAAATTCTTCCAATTTTTCAATAATAAAAGCTTGAACATAACTTATGAAACTTACTTCTTTGTTTTTTATCATTATTTGAGTGTTTCAACACATATACATCAATAGTATCAATGATATTACCTATAAATTTTTGTTAACAATGATATCCTCTTCCATTTAGAGGATAAACAAGGAAGGTTACATAAACTCTTTTTTGTTCAAACTTCCCAAGATTTTCACCTTTCTCTTTGACTACACAATGGATGGAAAAAAACATAAATATTTAAAACTCTAGTAATTATTATACTACATCTTGAATGGTTACATAACTGAATTTAGTCAGTGAAAAAATGATTTTGAATGTGATATGTTGCACTAATTTCTTATCTCTAGAAAGACCAAGAAGTATTATGCTCAATCAATACAGTTTGAGCCATCTATAATAAACATTTGATTTTTCATTTAGAAACACCATTTTTTGTGGCATGTATGGTCCACTGAGTTCATGTTGAATACCATTCTTATCAAGATAAGCACAAAATCTTCTACTACTATATCTTGCAACATTGTCTTTCCATATCTTTTTCAAGGAGAAACTACTCTCTTTTTCAGTACTCTTTATATAACCTTTGAACATTTATAAATCTTATGAATTATTATTCATAATCATGATAAAAGTGATATAATTAAATTAATAAATAAATTAAATAAAATACTTATGTCAACTTGTTTATTTCTTCCTCAAAGTCCCATATATGTTAAAATGAATGAGTTTTAATGGATGTGATGTCTGAATTTAAACTTTCTTATATATAAAATTAATAATATTAACTTTTTTATATGTAGAGAACATATAGTTTCTCACTCTTTTAAGAATAGGCACATCAAAAACATTCTCTTTTTTGGTAATCGTGCTCATGTTCTTTTTTTAATGATGAAAAATCCTTTAATTCCACAATGTATTTTCATATTTCAAACTTAAGTAGCAGGGATTTTTATCATCTCTAACCTGAAATAGGATACACCTTGTTCAATGCCCTCTTGTCAGTGCACATCCATAACTCTTTACCAAAAATATATCCTTATAGAAAAAAACTTCATGATCTTCATCACAAGGCTAAGATATAGTTACCAAATTTTGTTTTAGCCCATCAATATATAAATAGTTCTTGGATTTCAACTTCTCTATTCTAATAAATGTTAAACCAATGCCTTTAATTTTATGTGACCCATTTCCAAAGGTTATTGATCCTTCCTTAAAATTTTAAACATCATTCAAGAGTTTTAAATCTATTATAATATGTGAATAATGTCCACTATATAGAATCCATAGACATTTTTCTTTTGAAATTAAACGATTAATTTTTTATTTAAATTTTCCCTTATTATTTAGATACTTATAACTATAGAAATTAATGATTAATTGGGATGGTAGGATGGTGAGAAAATATTCATAAAAGTAACTTATATGGTCAAATCTTCCATATACTTCTTCCAATGGTTAAATTTTATTCTCAAACATTAGTCTAGATGTTTTAGGTTTCTTCTAAATTTTTATTCTTTGAGTGGATAAAATCCCCCTATAACATTATATCCCAATATTTTTAGTCACTTATTAATTTTGGTAATTAAACAAAAAAATTCTATCCATGTTCCCAAATCCTTCATAGTGTCAATAGTATCCATAAAAGTCATATTTTCCTCTATAAACAGCTTATTTTACAAATATTGACACATTCACCTTTTCCTTATTTAGAGCATAAATCATGGATCCTTTTTGTGAACCAAAATTCTATTAGACTCCCAACAACTTCCTACTTAGTCTATACTTCTTTTGATCCTTTTTTTAATCAGTATTTATAAATTTTTTTCCTTAATGTTAGTGTTCTCATAATTTCTAGATTTCTGTGATTCACTTTTTTTGCCACAAACTTGGCCTTATTATCCTTTGTAATAAACTTATACATTCCACCAACATTTACAAGATACTTCCCACCATTTTATTTTGATATTTATTGGTTTAATTGAGCCTTATTATTAAATTTTAACATTTTTCATATCCTTATTTAATATTTCACCAGTTTCTTGAACAAAATTTTTAAAATTTGATTTATAGATATCTGATTATTTTTCAATACTGGTCAAATTTAATTGAATAGTACCAATCTATTTATCCACAATTTTTTACATTATCTTTCATATTTAATTTTATAACATTATATTCAGTAATAAATTTCTTTAATTCATCAATCTATTTTAGAAACTTTATTTTTTTATTTATCATGAACATATTCATTATTTCTTGGATATTCATGATCTCATTTTCCTACTATGAGATATTTTAAAGATAATAATTGAGTTATTTTTTCAACATAAACTTTATTTTAGTTTTTTATCACTCCTAACATTAATAATTTCATCATAATTAAACTCTTCCTCATTCACTTTATAAATCAGTATTTTTTCATAAATATCACTAGAAATATCAAATACATCATCACCATCATTGATATTTTAATCATATAAATTATATATGAATTTTATAGTTTTTAATTTAGATAAATTATTACCATTCCCTTTTTAAGAAATCATTGATTTAATAGATTTTGTAACTTTCTTCTTAGATAATTACCTTCTCCTCCCATATTTATCATCACGAGCTTTGACTTATTTAAAATTTGGAATGTCTGTCATGAAATGTCCAATAGATAAAATCTTATAACATTATAATGAAATAATCCCATTAAACCTTCCATTTACTCTTATCACACTTCTAGAGATAAGAGACAAAATCTTTTCAAACTTTTAATCAATATATTCTTCAAATTTTGAACAACCAACTTCTTCTTCATGAACTTATTTCTTATCCTTTTACTTATTCAAATATTTCAAGTAAATTTCCCTATCATCCTTTTAATTATTATTTAAAACACTTCCATTTAAAGTTTCATATTAAATAATTGTGTTTTCTAAATTATTCAAAGGTATTATACCTAGATCACAATCCTAAAGAGATAATAATTTAGCATCAAAACATTATGGTATAATGTGTAGTATTTTATCAATAATTTTTTCTCATATAGGTTTCCATTAAAACCTATAATTATTCTCATGATTTCATTAACCCTTGTAAAGGATTCATTATAGTTTCATCATCATTTATTTTATGATCTTCTTACCTTAATCTAAAAACCTTTAGTTTAGATCGATTCATCTTTTTATTTCCTTTATAGATGTTTTCTGTTTTATCTCATATCGGTTTTTCTATATTGATCCTTTTAAAATCAAGAAAATAATTTAATAGAGATGAAATAATAGTATTCTGATCATGTAAATAATTTTCTAAGTTATTCCAACCAATTATTTTCATCAAAAACCCTCTATCATGAGGAAAAAAACCATCATTTTTAGGCTCTAAAACATATAAACTAATAGATAATAAGTAGGGTGACAAATATTCTTTCTATATCTAAAAATTATTCCCATCGAATGTGGGAATCCCATTATAGTTCACTAAATTTAGGATATCCATATTTATAACATGAATCTAATGAAAAAAGATCTAAACAAATAGTAATTTTTTCTCTAGAAATATAAAATCATCAACATAGGGAACTGAGCTGTGATACCGCTTGAGAAGGCCCTCAATATCAGTAGAAAATCATTGAGAGTGGGGAGGTGAATTAGTTATTATAATTAATTTTTAAGTTACTTCTTTGAAAAACCTTAGACACCTATTAAAGCAATTACTTTTATAATTTTCACACACACTAATTCACACACATAGAATGAAAATAGTATTTTTACATGGTTCATAGCTCAAAACAAGAAGTTTAATCCTTAGGATGATCCAAATTCACCTGTGATCACATGGCCTGATAATTTAATCATGTGGATTACAAATTATTGGGTTTTTTCCTTAAACTCAAGAAACACATAGGTCTCGTGAATGTGTATAACCACTCTCAAACAAATAAAATAATATAAAAATATTTTCAATAACATGAGAGTCTTGTCATATATATAACTTCTATAAAATTGTTACTATATTGTTTCTTATTCCTTCTTATACTACTTGGGAAGAAATAAGTATCTTCTTCTTCTAATTTATTTAAATCTCTTTGATAATATCTATATTTTTCTCTTCAGTTCATATCAATCATCAATAAATATTTTCATATAACTGAAAATATTATATTCTCTAATAGTAGTGATTCCCTTCTTCGAAATTCAAATTTCAAATTCAAAATTAAGATAGATAATTATTTGTAACTACTTTAAATTTATTCTTTCAATTCTATCTTAATTCCACTTCTTTTATTTCAGTTGATGGTTCTATCTAGGTGAAAAATGTGGTGAAATAATATACATCATGATATATCCAAACAAATATCCTCAATTATAACTTCTTTCATCTTCCTTCACAGTGAAACAATATTATTCATTATGTGAACTATATTTTCCATTTTCTTACACATAAATCCACTTTTTGGTATTTCAATCAATAAAGATCATCACTGGCATCACCTGATTTAATATCTAAAATTATTTTTAATTTTAAAAAATAATTTTTATGATAATTTCCAATTTATTTCCAAAACAAATTCTATGTATAATATTTGAAATTCTAAATTTTACCAAGTATGGAACACCCTTTATATCAAAAATCATCCTTAATTTGTGGTAAAATTACTCTTATGATGTGTGAAAATAAATCTTATGATGATGGAAAATGACTTTTATAGAGTTTTACCTTCATCAAAAATATTAACTTCTTTATTCTAAATAAACCTTACAAAAATTCAATGAGCCTTACAGAAACACCATAATCCTAATAGAATCACAATGATCCTTAGATAATAACAATGAATCTTATAGAAAATAAATGGGCCTCTTCATTTTCCAATATTCAACACACTGATGATTATTAAGTAAATTAGATCACCAACATGAAAATTTTATCATACTTATAGAAATTTGATCAATATTATGAAAATTAGTTTATTTCTTCTCTTTATTTAATTCTAAGCTATGAACTCCAAAATGATCCTTATAGAATGGGATGACTCTTATATAGTTTCATTTACACTAAAATTACTCTTATATAATTTTAATTTCTCTTGTGAAAGTTAAGGGTCACTATGCCTTTATCTATTCTTAACTTCGTAGATAAAAATAGATCATACTAAGTCATTGGAATGACTCTTATGAAAATTTGACTTGTCCATTTTTCAATTTGAACCTGATCAATTCCAAATATAATTCTAGAATAATTTAAAAAATATATAAATCACTTCCAAAGACCTTTGAACTTCTCAAAAAACATTATATCATTTTTAAAACCTTATTTTATGTGGGTTTGAATATGATTTATGTATTGGAAACAAAATCTAAAATACTAAATATGTCCACTAAATATTCTTTTATTATTATTCTCTAGAAAAAATAAAAAATTATATAGGAGACTTCTTCTAATATGGATATTAAAAAATTCAACTTGAGTCTCAAAAATCTTCCCAAAACATCTCTTGGGCTCAACAATTATGATCCCCTAAAATCTAATAGTTGGACATCATATGTAACCCAACAATATGATGTTTTACACTATAAGACATATGTTTAATATTTTTGTCATCATATCACACATTTCTCATTATAGTCAATAATTTCTATAACCTTTTGATATGAAAAATAGTCTAAGTAAATTATCATATAAATAGTTTATGTAAAATTAATAACACTATTATTATAAGAATATATCATTCATAACTCTATATATTCCTAATATAGTAATCTAAAAGTATAGTTCAAGTTGGGTCTTGGGAACCCACTTTTACAACTCTCCCACTTTCACTAGAGCCAACTTATATCCAACATAGTATTATCTCTCACGTGATAAGATAATGATTATGTTGAGTTATAAATTTAGTCATGGGACTTACTATATTATCTGACATGGCTACTTAATTACCTATGACTTTGTATCCTTAAGTAAAATTCCTCAATAGATTATATCCCCATGTATATACCTTTTTACCTCTATCGTAACCTTAAACTCTTATCTAGTATCTTTTTTGTAAAATCATTATAATTTATATTATGATATTATTTTATTTTCTTAGTATGATTCAAAGAACTGGAATAAACATTGTATATTTACGCTACTTTTTTAAATGTATCAGAATCCAAAACATACTCATTATTTGTATATATGGATACCACTAGATTTAATGTGCTTCACTTGATCATATACTTAACCTAAATATGATACAAGATCGAATTAACATGTAGGATGAGTAGTTTTTTGTAATGTCTTGGATTTTATGTGTATTATTTTTGGATATTATATAGATTATTTTTGACACCAGGATCTAAGATAGTGTGTGATTCTGAGGCTCGGTGTTCCCAGAATAAATGTTTGAAATATATTAAATATATTAAATATCATGTGTAAACAGTTTTCCTAAAAAAGTAGAGTAACTTCTAAACAGGTTCCTAGATCATAAATATGATGTCACTATTGAGTTTAGAACATGAGGTTTACCCTAGGTTTGAATTGACATTAGTTGACATGGGTTGTTTGTGGAAAAGTTTTTGCAGGTGCAGAAATGAATAAAATAATTTAATAAATTATTTTATTTCTAATTCTTGATGCAGTGAATGGTTAGTCTTTAAAAGGACTATTATGTCAGAATTCTAGGGTTAGCCGCATAACCCTGGAGACATTGGAGAACCCTTGAACATAACGTTGGAGAATTCTCTCAGGTGAATGGTGATAAGATCATGGATCAACGATCGATGCACCTTGGATTCAAATGATCTCACCAAAAACAACAGAGAAACCATTTTCTTCATCAATGATCAATCCAAATTGAGCTAGGGCGTGTTCTTTAATTTTATTATTCCTTGTTTTTGATTTTTTATGATTAATGTGAATCAATCAATGAACAGATTGACCCATGGTTCTATTTTCATGCAGGATGGGTTGTTTCGTGGGGTTTTGACATGAGAATATCTTTGTGGATTGATTTATTTTGAATATCATTCAAATGGTAACAAACCAAGATCGACACAAACATTGATTGAGATTTATTCCTCCAATCTGTTCTTATTCTTTTCTTCCCTAGTTCTATGTTTGTCATAGGCATTCTTTGTTTTCCCTAAGACTTGACAAATCCCAAGCAATCGATCATTGTGCAAATGTTTCTTGGTGAAACAATCTGAAGCCATATATTTATGATTATAATGAATTGAAGGAGGTGTGATGATGGATATGGAGTGATTCATACAATGGTGAATAATTAATTTTGTATTCCTCGGTGTTCTTCGACACATAATGAAGAATGATGATTTGATCCATTCTCCAAGAAGATATGATGATGAAATAGGTTTTTTGACGATGTCAAGGCCTAGACGAGTTGGGATCTTCGATATTGGGGTGAAATAATTGTCAGATAGAAGGTTGAAGGTTACAAATCGAATGTGGGAGAAGATCTGGGATTCTAGAAAATCCAGCACTACATGGCATGTAAGTCAGATTTACACGTCGTATGGGGCACCCTTGTGGAAGCTAGGATTTCAGGATAAAGTTGTGTATCACACAATGTGTAACCCCTATTACATGGAATGTGGTATCTCCTAGGTGACTCAGCCTATACGTTTGGAAGTACACACACATGGGGTGGAGTACACAGGTTAGTTCACACTGTATGCTCCCCACATGGACATATCCTAGAAAAGGTACACGGACTAATACATGTACTAGTATACGAGCACATATACATGGGATGGAGTAATTTACTAGGACATGGGTAGACTACACGGGAAGCCTACACATCATGTAGTACTACACGAACATGGCTTGATGACACGGTTCGTTTACACGGGTAGGACCCTGGGTCAAGGGACACAGTGTGTAAACCCTAATACACATTGTGTACTCTTTTATACATGTCTTGGGTATCTTTTCCTCTATATCTTGGAAAAGATTTGTTAGGGTTTGTCCCCTTATTCTTTCCCTAAGGGTTGGTTTGGAATCATCTCCTACTCCTAGGACTACGATATCTTCAGCAAGACTTCTTGGATAAATTCATTAGAATCCCTCTAAAAGTCCAAGAGTGAGATTTTATATTCATCTTCGTGCACTAGGTGGAGTTCTTGGTATCGATGTGACCAACAATATGATGAACCCAATCCTATACTTAGTGGGTTAGTTCATATTGATTTGTCGGTATCATCCCATGGACTTGACAGTGATATTCATCTATGTATCGTATTCTCTTCAGACTATCAACATGTTCTTTCTCATGATGAGACCTGATGAGTAGTACCTCTTGGGCAGACGTCATCAGTGCTATCAGGCTCATTAGTGTGTTCTCTCATATGAGTGGTTTGTGGAATATTCGTGCTAGAATCCTATATTGGTATACTATGGTTGTGAATTACCTCAATAATGTGTGTATTTGTCGAGTATAACTAGATATCCTTGTTATATGTGTGTTATAAATATACTTGTGCATAGCTAAATACATTTCCTTTGTTGTGTGCTTTGTGGTTTTGGTGTGTCCTACTGAGTATTTTTATACTCGTGCATGTACAATATTTTCCCGCATGTGTTGTGTCTTGTACAAATGATCATCATTTTGATAGAGTCTTAGGTGGATCAGTACTAGATGGTTCTTAGTGAGACTATAAAAACCGAGGTGTGTTCCTGTAGCTTTCTGACAGCAGTCCCAGTACTTACTTTCAAGTTGGACTTGTGTTTCAGACTCTGTGGTGGGATTTTATTTGGCGTTTTTTACATTCTTTTACTTCTTGTTGTACTTTGGTTAGGGATTTGATGTATGAATGCATGGTTGTTCAGTTATTTTTACATTTTATCATTTTATAGTCATGGAGATGTGTGTGTGTGAGTGTAAAAGTACTTAGGATAAGGCCTCTTATGTCAGTGATATGCCTTCTCGGTGCTAGTCTCCAACCCCTAGCCTATTGGAGGTGGGCTTAGGGAGTCTTGTCATGGGCCCCTCTAGGAGGGGTCATGATAGAGTGGTATTAGAGGGGTTGGTTCTATATTAGGACCAGACTTTATGAGATTGGTTTGGTTTAATAGTGTTGAGTGTTTAGATTTCGGCTTCTAGGCATGGGACTCTGGTGTTAGTGCGGTGACCAACGTATCCATACACCAAAACTCTGATCACCTAGTTGTTGACTCGATTCATAAGTACACTAGTTTTAAGGAAAACAATCACTACTATAAATGTAGGAAACACCAATGATTGTTCCCAACGGTTTATGAAAACTATTGGAATAGGGATTTTGATAGGTATTTACCCAACAGTTTCAATAAATCATTGGAATAGAGAAGTTTAGATGAGTTTTAACCAACGGTTATACAAAACTGTTGGGATATGTGAAGTTTTAGGAATCCTTTTCCAATGGTTTTAAAAAACCATTGGTAAAGCTTACCTTTACCAATTATTTTAAAAAAAACATTGGGAAAGCTTTCCCCTAAAATTTTCACCAGCCCCAATCCCCCATCCACCCAATTGAAGACCTAAATCCTGAGACACAGAGCTCTCTCACTCGGAAAATTATTCCACCCTTCAATCAGATAGTTGTTTTGTTCTGCACTTCAAATCTATAAGTGCTACCTTAGTTTCAATGTTTTCCATCTTTTTTTTTTGTTTTATGTTTTGATTTGGGATAAACCATAGGTCTGTGCGCTATGGTATACCCAAGAATCGTAATTTGATTTGTTTTCTGTTTTTGTTCTATACTTCAACTATTTCATCATGTTGAAGATCTTTTAATTTTACAACTATAATATAGTTATATGTTCTTTAGTAGATATTATCATATAATCCTAGGAAATTATATACCCAATGGAATTGTTGAGACCCTTTACTTTTATGATGATATGATGAGTGTATGATAATGGGAGTTTTGGTGTAGACCCTTATGACTGGAACTTCTATTGACACATGGTGCTTGATCTATCAACATTTCACTATGATATTTCAATAGGATTGATAACAACTTATTTAGTGTCATGTTTAATATAACTATGTTCTTATTCACCAATACTAGGAGTATATAATTAGACCACCTATTAATATTTAAATGTCAGAAGATGTGCTTCATCATCTATATCAAGAGTGAATTCATTAGAACATGGTCAAAATTCATTAGACATGGATGAAATCATATTGATTATGATGGAGTAAAACTAATGATCCTACTTGGGATGTGATATCTTTTGGTAAGATGGTTAACATCACAATGTTTTTTGGTTTATTGACTATTGCACCACTTAATGGGATGGTTCCCATTGTACAGTTTAGTGCATCATTTCCCAATATATCATTTTGTGGGTTAGTGCTTGTTTGATAAATTAATTGGTTTACACCCATCGAACCATTTTATGGGATGGTTACCATTCATTATCATTTTAGATAATGGGTTGTGCGGGGTGGGGGTGTTTGGGGGAGGGGGCTATGTAGGGGAAGTCTGCTGGGGTGAGGTGGGTGTGTGTGGGGGGGGGGGGGGTTGTACAGGTGGGGGTGGGGGTGGGGGTGGGCTGTGCTGATGGGGGTGGGGGAGGTGGGTTGTGCAAGTGGGTGGGGTGCAGGTGGTGGGGTGCAGTGGTGGGGTGCAGTGGGTGGGGGAGGGGGTGTGCAGGTGGGGGGGATGTGCAGTGGGTGAAGGGGGATGTGCAGGTGGGGGTGTGTAGTGGGGGGAGCTTGTTGGGCATGAGGTGGGGGGTTGTATAGGTGGGGTGGGGGTGGGTGGAGGGGGGTAGTGCAAGTGGGGGTGTAGGTGGGTGGGGGGTTGTGAAAGTGGGTGGGGGAGGGGAGTGTGCAAGTGGGTGGGTGGGTGGGGAAATGTAAAACTAGATTATTTGAAAATTATTCACTTGAAATGTAAAACCATATTATTTGAAAATTGAAAGCAAATAATTTGGTTATTTTGGTTTTGTAATCTTGTTAAGGGATCATTAGTGAGACCGCCCTGGGATATTTATGTCACGCACTGATTGTGGATTTAGGTTTTTGTATATTATCAACTTCCTAGTTTGGGTAGGGGAAAGTCACCACTTGGAAGTATTTCTATATGTTGACATAATGATCTGGAGTTATAAATCTCTTGGGAATCTCGCAGTTTTCCTTCCTATTTTTATGGTAATTTTCTATAGTAATTTGGCTTGTTTATGCTTGTTTGACTTCTAGTACACATCTCCCATTGGAGTTATTTTTTATGTATACTGTATTTTTATCTTGTTTTTGCAATGCTAGTGGAAAATCATTCCCACATTCATTTTTTATGATGTCAAGTCCTGTTCACCATCCCATGGGGATCAGAAATCCCTGTGGATAGCCCGTCCACCCCCTGGACACCCCCTACCCCCTGGACATTCCCCCAACCCTGTGGACAGTCCACCCCCTGAACACCCCAACCCCCCTAGATAGCCCCACCACCCCTATGGAAAGAACGCCCACCCCCTGGACACCCTATACCCCCCTGGACAGCCTTGCCACCCCCGTGGACAGCCCACCCATCCCCCCTAGACTGGACACCCCCTACCCCCTGGACAGCCCCCCCAACCCCTATGGACAGCCCGCCCACCCCTTGGACACCCCCTACCCCCCAGATAGCCCCCCAACCCCATGGACGGTCTACCCCCTGGACACCCCAACCCCCTGGACAGCCCCACCACCCTTGTGGACAGCACGTCCACCACCTGGACACCCTGTACCCCCCTGGACAGCCCTGTTACCCCCATGGACAGCCCACCCACCCCTCCTGGACACCTTGTACCCCCTGGACAGCCCCCCAACCCCGTGGACAGCCCACCCACCCCCTGGAAACCCCCCCCCCCCCCCCCACCACCACCACCACCACCCCAAACACCCCCCTCCCCCCTGGACACACTGTACCCCCCTATACAGCCCCCCCCCCCACCCTCGTGGACAGCCTTCCCACTCCCTGGACATCCCCTACCCCCTGGATAGCCTCGTCACCCCTATGGACAGCACCCCCACCCCATGGATAGCCCGCCCACCCCCTGGACACCCCCCTACCCCCTAGACAGCCCCGTCACCCCCGTGGATATCCCCCCACCCCCCCTGGACACCTTGTACCCCCTGGACAACCCTGTCACCCCCGTGGACAACCCGCCCACCCCCTAGACACCCCTTACCCCTGGACAGCCCCCCAACCCCGTGGACAGACTGTCCACCCCCCCTAGACACCCCCACACCCCCCAGACCCCCCCCCCATCCCCCTGGACACCCCCACCCCCTGGACACCCCGTACCCCCCTGGACAGCCCCCCCTACCCCTGTGGACATCCTACCCACCCCCCCTGGACACCCCTACCCCCCTGGACATCCCCACCACCCATGTGGATAGCCTCACCACCCCCGTGGACAGCCCCCCCCCCACCCCCCTGGACACCCCCCATCCCCTGGACACCCCCACCCCCTGGACACCCCCACCCCCCTTGGGCAGTGTATGTGATCACTCAAATAATCTACTAAAATATTAAATTTTTTCAATCTAAAATTTACTCAACTCCTGAATAATTATCCTCCACAAGTGTGCATGATCTTGTACACTCATGTATAGTTCTTCATAGATATTTTTTTATAAATATAGTATTTTTTTGTCTTTTATATTACGATTATCATATAGAGTAGTGTGTCAGTTATGGTTTCATATAAAGTGAACAATTATTGTTTACTTAAATATATTTTTGATGAAACTTCAATATTATTTATTTTTTTTTATGAAATCACGTATAGCAATTTTTTTTACAGAATGGATAGAAGTTGTATGTATGAAACCGATCAGATCTCAAGCGATTTTCAAAACAATTTGGAGAGATTTTTAAATTTTTCATTTCACAATGCTTCAGATAGTGGTCACATACACTTCCCCTATTACAATTGTGTTGGAAGACCTTGGTTTATCCATGACGAAGTCAGCTACCACATAATCGAATATGGTTTTTAATAAAAATACTATGTGTGGTATCAAAATGGGGAGAAAATGACATTTCAAATTGCTAATGATCCAAATGAGAGGACTGGATTGGAGAATTTGTTATATGACCAGTTTCTGTTTATTCTTCATCATGAAAAAGAAAGGATTCCGGTCCAAGAATATTTCAATATGAGCACACATGATGCGTTTAATGAAAATGATGATGTTGACAGGGTGAAAAAATTGAATGATGCTACCACGACTCCAGTATATCGACAATGCAGTAAAATGAAAAGGCTATAATTTTTAATCTGATAGTTTCATGGGAAAACTATGTATGGGATTTCTAATACTTCCATCGATTACATTCTTACCTTCTTGAAGGAATTACTTCTAGATGATGTAGATATTCCCTCAAACCACTATATGGCATGGAAGTTAGTTGAGGAACTTTGATTTTCAAGAAAACAAAATTCATGCTTACCCAAAATACTGCAGTTTATTCTGGGAGGAAAATGATGAAAGAAATGATTGTATAAAATGTGGCACATCCCACTAGAAGCCAAAAGCTGATGGAACACCATCTTGTGTGCCACAAAAAGTAATGTGGAACTTTACATTGATCCCCGGACTCCAGAATATTTTTATGTCTGATGAAATATCAATAAAAATGTGATGGAATGATACCAAGAGAAAGAAGACTAATGATGAGTTGGTTCACCCTGCAAATGGATTTTCATGGCAGAGATTTGATACTCGATATCTTGATTTAGCATCTGATGTGCGTAATGTGATATTGGGTATTTCGTGTGACAGTTTTAATTCGTTTGGGCAGATGCTTACATCACATAGCACATGGCCAATTTTTATACACATTTATAATCTTCCCCCATGGTTGTGTTTGAAAAAACCTTTCACTTTCATGAGTATACTCATATCTGGACCTTTATATCCCATCAATGATATAAAAGTATACATGCAACCTTTAATAAAAGAGTTGAAACTTCTTTGGGATATGGGTGTGTGCACATATGATGCATGTTTAAAAGACATATTTCAGATGCGTGTTGCGCTTATGTGGACGATCAATGATTTTCCAGCTTATGCAATGATGTCTGGATAGAGCACGAAGGTAAAACTATCATGTCCTATTTGTATGAAGAATACACGATCTAGAAGACTGAAACATCATTTTAGTTTCAATTTTATGGGACATCGACAATTCTTACCAATGGACCATCCATATAGAAATAATCGTCTAATATTTGAAAATACCATGGAGACTGATGATCCACCTCAGCTTATGTCTAGAACTGATGTGCTTAATGAATTGAAAGATTTCAGTTTTTCATTCAGGAAGGGTCAAATGAAATCTGGAAAGAGAAAGAATGTTTCCACTGAAACCTGTTACAATTGGAAGAAGAGAAGTATCTTATTTTATTTGCCTTATTGGTCAACCAATTTGTTACATCATTGTTGTGACATAATGCACATTGAAAAAAAAATATTTGAAATGTTGATTTCGATTCTTCTAAATGTTAAGGGAAAGACAAAAGATGATTTACGATCTCAGAGTGACTTGGTGGATTGGGGAATCATACCAGAATTTCATCCTGTGCATATCAATGAAAATAAATGGAAAGTTCCATGTTCTTCTTATGTGATGACACCTACAAAAAAAAGAAATTTCTGGAAGTACTAGAGACTATTAAAGTTCCTGATGTCTATTCAAGCAACATATCCAAATGGGTCAACAGAAGAGAGTTGAAGTTAAAATCTTTGAAGACTCATGATTATCACATCCTTCTTCATGAGTTGATTCCAATAGCAATTTTTCATCTTCTTTCCAATAATGTAAGGGTGGCTGTTATTTGGTTGTGCCATTTGTTTAGGTATCTTTGTGCTAAGAATTTGTCCAAGTCTTTCTTACAAAAAATGTTGACAGATACCCCATTAATTTTGTGTGAGTTAGAGAAAATATTTCCTCTATCATTTTTCACATGCATGTTGCATATGACTGTCCATATTATAACTGAAATAATTCTCAGAGAACCTATTTCTTTTCATTGGATGTATCCTACTAAAAGAAATATGTACACATTAAAGTATTATGTTTTTAATAGGAATCATCCCTAGGGTTCTATCGTGAAAGGTTACTTGGCTCAAGAATTTATGGATTTATTCTTTATGTATTTGTCTGATCTTACTATAAGAATGAACAGACCAATGAGAAATGAAGAAGAATAGTATGAGAAAATTGAACCCAGTTTTCCATCACTTCCTCAAATAGGAGGAATTCCTATATCATATACATTGACGACATTAAGCCTTGAAAAGTGGGAGATGGCACATCACACAGTTTTTTTCAACTGTGATTTATTCAATGACTACATCTTGTAAGTAAATTCAATATGTATATCTTATATATAAATTTGTTAATATATTCCTTTTTTATCTATAGGGAACATAAAGTGATGATAAATAGAAATCATCGTTCTTTATCTTTGAGGAGGGAGACTTTTTATATCAAAGAGTTTTATGCTTGGTTAAAATTTAAGGTGATAATATTATTGATTAAAATAATTAAAACAATATTTAATTAAGTTTAATATTGATTTATATTTTAGTTATTGAGTTTTCCTGCTAACACTGTCTCTGAGGAAATAAGAGATTTGTCTTTTGGTCCTAATACCATGGTTCGTGACTGTAAATCAATTGTTATTAATGGGTACAGATGTATTATCATTGAACAAGAAAATAACATGAGAATACAACATGATGGTGTTATGGTTACTGCCACAACAGACTGTTATGCTAGTGCATCAGATAGTAGACCATGATTTGAAAATGTAGGTTATTATGGAGTCGTTGAAAAAATAATAATATTGGATTATTATTCTCATAGACTAGTTACGATGATGAAATGCCAATGGTTTGATTCGATGATGAGGCAAGGCACATTTATTGATGATTATGGATTTTAAGTAATTGATATGACTTGGACTCTTGCTATCGATGAACTATATGTATTGGCATCAATGGCGAAACAAGTTTTTTATTTCAAAGACCATCTTCGACCTAAATTTGGTGTCATTATTGAAGTAATTCCAAGACATATTTTTAATGATGGTGATGATGGAATTGAAACCATCCCTACTGCCATTAAAAACGATCCATTTATTACTTTTGATGACTCTGATAAATCTATTGTCAGAGTTGACTGTGAACCTGAAGTTGTGGTGGGAAATATATAAAATCATCTATTCATGTTCTCAATTATTTTGGTTTACCTCGACTTGGGCTGTTAAGGTTGGTACTATTCAAATTGATTTAATATTGATTACAAATATGTTGTATCCGGTTAGACCATTATGTAAATTTTCAATGTTTATTGGTTGCAATTTTATTTGAATTTCATTTTCTAATTTGGAATTGAACTGTATTCAAACCTACGAAACCAACATTTCTAACTTGGTGAAAATTTCAATGCTTCAAATGTGATTTGTATAAAAATTTTAAAACTCTAAGACCTCTCTTTAACATTTTACCAAGTAATGAACATGATGGTTTGTATTCTTCTACAAAACATGTATTGAAGCCCATATCATCTACCTAGGCTAAAGAAATTAAATTTTTCCATAATTTTGACAACTGCTTTACCCCTTATGAATATGGTAGAATCAATGTTCCATGATTTTAATAGACTGATGACACTTAGTAAATAACCATCCTACTAAAAATTAAATTTCTTTATTACATCTTGTATGATTTATTAACTTCATTATATATTTGTTCAAGCTCACCTAAAACAATGGATAGTTAAATTATCCCTGAGTTCCCCTATTCCCTCTCTTTTTTTGGGTTACACATTAGTTATACTTTTCTATTTACTTCCAAATTTGTTTTCAAATGCAGGAAATGAAACTAATTGAAGAGAGGCGATGAAAACAGATTATGGATAACAATATTCGCATGACTGAGCTGGGCATTCCACCACCAGTGCCTGCAGTGAGTATTTTATGTCAAATATATTTATTTAAATAATATATAATGTCATGTGATTAATTTTTTTAAACATTTTTTCAGGATCCATATATTAGGAAACCGTTATTTGATGAGAAACCTAGTATTGGTCCCAGTACTCGGGGTGTTCGTGCGAGGGGGGGTGGTATGAGAGCTAGAAGATCTGGTCGGCGTATCCGATTAGACCCTGCCCCTCCCACTGACATACCATCCATCCCACATTCTGATCCCATTGTGCCATTAGGGAAACACGGGATATTTAGGACTCCCATGTTTTCACCACCCTTTACATATAAGCCTACTCACCCATCTGTACCATATTTGATGATGATTCCCACTCCCCATCCAGCATTTGACCAGCCATCCATGTCATCTCCTTTTACTTCTGCTTCCTTCTCGCTAGGATTTTATATTCCATCTTTTTTAACTCCTGCTCCACTAGAGTCTGTCCCTGCAGAGCATACATTGGGACTCACTCCATCTGTACAGGGTGTTCCTTCAGTTTCTACGGATCCAGCAGCGCCCATTGATCAGACTACCGCAAGTATACTCATACAACCCGAACAAATTTTTACACCATTATTTATTTTTATTAAAACATGTATTGATAAAATATTTGTTTTTCTTTCATAACAGATACATATACTAATAGGAGGCAGGGGCGGGGGCGTACACGCATGCGTGCGGTGAGGAACCTCCGCACACAGTTGATGGTGGACTACAATTAAGATAGTCAAATGATTGAAAAATCAGGGCAGCAATGTCGGAGTTTTTTGTCGATGCTTGTCAAATACTCCAAAATCATCCTGTCAGCCCGCTCTTATTGAGACACCTGCCAAATAAAGTCAAGAATAAAGATTGGGTAGAGATATGGGTAAAAAATCTGTTTTATTTAATGCAATATTTTTTTTATATGAATTAATATTTTGGTGTCAGCTACGGTTTAATTTCCCCGATGGTGAGGGTTCACGACTAGAACGTCTAAAGGATTTAGGCAAGATTTGGAGAGCTTATAAGCACGAGTTGTAAATTTTATGGCATGCTAGAGTGGGCACAGAGTTAGAGGCAGTCCCTGTCATGGATGATTGTCCATTAGAACATTACCAAAAGATGATTACTCATTGGACGAGTATCCAATTTAAGGTATTAATCACATTAGAGATATTTAAATGAAAAAATTTCTTGTTTTTCATTAATACTAATTATTGAATTTTATTTTGGATTCATCTAGATGAAATAAAAAAAATATTAATGCTAAAAAATACGTCCACACATTGGGACGTACTATGATGCCAGATTATGAGAGGTAGTAGGTATGACAGTTTATAATTTTTCTTTATGAATTGCACTTTTTATTGCTACCTCCATAATTTATTCGATTGATAAATTTGTTATATAATTTTAGTTATGCAATTAATTATTGGTATCCTATTTTTAATTATGGTTTCTTACTTTCAATGTCATTTTAGAGGCATAAATTGAATATATAAGGACGTGTTTCTCGAGAAAAACTTTTTTGCTCGAGTAAAAGGAAGAAAGATGGTAGTGCTTTTAATGAACCGACTCAGCAGAAGATTGTAAGTTATACTTTGTAGATTTAAAATTTTAATCTCTATTTTGTAACTTATTAATATATTTATATTTGTAACAGGCTCCTTTAGAGGCCCTTGATGCCCAGGAACCTGACAATTTTGGGCCAAATGATCACTTACATCAGGTGTTGGGAGATGAGCACCCTGGTAGAGTATGCTGCCGACCTGGGAAGAGTATAGTTCTGACGAGCTGTTGGCCCTCCTCAGGTAAGAGTTGTAGTGCCACTGAGTTCCAACATGTTAAGACACAGTCAGAACAGGATGAAAAAAGGGCCACAGAAATGGCGGAATAGTCTGTTAGGGCAAACACTGGATTTATAAAACTGATGGAAGTTTTACGTCCAACACTTCCACCAAAGTCCATCACTTCTTGTGATGAATATATTTCATAGATGAGTTCTATATATGGTTCACCAGGTGGAAGTTCTAGTGGAGTTAGAGACGACGGTGAGGAGGAGGCGGAGGCGGAGGAGGAGGAGGGTGAGGAGGAGACCGAGGCAGAGGAGGAGGACGAGGCAGAGGAGGAGGGTGATGAAGAGGCTAAGGCTGAGTACGAGGGTGAGGAGGAGGGCATTAAGGAGGGATGGGATGATGATGAGGACGATGATGATGACAAGGGTGAGGCTGATGATGACGGTTATGATAGTGATGGTGATGAGGGACATATTGATCTGTTACATTTTTTACTGATATTACTGACCTTTGATGCATATTAATTTGTTGTGCCTGAATATATGTGTGATTAGGTAGGTCACATTATCTTTATTATTTTATCTATAAATAATAAAACTTGACTTGATGATTTGATGTGACTGACTCCCCACACCCCCCTAGACAGCCCCCACCCCCGTGGACAGCCCGACCACCCCCAGTGGATAGCCCTCCCACCCCCTGGATAGCCTTACCACCCCCCTAGACAGCCCCCAACCCCTTAGACATCCCCACCCACCCCCTGTGGACACCCCCACCCCCCATAGACACACCACACCCCCCCTGGATACCCCGTACCCCCCTAGATAGCCCCCCCCCCCAACCCACACCCGTGGATACCCCCCCCCCCCCCAGACACCCATACCCCCCATGGACAGCCCGCCCACCCCCTGGACACCCCCTACCCCCCTGGACAGCCCGCCCACCCCCCGGGACACCCCCTCCCCCAGTGGACATCCCCCCCCCCCACAACCATTGACAACCCCCCCCCCCCCAGACACCCCTACCCCCTAGACAGCCCGGCCACCCACGTGGACAGCCCGCCCGCCATCCTGGACACCCCGTACCCCCTTGGACAGCCCATTCACCCCTGTGGACAGCCATCTCACCCCCCTGGACACCCCATACCCCCCTAGACAAACCCGCCCACCCCCACGGACAGCCCGTCCACCCCCTGGACACCCCTACCCCCCTGTACAGCCCGACCACCCCCGTGGACAGCCCGCCCACCCCCCTGGACAGCCCCACCACCCCCGTGGACAGCCCTCCCACCCCCCTAGACACCCCCCCCCCCCCCCGTGGACAGACCGCTCACCCCCCTGGACACCCCTCCCCCCGTGGAAATCCCCCCAACCCCCATGGATAGCCCTCCCCCCCCAGGAGACCCCCCCCCCCCCGTGGATAGCTCACCCACCCCCAAGGACACCCTCTTACCCCCCTATATAGTCAGACCACCCCCATGGACAGACCGCCCACCCTCTGGACACCCACTCCCCCTGTGGACAGCCCCCCCACAACTGTGGACATCCCTTCCACCCCTCTGGACACCCCCTACCCCCTGGATAGCCCGGCCACCTACGTGGACAACCCACCCACCCCATGGACACCACGTACCCCCTGGACAGCCCCACCCACCCCTATAGACACCCCCTACCCCCTGGAAACCTCCTACCCCCCCAATGGAAATCCCCGCCCACCCCCTGGACACCCCATACCCCTTGGACATCCCCGCCACCCCCGTGGACCGCCCCCACCCCCTGGACATCCCCCCACCCCCTTGGACATCCCCCCCCCCCACCCCCAACCCCCTGGACTGCCCCCCACCCCCCCTGGACACCACCCCACCCCCTGGACACCCCCACCCCCATGGACACCCCTTACCCCCTGGACAACCCCCACCCCCAAGGACAGACCGCCCACCCCCTAGACACCCCTACCCCCTGGACAGCCCCACCACCCTCATGGACATCTCTCCCACCCCCTTGGACACCCTATACCCCCTAGACATCCCTGCCACCCCCGTGAACAGCCCGCCCACCCCCTTGACACCACCAACCCCCCTGGATAGCCCCATCACCCCTGTGGACAACTCACCCACCCCCTGGACACCCCGTACACCCCTGGACATCCCCACCACACCCGTAGACATCCCCCCACTCCCTGGACACCCCGTACCCCCCTGGACAGCCATGACACCCTCGTGGATAGCCCTCCCACCCCCCTGGACACCTCGTACCCCCTTGGATACCCCCCCCCCCCATCCCCATAGACAGCCCACCCACCCCCTGGATACCCACCAAACCTACCCCCCTGGACAGCCCCCCACCCCCCGTGGACAGCCCACCCACCCTCCGGACACCCCTACCCCCAGGGACAGCCCCCCTACCCCCTTGGACACCCACCCCAACCGCCTGGATATCCCCCACCCCCTGTACATCCCCTACCCCTTGGATAGCACCTCCAACCCCCTAGATAGCCCCCTACCCCCCTTGACATCAATAGATTATTTCACTCCTCAACACTATATAATGTCAAAATCATTGATAAAAAATACAATCCAATCCATAAGAACATCAATGTCCCCCTTTTATTTGTTTTACAATACCAACAAACAACTCTTACACCAATATGTTTGTATCTTTTTCCACATTATTGATAATAAATACAAAGGATATCTTGGGATATTGTCATTTCATTTAAATTCTTTAAAAAATACCATTTTATCCCTATTTTAGTCAGAATTACATCCTGCATCACCTTTTGAGAGAATGAAAGTTTCACTAACAACTTACCTAAGAGACTTTGGTTAATCTACTTTATATCTATATGGGATGACATAGAAAATAAGAGAGAATAAACCAAGACATAAAGTTTTAACATTAATAAACTCAACATGTGATACCATTTTGAAATAACTCAAATTAGGGGTTGTATAACAGATCCCTCATAAAGATATAGTTTACAGTCAACTCAACACACAAATTATAAAATTCAAGCATAAAACATAATATGATATTTTATGATTTTGAATGGGGGAGATCATTATAAACCTCAAGTTAATTTATATACCAGTGGTATAGAATGACAGGTATTATATATTGTGAACTCTGTGTTATTCTGCAGGTAAATGCATACTGCTTCTGGAAAAATTGTAGGCACAGGGAAGCTGCTTGCTTCTAGAAAAATTGCAGGCTCTATACCAACGGTTTCCAAAACCATTGGTATAGAATTGAATAACACACTCTTTGCCAATGGTTTACAACCGTTGGTAAATGTCTTAGTTCAGACTTTACCAATGGTTTCTGAAACCGTTGGTAAAGGCCTGGTATTCTCAATCTTTAGCAACGATTTTCATAAACTATTGGTAAAGATCTATTGCAACGGTTTTGAAACCTTTGGGAAAGATAATATGATTTTTGGTGTATTTTCCCAATGGTTATTTGATAACTCATTGGTATAAGCCTATCCCCATGGCTTGATTCCCAACAGTTGGATAAACCATTGGTATAAGTGTTAAAAATGGTTATGCAGGCTTTACCAACGGTTTAAAACCGTTGGTATATACTAAATTTCCAGTAGTGAATATTACATGAATCATATGGGAATAGTTTTTTGTTCCCATGTCCTTATTGAGTTAGCTCTCCAGATATACTCATTAATCATGGTACCTTTTGTTTGTTTCAAGATGCCTCTATGATGGATGCCGACTAGGATTCATCATAAAGATCATGAGGATGATCCCCTCAATGATGATACATCAATACAGGGACCAGTTCCTGAGATTTCATCTCCAGGAGGTTCATCATCCATACCACCACCTGTAGAGCAGCACATGGTACCTGCAATAATAGCGGATGAGGTGTGAAGGCTGATCGCACATCATGGGTTTCAGCAATAGAGACCCCTCAGGTTCTAAGGTGGGCCCAACTCAAAGGTGGTTGAAGAATGGATTGAGGTGGTGACCTAAGTTTTCCACCTAGTCAGGATACAAGAAGATTAAATGGTGGTCCTGGAGGTGATCCTTATTTATGGCTCAATAGGGAGATGGTGGGGTTTTATTACCCATTCTTACGATGAGGTGACTCTTTCATGAATAGAGTTTGATATCCTTTTTATAAATGAGTTCTCACTATCTATGTTAAGGGTTGTATGTATCAAGAATATTTTACAGCTCCAAAAGGTAACCATGATAGTATATGAGTATTCATAGAGGTTTACCAACCTCTCCAAGTACTTTATGGATATGGTTCTTGATCAGTTCTTCAGGTCTCATACCTTCAAGCATGGTGTGGGTAGAGACATTCGAGCCAACATCATACCTTTGTGCATTCCTATCTATGTTAGGGTGAAGGAGTGAGCTTTGGTGGTTGAGATTTTCTTAGTTGAGAAGATACATATGGTGTTTGTCACAGTGGGAAAGCAGAAGAAGAGACCTTGATAATAGGGAGATGACATCAGTCTTATGGACCTATACATGTGAGATGTTTTAAGAGGAGGTCCTAGGATAGAGGATTTTTAGTTCATGGCTCAAAGGGTGGGTCCAGTCATCCTAGAGTAGGTGGTTCTACTCATGTTACGGCATGAGACATCTTTCATGATATTTTTCAACCTGTTATACAGCTGACAGACAGATCGTGGATGAGCCACTGAGGTAGAGATAGTGGCAGGAGAAGACATGTTTATAGGGTGGCGAATATGGCCGATGAGCTAGGAGAGCAGCAGTAGGTGGTCGATGTTTTGACTTGTTGCCACCACCACCCCTAGGTGGTCCACATCAGGCTCAGGGAGATAGAGGATAGGGGTGGTGATAGCAGTAGGCGGCTGAAGCTTATTAACTTGAGGCTCCAGGAATGATAATAGGTATGATATATGTCTTTTCAACCTTAGTTTCAGCACTGATAGACACAGGTTCTAGTCACTACTTTATTACCACAAACCTTGTACAAGAGTTATAGATTCTGGTTGAACCATTGGCTCAACCCTTATGCTTGGAGACTCCTAATGGAAAAGACTTAGTGTCGTGCACTTGTTCCGATTGTGTGACATGACTCTTGGAGGTGAGAATTTATGTTGGAATCTCTTGATAGTATCATCGAGGCCTTATGAATTCATTTTTTATATGGATTAGTTATCTACAGTTCATGCCCAAATGGAATATTTTAGGTGAAGGGTGCGGTGTGTCTGTAGTGATGGAACGAGGTTCTCCTTTGTCACTGAAAAGGAAACCTAGGAGGTGTAGGATGGAATCATGCATATGAGGGTGTAGCTTATTACTCATCAGTTGGATATCTTAACCCTTGGTGGTGTGGATTTTGTAAGTTCCCAGTTTCCTGTAGTGGTATTGGAGTACAAGGACATATTCCCTGATGATGTTCCAGGTTTACCTCCCCACTGAGAGATAGACTTATTCATTGATCTACACCCCGGGATGGCATTGGTATCTACGCCATCATATCGTATGGATCCCACAGAGCTTCACAAGTTGAGGGTGCAGTTAGAGGACTTGCAAAGGAATAGGTTTTTTTGAACCAGTGTTTCACCTTGGGTGTCCCCATTTTTGTTTACCAAGATGGTAGATAGGAGCTTGAGGTTGTGTGTGGACAATCGGTGCTTGAACCAGGTGACTATGAAGAACAAGTATCCACTTCCGAGGATCGATGAACTCTTTGATCAGTTGAGAGGGGAATGATGGTTCTTAAAGGTTGAAATCAGGTCGGGATATCACCATTTTTTAGTATGGGGTGGGTATATACCAAAGACAGTACTCATATTTTGTTACGGTCATTACGAGTACTTGGTGATGACCTTTGGTATGATGAATGCTTCGACAGTGTTCATGGGACTAATGAACTGAATCATTCAACATTACTTAGACCAGTTCGTGGTAGTATTCATCAATGATATCCTTATGTACTCATCATATGAGGAGGAGCTTGCGAGATACTTGAGAATAATTCTGGACGTACTCTGAGAGCACCATATTTATATAAATCTATTAAAGTGCTAGTTCTAGATTTAGGTGGTCCACTTTCCAAGACACTTTATCTCGGTCGATGGAGTGGTAGTGGAACTGGCCATGGTTGAGGCAGTGTTATATTGGGAGCTACCCAAGAGCATGACAGAGGTGTGGAGCTTCCTTGGGTTGGTAGGCAATTACCATAGATTCGTAGCTAGTTTCTATAGAATATTAGCACCCATGACAGCATTGACTTGGAATGGACAGCCTTTCATATAGAAAGAAAGTTACCAATGGGATTTTATCAATTGAGGTAGAGTTTGATGAGCACTCCCATCTTAATATTTCTAGAGGAGTGTGTTGAGAACGTAGTGTTCTACGATGCATCAAGAACTGGGTTTGGTTGTATTCTGATGTAGAGGAAAGCGGTGATTGTCTATGGTTTATGCCATTTAAAACCACATGAACTATACTACATGAACCATGATCTTAAGCTAGCAGCGGTGGTCTTCACTTTGAATATGTGGCAACACTACCTAATGGGTGAGTGGTTTATCGTCTACTCTGATCGCAAGAGTCTCAAGTATATATTCTCTCAGAAGGATCTCAACTTGAGATAAAGGCAATTTCTAGAGTTCCTCTAAGAGTATGAATTCAAAATTATCTATACTCCTAGGGAGGGGAATGTGGTAGCATATTCTCTCAGTAGGATATCTTGTTCATAGATGCTTAATAAGGAATTAGATCAGTTGGCCTCATTGTAGTTATGCTTCGTGGATAGAGATGGAGCATTTTACCTCCCATCAATGATTGTTACCCCTCCACTATTACAAGCAATTCAAGGAGGCACAACTTGGGGATAGCAACTGTCAGACCCTGCGTACTCAGATATCCGTAGGGTATTCTCCTAATTAATTTTCAAAAGGTGGGGAGCATGTCATTCTTTTCATAGGATGCATGATGGTACCCGTGATGTTGCGGGGTAGGGGGGTTCTGAGAGAGTTTCATACATCTCCTTTGGCAGTACATCCAGGTGTAGAAAAGATGTATTGGGACCTACAATGTCAGTTTTGGTGGCCAGGGATGAAGAAAAGAGTTGCAGATTTTGTATCTCGGTGCCTTACTTGTCAGCAAGTGAAGACTGAGCACCAAGTTCCAGCAGGTTTGGCTCAACTCCTTGAGGTGCCAGAGTGGAAGTGGGAAGGGATATTTATGGACTTCAGGATGGTCTTACAACATACATCCATGGGACACGATTCCATCTAGGTGATCGTAGACATACTCACCAAGTCAGCTCACTTCCTAGCTATATGAGAGCAGAGTTCAGTAGAGAGATTAGGATGCCTCTACGTTCAGGAGATAGTCCAAATCTATGGAGTTCCCTCAATGATTATTCCTGATCGTGATGCTCACTTTACATCACAGTTGTGGAAGGGATTATAGGAGGCATTTGGGACTCAGTTATGCTTGAGCACAACATTTCACCCACAAACAGACGGCCAGACTAAGTAGACCATTCATGTTCTGGAGGACATGCTGTGAGCTTACATGTTGGACTTTGGTCGTAATTCGGAGGATCACCTAACACCGGTGGAGTTTGTGTACAATAAAAATTATCATTCCACCATCAGTATGGCACCATTCAAGGCTTTTGTGGGTGACCTTGTAGGTCACCACTTTTCTGGACTGACCCAGAAGAGTCATCACTCATAGGCCCAAAGTTGATGTGAGCTACAAAAGAGAAGGTTCAGATCATCCAAAAGCGAATGAAGACTGCACAGAACTAGCATAAGTCTTATGCTGACAGGTGACAGAGGCCTTTGGAGTTCGAGGAAGGATCATGTTTTCCTATAGGTTTCACCTCAATGTGGATTATAGAGATTTGGCTGGGGTGAAAAGCTATCTATGAGGTTCATCAGCCGTTTCCAAATACTATGTAGAGTTGGCGAGGTGGTGTACTGCTTAGCTCTACCCCCACGGTTAGACCAGGTGCATAACGCCTTCCATGTATCACAGCTGAGGAGGCAAGTGCATGACTCATCGCACATTATCGACTGGGGTGAGCTGGACATCGAGGATGGGGTGACCTTTGCGGACTACCTGGTAGCACTATAAAAAAAAGGCATTTCCCATTGATTTTTTTAACATTTAGCGGTGGCTTAAACCACTATTAAATGATGTACAATGCTTTCTAAAAGTGTTGTGTATTTGCGTGTCGTGAATCATTTTATGTCACTTTTTGGGTGGTGGTTTTTTTATTTTGTGTCCTTTTATTTGGTGGCGTTTTTTTTAATTTTTTTTAAAAAAAATTATTTACGTAATTAATTTTTTATTATTATTATTTATTATTATTGTTTATTACTATTATTATTTATTTTTTTTATTTTTATTTTTTTTTATTTTTATTTTTATTTATTATTATTATTATACATTATTATTATTATTATTATTTATTTTTATTTATTATTATTTATTATTATTATTTATTCATATTTAATATTTAACATTTATTATTTAATATTTATTATTTATTATTTATTATTTATTATTTATTATTATTATTTATTCATATTTATTATTAATTATTTATTATTCATTATTTATTATTTATTATTTATTATTTATTATTTATTATTTATTATTTATTATTTATTATTTATCCTACCATGCATGCGTATTCCATGTTTTGGGAGAGATTTGAACCCTATACCTTTTGGATATACTTTTGGACTTTACCACTTCAATAAGCTCCTTATCTGGTGAATAAACAGCATGTAATATACTTATACATGTACAAATAAAAAACAAAGAATGATATTAAAAATTATAAATAATGAATATATATATGTATTAGGTTCTTAGGGGTACAATTACATTGAACACACACATCACTCACATAGACCAGAAAGGCATGTCATAGCCCCCCTACCAAGGGATAGTCCACCCATCAAGCCTAATTTTATTCAGTACATGGCCGGAAGGGCCAGTGGGCATGAAGCACATTACATGGTCCAAAGGCCCACAAACTGGTTCGAATGCCCATCGCAACATCATGCTTGCTCATGGCTGCATCACCATCTGCATGCGTAATGTTTGCATCACCGTCTACCTACGTCATGACTGCATCACCACCTTCCAGTAGAAATTCACTCTCACCCAGTTTTGAACCTGGGTCTAATGCAAGATTATAGGGAGCCTTTGCCACTCAGGCAAGCCCCCAACTACTAAATAACGAATATATAATAAAGAAGTATTAAATAAATAATAAATGCGTAATAAATAAATAATAATTAAATATTACATAAATGATAAATAAATAAGTAATCAATAAATAATAATAATAATAATAATAAATAAATGATAAATGATAATTAGTAATAAATAAATAATATATAACTCAATAAATAACTAATAAATAATTCATAAATAATAAATAATAAATAATAAATAATAAATAATTAATAATTAATAATTAATAATTAATTAATAAATAAGTAATAAATAAATAATAATTAATTTTTAAATAAATAAATATAAAACAAATATTAAATTAATAAATATTAAATAAGTAAATAATGAATAAATAAAAATAATAATAAATGAATATAAATGATAATAAATGATAATAAATAATAAATGATAAATAATAAATAATAAATAAATAAATAATAAATACGTAATAAATAAATAATAATTAAATATTAAATAAATAACTATTAAATAAATAAATAATCAATAAATAATAAATAAATATTAAAAATAATAATAAATGAGAAATAATTAATAATAAATGATAATAAATATTAAATAATAAATAAATATTAAATATTAAATATTAAATATTAAATAAATATTAAATAGTCGTTTAACTATAAATTAATAATAAAAATAAAGCAATAAATAATAATTTGATAATAAATAATAAATAATAATTTAATAAATATTAAATATTAAATAATAAAATAATAAATGGATATAAATGTCTATAAGTATATGTAGTTATAATAAAATTTACATAAATATATATAAACACATATTTATGTTACATAAATATATATAAACACACTCAGATATATAATTGTATATTAATATAAATATATATATAAACACAAGTAAATAAAAATATCTCTCTATATATATTTACACATATATGATATAAAAATATATAAACATAAATATGTATAAATATTTACAAATGTATATACAATCGATAATTATTTATTTTAAATGAAATTAATAAAAAATATTTATTTCCATTTTCTTTATATGCTTAAAAATACAGTTCTATAAAAATATGTATTTATACAAGTGATTTATTATAATTAAATATAAGAAAATATGACTATATTTAATTATAAATAAAACTACATTGTGAAAAATGATAAAATTTCAAAACCATAATATCAATATGAATGTAAGCCCAAAGAATAAATTTAGTACCCACCGAAAAAATGCAATAAGACCCACTTAAACGAGGATGAAAATCCGTCGAATTTTAAAAAACTGGGGTACCCCGACTAAAAACCCATTTTTGGAGACCTTTTAAAACTTTTGGGTGGTTAAAAAATAGGATAAAGCTCATAAATCTCATTCTAGCCCTTTGTGGTGTATAGCTTGTCGTAGGCTTCAATTTGATATGTGGTAGAACCCAAATAGACCCCCAGATCAAAATTTATGGTCATTTGAAATTTAAGTTTGATTTCCTACATTTCTTGAAACTATAATAAATTTTATTCTTTTAATTATTACAAAATTTAAATCTATTGTGGTTTTAGTTCATTTCATAACCTTTGATTTTATTGATTGTGGAGCTAAAATAGACTCTCGGATCAAAAGTTATGGTCAATTGATGCTAAAGTCTGATTTTCGACTTATTGAATATTTGTTTTAAGTTTCAAACTATTATTAACTAATAATTATAAATATTTATTAATAAAAACATTATAATTTATTAAAATTATAAATAATAAACTATATATGAGAGTAAATAATAAATCAAAAGTAAATATATTTTTTAAATTTTTTCCTTTAATTTAGTGGTGGTTTTTTAAAACCATCACTATTTTCGTGTAGTTTTTTAAAAATCGCTGCTAAAAAAAAGAATTTTTTCTAAAAAAATAAAAAAAAAACAAAATATATTTTTTTAAAACATTTAGCATCAGTTTTAACAATTGCCGCTAAAAACCCGTCGTTAGATTTTTTTTGGGAAAACATTTACTGGCGGTTTTGAAAACCGCTGGGAAATGTCGTTTTTTTTTGTAGTGTAGAGATCGAGGATCAGCATGAGAGGATCCTTTGTGGGTGATCAATTCCTTCAGTGCATTTTTGGTGGCATCATATGAATATCTAGGAGATCACATGGGAGAAGGAGGCTCAGATTCATGCTTAGTACTCACATCTTTTTGAGTAGCCTTTGTTTTGGCTTTTTGGGGACATAAAGCCCCAAGGTGGGGAGAATGTAATGTTTTAGATTTTCCAAGTATTATTTTGATATTATGTGGATTATTTTCAAGACCATGTGCTGAGAAGACATGTGATTCTAAGTCCTGGTGTGCCCGTAATAAATTTTTCAAATATATTAAATATATTAAATAGCACGCACACGCGGTTTTTCTGAAAAAGTTGAGTAACTTATAAACGGTTGTCGAGATCAAAAATCATAGGGCACTATTGATTTAAAAACTCGAGGTTTATCCTAGGCATGACTTAACACTAGTCGGTGTTGTTTTTTTGGAAAAGTCGCCATGGCCATAGAAATGAATAAAATAATTTAATAAATTATTTTATTTCTAATTCTTGATTATGTGACTGTTTGGTCTTTAAAAAGACTATTATTTCAGAATTATAGGGTTAGTTGCATAACCTTACAGATGTTGTAGAATCCTTGGAGAGACCGTTAGAGAATTCTCTCAGGTGATCGGTGACAGGATCATGGATCGATGATCGACGCACCTCAGATTCAAAGGATCTCACCGAAAACAATGGCACAACCCTGTTCTTCATCTATGATCGATCCAAATCAAGGTAGAGCGTGTATTTTGATTTTATTATTCCCTGTTATTGATTTCTACGATGAACACAAATCAATCAACGAACATATTGACGCGCGGTTCGATCGTCATGTGGGATGGGTTGTTTTGCAAGGTTTTGATAGGAGAATATTTTTGTGATTTGATTTATTTTGATTTTCGTTCTAACAGAAACAAACCAAGATCGACACGAACATCGATCAAGGTTGGTTCCTCCTATATGTCCTTGTGATTTTCTTCCCCGGTTTTGCGTTCATCGCGAGCATTCTTTATTTGGCCAGTGACTCAACAAATCTCAATCAATCGATCATTGCACAACCGTTTCTTGGCACAACAATCTGAAATCATAGATCTATGATTAGAACAACTTAACTGAGGTGTGATGATGGAGACAAATCGATTCAGATGATGATTGATACTCTATTTCATGTTCTTTGGCGTTCTTCAGTGTATAACAAAGAATGATGATTTGATCTATTTTCATAGCAGATCTGATGAAAGAATACATTGCTTGATGACAGAAAGACTTGAACAAGTTACAGTATTCAATCTCATGATGAAACAATCGATGGATCAAAGGTTGGAGGTGCTGAATCAAACCTGAGAAGAGATATGGGATTCTGGAAAATCCCACGCTACACGACATGTAAGTCGAATCTACACACTGTGTGGGACCCCTTGTGGTGGCTAGGGTTCGGGAGAAAGTTAAGTATCACACGAAGTGTGACCCCTATCGCACAATGTGTGGTCTCTCCTTGGTGACTCAACATGTACTTTGGGAAGCACGTGGACACGGGGTGGAGTACACGGGTAGGAGCACACCGTGTACTCCCCACACGGACACGACCTGGACCAAGTACATGAGTTAAGCTATGTAATGGTACATAGGAACATGTACATGGGATGAATCCTTGTATTAACACAAGGGTAGAATACATGGGAATCCTACATGTTGTGTAGTACTACACGGACATGGCTTTATGACATGGGTCATTTACATGGGCAGGACCCAGGGTTAAGGGATATGGCATGTGACCCCTACTACACATCGTGTACTCTTTTATATATGTCTTGGATCTTTTTTCCTTCGTATCTTGGACAAGATTTGTTATGGTTTGTTCCCGTTATTTTTTTCCATGAGTTTTGGTATGAAATCATCTCCTCCTCCTAGGATCATGATCCTTTCAGTAGTAATTCTTAGATAGAGTCATTGGAATTCCTCTGATAGGCACAAAGTGAGATCCACTATTCATCTTTATTCCCTAGGTGGATTTTTTGGTATTTATGTGATCAACACTACGTGGGTGTTGATCCTTTACTTAGCAGTTTAATCCATATTGAGTTTTTTGTATCACCCCATGGTATTGGCAGTGATCGTCATATATGTATCATATTCTCTTCAGACTATCAGCATGTTCTTTCTCATGACGAGACCCGAAGAGTAGTACCTCTTGGACGGACGTCGTCAATTCTATCAGTCTCAGGACTATATTCTCTCAGATGAGTGATTTGTGGAATCTTTGAGCTGGAATCCTATGCTGGTATACTATGGTTGTGAATAACCTCTAGAATGTGTGTCTTTTTCAAGTATATCTGAATATTATTGTTATGTGTGTTGTAGATATATACCTTTGTAGAGATGGATGTATTTCCTTTGTTATATTCTTTATGGTTCAGTGGTTTCCTAATGAGTATTGTTATACACACCCCTTCATGGGCTTTTCCCGCACGTGTTGTGTCTTGTGCAGACGATTGACCTTTTGATAGAGTCCTAGGAGAACCAGGACCCGATGGTTCTTAGTGAGACCAGATAGACCGAGGTGTGTTCCTACTGATTTCTAACAGTAATCCTAGTACTTAATTTAAGGTTGGACTTGTGTTTCAGACTCTTTTTTTGGGATTGTATTTGAACCTATTTACTTTCTTTTACTTCTTATCATACTATGGTCATGAGATTAGATGTATGCATGCATGGTTGTTCAGTTTTTTTTACATTACAACATTTTATAGGCTTGGAGATGTGTGTGTGTGTGTGCAAGCACTTAGGATAAGGTCTCCCATGTTAGTGATATGCCTTCTCAAATCTATTCACCAGCCCCTGGCCTATTAGTGGTTGTCTTGGGGAGTTGTGACACAGGCCGAGATGTGTGTGTGTGTGTGTGTGTGTGTGCAAGCACTTAGGATAAGGTCTCCCATGTTAGTGATATGCCTTCTCAAATCTATTCACCAGCCCCTGGCCTATTAGTGGTTGTCTTGGGGAGTTGTGACACAGGCCCCTCTGGAACGGGTCATGACATTTTATGTTCCCTTATGACAACTAGTTTTCCCTCTTCTCTAAGTACTGCATACATATCAATTGTACATTTTTTAATTACTATTGAATAATTCTAACTTCCACCCTATGGAGTTCTCCTAGATTTATTTGATATTTTTTCACCATAATGTATGCATTGGAAGTATTAGATCTAGTGCATAACATGGCATGTGTGATAGATCCCATATCTTAAGCATATGGAGTCCTATTAATAATCTTAATCTCTTCTTGTATATTATACATGTCTTATTGTACAGATTTATGTTATGTGATATAGGAAAGAATTCCCTCTTGAATTAGTCTATATAGTATTTTCAATACCTTTTCAATTTATATACTTTGAGATGGTCCAATAAACCTAGAGATCAATCTCCATAGATCTTGTACCCTAGAAATTAGGTTAAAACATTAAGTTAGTCTTTAGAGAGATAATTTTAACTATATCTTAAATAACTTTAAGTATAATAACTATTTTAATATTCTATAAAACCCTATCACTTGGAAACTATGGAACTTATACTAAACACATATAAACACATGGAAAAATAACCATCCCATGATTTAGTTTCTATTTTGATATATAATTGTTTCATTATGGTATTAATATAATAATCATGGTATATGTTGTGGAATTTTGAATTCAAATTGATTTCAATATCTCTATTGGTGAAAAATAGTCAACATAGTCAACACCTTGACTAATCTTAAACCTTTAACAACCAATGTTTCTTTATAAGTAATCACTTTACTAGCCATGCCCATTTCTCTCTTGAATACCCTTCTGAACCAGTGAGATTTATATCAATTGGAAAATTTCCATAATTTAGAATTGATTTTATCATGTGTAATCCATTTTTGAATTCAATTTCACTCACCAATTTTAATATATTTTCCATTACTAATGAATTTTAGGATGAAAATTCATTATACTCAATGAATAATATATCACCTAATTGATTATTATAAAACTACTTATCTTTGGTTTTATCTTTCATATATAGTATGTGTCTCTACAACATTCCTTTTTCATGTGCTCTTTTGGAACTTGTTCTTGTGCCAACTATATAGACCACTCAAGCTTTGACTTTATCTAAGTCAATATTACTCCCATTATCTTAAATAGAGATGTGAAATGTTTTATAGAATTATAGTCTTTAACGTGACTATAAATTTTCTATCTTAAGGATTTATGTAATATACTTAGAATCCTTTAAAATAATTGACTGAGATGCACTTTTTTTCTTGATGTGTGTTCATTTGTTGACTTAGCCTTAACAAACACATTGTATCTAAACACATGGATTTGTGATATAATGTATTTCCTTCATATTATTATTTATATGATATCCATGTTTCATTATAGTTTGAATATGGTTAAGGGTTAATGACACTATTTTTTATAGCATGTGTCAAAAGGGATAATGGAAGGCTTGCAAGACTTATAAGAATCATCATGGATCCTCCTTTTATTAACATTATGGATTAGATGTGTAAGAAAATGTTAGTTTAGAAATTACTCTACTCTAAATTTTAATTATTAATGAATTTTTTATTAAGATATTCTCTAACTCACCTAACCGAATAATCTTTTATCTTCTTATCAATAATATTCATTACTTTTTATATTCCTCAAATTTCTTAAAGAAACCTCATGAAGTAAAAAAAATTACCTCGACCTTCTACTTGAAATAGTTCACACATATCTTCCTGAACTAATTCTAGAATCTTTTTGAATTTATAACCTTTAGTACTAAAAGATTTTTTGGTCATTATAACATATAAGAAATAATGTCGTATACATAATATGTTTAGCTCAAATAAGTTGAAACACCTTACTTGATATATACTTAACACTTGCTTCTAGTTTTAATTAACGAATGATTATCTTACCACAAATGGTTATTATTTAAGTCTTATATTTTACATTAATCATTAATTACTGATATAGTATATCTCTAATTTATGTATAATTAAACTATAAATTAAGTATGGTATACCAAAATAATTTGTTTCCAACTTGAAATAAAACCTCATTGTGTCTAAACTCAACACTCGAATAATGTTTTGGTAACACACATTACATAATAATAGTTCTAAAATACAAGAATATATCCATTGGGCATGTGAGGATATGATTTTCTCTAGGTGACATAGGATTCAAGATCCATAAACAACTTATTTAACTTCACTCTTGTAATCATTCTAATATTCCTTGGTTCCTATATTTGGATAAAAATATGTATGTCACATATTATATCTAATACCCAAGAACTTAAACAAAAATATTACATTTAATGATGTATATATTTGAAGTAAAATATTTTTCTTACTTATTCTTCAATTCATTGTAGTTTCTCTTCCATTGACCTTTATTTACAAATGTAGAGAAAATAACCTAATGTTTGATGCACTCCCTCTTTGAACTGAAAATTAAATGTTTTTATTATAAAAACACTTTTAAGGAAAAAGTGAGAAACCAAGTAACATGACTTCAGCGACTAAAACATCAAATCGTGCCCCAGCAGTCCAAAATCCAAAACAAAACCAGATCAAATAACAAAGAAAATCTCCTCCCCAGCATAAACAACATTAACACCAGTTTCCACCAATCCAACACTGCACGGAAAATTGTCCCGTACAAAGACAGGTCGGTACCGATGGCCAAGGTCATACCCTCTCAAACATCCAAATTTGAATCGCATAAGTCTGGTGAAAACTTGCAACTCTACCTCATTTGGAGCAGTCTCTGAAGATAATATGGAGTCAAGAATCTTGAGCAGTCGGCCGTAGGCAAACAACCTTCATAGTAACAATGGATCCACACTGACCAAACCAAATCATCACCAGCGTATTGTCGAACCATCACACCCAAATCAGTACAATTTCTCCTCCTCTATGAATCCATCATGATGCATACATAGATTGTAGGTCCTCCACCTTCACCTCACTGTGAGAATCACAAAAAAACCCAAACAGAGATCACCACCGCCGCTTCACAGAACCAGTCCGTACCGCTCTTGTGCCTTCAGCAACTCACCTCAATATCAAATTTCAGCAACAAAAGCAACCATCACCCTCGACCAGAAATCAAAACCAGAACCAGTGTAGAATCATCGACGTCATCGACCCATCGCATTACCAAGACCAAAAGAAAACGTAGAGGAAGAACAACAAAAATGAACCAACACCGAAATGAGGACCTCCCGGTCTCTCTTGAAGAAGACCTCACCAAAATCCAGATCCACAGAGCCCGACGCCGCCTTCAAACCCGCACAGAGAGACCAAATCCGCCCAACACATCCACATCCAACACGAAATGCGACAGCAACCTTAGGTTGCGGCATCTGGAGCTCGATCTCTAGACCAACACCGCACCGCCATGAAAACCCTAGCTGACTCGAAGGATAGGGCGAGAAGAAGGCGGCAAACGGTGGAGAACGCCGAGAGTGACGAGCCCACACAACGCTGCCACTAGAGGGTTAATCACACCATGAACGCATGAATCTGAAGCACCAAAGAGAGATCCAAAGTCGATCCGCGATGGGGGGAGGAAGGCGACGCAGGGGGAAACCTATCATCGTGATGCCTCTTATGGGATCATCATCACTCCCAGATAAACTGATACAAAAGAGTCGTACGAAGCCTATCCGACATAATTGTACAAAGATGAAAAGGTTTAGTTAAGAAGTTACGAGAAATGAATCACTCACTCTTTATATTTTGTTTTTTTAGAAATAAGTTGTGAAGGTGACTTTGGAATTATATCTTCAATTTTCCTTTTTGCACTATCTTTCCTTTTTTCCACTATAAGAACTTAAGATTTGTCTTTATTTAAGTTCTTAACATCTTAGAAAAAGATATTGAGGCACTTTCTCCATTCTGCCCATTTTATAATTCTCAATGAAGCTGGAGTGAATGGGTGATAAAGTTGAGAGAATGATAAATATAGAAAGATCGTGATTCAACTTAAATCCCAATTATACTAATGAATCAATGTACTCTATCATCATGAGTACACAGGGACTAGATTGAATTATATATTTTAATTTACATGTGTTAAATGTAATAATAATTTCATTCATTTCTTTCTTAACTTTATTCACACAAAATTCTTGGAGATGAGACGTCATGGTGTAATTATCCTTCTCCTAATGTTTTTTCACAAATCATTGAACCACTTTTCGTAGCCCGAGTTATGACATCACCACTACTCTTGGAGTCTAAGGTAGGATTTTTTTCTAGCCAACCACATTAATGCATGACTCTTTATTATGTTGAGTGGAGTCTCATCTCTTATGAATCCCAAACTTTGATTCACTAAACACTAGCCTGTAAAATTTCACCAGGATATCTATGACTATTTATTCAATTTCAATTATAGTTAAGTCTACCCACTACTCTTATTTGAACTCCCTAATATGGGGAGGCACCCTCAATTATGGCTAACGAGCACCCTGTACTATGGTTTCATTATAACTCAAGTAATGAAAAGTGTTTACAACTTAATATTTACTTCGATATAATTTAAAAGTTCTTTATTTACTTCATGGTTGAAATCCAATTGTTATTTATCATATTTATTACTATTTGATCATATTCACAACTTAAACAAACATAAATAGAAAACATCCATCGCATATTTATTCAATTTTATCTTTCAATCCTTGTTAACTATCCCATATGATTGTCCTCCATCAATACATTCACATAATAATATAATTAACCATTCAAGAAAAAAACAAAGAAAATTGACATGATCATAAGTTGTTTTCTATGGTTGATCCACCAAGAAAATAATGGATCAATTGAGACCCAAATAAATTCTCTGAGTCATGCGATGGCTTGAATTGTAGTGCCTATTAACTACTTGTTAAGTGTACTTTTTTTTGTTTCATGCTAGTACTTGTACTTGAACCGCATCATTATGAACTATTGTGATCTTTACAATGCATACTAACATGCATGTGAGGGGGGACTCAAGATGTGGGGTTACAGTTTTCCACTCAAATGTGGACACATAGGCCCTTATACGTTTAAATAGTGGGATGATTCAAAGTTCTAAAATAATATTTAATAATTAATTATTAAAAAACAATCACATGTTTCAATAATTAAATAAAATAAATAACATGAGTGTGCCTCAGCTCATTATTAGAAAAAAAGTATTAATATTGCATAATAAAAATTAGAGATGATAAAATTCCACCTGAGGGCCTTAATTTATGAATAAAAATAACATTTAATCGATTTTAATTCATAAACGTGATGTCTGATGACCCTAAAAACTTATTTAATAAATTTGAGACTATAAAAATTAATTTTCAAATTTTATTTATAATTTTCTATGTCTGTTTACACCTAAAAATGGATCCATGGATAGTTAAACAGACCCATATGGGCTTGGTTGGGGCGAGCGGAGTCCAACCCGGCATGGCGTGCGGCACCCTCGTGATACGTAGGATGCGGTTCCCGCAGGTCTCCTCCGCTGCCAACTTATGCGAGGGACATCTTTTTAATTTTTTATTAAAAATTACACCCGTGCTCTTGGTGTGGGTTAACTATTGCCTGACTACCCCAGTTAATGGGTGGATGGAATTTGTAGAGGGGTAGGTAGTCGTACTACCTGCCAAATCCTTTTTATATTGATTTTTTTTAAAACAACTGGATTCTAGTTAACCCTATTCACCTATGAGATTATATGCTTTAAAAAAAATGATTCTAATTAAATAAAATTAAAATCAAAACAAGATAAATATATATTAATCTTAGAATGATCAGTTTTTGGCCTTTTTAACTCTCATTTGTTAGTATAAATGGGACTACATTAAAGACCTCTAGTCAAATTATAGAAAATTTAATTGAAATTTCAAATTAAATAATTGCAGTCACTCTGATACCACTTAAATAAACAGAGGTGCATTAAGAAGCATAAAAATTGGTATTTTAAAATTTTTTAGTCCAAATTCAAGTCGTAACATGATATATGGTATACCAGTCCTTGGATTCTTCCATGGATCTCATGCAGTTGAATTTAAGTATAAAGAATTAAGCAAACGAAACATAATGATACCTTGGTGGATGGAATGATTTTGGTGTGTTTTCAATTTATGTTGGGTTATTGTAGCTTAGGGGTGTTGGATATGCACTAAAATATGCATTAAATTTAAGTGTATATATCATCCCATGTGGTTTCATCGGTTATAATCCAATATGAATAGATTAAATGAAATCCATTATGAACATATTAAATGGATTTCATTCATTGAAGGAATTCAATGAATAATTCCAATGGGAATAAGTGTATACCAATACATTCAACATGGTCAACGTGTTTCAATAAATAAAATGCGTTATGGATAGATATATATAAAGGTATGAGATCTCTCATGCTACTTATGATCGATTGTAAGAAAGACTCACAATTCTATCTTCCTCTTGAAACACAGTTTATCACTAGGTGAAAGTGCTAACACCCCTTCTGTGTTTAGGAATACTCAAGAAACATTCTGAGATCCTTTGGCCAGTGTAATCCCCTTAGAGGAAGAAGGCTTTCGTTTACTGCTCCAGTAATCAACATCAATCATACTCCATCAAAGTTTCTAGATGGAGTTTGTTGTTATCTTGGTATGCACGTTTATGTTCTTTGTTTATATTACATGTTGTTTTTGTTGAGGATGGATCACACCAATATGGGTTTTCTTCCACTGTCATGTTCATATGATGAACCCCTAAAACCCATATGTGATATGTTTCTTACAATCAGGGTTGGCCCGGGCAAAATGGTTGCCCAAGACAAGTATTGAAATTTTTTCCCTTTTTACAGTGATTTGGAGTTTTTTTTATTCAATCTCTCACTTGCGGCGGGGAGTATGCATGGAAGAAAAACATAAAAGGGAGGAAAATCACATCTCGGTAACAAAAAAAAGTGGTTTTGGACAAAGAAAATAATGTAATGACAACCATACATAATCAAGCAGAACTTCATGAACATAAATGCGTTTAATTAAAAGCATGAATTATGCCAAATAGAGCCTTCATAAACCGGCAATCCAATTAGCAAAAAAGTGAAGTATCATGGACAAATGAATTGCAGCTACACCAGAATGATTGAACTGAAGCCCATCAACTTCACATGAGACAAAGAGTGGCATACCTGGGAAAGCTGAAACCAGTTGCCCTATCAATCTTCATAGAGGATGTCAATCACCTATTGCAAACTTTGTCAAATTACTTTCCAATATATCATGTCAAAGAAGACCATACACATGCCAAGGTTGATCAAAACCCTAACCCCCGCTGCTCCCAGATGTAATCCCGTGAGAAAAGTTAATAATAATTCTAATTTCAAAAGATAAATAATAAAAAATATAAAATATACTAACTTCATTTTATTCAGGCGAATCAGGGGAAGAAGTGGGGGAGGCGATGATGGGGGGAGATGCAGATGGGTGTTGCGTTGGGGATGTGGCGGTGGAGGCGGAGAGGGGCAACATGAAGATCAACACGATCCATAGCACCGAAGGTCGAGATGAAGCAGGTGAAGAACGATGCCCAGGAAATTCTGGAGGCGTGCATATGGGGCGAGATGATGAAGAACACCGAAAGCCAGCGGATAAAACAGTGGAAAGAGAAGAAGTCTGGTTTCCCCCTTCCATCGGTTTCCCTAGCCCACGGGCTTGCGGGGCTTGCCCTCGGGCCGACCCTTCTTACAATATTGAATGAAGAACACATTATATGAAATTTTAATTGGTTTTCCCAATCTTGACATTACATTATATGATAACATAATGTTGGGAGCATGACACATTGGTGTTATCAAGATTATTTATAAATTGTTTATAAATAATGGTAAAAAAAATAGAAAAATTATAAATTTTATAAAATAGGTTTTATAAATTAATTAACTATGAGAAGTTAATGGTAAATGGATTAAATGTTTTGAAACATTTATTATAAATACACCTTTAATATTAAAGAGATAATATTAATATGGTTTATAAAAGGTTATAAATCATTATAAATGGATTTAAAGTTTTTTTCAAATTATATGGCATGCTTTTTGATATTTAAATAAAATTTTTATTTAGAAATTACAAAGATGATTTATAAAGAGTTAACAAATCACATAAATAAAAGTAAAATATAAAGGTGTTTATATTTATATTTATGAAAATTCAATAATTAATTAGTTTGAAATTATTCAAATTTAAAAGGAAATCCTTAATTAAAATACTATTTAGAGCACATCAAAAATGTTTTGATAATTAATGGTTTAAATAATATAATATATATTATATATAAATTATGTAAAAGTTTTACATAATAGAAAATGGATTTTAAGTTATTTCATGAAATTTCATATATATTGGAATTCCATATAATGTAAAATATGAAAGAGTTCCGATTGAAATTGGATATAAAAAGTATTTATATATAAAATTATGGAATAATCTTAATGTTTAACTTAATTATAAAATGTTTATAATAATATTTTATTTATGAAATCTTCCACTAGTAGAAAAAGTCTTTTAGCGACCAACAAAATCTGTCGCTAAAGGCCTATAGCGGCCGCCATTTGATAGATGTTGTAGATGCGGTCAAGATCACCTGTAGCGACTGCCATATGGCAGACGCTATAAGTTTTTTATTTTTTAAAAAAAATCACAGCAACGTTAAAAAAACAACTATATTTTAAAAAAACAAAAAATATTTCTAAAATATCTAAAACTAAAGACATAAATATATTTTTATCATCATCTTCCAAGCTCCACATCCATCTTCGAATAAAACCGCATGAAAAAATTTAACAAAATAATTAGTTCAGAAAAAAATATCTCACATAATAATTGAAATGCAATAAAATATTTCAATTAAAGCATAGTACAATTGAACTAAGTTATTTGATTTCGAAAATATATTAATAACTTCTAATCATTTTTTAAAAATTTAAAATTGATTATGCTATTGTTCTGAGCAGATCGCACGTCTGATGATGTGCCAACTGCTCAAACACATCAAAAATAATAATAAGTTGGTTTTTCTATGATTTCATGTCATTTTGAGGTTGTTTGATATGCGTCTGACCATTAAACACACGTTTTGGTGTTTTATGACACTAAAAGTGTGTTTTCCATCATCTCGATCAAATGACACCTTCAATGGATGTACCATCTATTCGACCATTTCAAAAATTCACTATGTAGTTTTTTTCGTCTGATTTCACAGCATTCGAAGGTCGTTTGGCTGGTTTGACCTACAGATGCACCTTTTTAAAGGGTGTCATATCTTTAAAAAGCCACATATTCAGTCATTACACGCAGACCGCATGTCCAATTAATGTTTCATCTGCTCTTACATGTCACAAATAATAATAAGATGGTTGTCTTGAGATTTCAAGTCATTCTGAGGCCGTTTTCTATGGATCTGACCATTAAACGTGTGTTTTGGTTGTCTGAGTGTCGTTCTCTTACATTTTGTTTGCTTGACCATTTAAAAATTCACTCTACAGTTGTTTTTGTCTAATTTCACTGCATTCGGATGTCGTTCGGTTGGTTTTAACCCCCGAACACACCTTTTTAAAGGGCGTCAAACCATTAAAACCCACATATTTGGTAGTTTTGGGTAGAATGCACGTCCAATTGATGTTTTGTCTGCTCGAACACATCATGAATGTTAATAAGATGGTTTTCCTGTGATTTCAAGTCATTCTGAGATCGTTTGTTATATATTTGACCATTAAATGCACGTTTTTGTGTTTTATGACACTAAAAGTGTGTTTTTTGTCATCTCGTACAAATAGCACCTTCGATTTACGTATCGTATGCTCAACCATTTCACAATTCACTCAGCGATTGTTGTAGTCTGATTTCACCGCATTTGGAGGTCGTTCAGTTGGTTTTGACCCCCCCCGCGTACTTTTAAAGGGTGTAAAACCTTTAAAAATTGAATATTCAGTCGTTTTGGGAAGAATGCACATCTGATTGATGTGTTGTCTACTCTTATACATCATGAATAATAATAAAACAGTTTTCATGTGATTTCAAGTCATTCTGAGGTCGTTAGCTATGGATCTGACCATTAAACGCGTGTTTTGGTGTTTTAGGACACTAAAATTGTATTTTCAGTGATCTCGGAAAAACGACGCCTCCGATTGATGTTCTGCCTACTTGACTATTTCACAATTCACTATACGATTGTTGTCGTATGATTTCACGATATTCAGATGTTGTTCGGTTGGTTTTGACCCCCCCAGACACACCTTTTTAAAGGGCTTCAAACCTTTAAAAACCACATATTTAGTAGTTTCGGGCAGATCGCATGTCCGATTGACATTCTGTCTACTCGTAAACATCATGAATAATAATAAGATGGTTGTCCTGTGATTTCAAGTCATTCTGAGGTCGTTTTCTATATATCTGACTGTTAAACGCACGTTTTGGTGTTTTATGACACTAAAAATGTGTTTTCTATCATCCCGAACAAACGAAACCTCCGATTGACGTATTGTCTACTCAACCATTTCACAATTACCTCCACAGTTGTTTTTGTCTGATTTCACCACATTTAGAGGTCGTTCGGTTGGTTTTGACCCCTACATAATTTTAAAGGGCATCAAACCTTTAAAAAACGCATATTTGGTAATTCGAGACAGAATACAAGTTCGATTAACGTTTCATCTTATCTTACACATCATGAATAATAATAAGATAATTTTCTTGTGATTTCAAGTCATTTTGGGGTCGTTATCTATGGATTTGACCGTTAAACGCGCGTTTTGGTGTTTTATGACACTAAAAGTGCATTTGCAATCATCCCGAGCAAACGACACCTCTGATTTACGTTCCATCTGCTCGACCATTTCACAATTCACTCTAAAATTTTTATTTTCTGATTTCACAGCATTCGGTTGTCGTTCGGTTGATTTTTACTCCCGAACGCACCTTTTTAAAGGACGTCAAACCTTTAAAAACTACATATTTGGTCGCTCCGGGCATACCACACATCCAATTGACGTGTTGTCTACTTGTACACGTCATGAATAATAATAAGATAGTTTTCATGTGATTTCAAGTCATTCTGATGTCGTTTGCTCTATATCTGACAGTTAAATGCATGTCTTGGAGTTTTAGGACACTAAAAGTATGTTTACCATCATCCTGGACAAATGGAACCTCCGATTGACATGTCGTCTACTCTTACATGTCATGAATAATAATAAGACAGTTTTCTTGTGATTTCAAGTCATTCTGAGGTCGTTAGCTGTGGATTTGAATGTTAAATGCATGTTTTGATGTTTTGTGACATTAAAAGTGCATTTTCGGTCATCTCAGCCAATCAGCACCTCTGATCGACATTATGTCTACTCAATCATTTCACAAGTCACTCTACGATTGTTGTCGTCTGATTTCATGGCATTCTGATGTCGTTCGGTTGGTTTTGATCCCCGAACGCAACTTTTTAAAGGGCATTAAACCTTAAAAAACTGCATATTCAGACGTTTCGGGCAAACCACATGTCCAATTAACGTCATGTTTACTCGTACAAATCATGAATAATAATAATGTGGTTGTCCTGTGATTTCAAGTCATTCTGAGTTTTTTTCTATGGATTTGACAGTTAAACGTGTGTTTTGGTGTTTTATGACACTAAAAGTGTGTTTTCGATCATCTTGTGCAAACGACACATCTGGTTGACATTCCATCTGCTCAACCATTTCACAATTCACTCTAAAATTATTATCATTCGTAGAATTATAATGTCGTTCGGTTGGTTTTGACCCTCGAGCGCACCTTTTTAAAGGGCGTTAAACCTTTAAAAACTACATATTCGGTCGTTCTGGGCATACCACATGTCCAATTGACGCGTTGTCTGCTCATACACATCATTAATAATAATAGGATGGTTTTCCTATGATTCCAAGTCATTCTGATGTTTTTTTCTATATATCTGATAGTTAAACGCATGTTTTGCAGTTTTATGACACTAAAAGTGCATTTTCCGTCATCCCAGACAAATGGCACCTCTGATTGACCTACTATCTACTCAGCCATTTCATAATTCATTTTATGGTTGTTGTCGTCTGATTTCACCGCATTCAGGGATTGTTCGATTGGTTTTGACCCCCCGCGTAATTTTAAACGGCATTAAACTTTTAAAAACCGCATATTCGGTCGTTTCGGGCAGAATGCATGTCTGATTGATGTGTCATATGCTCTTACATGTCACGAATAATAATAATATAGTTTTCATGTGATTTCAAATCATTCAGATGTCATTATCTATGGATATGACCATTAAATGCACGTTTTGGTGTTTAATGACACTAAAAGTGCATTTTCGGTCATCTTAAGAAAACGACACCTCTGATTGACATTATGTCTACTTGGCCATTTCAAATTTCACTCTACGGTTGTTGTTGTATAATTTCATGGCATTTAGATGTCGTTGGGTTAGTTTTGATCCACAAACGTACCTTTCTAAAAGGCATCAAACCTTTAAAAACCACAATATTCAAACCTTTCAGGAAAACCACACATCCAATTGACGTTCATTCTGCTTGTACACATCATGAATAATGATAATATGGTTTTTCTGTGATTTCAAGTCATTCTGAGGTCCTTTGCTATATATTTGAACGTTAAACGCATGTTTTGGTGTTTTATGACACTAAAAGTGCGTTTTTTCATCATCTTGAAAAAATTGTAGCTCTGATTGACATATCATCTACTCAATCATTTCACAATTCACTATACGGTTCTTGTTATCTGATTTCACCTCATTCAGAGGTCGTTCGATTGGTTTTGACCCCCCACGTAATCTTAAAGGGCATCAAACCTTTAAAAACCGCATATTCGGTTGTTTCGGGCAGAATTAACATCTGATTGATGTTTCGTCTGCTATTACATGTCATGAATAATAATAAGACAACTATCCTGTGATTTCAAGTCATTCTGAGGTTGTTAGCTATGGATCTGACCGTTAAATGCACGTTTTGGTGTTTTATGAAAAGAAAAGTGTGTTTTCGATCATCCTGGGAAAACGGCATATCTGATTGACGTTATGTCTATTAGACCATTTCACAATTCACTCTACGATTATTGATGTCTAACTTCACAGCATTCGAATGTTCGGTTGGTTTTGACCCCCAGATGCACCTTTTTAAAGGGCGTCAAACCTTTAAAAATCGCATATTTGGTCATTCCGGGCATACTGCACATCCAATTGACATTTCGTATACTCATACATATCATGAATAATAATAAGATGTTTTTTATGTGATTTCAATTCATTCTGAGGTCATTTTCTATATATCTGACCGTTAAACGCATGTTTTGGAGTTTTATGACACTAAAAGTGCATTTTCCATCACCCCGGATAAACGACACCTCTGATTGATGTAATGTCTACTCAACCATTTCAAAATTCAATTTATGGTTGTTTTTGTCTGATTTCACCGCATTCTTAGGTATTTCAGTTGATTTTGACCTCCCACATAGTTTTAAAGGGATTTAAACCATTAAAAACTTCATATTCGGTCGTTCTGAGAAGAATGCATGTCCAATTGACGTTTTATCTGCTCTTACACATCATGAATAATAATAAGATAGTTTTCATGTGATTCCAAGTCATTATGAGGTCGTTAGCTATGGATGTAACCGTTAAACGCGTGTTTTGGTGTTTTATGACATTAAAAGTGCATTTTTCGGTCATCCCAGACAAACGACACCTCTGATTGACATTCCGTCTGCTCGACCATTTCACAATTCACTCTACAATTGTTGTTGTATGATTTCATGTAATTTGGATGTTGTTCGGTTGGTTTTGACACCCAGAAACATCTTTTTAAAAGGCATTGACCTTCAAAAACAAAATATTCGATCGTTTCGAGCATACGACGTGTCTGATTGACGTGTCATTTGCGCGTACATGTCACAATTCACTCTGTAGTTTTTGTCGCCTGATGTCATGGAATTTGGAGGTTTAGTTGGTTCTGACCCCCACATGTTTTTAAAGTGCGTTAACCTTTAAAACTGCATTAGGGTCTTGAATGGCTCATAGATTCATGGGATGTTTTTCTTTGGTTGTATAAGGATGTGGAGTAGGTTTAGAGGTTAAAGCAGGAGTAGTACCTAGAATAACAATTTCATTTTCCACTGTCTATAGGTCTTAAATGCTTAATCTCATTATTCTTCGGATCTAGGTTTAGAAATAGTCTTTTTTGAAAGTGAGAAATTACATGGGACACTGTCCTTGAGATTTTGTCTTCTCTAATGGGTTCAATAGAAGTTCCAAAACCAAGGAAGAGTTATTTCATCACATTCATCAAATCAATTTTAAACTCATTCAATTCTTTTGTAACAAAAGAGACAGAAGAAGTAGAAGGTGGTGGTGGTATAGATTGTCATAGGGGAGACTACCTACCATCCAACTCATCTTCAATCAATATAGGATCTAGTATGAGAGACTCAAACTCATTTTCTTCAGCAAATCCATGCTTAATAACTTCAAAAGGTTTTATGTGAATAGATCCAATAGGTTTTGTGGACACTTTTTGTTTACTCAGATTACAACATGAAAAACACAAATTCTGGAAAATATGATCTAATTCTATCATTATATTCCCAAGATAACAGCTTTAATTAGTACTAGAAACAATATTTCATCAAGAATTTATTTATTAACCATTATTAACAGAATCCTCACTATATTCTATAGGTATAGAACCAAAAATATAATCATGAACTTATTGAAGAGATAGGTTTATGGAGAGTCCATCCCTAAGTACCTATGATTATAGTTGCTACAATCAATGTTGAAACACAAGTGTCAGGACCTTCTTCAAGATGAAGGAGAGATGATGACCCTTGAATCCCATATCTAGTAGACCCCAGGGTGGAGACTAGCACCAAGGGTAGGTAAAAATTCACACAAGATGGGAGGAATTACCCTTTTTAAATGAAAACAAGATCGGGAGATAAGATGGTAAATCTCAAACAACTTCAAACATTTTATAAGAAAAGAAACTTAAAACCACCCAATGCATGTTTAAACAAAACTGGCACAAAGTATAAAAAAACCAAAGTAAAATACCAAAAACATGTCTAAGTAGCAACACAACAACTTTCTCAACGCCCGAGCTAGTAAGGTCCAACACGGTCCTCAAAGTCCTCCTAGAAACCTGAAAATAGTTTCATATATGTAGGGTGAACATAAAAGTATACTCAGTAGGAAAAAACCTAAGTCACTCGTGCACAAGTGGGGGAACATACTAATTCCACTATGAGAAAATAGTAGAATCTCAAAAGCACCTAACAAGGTATACAATCCACCCCAACCTCAACAAGGCACTCACCAAATAACGCAAGTCAAGTAAAATATAAGCACATTGATGATTGGGTACCCCGCACCAATTCCCACCAGTTAACTGCTCATCCCTAATGGCGAACATCCTGGCGGTACCACTCTTCCACAATCCCCACTGTCATAACCTGCCCGCACACACCTGGGCCACAAACCACATCACATCCTGCCCGCAGACACCTGGGCCACAACCACAACTCATCTCACCCGAACACACCTGGGCCTCATCCCGAAGACACCTGGAAAACAAACCACCTCTCACACAAGCAGTACTATAAATCTGGTAAGAAACCTCAATCTATTACAGTCTGCCTAAGGAGTCTTGGGAGATAAATTCCTAGAAGAGGGAGTAGGGGAGCCAATAACTAGTCATTCATCCTCCCACCGAGATGTTAGAAAAAACATCACCCCCCATAACAATGGGGTGTTTAGCACGTAGTGCTCAACACGGGTGGGGTGCGTATAGAAATCACAAGGAACTACAAGTCTATACATATAGGTAAACAAACACTCGACCCAACCTATAGGTTTCCAAACAAACAACCATCCCCATGTTGTTACCCCTACATGCACAACCACACAACAGGCACAACCAAGGCATAAACCCACCCCTTTTCATTTAACCACTTATCACTCTATGAATAAGTTCACTTAATTTCATTCCAACACTACCCGGGCAACTACCAACCACAGCCATACCCAACACATTCAGCAGAACCTACAACACACAACTAGATTTTAGTCCCACTGCACAACACTATTCAACAACCACAACACAGCCTAGGAGAAGTCCCACTACTCTACAAGTTCATCCATTCCACAATCAATCAATCTCTCAACCTGAGATTCAATCACACCTCTTGTACCACCCCATACACAAAGACCACAACAACCACCACCAAAACAGCAGCCCCGCTGCACGCACATACCACATCCTACTCATATGTACAACCCCTCTGTCACCATACAAGTTCATCCATTCCACAATCAATCAATCTCTCAACCTGAGATTCCATCACACCTCTTGTACCACCTCATACACAAAGACCACAACAACCACCACCAAAAGAGCAGCCCCGCTGCACGAACATACCACATCCTACTCATATGTACAACCCCTCTGTCCACCCCTATACCCACAACCGTGCTACCAAAAGCAACACCTTACAACCCACACAAGGTACAAAACCCAAAAAAAAAAACCACACAACACACAACCACACCAATAAACCAAGTGTATTTTGATTTAGCCAACAAGGTTCATTAATTTCCACTTTTATTATTCAGGGGTGATCACAAAGCAAGTTTGATCCTCAGACATCCTTTTCACTTAACCGGGTGTACATGATTAATGGATTAATATTTGAAGATTATTAACAAGCTACAATAGTGAACAAACAAATACCACCAACGACCATGATTTTCAAAAAGCATACAGCCAAAACAAACCATAACAGGAACCAAAGATAACAGGTAAAACAAGCGATCAACATCATCATCTTCCCCATCAGTCATTTTTACTAAAGGTAACAAGCAAATTATACCGTAACAACCTTAATAATTGGTTCTAACTTTGATCAGTAGGCCACACGAGTATACCCACCCCGCATGATGCATAAAGGAGAGATGAAGGAAATCCCTACCTGGAACAATAGGTGACCAAAACTACTCTTTGCTCCAAAACAGGGGGGTCGCGCGAGTAGGAGACTCCAAGGAAAATCGAACAGGGGGGCTACAGCATAAGCGCAAGGCTCTTCTGGGGAGGGAGGCTCTGGTCACACCAAGAGGGAACAAAAGGTTTCAAGGAATATAATATCTTGTAAGATCCTAAAATTAGGGAGAAAATTCCAAAGTACTTAAAAGTCGGGTCGTGGCCTTGACCACGTAGCTGGGCAGTTTCAAAGATCTCGGAATATTAGGAATAATTAAGATATAATTATCCTCCTTGGAGGCGGTGGAAATGGCTTTAGAAACGGTCAAACATTGATAGGTTCTCATTTAACGATGAAAAACATGTAATAGGGGGAAAACAAGAAAACTTAGGAAAACTGGAAATGACCCACCAGTGATGAGTCACCGTTGGGCGAGTAACCGTTGGGTGAGTCACCGTTTAGTGACCCATTGTTCAGTGATTCACTGTTCCTATGAGCCACTGTTGGGTGAGTCACCGTTCGATGAGTCACCGTTCGATGAGTCACCGTTCGACGAGTCGTCGTTCGGTGAGTCACCGTTCGGTGAGTCACCGTTCGGTGACCTACTGTTCGGTGAGTGACCATTTCGGTGAGTCACCCTTCGGTGAGTCACCCTTCGGTGAGTCACCCTTCGAAGAGTCACCATTCGGTGACCTACTGTTCAGTGAGTCACCGTTTCGGTGAGCCACCATTGGATGAGTCACCGTTCAGAGAGCTACCATTGCCAAGACCAACCGACATAAAATTGGATTATTGGAAAACTCCTGAAACAAGCCATTGTGACCTTCAATAACACTGCAAGCACTAGATTTTTACAAAGGAATGGACTGAAGAGGTCTAGACCATTACATCAGATACCTCTCAAACTATTCTCAAACTCAAGAATTTAAAACCAAACCCAAAAGAAATAGGGGTCCGAACAACCACCTGTAAGATACCCCTCAAGGATAAACCACCTTGTGTTGTTCAAAAGCTGAAGCGAAACTTCGACATCCAAGAATACCTCTTCGACATCTAATTCCCCAAACAACGACACAAACTCCAAGGGTCACACTATCTGGACATATGGATTAGGGAATTCCTTCCTCCATGTCAAGAAACTATCTTCTTTGGGCGGAACTGACTCACCCGCATGAGTTTTAATCGCATCCTCATTAATGCGTCATGATTAGGGATCAGGTCCTCCCCTCCCCACAAGCCAGGACTCTTCCACACATCAAAGAACACGAAAAACAACTTATCTTGCATAAAACAGGTTTTGAGCATTACATCATAAAGCAAAGCACCAAAGTAAAACTCAAAATAGCTCCGGGTACTAGGCACGCATATGCGCTTTTTTCTCCCAAGTACTCTCCTCAAGGTTCACATGCCTCCACAACACATGAACCAAAGGAATGGTCCGTCCACAAAGAACCTTCTCCCGATGATGTTGGATCCCCACTCACCGCTCCATGAACGTCGCGTCGTGCTCGATATCCAACTCTCCCCAGTCAATGATGTGGGGTTCATCGTTTAGATACCGACAAAACTAGAAGACGTGGAAGACGTCGTGGATCCTCTCCAACTGCAATGATAATGCTAGCTGATATTCTACCTCACCAACTCATCTCAGCACCTCAAAAGGTCCGATGAACATGGGAGAAAGCTTTCTCCCGTTACCGAACCTCCACTACCCACATAGAGGGGAAACCTTCGAGAACACATGGTATCCAACCTCAAACTCCAAGGGCCTCCACCTACGATCGACATACGACTTTTGTCGGTCTTAAGCTACCTTCATCTTCTCACGCATGAGCTAAACCTTCTCTCTGGTTCTCTGCACTACCTCCGAGCCAAGAACAGTTGTGTCTCCAACCTCCATCAAGCACACGGGTGAACGACGCGACCTCTCATACAAGGCCTTGAACGGTTCTATGTCAATGGTATAGTGATGGCTATTATTGTAAGAAAACTCTACCAATGGAAAGTGTCGTACCCAAGATCCTTCAAAGTTGAGAACACACGCCCTAGCATATCCTCAAATGTCTGGATGGTCTGCTACGTCTTCCCAGCTGTCTATGGGTGGAAAGTGGTGCTAAGGTGTAAATGAGTGTCAAAAGAATACTGTAATCCCCTCCAGGCTCATGAGGTAAACAGTGTGTCCCAATCTGAGATGATGAATCTTGGAACCCCATGCAGCTGCACCACTCATCCACATACCTCCTTGCCAAGGCATCCACTACACTCGACTCCTTGATCACTAAGAAGTGAGATGATTTCATCAGTTGATCCACCACTAACCAGATAACATCACAACCACCCTGATCGGGGACATCTAAGGGCTGCAACAAACTGTTGGGAATGCGGTGCTCAGCCTTCACCTGCAGACACGTGGGGCACCTTGCCACAAACTCTGCCACTGTCTGCTTCACCTCGGGCCACCAAAACTGTTCCCTCAAGCCTCGGTACATCTTGGAATCTCCTGGGTGTACCACCAAGGGTGATCTATGGAACTCATGAAGAACTCCATCACGCATTGTCATTGGTACAAACAGCTTTCCATGAAACAACACCTGATTCCGACCATCCTCCAACCATCCCTCTGGAGCATCACCTTGTTCAACGCGGTCGCACATCACCTCGGCCTCTGAGTCTCCCCACTAAGACTCTTCCACATGCCACATCAGAGAAGACTTCACTATCATCTAAAACAGATACCCTCTGCCATTATCCACTCCCACATCGAGGTGCAATGCAGCCAACTCCTCCATCACCCTCCAAGCGTTTGCAGATTCTCAAACCACTTCCCTCTTCGACTTCCTGCTCAAGGAATCAGCCACAACATTTCTCTTGCCTGAGGTGTAAGAGATCTCGAAGTTGTAATCCTGGAGAAACTTTATCCACCTACATTGCTGCAAGTTCAGGTCTCGCTGGGAAAAGATATACATCAAACTCTTGTGATCTGTGAAGACCACAAAGAGCTCCCCGATGAGGTAATGCCGCCACAGCTTCAGCGCGAACACAACCACTACAAGATCTAGATCATGGATGGTATCGTTACATTCGTGGGGACGTAACTTGTAATGTCTCAATTTTTCCATGTATTATTATTTTTTAAATATTATATGGAATTATTTCGAGACCAGGCGCGAAGATAACACATCATTCCGAGGCCCGGTGAGCCCAAAATGGTAGTTTGAACTTTTTTAAGTTAAGTGAGTCGGCACATGTGCGCAGTTGTGGCAGTTTCCGAATGGATGCCCGGATTAAAAATATGAGGGCACCGTTGCGTCCGAGACGACGACTTTACCTAAGAACGGGTCTAACCTCGACCGACGTGGGTCGAGGGAAAAAGTTAAAATTCAGACGTTTTTAGTAAAATAAAATAAATTCGCAAAGTTTATTTTGTTTTTTATGAAAAACATTCGTTGTAGTGCAACAACAGGGCAGTTGTTTCAATAATAAATGACACATCATAATGACTCAGAAACGACAACTTTACTCATTAATGCCTCAGCGTGATGGAGTTCTGAAACGCGTTCCCCTTTTTTATGGGTTAATCGAATGTTGGTCATTGACAAAAAATTGAGAGAAAATTCTAGAGAATCCGTGGAGCTTTGGAGCAAACTCTCGGCGACAAACGGCGACGAGTCAAAGTCGTAAATCACTATGCCAACAAAGTTGAAGGATCTCGGTGATGACGGCAGCGCGACCCCCCTTCGTCAATGATCGATCCCTTCTTGAGGTAGGGGTTGTTACTTTGATTTTCTTCCTACCCGTTTTTGAATTTAAACGACGAACGCGGATCAACCACAAATATGTTGATCCGTGGATCCATACGTTCTTGCATGAGGGTTTTTATTTGGATGATTTCGGGGAATTAATCCATGTTGACTTGATTGATTCTGCTCCGTTTAAGCCTACTAACGGGAGCGGATCAACACCATGACGAACGACAATGGAGGTTCGCTCCTTGATTTGCTTATTGGATCTCTTTCCCCTTTCTTCTCTCTGTGCGTTCTTCGCGTTCTTCGTGGGGCAAGGAACAATGGATCGTTGCACAACCGTTTTGCGACGTAACGATCCCAAATTAAAGATCCGACGTCACGACGACCTAGCGGAGGTGTGACGACGATAGCGGACGACAGATCGAACCGGATCGGGAAGGACCGTTCTTCAAGCGTTCTTCGCGCGGGTGGATCGTTACACGTTTTCGGAGCCGATCAGAGGTCTGAAACCAACGGAATCGGCTACGTGGTGTCAGGGCGACCAAAACCCGTGAGTTTCATGGCGATCGGACGACCGGATCGACGAACGGGCAGCACGGAAGGCGCGGTGGCGGAAGTCCGCGATTCTGGAAATTTCCAGAATACACGGCATGTGTCCCGAAGAACGCGTTGTGTGGACCGGCTCAGTGGCGGCTAGGGTTTCGGGCGTCAGACAGGTATCACACGGCGTGTGACCCCCATCACACAGCATGTTGGACCTTCCTCAAAGCTCGGCGTGTATTCTGGGAAATACACGAACACGGGAAGACTACACGGCTTCGAGACACGACGTGTACTCTCTACGCAGCATGGCAGAGGCAGCTACGCGGGACTCGGCGTGTATCCAGGGGATACACGAACACGAGGTGGAGTACACGGCCGTGTACTCCACCACACGATCAGGTGAGGCCAGTAGCACGAGTCACCCCGTGTGTCGATACACGGGTTGGCGTACATGGGTTGAGACCGTGTACGGGCACATGGTCAGCGTACACAGAGCGGACCCCAAATACCTTGACATGACGTGTGATCATTTTTTTACACGCCGTGTAGTTTTGTTTTTCACGACCAGCCTTGCGACACGGGTCGTTGTACACGGGCAGTACCCGGGGTCAGAGAACACGGCGTGTGACCTTTCTACACGTCGTGTACTTTTCTGTACATAGCTTTATCTTTTTGTCCACTGTATCTTGGACATGTTTCATTTGGGTTAGTGTCCCCTTTTTCTCGTTTCCTAAAGGTCAGGTATTGTTTCCTTCTACAGGAGTATGATCTCTTCAGCAGGACTTTTTGTGATATAGTCAGGCATCCCTCCGAGAGGCCCGAAGCGAGATCCTCTATCCATTCTTGACCCTAGGTAGAGTCAGACATCGACGTGACCAACTCCACCGGGCGTTGATCCGCTACCTAGCAGGTGAATCCGGATGAGTCGCGGTATCCGCCATGGCCCTGGCAGTGATCCTCATTTATATATCGTGATCTTTCCCACTCAGGAGTGTGTCTCTCGTAATGAGTGTATCTATCTCTCGTGACCTTTCCCGACGAACAGTACTTCTCAGACGGACGTCATCAGAGCTATCAGACTCGTGGAGTGAGTTCTCCCGGAACGAGTGCTTCGTGGGATCTTCAGACTTAATCCCTAGTGAGGGTATGCGGTTGTGTGACTTGTCTCTAGACTACGAGTCTGGGCCTTGAGTATATCTGGATTGTGTTCTCCTATTATATGACCAATAGACATATATTGTGTAATGTTGGTTGTGCCTTTCTTTTGTGTATTGCTTTGTGATTTTCGGGGTCCCCTACTGAGTATTGTTATACTCACCCTTGCACGGGCTTTGCCCGCACGTGTCGTGTCTTGTGCAGACAAGCAGCCTTTTGACAGAGTCCAGGGTGGACCATGACAGGACCGAGCTTTCTGAGTTCCTCACCGGCCGAGGTGTTCCTACGGCTACGTGCAGCAGTCCCAGTACCTCTTTGTGTTACAGGTTGGACTTTGTAGTTTTCAGACTCTTGTTTTTGGTGGGCTTGTATTTTGGCCCAGTTTACTTTCAGTACTTTACTTTCCGCTATACTCTGTTGGTTGTGTTTAGTTGTATGCATGCATTTTGTTCCTTAGAGGTTTTTACATTTCAGCATTTTGGGCTTAGAGATGGGTGTGTATGTACAGGTACTTAGGCAATGTCTCCCATGTAAATAATATGCCTACTCGGTGCTAGTCACCAGCCCATAGCCTATTAAAGGCGGGCTTGGGGAGTCGCGGCGCGGACCCCACTGGAACGGGTCGTGACATAACCGCCTAGACCCATAAGAGATCACTCCTCATTGTTGCATTAGCACACATCCCAAACTCAGACCGGATGCGTCGCAGAACACCTCAAACATCACCCCTTCCTCTGGCAACTTGAGCACTGGGGCACTGAACAACTTCACTTTTAGATATGTGAAAGCTACCTCACACTTCTCACTCCACACAAAGGTCGAGTCCTTTCTGGTCAAAGTTGTCAATAGAGCTGCAACTCGAGAGAAGTCGGGTACAAATCTCTAATAATAGTCTGCCAGACCCAGAAAGTTGTGAACCTCCGCCACATTCTTGGGTGCTTCCCAAGAAACAACCACCTTGAACTTCAATGGATCCATTATTGTCCCCTGCTGAGACACCACATATCCAAGGAAGTGCACACCTCGCATCCAAAACTTACACTTGGACAACTTCCCATAGAGTCGGTGGCGTCGAAGAACCTCCAAGACCGTCCTGAGGTGCTCGGCGTGCTCCTCCTCTGACTTCGAGTAGACCAGGATGTCATTAATGAACATGATGATGAACTGGTCTAGGAACTCACAAAAGACAGAGTTCATGAGCCCCATGAACACGGTTGGTGCATTCGTAACACCGAACAACATGATCGTGAACTTGAAGTGCCAATACATACACCTGAATGCAGTCTTCGAGATGTCACCCTCCTTCACCCTTAACTGGTGATACCTAGATCACAGATCGACCTTAGAGAACCAATCTACTCCCCTCTACTGGTCGAAAAGATCATCTATTCTTGGGAGAGGGTAATGATTCTTGATTGTTAAATGATTCAGTCTCCAGTAGTCTATGTGCAGCCTCACACCACTGTCTTCCTTCTTCGTAAACAAGATCGGAGCACCCCACGGTGACACAGTAGGTCATATGAAACCCTTCTTCATCAGATCGTCAATCGAAATCTGCAACTCCCGCAACTCAGAGAGCTCCATCTGGGATCCATCGAGATTAGACGAGGACCAGACTGTAAATCTATCCTGAACTCAACGACACGTCGAGGGGGTAAAGCCACAACCTCTTTGGGGAAAACATCTAGGAATTCTCCAAAAACTCTCAGCCCATCCCATCGTCCATCGATCCTACTGACAGCTCAGTTAACAAGGAAAGGAAATACTCCTCATGTCGAGTTCTCATCTGACAACTCTGTTCGCCAACAAAAGTTACATGTTGCCCACCCATTTCTAAAAACATGACTCTTCCCCAGAATCAGTCGATAACAAAACACACAGAGTATAACCAGTCGATACTAAGGATAACACTGCATGGTTGCATCCACAAAAGTAAAAGATCCCCACAGGACTGATGCGGTCTCATCATCAGTCTACATCCCCAAAAAATGTCAAACAAGCTGGTCTAGCCTCCGACTGGTGTACTCAACACCAGGGGCACAGAAAGTCTCTCTATGTCCAGTCCCAGAGCATGGTCTAGACCGGGTGCAACAAAGGAGTGCGAAGCTCCTAAATCAAACATAGCGCAAGCAAACATACTAAACAAACTGATTATACCTCGAACGTTGTCCAACCCCACTCGAACTGCTACCTCTGCAGCATGAAACTGCCCATGACCTGATCCTCTACCCCTCAGCTATCGTCTGCCTCCCTGACCATGTCCTGGTTGAAGTCCCTGAGGAGCACCCTGAGATCAGTCTCCTCCAGCACCATCTGCCCTCGGTGGAGCAGGACCCTGTTGTCCTTACTGCTGGAAAGGCCTAGCTGGAAACTGCTGCTGAGGCAAGCACTAAACCTTCCCACCTCCACCATACTGAATGCGTGTTGGGAACTTTCCCTAGAGGTTCCCATGACTTCCGCAAGCAAAACACCTCAGCCCCAATACCATGGGAAAAGAGTGAGGACTAGAGGGTCAGAACTAAAACTACTGGGGTCGGCTCCTTGCTGGCCAAAACCTAAAAGGCCCTGATGCCAAAGACTTTCTGCTAATGGCCTTCCCCTTTAAAGAACTCGATTGGATTCCCTCTCGCAAAAGACCTCCTTGCGAGTACATCTTTTCCACTACCTCAGCCTTCTTCTGAACCTCTAAGTATGTCGGCAGTGTGAAGGGAGTAACCACATACTGAAGATAAGGACGAAGTATCTCCTCTAAGTGTATCGCTCAAGACTCCTCATCCGAAAAGAGATCCGGATAAAAAGATAGGAGATCTTTGAACTTGATACTCAATTCCCTCATCGACATACACTCATGTTAGAGGGGGAGTAGCTCTGGCCTCTTCTCAGCCTTCATCATGGAAGAAAGGAATTTTGCTCGGAACTCCTTCTCAAAGTCATCCCATGAAACATCGATCTTTGTCCTCTCTCTGAGGTAAAGTGTCCACCACTGACACGCTGCTCCCATCATATGGCTCACCACCAGAGGAACCCAATACTCTATCAGAGCCCGAATCAAGGTGAAAGTGATCGCCAACTCCTCAAGCCAACTCTCTATCTCTACATCAGAAATGTTATCTTCGTACTTCCCTAGAGTTTGTTGATGGATATCATGAAGGGTCGTCTGCCACTGATCATCCTCCTCTGCTAGATTGACCCTCCACCAGTCAACTGGGTCAGCATGCTGACCCTCCACTACTCGTACTACATGCAGGCGAAGTCTGAGAGCCATATATGAAAAGAAATCAAAGAACTCCTAAGCCCGGGTAGTACAGAATTTTCTTTTTAATATTCATTTGAACCCTTTATTTATTTTAGATTCCTAAAAACACCCAAGGAAAATAAGAACACAAGTCATTATGATTTATGTACCTTTCCTAGGGTCTCTACCTTGCAATCACTGTAGCCTCACTTGGCTGTTCGGTAGACTCAGAGTCCTTGCATTGGATCACGAGGACCCCTAAAATCCCGTGTCCTAGTCGGTCCTACCTATCCTATGTCACACACCAAGATTACCTAACACTTTTTCCCTACCACCCCATGCATTCCTCACTATTCCTAACTTCAAAATTCATCATATCTCTCAATCATCACCTCTGATAACATTTTGTCACAACTCGCCTTCTTCAAGATGAGGGAAGAGATGGAAAAGTGTCAAGACCTTCCTTCTTCAAGATGAAGGAGAGATGATGACCCCCGAGTCCTACCTCCATTAGGCCCCGGGGTGGTGACTAGCACAAAGGGTAGGTAAACATTCACACAAGATGGGAGGCATTACCCTTTTAAAATGAAAATGGGATCGGGAGATAAGATGGTAAATCCCAAACAATTCCAAACATTTATAAGAAACGAAACTGAAAACCACCCATGCATGTTTAAACAAAACTGCCACAAAGTACAAAAAAACTACAAAGTACCAAAAACAAGTCTAAGCATCAACACAACAACCATCCTGATGCCCGAGCTAGTAAGGTCTAGCACGGTCCTCAAAGTCCTTCTGGAACCCTGAAAAGAGTTTCATATACGTAGGGTGAGCATACAAGTATACTACATAGAAAAAATCTAAGTCACTCGTGCACAAGTGGGGAACATACCAATGCCCCTGTGAGAAAACAACAGAAGCTCAAAAGCACATAACAAGGTATACTATCCACCCCAACCTCACCAAGACACGCTCACCAAATAACGCAAGTAAAGTAAAGTATAAGCACATCGATTATTGGGTACCCCGCACCACTTCCCATTGGTTAATTGCTCATCCCTAATGGAGAACGTCCTAGAGGTACCACTCTTCCACAAGCTCCACTGTCACAACTTGCCCACACACACCTGGTCCAAAAACCACATCACATCCTTCCCACAGACACATGGGCCACAACCACAACTCGTCTCGCCTAAAAACACATGGGCCTCACCCCGAAGACACCTAGGAAAAAAATCACCTCTCACACAACCGGTACTATATATCTGGTAATAAACCTCAAGTCATTACAGTCTGCCCGAAGAGTCTTAGGCGATAAATGCCTAGAAGAGGGAGCAAGGGAGCCAATAACCAGTCATCCATCCTCCCATCGGGATGTTGGGAAAAACACCTCCTCCCCCATAACAATGGGGTGTTAGGCACGTAGTGCTCAACACAGATGGGGTGCGTATAAAAATCACAAGGAACTACAAGTTTATACATATAGGTAAATAAACACTCAGCACAACCTATGGGTTTCTAAACAAACAACCATCCCACACAAAAACCGTCCATGTTGCTACCCCTATATGAACAGCCACGCAATAGCCACAACCAAGGCATAAACTCACCCCTTTTCATTTAACCACTTATCACACTTTATTAAGAATTTCAATTAATTTCATTCCAACACCACCCGAGAAACTACCAACCACATCCATACCCATCACATTCAACAACACCTACAACACACAACCATATTTTAGTCCCACTGATCTACAAGTTCATCCATTCCAGAATCAATCAACCTCTCAACCTAAGATTATATCACACCTCCTGTACCACCCCATACACAACGCCCACAACAGCCACCAACAAAACAGTAACCCCGCTGCACGAACATACCACATCCTACTCACAGGGCCAACCCCTCTGTCCACCCCTGTACCCACAACCATGCTACCAACAACAGCACCATACAACCCACACAAGGCACAAAACCCAAAAAAAATCCACACATCACACATCCACACCAACAAACCGAGTGTATTTGGATTTATCCAACAAGGTTATTTAATTTCCACTTTCATTATTCAGAGGTGATCACAAAGTTTGATCATGAAGCATCCTTTTCACTTAATTGGGTGTACGTTATTTTCATATTATTAACAAGCTGCCATGGTGTACAAACAAATACCACCACCAACCATGATTTTCAGAAAGCATACAGCCAGAACAAACCACAACAGGAACCAAAGATAACAGGTAAAACAAGCGATCAACATCATCATCTTCCTCGTCAGTCATTTATTACTAAAGGTAACAAGGAGATTATATCGTAACACCCTTAATAATTGGTTCTAACTATGATTAGGAGGCCACATGAGTATACCCACCCCGCACGATGCACAAAGAAATGAAAGATGAAGGAAATCCCTACTTGGAACAATAGGTGACCAAAACTCCTCCTTGCACCAAAACAGGGGGTCGCACGAGCAGGAGACTCTAAGGAAAACTGAACATGGGGGGATACAGCACAGGTGCAAGGTTCGTGCGGGGAGGGAGGATCTGGGTGCGCCAAGAGGGAACAAAAGGTTTCAAGGAAGAGAGGATCTCAGCAGATCCTAAAATCAGGGAGAAATTTTCAAAGTACTTAAAAGTCAGGTCGTGGACTTGACCACGCGGCTGGGCAGTTTCAGAGATCTCAGCATATTAGGAATAATTAAGATATAATTATCCTCCTCTGAGATAGTGGAAATAGCTTGAGAAATGGTCAAACATTGATAGGTTTTCATTTAATGATGAAAAACACGTAACAGGGGAAAAACTGGAAAACTTGGGAAAACTAGAAATGACCCACTGTTGGGTGAGTCACTGGTGATGGGTCACCGTTCGGTGACCTACTGTTCGGTGAGTCACCGTTCCGTTGAGCCACCGTTCTGGTGAGCCACCGTTCCGGTGAGCCACCGTTCCGGTGAGCCACCGTTCCGCTGAGCCACCGTTCCGCTGAGCCACCGTTCCGCTGAGCCACCGTTCCGCTGAGCCACCGTTCTTGTGAGCCACGGTTCCGGTGAGCCATCGTTCCAGTGAGGCACCGTTCCGATGATCCACCGTTCCGGTGAGCCACCGTTCCATGACCTACCCTCCGGTGAGTTACCGTTCTCGTGAGCCACCATTTGTTGAATCACCATTTGGTGAGTCACCATTCGATGAGTCACCGTTAGATGACCTACCGTTCAGTGAGTCACCATTCTAGTGAGTTACCGTTGAGTGAGTCACCATTCAGAGAGCTACCATTGCCACGACCTACCGACAGGAAACTAGATTTTTAGCAAACTCCTAAAACAAGCCACAGTGACCTCCAAGAAAACCGCAAGCACTGGATTTTCACAAAGGAATGGACTGGAGAGGTCCAAGCCATTAAATTTGTTTTTAAGTGTTTATGAGTGGTTGAAAATGGCTAGAGACAGTCTCAAAGAGCCCTAGATCAAAATGAATGAAAATCTGAAAAATCACTTACTTGCAGGTTACATGTATGCGAATTCCCACAACATAGGCGAATCCATGTAGCCAAAGTCACTATATATGTAAATGTTTACATACCTGAAGATCAACGTACGTGATTTCAGTGACATAGCCAAATGACCCACATAAAAATTTACTTCACCAAATTCTGTTATGTAACTGAATTCAAGAATCACATACCCGAATGAAGTTCCATGTAGCCAAATCCAAAGACATAGCCAAAATCTGTGTAGCTAACCCATGTATGAAAAATCAAACCAGATGAGTGAATTTGACTCCATGTAAGGGAATCTATCACGTAACTAAGAATACGTTTACGATGTTGAAATTTATATAACAAAATTTCTCATGCCTACTAGATGAAATCTATCGAGTTTCCAAAATTGCTTATTCCAAGGGGAAAATTAAATCACATGATGATTATGTTGTTCTTTCATGATAAAAAAATCATGATGCTTAGAAAACCCTTCACCCGAGCATGTTTTAAGGAAGACTAAAGGAGAAGCATTACATATATTATTTAATGCTGAAAATGGATTTATTTAAATTTCAAGAATAATGAAAATGAAAATACATTGAAGCTTGAGATCTTGCTCCTTGACTAAGAAGCATTATGCTGCATCTTTTCTATATAAGAGTAAATGTGTAGGAGCCCAGGAACATTGTACTATGGTTATAACCTTCAGACTGCAAACTGAAATGAGATTGCTTCATTGGTGAAGAAAAGAAGTATTTCACAGCAACTGCATACACTATCACGTCTCAAACTACCCAAAATAACAATTTTAAGGATATAATGATAGATTTATCAAAATTCTACACCATAATCCTTAGAGAATCGGAATTTGGAATGTTGGAGACAAGCCCCGTGGAACACAAACTGTGATATTGCACTATGAATAATTCCACTCAAGTGGAATACATAAAAGCTTTTAATTTTCATACATATCATTGAACAACAACCCCTTATATCAAATTGTGATATAGTACAAGGTTAAAATACATTATGCTTAATAATTTAATTGACATAACATACACATTTAATGACTTTTGATCTTCTATAGATAACATTAACAAGGATATTCTTGTTGAAGAGTGTGTAATTGAATCCTTGAATGCTTGTTAAGTTTTTCTATCTACCTTTAATTCTTTACCTGATTTTATCTTGTAAGTTAAATTATTTTTTATCTCTTAATAAAGCATATTCATTCATGATGGATGATCATAATTCTATGATCGAGCAATCACTTAAGTGATGAAGAATCAAGAGGAGGATAGTGATTGATTATTAATAGATTGATTTTTCATGTTGATTTAATGTATTGATTCATTATTATATTGGGATTAATATTTTTTTACTACATTGTTGTTTTATTAGATAAAAAAATTAAGGGTGGATACCCAATGTGATAGGAAAGTATGGGACCTTGATATCAGAAGATGATGATGTTGAAAATAATCCAATTAAGTTTTTCTGTTTTTTTTTCAAAAGTGAATAAAAGAACAGTTTCAGAAAACAGAAATCAAACAGATCCTAAGTTACCTTCTCTTTTGAAGCCATGCTTGTTACTGAGCTTACTAACGAGACAAGTTTTGGTAGTAGAATTGAAACCGGAGGATATGAAACATGGTTCTTATCATAAAAATAACATAAAACAGCCACCATTAACATAAAAATTCAATGAAAGGTGATCATGATGATAAAACTTTTGTTGTTCTATTGACAAATCATCCATGCATTCACAAAGAAACTTTGTATTCCTCTCCATATATGGATTGATTGATAATTGCAAGAGGTCATAATCACACTGAAATAGAAAACATAGGGAATGGAAATAAAGGGTCACAATCACACAATAATAGAAAAATATTACTTGAGAAATAGCAGAATTAGCTTCCAACTCAGTCATGAAAGCACTAATAAGATAAGAATTTGAAACTTTAATCTGTTACAATAAAAACATGCTGAACAGTTACAGAAAAGCTACAAACATAAGTCAATAAGGCTAATTTGTTACAATAAAGAAATATATATAAATAAATGGACAATGAAGGATAAATAAAAAAAAGAGTAAGAAAAATGGGGGGAGAAAACATCCCAGATTATAACAAATTATCAAAACTTACAGGTATCTCCTCAAAGATGTCCACCCATGAAATTTTTCTCTCTTTCAACCTAATGGGTTTGAAATAAGAAATGGTCATACAATTCCGGCCACAATTTTTTTTGAAAAAGGGATAAAAGACATACTTCTCTCCACTAAAATTGTGATAGCGATACAAATTCATGAAGGAGATAGAAAGCCTCATAGCCTTTAGGGCCAAGACACCTTGGTTGGACCTAGAAGGATCATAAATAATGCAAACACACCACCTTATATTCTCCTACATCCATATGGAAGGAGATATAACAACTGATAAAAAATGAAAACATAAATTAAATCTTGAATTCCAAGGAAAATAATATTTTCAAATTATAAAGCAAAGCATAAAAAACATAAATTTTCACTTTCTACAAAGTTCTCACATGTGTTGATTCATAATGAATGCTTTTATCTCCAACACTAACATTTACTTTGCAAGCTCTATACCCATAAGATATTCAATGTTCAAAGAATAGTTAGCTTTGTGTAAAGGTGGTCCAATCTACCCTCTGTTGTGCCCAATAATCTTGAATATTCCCGATTATAAAGTGAATGAAACTACACTTTAATTATTTTACAATTCCATCCTAACATGAAAAACAAAAATTGATATTAAATCTGTCAACTACACCATCTTTTATATTTTATACTGTTACACATACAATATTCACACAAAGATGATGAATAAAAACCAAAACAATGACCTAACAAAACCTGAAAATTCATAAAAGTCTCAATTAGCTCCACTATCGAGAAAGAACCCAATAAAGTTGATTGGTACCTGAAAATTTTATATAGGATTACTACTACCAAAGATGTGAGATAAGGAACATAAATTAGACAGAACTGAACTTAGGGAACATTTGTTTTCTTGATGGTTAGTAATACACATATGTACCCAAACTAGAAACTCAAAATATTTGAGCTCCAAACATCATTCCAGGGCACAGGAGTTTTCATGATTGTAGGCATGTCAAATGTGGGTTGCAAGAGGCAAATTCTACTTTTCACTGAGGGAGAAATTTACATACATCAATCGGAAAGCCCGAGGACAAAGACAATAACTTCAAAAAAAAAAATTTAAATAGATACCAATTAAGTAACATTCTAAACATTTTATAATTGGGAATCATGAAAACAATTAGTTCCACTGTCTGTACAATGCACCGTGACTGATTAAATTTGAAAAAAGTTTATGCAGTATTTTAAAAAAAAAAAAAATAGGAAACAAAGCAATAGAAAACGAGAAAGACGCTTATGTAAGTAATTAGGAGCACGTTGGTCATTCATTACATCCAGGAGAGACCAGGACCTCCCTCTGGACTTGGTGAGTGAACACTTTTCAATGACCAGGAACGCAATTCAAAAGCACTCAAGATGGACCATTAAATGACAACTCGATACCCTTGAAATGGAGACAAATCACAATAAGAGATGGAATCCATAGACTATAGGATTCTTTTCAGTTTATGGAATACTTCATCCCTAATGAGGCATCTAATTCCGGAATGAAGAATGATAAAACCAATGAAGAAATCATTGGAGCAGTGGAAAACATAAAGAAAGCACATAAAATGTCATACAAACTTATTAAAATGCAAAATGTAATTAATATGGTAACTGGATTTATGACTCGAGAAGACAACTAATCATTTCAAGCACTAAAAGAATTTTCAATTAAGATAAAATTCTGGACAAGAGAAAAAAAGGATCGCATTGTTTTATTGAAGCGTAATATGAAAATATAAGTACACACATAAAACCTTTAGATGGTATTATTTTTAAATTACCATTGAATTCAAAGCCGTCATCAATTTGTACTCAGCAAAAACCATGAATTACAAACAGACAACCATAAATTATAAAAAATACCATGCACAATGAATAAACAATGCTAAGACCCCAAAAAAGTTATGATTCCTAATAAGATCCCCCGGAAACTTGAAACACATAAAGATATATATATATATGGTCACATTAGAATACCGAGAAAATTAATAGCATTAATAAATCACTGCCATCAATTAAAGGAGAAGGATTAGAAATGATAAATTGGAATTGGTACCTAAAACGAAAAGATTACCTAATGTAGGGGCTCCGGGTTGTATTCTCAAGAGAATTCTTTGCTGCAATTTGAATTTCACTGAAAAAAATACAACAAACAAATACAAAAGATAGATCTTAGAACATTCCATTTGATAAAGAGAATAACATAACTAGATCAATGTGATAATTCCTAGGACAGACCAATATTGCCATGGAAAATCATTGATGTCGAGAGTAAAATAGATGCGAAGAAGACATTCCATGGATATGAATAAGAAATGGAAGAAAAAAAATTCATTTATCAAAAGTAAATGAAGTACTAAATAAATTTAATTGGGGGCAGGGAGTCGTGGGACAGGGTTTGTGGATAGAGGAGGGTCTGCAGCTAGGGGAGAGAGCCGGTGACTTACAGGGGGGCTCCACGGCAGAGGAGGGTCGGCGCATAGGGAGGCTTCGATGGGGGTGGAGGGGATGGGGGCTTGACATAGGGGTGGGAAGAGAGGGGGTAGAAGGATGGGGGCTCGACGGTAGGGAGATGTGGGGCGCCAGGATGGGGGCTCAACGGCAGGGGAGGGGGGATCGACGTTGGGGGTGGGGCTTGACGGCAGGACGGTGGCGGGGCTTGACGACAGGAGACGGGGCAATGCGGTGGTAGGGGAGGGAAACTCGACGAGGGATGAGGGATTCGAAAGGGGCGGGGGAGGGGGGGATCGACATCGAGGGAGAGGCTTGATGGCTGGACGACAGAGGGGCTTGATGGTTGGAGGCGGAGCGACGCAGCAGTAGGGGAGGGAGGCTCGACGAGGGAGTGGGGAGTGGGGAGTGGGGAGGGGTGATGGGTCGACAGGGGCAGAGGAAAATGCGGCGGGGGTGTGAAAACCCCAGAAACCACCGTTTGGCAGCACTAATGGGGTCAATAGTGACCGCTATTAGGAGGTCGCCTGAATCTACCCTCCTCCAAAGTTCATATTTCCACTAGTGTTCATAATTTGTTCTGTTGTTTAAATTTATGAAATGTTTATTTATTTAAGTTATTACTTTTTTTATTAATATATATATAATTTTTTATATTGTGAATAATGTGTATGAAATATTTATGTGATAAAATACTTTCTAGGAGATAGATCCCTTAAAATTTAGTTTTTAGGCATAGTTTGTGCATATTAGTTGTTATAGATATCATGAATTGAATTATCTCTTGAGTAAAGTCTATCAAAAGAGAGGGACTTTGGGTTGGAGTGCCTACTGACCTATAGGCTTTTACCTTATTCTAAAAAGGTGAATAGGGTTAGGTATCTGTCGCTCTGGGATTACTCATATAGAGATTATCAATCAATATATCTCTATGATTTTACATAAATATTTCATATACCTTATGTATATAATTCATTTTTAATATTTATAAATATGTTTAATTTCTATTTTTTGGTGAGTAACATATACTGTGGGTTGTGTAAAGAGTTGCACATTAATGTTGTGTAAAGACATTAATTTGGTGGTTGGAATCAGAATTCTAAAAACTAAATCATTAAAAGCATGCATACATAAAAAGTAATAACACATAAGAAGATAATCATTACATAATATGTAATAATTATGAATTTAATATAAATATAATTTATATTAAATTAGTAATTCTTTTAAAGGAAACTCCTCAACTACTAGGCGTGAGATTACTTCCAAAGTGCCACTTGTCAAGACCATGATCATCCAACCATGTAGATAAATCCATAGTTGGATACCCATGAATTATCTTGTGTAAGGAAATAAAGTGATAGGTGACATTGGAATAACCTTTGGTGTGACATACCATAGGTGAGTTCCACTGGATTGGCCTTTATTAGAATGTTTTTAGCTTTTACTTTGGGTTACACTAGCCAAGAGACCCCGATAGGATCAGGTTACCTGATGAATAGAGTTTACCATTATCTATATGATGAATTTGGATAAATATTTTTCCATTCAACTATCAAAGAGTCACAACTGTTGTGATTGGGATGATATATTACCTAAATTACTAAGTGGTGTGATAAACACCATAGCAGACTCATTACTTCATGAAATATAGATATTGACTCACTAAATGGATATGATGTGTGGGGTTATCAATTTCAATGGGTTCACTATCATTAAAGTTCCTTGATTAAAAGATATAATACATGATACTCACCCATTGATATGTCATTTTTGTAGATAATGACATTCTTTATAGAAATCATATTGAAATCATTCATATGTATAACCTTTAAAACATTTAAAAATTTGTATCTAGCATTGAAAAGTGTTCTCAAAGATAAGTATTCAAATACCCTAAATGTGAATGTTATGTAAGTCAATTTTACTAAATTTTACTCATGGGTATTAGATACTAGGTGTAAGTCATGCATTTTTGTTGACAAACACAAACTCAAAGATAGGATGGAATTGATGAAGGGTCAAGTAGATCTTAACATTGGTAATGGATCAAGATTTACTAAATTAGAGGTCAAAACTTGTGATTTTTTTGAAGTGGATTAATACTATAATTATAAAACTGTTATTATGTTTCTTCCATAAACAAAAATTTGATTTTTCTATCTTGTTTCGATAAAAATGGATTTTCATTATCTATTGTGAACAAAAAGATTTCTATATATAAGAATGAAATGTTTTATGAAATTAGGAATATAATTAATAGTTCATACATTCTATACATGGATAATCATGTATATAACATTCAAAATAAGAAGGTTATAGTTAATTATAATCTCACCCACCTTTGACATTGTCAACTTGGGCATATAAATGAGAAATGATTTCAAATACTCCATAGAGATAGATTTTTGGACTCATTAGATTATGAATCATTTGACACATGGGAATCCTATTTATTGAGAAAAATGAAAAATATACCTTTGGGGAGAAAAGGTGAAGGGGATAGGGGACTGTTGGATCTCATACATAGTGATGTATGTGGACCAATGAACACACAAGAACCTGATGGTTTTAAGTGCTTTGTTACCTTTACCAATGAATTTAATTGGTATGATTATGTGTTTATAATGAAACATCAGTATGAAACTTTTGAAAAGTTTAAAGAGTGTTAGAAGGAAGTACGGGATCAACTAGGTAAGGGTATTATGATTCTCCGATCAAATATGGGTGGTGAATACTTGTGATAATAATCCATATATCATCTGAGATCTTGTGTAATTATTTCACAACTCACTCCACTTGAAAAAAATAATGGAATGTTGTGTCTGGTAGAGGAATCCTAACCTTTTAGAAATTGTTTGATCAACGATGAATTTATGTGACCTTTATATTTCATTTTGGGGTTATTCTCTGGAGACTGCTGCATTCTTACTAAACCTCATTCCATATAAAGTATTCATAAAGTCACTATATAATATATGGTATGAGAAATATACCATTTTTTATTTTATGAAATTTTGGGGTTGTGAAGCACGTGTAAAATGATTTGATTTTGATAAGCTTAACCCTAAGTCAGAAAAATTCTTACTTGTTTGTTATCCCAAAGAAACTAAAGGATATTATTTCTATAACCCAATTGAACACAATGTGTTTGTGGACTGAACTGGTATCTTCCTTTAGGAGGAATTTATTAATCAAGGATTTAATGGGAGGAATTATTGTAGTACCCCCGGTTTCTGGTATGTAACCCTTACTTGATGTTTTTCACGGTTTTAAAGTTAAGGGTGTTGAATGGGAGAGTCGGGAGAACTTGGAGTAATGTTTTGAGGCAAAGGGGAAGTCGCACGGGAGGCGCACGGTTTGTCTAAACTGTGCGGCCAAACCGTGTGTGGCTGACTGAGGAGGCAGTGGCTTCCAAACGGTCGGCGCACGGTTTGTCTAACCGTGCGGCCAAACCATGCGAGAAGGGTGGCCGAAGCAGTAGCTAACGCACGGTTAGCGCACGGTCTGTCAAACCGTGCGGACTAACCGTGCGGTCTCTTAAAATTAGATCCTTAAATTGTGGATCTAACTCATTTTGCCTCTAATTGCCTCATTAAAGCTCCTAAGCGGCCCTAACTCAGGATTTTGGTTCTCCTAAGGTCAAAGAGGGTTCTCCCATCGTTCCAGAGGCGATATGAAGGCTTCTCTTGGTGAATCAAAGCCGGATTCTTGAGGTGTGTGATCGTTCTCCTTCGTTCTTGATCGTTTTCTTAGATCTACTCAGATCTACTTCTCGTCTTCTCTCGATTTCTTAGATCTACACCTGTTATGGGTAGATCTAAGTGTGTGGATGCCAAATATGATGAGTTTTGGTCTTGGTTGTGTTAGGAGAAGAGATCTAAGGTGGGTTTTTGGAGATTTGACCCGGTGTTCTTGAGCGTTCTTCGTCTGTAGCTTGGTTCGCCTTTTTGTTGAGGTAGGAGGCTTCACTCTCGACTCCTCTTGTTAGAATTGGTTGGCTTAGTTTCAAATTGGATTGTTTGAATGAAATTGATTGTGCAAAGCATGGAATAAATCTTCTTTAGAGATGATTTATGGTTTTGATGAAATTGTGAAATCATTGTGAATTTTTGTGCAAAGTGATTTGGCTTCTTGAATTTAAAATGTTGATTTTAAATTATGGATTTGCTGGAATGGTAAATGGTTTGATGAAAGATGGGTTTTCAATAAAAAGGGGTGTTTTATTTAAATGGTTTGGTATTGAAATGACTTGATGAAATTGGTTCATTCTTTGGTTTTCAATAAAAGTACGGTTTTATTAAAATGGTTTGAAATGGTTGAACACGCTTGGTTTTGATGGAAATGGTTTTCAATAAAAGGTGTTTTATTGAAAGGATGTTTTTGGCACGATTTTTTTGAATATGTGGTGTGTGTTCATGTTGCATATATGAGGCATGGTTGAAATAGGACCTTGTGCTCGGTGCCAAACGTTTAATGGCACATGGGGCTTTTAAGTATGAGGCTTGGTTGAAATATGACCTTGTGCTCGGTGCCAAATGTGTAATGGAACATGGGAAACAATTACCTTGTGACGACTTGATAGATCAATGAGAAACCACTCATGAGTATGGAACTATCATAACGATGCATGCATGGTTGATTTCACGGGTTTGTGAAATGGTTGGGAATGCCAAAACGGGATGTTTGTGAAATGGTTTGGAAATTTGTTTGGTTATTTTTCTGGAAAAATAACGTGTTGGAAAAGCTGGTTTAAATTTCACTTGATGCTTTTAAGCATGGATGGTTTTGGAAAACTTGTTTATATTTAGTTATAAACTGCTTTGGTGAAAACGTTTTATATAAACTGTTTTTATATAAATGTGCCTAACTCTTCTATCCTAGTGGCGTGAGTAGGGAAGTCATTGGGAAAACCTACTAAGTTTTATACTCACCCCTGCTTTGGAACTTTGGTGCTTTTGCAGATGTTGTTTTTCGAGACACAGGTAAAGGTAAAACATCTCATTACTAATGGCTCGTGGTGATGTTTGGGAGATGCTATAGAGCTTGGAGCTTGTGGACCACGGAGTTGTGGTGTCTTTAGAGAGTCTCATGTTGTTCTTTCGCTGTGTACCTTGATGTTTGGTTTGGTCTTCCGCTGTTGTGTACTCTGATGTGGTTTAATATAAATGAAGTTGTGATTTGGTCTTTCTTTGTTTCATGCATCATACAGTGAATGGTTAATGGATGAGTTTATTTTATTAAAGGGTAAATCGTCCCCAAATTGTTTTTGAAACCCTTTGGCATTTATTTACAGCCTTTGGCATCTTGGGGATGTCGCTTAAGGCCTAGTAATGACTCGTTGCACTCTCAAGCCAATGAGATTTGGCGGGTCATTACAAATGGTATCAGCTTGTTCGGTCCTTGCCAAACAAGTAGTCATTGATGTTCTTGGTCTTGGAGTTGAAATTCCTTCTTGTCTATTCCTTGGGTTAAAATATTAGAAAAAAAGTAGGATTATCAGAACTTGAAAGGTATAACATAAAAGGATGTAGCTAACCCGTTTATGCTGAACTTCAAGTTACTATGGTGTTGGTTACATAAGTGTTTTGGATACACTTCTAGAATGTTGGAAATCTCATTGTCATGGGTTTAGCCAATGAGAGGAGCATGACATGCATTGTAGACGAATGACTTCCCACTAGGATTGCATATCTCATTATGAGGAATGAGTAAGGATTTTGTGCATGGTGCTAATTTTTGAAAAATGCAGAAATTGTTTTCAAGTGAAAACTTTTGAAAACAGGGTATTTGGTGTATTTTGAAAATGGATTGATTTTCAAAAGGTATGTTGAATGTTTTCAAAAATGGTTGAACATGGAAAAGGGTTATTTTGAGAACAATGTTGTGATAGTTGATGTGATATAATTTGAAATGCTAAGACAATAGTTACTAGAGAGTGAGATTGACGGAGTTCGTTGTTGGTTTAGAAAATGGCACCCGGTAGGCGTCGTCGAAACCAACCCGAAGAAGCTGCAGAGAATGTGGTTGCACCTGAACCACGTGTGAACCAAGAGCTGGTTCAGAGTATTGTCCAAGCCTTTCAAGCTATGGATACAGGGAACCAGAGGAATGAGCCACATCATGTGGATCATACCATCCAGTTCATGAAGCAGAATCCACCAAACTTTAGGGGTGATGCTGAACCCGAGAAGGCGGAGGTGTGGCTAAGCAGGATGAATCGTATATTCGATTTCATCAGCACACCAGTGGAGCTGAAAGTAAATCTGGAAACGTATATGCTTGAGGATATTGCATGTCAGTGGTGGGATTTAGCGGTACATGCTAAATTGGATGAAGGCCTTACATGGGAGGATTTTGAAGAATTGTTTAACAAACAATTCTATCCTCACACGTTCAAGATCCAGAAAACGACAGATTCCTTCAGCTTGAAATAGAGAGCCTCTCTATCACAGAGTATGCAGCTAAGTTCATGAATTTAGTTCGTTTTGCACTAGAGGTTGCAGTAAGTTCTTCTTTAAAGGCACGCATCTTCGAATCGGGGATAAGGTAGGAGATTTGATCGAAGATTGTGGTGCTCTGTATTATGGATTATACAAAGATGGTGAACAAAGCAATGGTTGCTGAATGTGATATCTCAAGATCGATAGGAGGAGGCATGATGATACCCATGGGAACAGCTGGGAACTCCAAAGCTAGGAACAAGCGGAAGAGGGACACCTACTTCCAAGTTGGGAGTGCGAATCAGAACCAGACGGCAGGATCAGTCAACCTTCCTCCACGACCCCAGAGAAAAGCAGGTTTCTTTCAACATGGTTCGACTGATCAAATGAAACGAGAATGTATAGAACCACCGAGAGCATGACACAATTGCAACAAGATGGGGCATCTTTAGCGATATTATCGCAGTGCTCCATAGTTGGGTGTTCGGGACACTTCCCAGGTGTCGCAAGCATCATATGTTTCGACAGGATGAGGACAGCAGAATCAGTCTCATCAACATAATAGAGCTAGCCATGGTGATTCTCGAAATACCATGACTCCTCAACCAGGGCAATCTCAACAAGGCAACAAGGAGAATAGTGCAGCAACGAAGCAATTGTATGGAGCTGAGAAGATGATGGTCAATGATCAGGCTGGACCATCTACGGTGAGAGGTACGATTCTTTTGAATTCTACCCTCATGCAAGTGTTGTTCGATACTGGTGCATCGCATTCCTTTCTTTCTTATCTTATTGTTGATTTTCTATGTTTAAAACTGGAAATGATGCCTTCTGTCTTAAAACTACAAACTCCTCTTGGTGAAAGAGAATGCCAAGCCTTCGTTTGTAGAGAATGTGCTATAACTGTTGATGGAGTTGAGCTGAAATGGGATTTCTCGGTGCTAGATATGGATGTCTATGATATAATACTGGGTATGGATTGGTTGACAAGGTTTAAGGCTCACATAGACTGTTATAAGAGAATGGTTAGTTTCAAGACTGAGGATGACATCGACCATCTCTTTAGAGGAGAGAGAATGGTAAAGAAAGGTGCAAAGAGCTTGTTGTCACCAATAGTGGAAACGATCTCTTACCAATTGGCAGTGTTGACTTTGGAATCATTGGAAGAGAGTGATTAAAATATTTGTCCAGCTGTGGTGGATCAATTTCCTGATGTTTTTCCTGAAAACTTCTCAGGGTTACCACCTGTGAGAGAAGAGGAGCTTATGATTGATCTCCTTCTAGGGACCAGTCCTATCTCACTTCCATCTTATAGGATGGCACCAATGGAGTTAAAGGAATTGAAATTGCAGTTAGAGGAGCTGGAAAGCAAGGGTTTCATTTGGCCAAGCATGTCTCCATGGGCAGCACTAGTTTTGTTTGTAAAGAAATCAGATGGAACTCTTCGGCTATGTGTGGATTATTGTAAACTTAACCAAGTTACGATAAAGAATAGATATCCACTTCCACGCATTGATGATCTATTTGATCAATTAAGGGGAATCAGTGGTTCTCCAAGATTTACTTGCGATCAGGATATCACCAATTGTGAGTTCGGAAGGAGGATATTCCAAAGACAGCTTTCAGAAGTAGATATGGACACTACGAATATGTCTTCATACCTTTTGGTCTTACGAATACACCAGCGGTCTTCATGGTTTTGATGAATCAGATATTTCAACAATATCTGGATTCTTTTGTTGTGGTGTTTGTGGATGATATATTGGTGTATTCAAGAACAAGGGCTGAGCATGAGCAACACTTGGCGATAATGTTGTAAATCTTGAGAGAAAATCGGTTGTATGCCAAATTATCAAAGTTCAATTTTTGGATACAAGAGGTATGCTTTTTAGGCCATGTTGTTTCTGAGAAAGGTGTTTCAGTGGATCCAGAAAAGATAGAAGCTGTTATTTCTTAGCAACCGCCAAAGAATGTCTTTAAAATATGAAGTTTTATTGGTCTAACTGGTTATTACCAACGCTTTGTCTGTGACTTCTCATGACTAGCATCGCCTATGACAGCATTGACAAAGAAGAACAATGTATTTCAATGGACTGAGGAATGTCAGAGATATTTTCAAGAGTTTAAAGTTCGCCTTACATCATCACCTATCTTAATCTTGCCAGAATCAGGGCAAGGATACGTGGTATATTGTGATACTTCGGGAACAGGGTTGGGTTGTGTTCTCATGCAAGGAGACCATGTGGTTGCTTATGGATCAATGAAATTGAGGGTGCATGAGAAAAATTACCCAACACATGATTTGGAGTTGGATGCAGTCGTCCATGCCTTGAAAACATGGAGACATTATCTCTTTGGTGAGAAATTTATTGTGTTTACGGATCACAAAAGCTTGAAACACATTTTATCATAGAGAGATTTGAATCTGAGGTAGAGGATATGGATGGAGTATCTTCAAATGATTGACTTTGACTTAATGTATATACCGGGTAAGGGAAATTCGGTGGCCAACGCATTAAGCCGGAATTCGTATGCTCAGTTGGCAAAGGAAGCTTCAGACGAATGGAAATTGATGTTGGTCTTAGCCGACATGCATGTGGAATGTGAAAACCGAGGTGATGTTGTAGTTTTATTTTCAGCTATACTTGTTCCTGATATGGTAAAAGTGGTCAAAGAGGCACAAACATCGGATGCAGAATGTCTGGTAATGAGTTCAAAACTCAATGGTGGGGAGACCATTGATGGCTGGAAACTGGAAGCAGGTTCTGTTTTGTTTTTCAGAGATCGTATGGTTGTACCTATAGTCTGTCAGGAACCAATCCTTAATGCTTACCACCATTCAAGATGGGCTGTACATCTGGGTACACAGAAGATGTATAAGGCGCTAAAGGCGCAGTTTTGGTGGAGCGACATGAAAAGGAAGGTGGACGAGTTTGTCTCGCGATTCTTAACTTGTCAGCAGGTTAAAGTAGAGCATCAAAGACCAGCTGGTATGTTACAGTCTTTACATATCTCAGTGTGGAAATGGGAGAAGATAACAATAGATTTTGTTACAGGTCTTCCAAGAACGGTCCGGAAACACGATGCCATTTGGGTGATAGTGGATCGTCTAACTAAGTCGGCCCCTTTCATCCCTATTCATGAAACCCACATGGTGGAAGATCTTTCAAAAATCTATATCCGAGAATTGGTAAAGAGACATGGTGTGCCAATGTCTATAGTCTCAGATAGAGATTCGAGGTTCACATCTTGTTTCTGGAAATCCTTACAACAAGCCCTTGGGAATCAGTTGACTATGAGTACGGCGTATCATCCCCAGACGAATGGACAATCCGAAAGGATGATACAGACATTGGAAGACATGTTTCGGGCTTGTGTAATGGATTTTGGTGGCTCATGGGAGGAGCATATACCCTTAGTTGAGTTCTCATACAATAACAGTTATCAGGCCTCGATACACATGGATCTGTTTGAAGCATTGTATGGGTGTTCTTGTCTTTCTCCACTATGCTGGGTGGAAATTGGTGAAACATTACTAGTTGGGATGAGCCTTGTCCAAGAAATAACGGAGAAGATTCAGTTGATTAGAAAGATGATGGAGATGTCTCAGAGTCGTTAGAAATCTTATGCAGATCACTGTCGAAGACCGTTGTCGTTCGAAGTGGGTGATCATGTCTTTTTGAGAATCTCTCCAAGGCTTGGACATCGTCGTTTTGGGAAGCAGGGCAAATTATCTCCTCGATATATATGCCCTTTTGAGATACTGGAATGGGTTGGAGAGGTGGCATATCAGTTGTAATTACCACCATGGTTCAGTTCGGTACACAATGTGTTCTATGTATCTCAGTTGAAGATGTATCAACCCGATCCTGACCATGTGATCAGATGGGATCACATTGACCTAGAGATGGATGCTTCATTGGTACATATCCCGGTTCGGATTGTGGATAGGTAGGATAAAGTCTTGCATGGAAAAATCATCGGTCTAGTGCGGGTTTTGTGGCAACATGGTCAGATTCAGGAAGAGACTTGGGAACGCGAGAAAGAAATGAAAGAGTAGTGACCAGAACTCTTTCAGGAAAGCGATGGTTTTCTACTTTCTCGGGACATAAAGACCAATGGTGGGGAGAATTTAGTACCTCCGGTTTCTATTATGTAACCCTTACTTGATGCTTTTCACGGTTTTAAAGTTAAGGGTGTTGAATGGGAGAGTCGGGAGAACTTGGAGTGATGTTTTGAGGCAAAGGGGAATTCGCATGGGAGACGCACGGTTTGTCTAAACCGTACGGCCAAACCATGCGTGGTTGATTGAGGAGGTAGAGGCTTCCACATGGTAAGCACACATTTTGTCCAACTGTGCATCCAAATCGTGCGAGAAGGGTGGACAAGGCAGTAGCTAATGCACGGTTAGAGCACGGTTTGTCAAACCGTGCGGACTAACCATGCAGTCACTTAAAATTAGATCCTTAAATTGTGGATCTAACTCATTTTGCATCTAATTGCCTCATTAAAGCTACTAATCAGCCCTAACTCGGTATTTTGGTTCTCCTAAGGTTAAAGAGGGTTCTCCCATCATTCTAGAGGCGATCCGAAGGCTTCTCTTGGAAAATCGAAGCCAGATTCTTGAGGTATGTGATCATTCTCCTTCGTTCTTGATCGTTTTCTTAGATCTACTCAGATCTACTTCTATTCTTCTCTCGGTTTCTTATATATATGCCTGTTATGGGTAGATCTAAGTGTGTGGATTCCAAATATGATGAGTTTTGGTCTTGGTTGTGTTAGGAGAAGAGATCTAAGGTGGGTTTTTGGAGATTTGACCCGGTGTTCTTGAGCGTTCTTCGTCCGTAGCTTGGTTTGCCTTTTTGTGGAGGTAGGTGGCTTCACTCTCTACTCCTATTGTTATAATTGGTTGGCTTAGTTTCAAATTGGATTGTTTGAATGAAATTGATTGTGCAAAGCATGGAATAAATCTTCTTTAGTGATGATTTATGGTTTTGATGAAATTGTGAAATCATTGTGAATTGTTGTGAAAAGTGATTTGGCTTCTTGAATTTAAAATGTTGATTTTAAATTATGGATTTGCTGGAATGGTAAATGGTTTGATGAAAGATGGGTTTTCAATAAAAATGGGTGTTTTATTGAAATGGTTTGGTATTGAAACGACTTGATGAAATTGGTTCATTCTTTAGTTTTCAATAAAAGTACGGTTTTATTGAAATGGTTTGAAATGGTTGAACACACTTGGTTTTGATGGAAATGGTTTTCAATAAAAGGTGTTTTATTGAAAGGATGGTTTTGGCATGATTTTTGTGAATATGTGGTTTGTGTTCATGTTGCATATACGAGGCATGGCTGAAATAGGACCTTGTGATCGGTGCCAAACATTTAATGGCACATGGGACTTTTAAGTATGAGGCTTGGTTGAAATATGACCTTGTGCTCAGTGACAAAGGTGTAATGGAACATGGGAAACAATTACCTTGTGACTAATTGGTAGATCGACGAGAAACCGCTCATGATTATGGAACTGTCATAACGATTCATGCATGGTTGATTTCATGGGTTTGTAAAATGGTTGGGAATACCGAAACAAGATGTTTGTGAAATGGTTTGGAAATTTGTTTGGTTATTTTTCTGTAAAAATAACATGTTGGAAAAGCTGGTTTAAATTGCACTTGATGCTTTTGATCATGGATGGTTTTGGAAATTTTTTTTATATTTAGTTATAAATTACTTTGGTGAAAACGTTTTATATAAACTATTTTTATATAAATGTGGCTAACTCTTTTATCCTAGTAGCGTGAGTAGGGAAGTCATTGGGAAAACCTACTGAGTTTTATACTCACCCCTGCTTTTGAACTTTGGTGCTTTTGCATATGTTGTTTTCCAAGACACAGGTAAAGGTAAAGAATCTCATTACTAATGGCTCATGGTGATTTTTGGGAGATGCTGTGGAGCTTAGAGCTTGTGGACCACAGAGTTGTGGTGTCTTTAGAGAGTCTCATGTTGTTCTTCCGCTGTGTACCTTGACTTTTGGTTTGGTCTTCCGCTGTTGTGTACTCTGATGTGGTTTAATATAAATGAAGTTGTGATTTGGTCTTTCTTTGTTTCATGCATCATATAGTGAATGGTTAATGGATGAGTTTATTTTCTTAAAGGGTAAATCGTCCCCCAATTGTTTTTGAAACCCTTCGGCATTTATTTCCAGCCTTTGGTGTCTTGGGGATGTTGCTTAAGGCCTAGTAATGACTCGTTGCACTCTCAAGCCAATGAGATTTGGCGGTTCATTACAATTATAAACTTGTTTAAGTTTTAGATAAACAAACAAAAAGTGTTCCTGATATGGAAGTTGAGCCACTTCCTTACAGTGTTATAAACTGACTCAAGTTACAAAAAGAACCCAGAAGGCCTGGTGTGATTCATCAAAGATCCAAGAGATATGAAATTATCATGGTAAGTGATGATAAAGTAAAGTTTATATGTAACAAATTGAACTTTTATAAATGAAATCTTATTTTTGAATGAATAAATTACTTATTAAGTAATGTTGTTATAGAAAAACACATGCACTACTTTGGTTATTTTGGATTAATATAGCCTACTGAATTTAATAGATTGTTAAGAATCTTTACTATTGATAATATTGATATTGTATAGTCATTATTAATATTATTATATATTAACAGTTATGATAAATTCTAATTTTCATATATGAAAGAAGTGATGATCTCGACCAATAGGATCATACCATATGAGACCCATTTATCGGAGATTCAGAGGGAGATGGAATCATTGGGCTTTGACCTTGAATAATCTTAAGATGAAATTAAACAACTAAAACACACAACAAAATATTTTATAGGATAATTTCAAGCTTATAAAGATCAAAACTCAAACAATGCTCGCTAAACCACCCCAAGAAAGTTTCACCATCACACGCCTTACCCTTAGAGTGTACACTAGTGTAATATGGGTTATGTATCTAGATGTTATTAGTATGAATTGTTATGTTCTATTTACAATAAAATAATTATTATGATCATCCCTTTTCATTATTACATTATATATATAATTATATAATTATTTTTATAAAAAATAGATTTTGACATGAAGAAATCAAAATTGTATTTTTTGGAAATATATAGTTTCAAATAAGAAAATCATTTGATAAATTCAATATTTTTTTTAAAAAATTTATATTTTAATAAAAAATTCTTATCATATAATAATTATTTAAATTTAAATTATAATATAATTTAATAAATTCCAATATATTTTTTATAAGGGTCATAAAGTGTTAATATCGTAAAACTAGTATTTTACAATAATAGGGATTTTTACTAAAATGTAAAAATATAATATTTAGAAAATTATTTTGATGAAATAAATATTATTTTTGAAATTATAACATCAAAATTATCTAATGGATATTTTTTTTATAATTTTATGAGAGTTGATTTTTTTGGGTAAAAATTAAATACATTATAAATACAATCTATTTTATGACATCATAATTGATCAAAATTGATGTAAAAAATGTTATAATATGTATACACAACCAAATATATATTTACCCTTTAAAATAACTGGTTTTCAAGTTATTTGATTGATTTTATAGTTCTTTAATGAATCATCCAAAACATTTATTATATTTTAAGGTTTAAAAAACAATTCTTTATAAACATGACTTACTTCCACATCACCAAGGGTATTATTTTAAAATTTTAGGATCTTAGAATTATAAAATATTTAAAACCAATTATATCTGGAATAAATCATGTGAAAAAACCATGGTAATGTTTGTGTTTTTTATTATTTTATCATAAATATTCCAAAGCCTAAGTTTTAGAATTAATAAATAAATCCTCTCTCTTTTTCTATAAATACCCACCCAAACTCCCACTCATCTTCACTCAAACCCAATTTAGAATTAAGTTCCTATATATATACCTATCTAAACCCCTCCTAATTTGTTCTCAATCTCTTAGTAATATTCTCCTATTCTTTTATAAGTTCCCTCTCAAGGTAATGGATTCCTCTCTCTTCTTTTCCATTCAAGAACCTTATTTGTATTTATCATTTTGAATCTCAATTTATTATGTTTTAATTAATTTATAAATATTATTTTAATTTCAAATCTATGTTCTATGAATGAGATATCATTTATACCCTATCATTATAACCTTTACCTAAGTCGTTATTATGATTTATTAAGGGGATTCTCTCCTCCTCTTTATTCAAGCACTTTCTTTGTATTATGGAATTTTATTTCCAATTGTTCATGTTGGAATGTGTTTTTACACATCTATTTTACTATCCTTGTGATTTAAAAGTAATAATATACCACCTTTAACTCCCATAAAAACCTTCCATGAATCTTTATGTACACCTATTATTCTGCCAAAATTATCCTATGATTTTCCATGCTAAACATTTATATAGTGAATACCTACACCTATTTCCACTCTAGGTTATTCACATAGATGTAAATATACTTAATCGATTAGGGACATCCATTTATGTAATACAACCTCCTTAATCATTGGATTAAAATTTATTAAATGAATTATTATGTTGTATGATCTATGTGGCACACTAATGCATGTGGATGATATGAATGTGACTGGTGTGCCTAGAATCATATAGCCATGAAATGAATTGGGTAATGTTTTTATCTCATGAGATTCCATATATATTTAATGGCATGTTATCCAAATCATATTATGTTATGATGTCTTAGTTTTTAGCCTTTAAAAATTCTTATGATGTCATGTTTTATATTGTTTCCACATTCCTATGTTTCCTTGATGTTATCATTTTATATCATGATTCAATGTTCATGTTTATGCTTATAACCTTTTATGTCACCTTGATATAGATCTTAACCGAAATGTATTACTTTATTCATGATATAATTTGATTATTACCTTACTGTTCTTTATATCTCACACCTTTCTTATGTATGTCTTCAGGTTATCCCATGCAGTAATAAAGATCAATAGATTTTAAGGGCATGTTATGGAGATTTAAATAATATTATTATACCCACGTTTCAAGTTATTGTGTTATGTATATAATTACCCAAATACACTAGGATGTTAAATATTCTAGGATTTTATTAAGTGTATATTTATATAATAAAACATTAAATAAGGTTTATAAATACATGGGTAATATTAATTGATATCCTAGAAAGGTCTAGTTATTTTTGGGGATTATGATTGGAAAGCACTATTAAAATCCTTAGGGATACAACTAAACATACTAAAACATCCCTAAATTATGGTAAATTATATATTAATTGGTTTACAAGCATAAAAACTTCATTCTAGATACTAAAAGTGGATGTGGCTCTAGAATAGTTGTACATAGGGTTAATAACCCTGAAATGGGCACATAGGGTATTAACTCGATCATCACCTGGTATATAATGCTTTCATAAATTCATAAGATCTTTATGAACTATTATTTTATGTTAATAAATATACCATAGATAAATTATATTGAAACCTATAAATTCATATATTAAATAATGTTTTTCATTTATGATTTATCACTTAAATTCTCATAGTTTCTCTTTTGTATGTTTATTAGTTTTAAAATCCTCATCCCTAAGTTAATTTTGGATGAAGTAAATCATTAGAACTAGAATAAAATAGTGAGAATTAGGATTATCATCCATTAATGAAATTAAAATTTCCTGTATGATTATGGTTCTATGCATTCTTTCTTATCACACAAGTTTAATAGAATTATTCAAACACCACATCAAAATATATAAGTGGATCTATCAGTAAAAATGGAAAATGGGGCAATTATTACACCCTAAGTATATAAATTCTCTACTATATATATTTGTGGGATTAAATTCCCATAAAACCTTTTTATAATCCCTTTAGTGAAATTTGATTCTATATTGGTTATGGATTGGTTTTCATTATATAGAGTGAACATAAATTTCCAAGAGAAGGAAATCACCCTCTGTACCATGAATCACCCTATGATTCTATAAAAGTGTAAGGAGGAGGTTAAATATTCTTTAGTATCATCATATAAAGTATGGATATTATTTATTTATGAGTAAGAATATCTATCTCAAATTATTGAGACCAAGGAAAGGATCATTCTTCATGACACACCCATTGTGTGGGAGTACACTAATGTATTTCCCAAAGAATTTTCTGGTCCCCATATTAGCTAAGAGGTTGAGTTCTCGATCAAACATATACCTATGGATTTTAAAATATCAAATAATCCACATATAATGGAAAATATTTAACTTTAAGAGCTAAATAATAAACTAAAGTGGAATCTAGATAAAGGGTTTATATGACCAAGTTATTCACCATAGAGTGTGTCAGTCCTCTTAATCAAGAATAATGATGAGTCAATGCACCTCTAAATTGATTATTATGAGATAAAAATATCATTATAAAGAATAATTATCATATACCATAAATTTATGACTTGTTTTATGAGCTTAATAGAGCTTATTACTTCTCTAAGGTGGATCTTTGATTAGGATATTATCAAGTAAAGGTGAAAACGAAGGATATCCACATGACTTATTTTTGTAAAAGGCACCAACACTATGAGTTAATTGTGATTCCAATTGTACTTGATAATTATATATTTATATTCATAAAATTAATTAATAGAGTCTTTAGGTATTACCTCAACAAATCTGGTGTAGTCTTTATTGAAAATATTCTTATATACTTTAAATGCAAGGAGGAAAATGAGGAGAATTTAAATTCTGTATTGAAGACCTTATAAAAGGAAAAGCTATATGAAATGAGTAAAAAATGAAAGTTTTTTATGTATCATGTTACATTTATATGGTATATTATCAATAAAAAATGTATGTTTATAGATCCTTGAAAAATAGAGGCAACTGAATGATGGACCATACCGATATTTGTGATGGAGATCCGCAGTTTCCTTGGGTTAGCTGGGTACTATCATTGATTTGTGAGAAAATTATCATGATTTTTAATCCCAATAACCAAGATAACTCATAATGGAGTGATGTTTATGCAGAATTAAGTATGTGATGAAATATTTAAAGAGTTAAAGAAGAGGCTAATCACTACACCTATTCTCCCATTACACACCAGTGGGGATGGATATTTTATATACATTGATTCAAACAAAAAGGGATTGGTTTTTATAACCATTAAATATGAAAAGGTGATAGACTATTACTCCAAAAAAATAAATATTAATGAGAATAACTACTCAATCCATGATCTATAATTGGTTTTAGTGATATTCACATTAGATATTTGGTGGCATTAACTCTACAGTGAAAATTTTTACACATATACGGATCATAAAAGCCACAAGAATATATTTTCATAAAATGATATCAATATTATCTAATTAATATGGTTATAAATGATAAATAATTATTATTTTTGAATCTATTACTATCATAGTAAGACAAATAAAGTGGCACATGCTCTAAGTAGAAAGGATCCTACAACCCTATCCATGATAAGGATTGAAAGGGATCCAATATTATTGGACATGAAAATTATGGACATGGGAATAATAAAAGGATATAAACCCTACCATGATCAAATAGATCATCAATATTATATTATTTAGAGGACCAAGGAGGACTAAAAATATAATAAGGAGCTACAATGAATGGTATTGAATATTTAAAAGTTCAAATTTTCTAAATATGGAGTTATAAGGTTTAGAACATGGATATGTGTCCAATAAAAACTATACTTAAATAGGGAACTTTAGATTATGTTCATATCTCATCATTATTTATTCATCCAAGAATCACTAATACATCCAAGAAGCACTAATACATATAAATATTTGAAAGTAATACTTTTAGTGGGATTACATAATGAGAGAGATTTCATAATTTTTATCTCGATTCTTAGTATGCCAACAAGTCAAGGATGAATGATAAAACTACAATGGTATGATGAATCAATTACCCAAACTAGTATGGAAATAGGAAAACATAACCATAGATTTATTTTTAGGATTACTAAAGTAAACTAAAGGCAATATTTCCATCTGGGTGGTAGTTGATTGCCATACATAGTCAATTCACTTAATTTCTATCAAGGAAGATTTATCTATTGACCAAATAACCAAGATATATATATGGGAAGTGGTAAGACTACATATTGTTCCACTCTCCATTGTATTGGAATGGGATCTAAGGTTTATATCAAGGTTCTTTAGAAGCATTCGACAAACATTGGATATAGAGCTAAGTTTTAGTACTACATATCACCCTCAAATAGATGGTTACTCTGAAATAACCATTCAAACTATAGAGGATATGATGAAATCATATTTAATGTATTTAAAAGGATGTTTATATCATCACCTTCCCCTAGTTGATTTCTCATATAACAAAAATTTCTATTCTAATATTCAAATGAAACCTTATGAGGATTTGTATGGTAAGAGATGTAAACCTCCAAATTGTTGGGATAAATTTGGAAAGTGGATGATTATAGGAATTTATCTTATCCAAGGGATGATAGAAAATATTCAAACCATTCAATTTCATGTGAAATCCACATAAATATGACAGAAAATATTTAAAGACAACTGTCGGTGAGACCTAGAGTTTGAGGTTAGAGAAAAGGTGTTCCTTAATATATTTCTATGAAAGAAATTCATGAGGTTTTTGATGAAGGGAAATCATATTACAAGATAAATTTTCCCATTTTATATCCTTGATCACATCGAATCTGTGGCCTATCAACTAGTACTCCCATCGAACCTATCACAAGTACATGGTGTGTTCCATGTATCCCTTTTGAGGAAGTAATTATTGTACCCCTAATAGATAATTAATCCAAAGGTGGTACCCTTGTATAATGATCATTCATATTAGGATTAGTTGTTAAATATATTAGATCATTGAGACAAAGTTCTATGAAAAAAGATAACTCACCTGGTCAAAGTGATGTGGTGGAACCACAAGTTTGAGGAAGCAAATTGGAACCAAAATAGGCGATAAAATAGAATTTCCCTCATCTATTTTAGTATAAAAAAGGAAATTTTGAGGGAAAATTTTATGAATGGGGTAGAAATGTAATGACTGTAACTTTTATAAATGAAATTCCATTTTTTGAATGAATAAATTCTTTATTAAGTAATGTAGTTGTAGAAAAAAAATACACTACTTTGGTTATTTTGAACTGATATAGACTATTGGATATAAAATAATATTAATAATCTTAACAATTGATAATGAATCCATTTAATAGTGACTGTTAAGATTATTATATATTAAGGGTTATTATAAAGTTCAATTTAAAAATATGGAAGAAGTGATGACCTCGACCAGTAGAACCATACCCTATGAATCCTATTTATCAGGGCTTCTGAGGGAGATGGAATAATTGGTATTTCCCCATGACCAAGCCCAATATTAAATTAAACATATGAAACAAAAACAAAACCATTTATAAGATAAGTTCAATATTATTTATATCGTGGCCAAAACCATGTTTTCCAAACCACCCCAAGAAAGTTACATCATCCCACACCTTACCCTTAGGGTATACACTGGTGTAATAAGGGGTTGTGTATCTACACCCTGGTAGTATGAGTTGGTATGGTTTATTTATAATAAAATAATTATTATTTTTATCCCTTTTCATTATTAATTTATATATACAATTTTATAATTAGTTTTATAAAAATTATATTTTAACACAAAGAAATCAAAAATTTATTTTTTGGAAATATATAGTTTCAATTAAGGTTCTATTTTTATAAATTAAAGAGTTTTTGAAAAAAAATATTTTATTAAAAAATTATTATTAGATAATAATTATTTATATATAAATGATAATTTAATTTAATAAATTCCAACGTGATTTTTATAAGGGTCAAAAAGTTGTGAATATCATAAAAATTAGTATTTTCCAGTAAATATGCATTTTTATTTAAAAGTGAAAATTTTCATATTTGAAAAATTATTTTAATAAAATAAATATTATTTTTGAGATCATAATGTCTAAATTATCTAATGGAAAATTTTTCATAATTTTCTGAGGTGATTGATTTTTTGGTAAAAATTAAATATAGTATCAATATACAATCTGTATTATGACATCATAATAACCCAAAATTTATGTAATAAATTCTATAAAAGGAATCCATGGACAAATATATATTTAGCCTTTAAAATAATTAGTTTTTAAACTATTTACATAATTTTATAATCCTTCAATAAATCCTCAAAAATATATATTATATTTTAAGGTTTTAAAATCAATTAATTATAAACATGAATCACTTCAACATCACCAAGGGTATTATTTTAACCTGTTCAGTTCTTTTACTTATTAAATATTGAAAATAACTACTCTTTGGTAAAAAACATGATAAAAAACCTTTATAATTATTGTTATTTTTATTATTTTATCATAGATCCCAAAACCTAAGTTTAGAAATTAATAAAGAAATCCACTCACTTTTGCTTTAAATACACACGAAAATCCATTTAAACTTCACTCAAAACCCATTTATCATGAATTTACTCTCCATGTACCTCTATAAATCCCTCAAAAGGTGTTAAAAATATCTTAATAAGCTTCTCCTAAGATTTTATAAGCACCCTCTCAAGGTAAGGGATTTCTCTCTCTTCTTTTCCATTTAAGAACCTTCTTTGTAGTTAGCCTTTTGAATATTAATTTATTAAGTTGTCATGAATTTATATATATACCTTTAATTTTAAAATTATGTTCTAATAATGAGGTATAATTTATCCCCTGTGGTTATAACCTTTACCTAAGTCATTAATATGTCGTCGTGAGGGGAGTCTCTCCTCTTACTATTTAATCAAGAACTTTCTTTCTATTGTGACATTTGATTTCCAAATTTTCATGTTGTAATGTGTTTTTACACATCCATTTTATTTTAATTATGATTTAAAAGTACTTAGATACCACATTTTACTCTCATTAAACCCTTCCATTAATATTTATGTACACCCATTATGCGGCCAAAATTATCCTGTGATTTTCCATGCCAAACATTTGTGTAGTGAATACCCATCCTCATTTTCACTCATGGGTATTCACCAAGATGTACCTTTAATTAATTTATTGGGTAATTTATTGTATTTATCACACACTCCTTAATAATAGGATTAAAACTGATGTAAATAATTATTATGTTGTATGATCTGTACGACACACTAATGCATGTACATGATATGATTATGATAGGTGGGCACTGAATTATATAGCCCTCCAATGCATTGGGTAATATTTTTATCTCATGGTATACCATATATGGTGAATGTTATTTTATCCTAATCACACTATGTTATGATGTATTGGTGGTTATCCTTGACTTATACATATGATTTCATGATTTATGTTGTTTCCATATTAATATGTCGCCTTGATGTTATCATATCATATCATGGTTCGATATTCATGTATATGAATCTCACCTTTTATGTGACCTTTATATGCCCATTGAATAACATGTATTACTTTATTCATTTTATGATTTTATTATCCCCTTACTGGGATTTATAGATCACCCCTTTCTTATGTATGTCCCTAGGTCATCCCCGGCAGTATTAAAAGATCAATGTATTTTAAGGGCTTGTTATGGAGTTTTAAATAATATTGTTGTACCCATTTTTATGTTATTTTGAAATGTATCTAATTACCCAAATACACCCGACCTTTCAAAATTTTTGGATTATATTAAGTGTATCTTTATATAATAAATCACGAATTAAGGTTTATAAAAGATATGGGTAGTCTAATTATAGGAGATTAACCTACTTCCTACCATGAGAATATTGAGAGTTATGATTCCAGGAAATTGTTAAAAGCTAGGAAATCTAAAATGGACACCATGTACACTATCCAAGTGTAGAACTTGGTTTATTCACCTGAAGGGGTAATACACATTGGGTGAAAGTGGGTTTTATATAAGAAAAATTACATGGATGGTAGAGTGTATACCTAAAAATCATGCTTGGTGCTTGAAGGTTACAAAAAAATCATGGAATTGAATATGAAGAAACCTTTTCTCTAGTAGTGATGATACAATACATCTTGATTTTGTGGGGCATGATAGCTCATTTTGAATACGAGATATGTCAAATGGATTTCAAAATTGTTTTCCTTAATGTGAATTGTTTAAAGGATGTTTATATGATACAACATAAAGGTTTTGAAGTTACAAATGTTTATGCTAAGGTATATAAGATGTAATGGTCCATTTATGGATTGAATCAAGCTTCATGGAGTTGGAATATTTTCTTTGATGATGCAATCAAAGAGTTTGGTTTCATTAAAAATATGGATGATTCTTGTGTATACACATGAATTAGTGGGAGTGTGGTGGTATTTCTAATACTATGTGTATATGACATGTTGGTTATCAAAAAGGACATCTCAACTCTTCACTCTATAAATAAGTGGCTGAGTAAATTATTTTCAATGAAATACATGTGTAAAGAAGCCTATATACTTGGTATGAATATTTGTATAGATAGATCTAAAATGATACTTACACTTTTCTAGGACACATATATTGGTAAAGTGCTAAATCCATTTAGCATAGAGAACTCCAATAAGGGGTTTTTACCAGCATTACATGGCACTAATCCTAAGTAGATTCAATATCCTTATAAAGATTCATACAACATAGATAGAATTAATTATGTGTTTGTTATAGGTTTTATCATGTATGCCATGTTCTGTAATCAAATTGATGTTTCCAACACTCTTAGAATTATTAGCAGACGGAAATATAATCCAATTTAGAGTCATTATATTACTATGATGAACATCATAAATTAATTAATAATAATTAAGGATATGTTCATGGTCTTTATAGGGCAGGACGAGCTTTATATTAAGGGTTACAAAGATATGGCTTCCAATATGACAAATATTATTTCAAATCTCAATCTAGATTTCTATTTTTTCTGAATGGTGGAGCTATCACTTGGAATATTTCCAAAAAAAATCCATCATAGCATACCCAAAAATGGAGGTAGATCACATCACTAAATTATATGTTATTAATGAAGTTGTTTAGGTTAGAAAATTCATATCTAAACTTGAGGTGGCCCCTAGAATTCAAGGAGAAATTGAGATCTATTGTGATAAAAATAGAGCTATTCCTTATTCTAAGAAACCCTGGACCCAATAAAGGACCAAATACATCCTTTGAAAATACTATATCATTCGTAAGATCATTGAGAAGGATTATGTGAAGATATATTGGGTAGCTACTAATGAAAATGTATTAGATCCATTGATGTAGCCATTAGCACAGAAACAACATGAAGGTCATGTAAGATCTCTAGGTATTCAATAATTAATAGATTAATGTATTTTTTTATAATGTATCATGGTTTTATAACAAAGTAAATCATTATTTATCATTCATTCATATGCTCTTAAATTTAATTTACATGAATCACTGAATAATGAATATCTCCTAAAAGTATAAAACATTGAGTTATCCCTAATCAATGATTATCACAGAGTATTATGGGATGTGATGATATGTTAGGATTAGTTTGAATAGATTATTATACTCATTACAAAGGGTTGTATGAGAGATAAAAATAATAGATTCATAAGGTAATAAGTAGAGACTTATTTCTTGGACTGATCCACCAAAGTATATCTCATGGAATGACATAAAATCACCGATATACTTAGGGGTGTATGGTTATTATTAATCCTTCTTACCTATGGTTAGAGAGACACCTATCATGATAAGCTTAGTCTTTTTATTCCCTACTAATGCAAGTCAAAATATGAACTTAGTTAATCAGGTGGTGGTTGGATATGTTGTTGACATGTCATCAATTAGAGTAAAACCATGATGGTATTTGTCCACTTGTATGAAAAGAAAAGGCATTTGGGCCTTGATTGAATTAGACTAAATAAATTCATGTCCATAATTATTTGGAACACTTTTGGAATGTTCAAATACTAGGATAAGGGACATGTGATGTGCGTATCCATAAGATAAATGACATGTGATTCATTTATCAACTCAACAAATCTATTTTAGAGAATCAAGAAAGGATGATTTAAAATATAGTATATTGACATGTTTCATGTCTAGTGGTAACTCAATATCATGGAAAAAATATTATACAGGTATACATATTATTTTTATGATACATATAGTGGTGGGCATGTTTTTATAGAGACATGTGTTTGTTTGATGGAGATCACACCAGAACCTATAGTAGCTTGAGTAGTAATGATGATTTTCTAGAGGCCTCTCTTTTATTACACCTATGAAATTTAGATTTTTATATTTTTTTCAATTCTAAAAAGACTCATGGGGTCACATAGTTAGGCCTCCATATAAGGATTAAGTTTTAGATCAAGTGTTTGTTCCAAAATGAAGAGAGTGATAAAACCATATCCAAAAGGAGTTTTGGATGGATTTATAACGAGTTTTAAAGTTTTTCATAATATACTAATGGGATTTTAGATAAAGTGATAGATTATTAGATATGCACTAAAATCTGAATTAAATTTAGGTGTATTTATCTTACCACATGGTCACATGAGTTATAATCCATTGTAAATGGAGTAAATGGAATCTATTGTGAATATATTAAATGGATAACATTCATTGAAGGAATTTATTGAATAATTATAGTAGTAATAAACATATTTCAATATGTTGGATATGGACAAAGTGTTTCATTAAATGAAACACATAAAATATGAATATATAAAGGGATTAGATTCCTACTATTATGAATGAATGATTTTAAGAAAGAATCTTGCTTCTATTTTCATCCCAAAATGAAATTTATCACTAGGTGAAGCCATTATCACTCATTAAACATTTAGGAATAATTAAGAAATGTTTTGAGATAATTTGGATAGTGTAATCCCCTTGGAGGTAGGAATATTTCATTTAATAATCTAGTGATCTATATAAATAGTGCTCTATATTAGTTTTAAGATGGAGCCTGTTGTTATCCAAGTATGTATGTTTATGTATTTTTTTATATTGTATGTTGATTATATCGAGGATAGATCACAAAAATATGGTTCAAATCTAATGAAAAGTTCATATGAGGAAACTCCAAAACCCAAAAGGATGAGTCATAATGAGATCCCTTTATATTTTTTAAACATGCACCCAAATCTCTTAGTTTATAATTCTATGCTCATTGTGTGATATCATGATAGAACCAAGTACTTTATGATGAACATGTAATTTCCTGAAGATCAAAAAATCAATACAGGAAGACAAGATGATCCTAACTTGTTATTCACTAGAGTTTCCCTATATAAAACACTATAGAGAAGGGGAGATTACCTAAATTGATGCAATAGGCTTCCATTCCATTTTGGGCTAAAATATAGATTTATAATTTTTTTATGTTTCTATAAATTTCACTTTGTTCTCTATAAAAACTTAAACATCATAAACATCCAAAAATAACACTTGTGAATTTTTTTAACTCATCATAATAACCAAAAATATTTCATCACTCACTTGTGACATTCTTAGATTTCACATGATGAATTGTGAGATATTAACTCAGCTCATTTCTCCCATAAACATTTAACGATATTTAATATTAATTATTCGCTTGATTTTTTTTCTCATATTCAATTATTTTAAATTAATAATTCATGAATACCATGAGAAACAAATTAAATATTAATTATTATAATCTTGAATAATATATAATTGAATTTATTAATTAATTCAATTGTGATCTTTTACAATTGAACATTCATCGATCCCTATATGTGAGGCTTACTTAATCACAAACTCATATTCATTTCAATTGGTGGAACTTGAGGATACACTTTATGTGTAACACTCTAGGCCATTATCTCAATGGTTTTGATTGATACTCATTGATCATGCATGGTATCTAGAAACACTTCATAGCTACAAAATAGATAAAAACAAGTCATAGTTATGTCTATACCCTATAAACACTTGTTGTGTAATATAAAATCTTTATCATGTAATATATAATAAAGAAGGATGCATATTTTTTGTCATCATAATTTAATGATTTATTTATCTTTTTTGACTATATAGGATGGAATTTCATTTGTCTACTATATCCATGGATTTAGTCAAGATGCTACTATCCCATTCAAGTGGCTAAAGATATCTTCTTTCTTTTAGAAGTGAAAAATCATATCTTGATCATTCAATTAATTCCCTACCATATATGATACACTCATCTACCATAGACATGGATTTTGTAATGAACCATATCGGGTTGACCTGACACATCACTTGATGTAGCCCTCTAGAAGGCCTCAAGCACACCTCCCTGAATGCCAAAGGCTGCTGACCAACAATGAGGGTCTAAAAGGTGAAATAGGGAGAATATACCCTCTACTCAAATTGCAATAACAGTAGAAAATAACTAAACTCACATGTAGTTATCATTATCATCAATGTATTAATAATAAATAAACTGAAAAAAGGAATGATATAATAAATGGAATACAACATATAATCATACATACTCACAAGCATGCAAAATGTACAACAATAGATCACCCATTAGGACTACCACAAATACAAAATAAGCAAACTAAAAATAAATACAACTAGATCTATTTACAACATGGATCCAAACCACATACTTGGTCTTCACAATGCTTAAGCTATACAATCCCAATCCTAATACTCTACATGATTAGCTCTTCTCGATCAAGCAACATAGGGCCTTATCCCTAACCATCACACAACCTATTCCACAAACTAAAAGCAAACATCAAGTTTCCATACACAATGAGGTGTACATATAGGGGGTGAGAAATAAATCTCAATAGGCCACCCCCAATGGTAAACCTATAAATTTGTTGTCATAACAAGTGAATGTGAAAGTGATATGCACACCCTACCTAGTAACTAATAGCATCTAGCATAAAAAGAAACAATTGACAAAAGGGGGAGAACTAACATAAGAAAGAAGCCAACCAGTGGGTTCTAGCCTGACACATGTGGTAAATATACCCCCACTCTAGACCCTTCCAAAGGATTTATAGCATGTGGCTCACCCAGCCACATGAAAATCATCACATCTGCAAGATCTATATTGGAACTGCAAGATGTCTAAATGCAATAGGCATGAATGTGACCATAGGGAATAACCATCGACATCCACATGAACAATGTGTATTTACTGGAATCTATGACTATAATATAATGATCTGAATGGGTGATGGGAACATCTAGGTTGACACAACTAGAGAACCCATAAATCAAAAGAGTCCTGCAGAATAAATCAAGAACCAACTATAGACCAGAACAAAATGCCTCTTGGGCTCCATAAAAATCTAGGAGTGAACAAAATCCATAAACCAAGGTGTGAAAAGGAATCCACAGTACACAAAACCTACTCTGTGTGTGCCACAGAACCTCATGAGACTGAAGCCACACAAGTTAGGGATAACACTTAACTAGATAGGAGTTGCACTCATCTATATCACCCATTAGCTCCCTAAACCCATCTAACAAAAACTAGTTAATAGAAGATATAACTAGATCACATCTCAGAGATAATGCCCAATACCTGATATACCAAAGGTCTCCTCCTCAAACCGGAGTCATAAATAGAAACTACCTCAAAACTCATGATCAACGAATAGCCAAACATGGTATGATCCAACCTCAAACCCACCATCTAAAAAGTTAAACTACCAACACCGATCCACTCTCATCCAATAATCATGGGGCTCTCATGATCCCCTATATCTCATCATCCAAAAAAATAAACACCACAGACTCTCAAAAACCAACCTCAAGGCCAAACCAAAACTCGAGGCTACCAAGTTACTCATGGTCACAATATAAAGTAATGTACACAAAAGGAATCTCCTTCAGAACCCAAGATCTCAATACAAACATGCATAAACAACCTTAAATATCCCAAATACCTCATCAAGAGTAGGACACACTATGATCAGTTCCTCTAGATCATCCAAAATCATGATACACACTCAGTGCTAAAATGTCCTAAGAGTCCCTCAGCAGTCTCCAACTGATCCTCGATCAACAACACACCCAACGAGAATCCAAAAGAAAAATCCCAGCAACATGAGTATTCAAATTTGTCCTTATGACTACCTTAAAAGTAGGAGACCCTCCATAATGGTTCCACAACATAAGCCAAAAACAAAACATTCCATACATGCATTCTTAATAACAGACTATGGAAACCACTGATCACTTGATCAGAAACTATCCCATAATGGAATTATCAAGAGTCCCTCAGACTCATATGATAAGCTCAACAACACCTATTTTTAACTTCGATCCAAAGGTTTTAACCCATCCCAAATTCTCCAACAGCTCTGATCTCCAAACATAGAAGATAAACCTCAAATACTCTAACCTTGACCAACCAGTCCCAACATATAGGGAAAAACCAAGATCTCCTCATAGATACCACTCAATACCACCTAACAAAATCTATCTGAATAACCTCAAATAGATATCTATGTAACACTAGATCCAAGATAATCATTGAGCTCATAACCATCACCTGGGCCTCACAACTCACAACCCAAACCCCTAGGAGGATTACAAAACCAAAACTAATGTAAATACTCATATTAAACTATCACAGTCCAAACCACCATCAAGATAGACTCTAAATTCAAAAATTATTTAACCATCATGACCTATGCAGAAAAATTCTTAGAATGGACTACTCATAAGTTTAATTCTGACATTAGGGAGAAAAACAAAAAAATAGGCCAAGGTATGAAAAAGTACACGGTGTGCACCCTTGGTACATGAAATTTATCTCAAAATTCCTTGATTTCCATGTTCCATAGGTCACTCGGCATATACTTTCTTAAATTACATGGTATTTCAGCCCTGTACATGGTGTGTAACCCCACGTGGGTACCTTCCCATGTACCCCAGCCCCACTCGGCCTATAAAACACCTGAGCATGAGGAACGTATCGCCTATACATGGTATGTAACCTCACATGGGTACCCTCTCATGTACCTATCCATGTACCCCTCTTAGTCTTGCAAGCCTACATAGTGTACACCACACATGGGGATTAGTCATGTACCCTACATAGCCAAGTACCCCCATACATGGTGACTGGTGGAGTACTCGACCAAACCCCAAAAGCCCACTACATGGTGTGTACCACCAATACATGGAGTGTAGTTAATAAAAACAAATATTACCCAAATAGAAATAACACATAGTGTGTTTTCTTTGAACCACATGTTGTGTACATGGCTTTCCCCAAATGGGAGGCCCTCAAAACAACCCAAAATATCCAATTTTCCCACAAAAGCCACAGATTTCCCTATTATAGGGTCCCCAATAACCCATACAAGGATTTAAAAACTAAAAACAGATACTCTATGCATATTTTCAGGAAAAAAAAACATAAAATGGGCTTACCTATAGGTGTAAACTGTTGATTATTTGCACCGAATCCACACCACACATCTACTGAGGCTCGATCTACCTCTGGACGAACTTCTAGGCAGTGCCTCCTCCTTCACTCTCCCTTTTCTCTACCTCTCCCTCTATCAACCGAAGACCCAAAAGGGGGTATCCCCTTGATCATATATGTAAATACAAGGGAAGATAAGGAAGAAATAAAAAATAAAGAAGGGTAAATAAAGGAAAAAGAAAAGAAAAAGAAAAGGTAGCCTGACCTCAGCACCTAATGCAAGGTTATGTCTTTCTTAGGCAAAAACCCTCATTTCAGACTCAACAACAAATATGTAATCTCAATAAAATGATCTATTTAAAATATAAAACTGAATAAATATGCGTGAAAAAAAATGAATATTTAATTAATTGAATATTAAATATTTTGGAAAAATCCAAACAGCTCCGATTTCCACCAAACTCCTATCTTAGGGTAAACATCCTATTTCAGAACTAATAGAGTGTTCAAAAAATAATCTAAGATAATATTATAGGATAAATTATTATTTTCCCCCCAAAACACAATAGGGAATGAAAGGATCAAATTTACCCTCATATTCACAACCTGTGATGATGTGGATCATCACAAAATATCCGCCACAAATGTTTCTCACCCCCCCTGACGACTTGGTGGGTGGCGAACATCCATACTCTCACCTAAACAATGGTAGAATAAATGTTATCTTGATAGTCCAATGATTGGTCCTATAGTATCCCCAACTCTCTTCCAACATGAGAGACATTCAAGAATGATTGATTTGATCCACCCCACCATACGAGTATCCTTATCATTTCCTCTCATCCCAGAATCAAACCACAAGAGCACTCTATATCCATCACTAAATGAAATGGATGGACATGGACAAACCTCTCACACTAGAGAACCATCATGAAAACCTACAACCTCCACACTCGACAAACCACTTAAAATGAGGCTCATGAACTCCAAAAACCTATAGTTCACTCTACACCACAATTATTTCCTTAAAAACCTATCAAAAGCACAATAGAACTCATGCTCACCTAAGAAAATTACTAATAAAACTAGGATAATGTTCATAAAGATGCTTACCATGCTCTTCATATAGGTTAATTTATGAAAATAAGAGAACTCTTAACACTCCTATTTAATATTGAGGCATCTCCCTCATGAAATGATCAACAAATCAACCACCCTCCACTCAGAATTCGATCCAAAACCACAAGAATCCAACTTTCTATCACTGTGAGACCTAAGGTACAACCAAAATGAGAAGGTCTAGGGTTCCAACCAAACCTTCCCTCTAAAACTATCTGTGAGATAGGGAGCACTCCCAGCACTCCACTTCTAAAACACCATACATCCTCAAGCCTAACCACATCTTGGTTATAGTAGAACTCAATGGTCCCACCAAGGAAGAACAATCACAACCCCCAAGCCATTAGTGATAGCAGGCACACAGGCCCCATCGCATGACCCGAAAGACAACACATGGAAAGAAAATATCCCTACTAAGGAACATGAACCTAGGAATTTAGGGGAACCACCATCTCAAGGAAACTTAATCCAATCCAGATATCCATCATGTATCCTTACCCTCATCGAGCCACTAATATGGAATTCAGAGCCCAATTCTAACTCACATGGGTCTCCCTGCATCCCTCATTGAAGGGACTTCATCTCCACCATAAGAAAACCTCTCTCCAAATGATCTAGACGACTTTTTATCAGAAGAAAATATAAAATAACACATACTTGCATATGAAATGTGAATACTACATGCCTAGAATGATGCATGAACACTAGCCTCTTTCCCATGAACCAAGAGAAAAAACCAGAATAAACCATAAATCTACAAACTGAAGTGCATAATGCTAGCTTAAATCACACAACCATAAAAATTAATACTAAGAACATCAATCTAATGCCCTAAAAACTTGGACTTCCTATCAGAAAATGTGTTCAGGACACACCAGTCTAATATTTATCACAAGTTCTAAAAGATTACTAGACCATCTATCTAATAACTCCCTAAATAATAAATCCCAAAAGACCAAATACCATTTTTTAACGAACCTTCTTGGTTCAACCTGAAACGTTACCTGATCTATCCCATAAAAAGGCCATAGGATTTCCTTCTTGAATTCTAGAGGATGTTGACTAGTAGAGAGGGTCCAAAAGGTGTAGTGGGGAGACTACACCCTCTATTCAGTGTGTAATAACAGTATAAAATAACCAAAATCATACACAGGGATTGACATTAGAGTACACATAATAATTAAACTAAAACAAGGAATGATATATTAACTGGAATGTATCATACATTCATATATACTCTCAATTATACAAAATATACAACAATTGATCACCAACTAGGCTGATCATAGATACAAAATAAATAAACTAAAAAAAAATACAACTATCTCTAATACCAATTCCTAAATAAACCACATACCTAGTCTCCATGAAACTCGAGATGCACCAAAAAAATCCTGAGACTCCACACAAGTAGCTCCACTCAATCAAGAAACACTAGGCCATGACCCAAACCATAATGTAACCTATGATCCAACCTAAAATAAGACATCAAGTCTGCATGCACACTGAGGTAAATGTATAGGGGGTGAGAAATAAATCTCAGTTGGCCACCCCCAATAGTGAACCTATAAATCAGTTGTTATAACAAGTGAATGCACATGTGATATGCCCAAACTATCCAAAAACTAACAGCAGCTAACATAAAATAAACAACTAAAAAAAGGAGTAAAAAAACATAACAAAACATCCAACCAATGGGTTCTAGCATGAAACTTGTGGTAAATCTACCCCCAATCTACCCCTTATAGAGGATTTATAGCAGGTGGATCACACAACCACATTACAACCAGTTCATATTTTAGATCTACATAGGATATCCAAGACATATAAGCAAAAAAAGGAATGAATTTCAGACCCCAGGGCATAACCATAGGCATCCACATGAACAAGGCACATCTATCGAGCTCTAGGACTCCAATTTCATGATCCCAACTGGAAATGAGAACATATAGTTTGACATAACTAGAGAAGTTTTTGATTATGAGAGCCTACATAACAAATAAATCACCATATATGGAACCAAAAAAAATGTCCCATGGGATCCATAAAAATCTAGGAGTGTACAAAATCCACAACCACGAGAGAAAAAAGTCATCCATGACAAACAAAACCCACTCTATGAGTGCCTCCTTACCTCACAATCCCAAAGCCACACTAGTCAGGGATAACACTCAAATAGACGGGGGTTTCACTTATCCATATTGCCTATTATCTCCCTAATCATGTATAAAAAAGCCATCCAATAGAGTAGAGAACCATATAACAACTTAGGGACAACACCCAATGCATGATATTCGAAAGGTCTCCTCCTCAAACCAACATTCCTGAATAGAAACTACCTCGAACTTCATGTCCAACATCCAACAAAATATGGGACGATCCAACCTTTAACCCACCATCCAAATAGCTAAAATAGCAGTGTAGATCCACTCTCGACCAATAATCACAAGGATCGCAAGGTCCCCTGGATCATTTAAACAAAACAACCACCATGGTCTCTCAATGACCCACCTCAGGGCCAAACCAAAACTCAACCCTACCATGTTCCCTGGGGTAATAACATAAATCAACATCCATAACAGGAATCCCCTAGTACAAACAAGATTAAGGGACATGCCTATTGAAACAATATCAACTAGACTAAAGACCACATCAAGAGTAGGACACCCTACAATGGGTTCCTTTATCTCATCCAAAATCACATGACACACCTAGTGCTAAAACATCCCAAGCAGTCCTCAATGGACTCCAATTTATTCTCAATAAATAACATTCCCAACAAGAATCCAAAAGAACAATCCTCTTAATAGTTCCATTCACAATGATCCTCATAACCACCAAAAATGTAGGATATCCTCTATAAGGGTTCCTAAGAACAATCCAAATCAAAATATGACATATGAGTATTCTCAACAACTAACTACATCAACCAGTAATCACTTGATCAGAAGATATCCCATAAGGTCATTCTCAAGATTCCCTCAGACTCATCTCAGAAGCTCAAAGACACCCAATTATAACCACCATACAAAAGAATCAAACCAACCTAAAGGATACAATAGTTATACTCTCTAAACATAGAATTTAAACCTCAACTACTCTAACCTTGAACAACCAGTGCCAACATGCAAGGAAATACCAAGATCTCCTCAGATATACCACTGGATCCTACCTACTGGAATCTTTACAAATTACCTGAAACAAATCACCATGGAATAATCGATCCAAGATAATCACTAAACACAAAACCTTCACATGGGCCTCATATCTCATAACCCAAACCACCAAGATAATTATGAAACCGAACCTCAAGGAAATCCCCCTAATGAAATATCATAGCCCAAAACACCATCAATATAGTGTCTAAATATCAAAAATATTCCACCATCATGATCTACATGTAAAAAATATCATAATAGACTAATCAAAAAAATATAATTATGAAATCAGGGTGAAAAAATAACAAACAGGATAAGGTAGGAAAAATAACATAGTGTGTACCCTGGGTACACAGTTTGTATCCTAGAAATCATCCCTAGACACATACCATAGGCCAGTCGACATGTAATTTTCCAAATTAAATGGTGTTTCATCCCTGTACATGGTGTGTAACCCCACATGGGTACCTTCCCATGTACCCCATCCGCTCCCAGCATGTAAAATGCCTGAGCACGTGATGTGTACCAACTATACACTGCATGTAACACCACATGGGTACCCACCCATGTACTTGGACATATACTCCACCTGGTCATGTATTCCTACTTGGTTTTCACCCCATATGAGGATTGGTCGTGTACCCTACATGGCCAAGTACCCTCACACAAAGTGTTTGTCTAAGCACTCAACCACACCCCAGAAGCCCAATTCATGGAATGTACCCCTGTTATATGGAATTTAGTTCCCAAAAAATCATCTTCCATGAATAGGAAGAACACATGACATGTGTTCACTGAACCACATGTTGTGTATATGTATTTCCTTGAACAGGAAGCCCCTAACATGGCCCAAAATGCTGTATTTCCCCATAAAATTCACATATAAACACACTTGGGGTTCTTAAAAACCCATACAAAACATTAAAAACTAAAAGGATAATCTAAAATGATTTATGAAAAAAAATTAAAACAAACCTACCTTCAGACAGAAACAGCTAATGCTTCACATCGAATTCGTGCCACGCACCCACTAAGCCTCAATATACCTCCAGATAAGCTATTGGGAAGTACCTCATCATTACCTATCCCTATTATATACCTCTCAATATATTAGAAAAATACCCTAAAGTAGGGATTAACTTAGGTATATGAGGAAAGCCAACGTAAAATAAAGATGAAGAAAAAAGAAAAAAGGAAAAAAATAAAAAGAAAAGAAAAATAAAAGAGGGATTGGGTCCAGCCCCAACACCCGACTTAAGGTTATGTCTTACCTAGGACCCCCCCAATCTAGAATAAAAAATGGATACATAATCTCAATACCACACTCCATTTAAAATATATAACCAAATGAACATGTGTGAATAAATGTATATTTGATTAATTAAATATTAAATATTTTGTGAAAATCTAAACAATTTAGATTTCCACAAAACTCTTATCCTAAGGTAAAAAACCCATTCCAAGACCAAATGGGTGGTATAAAAAATTATATGAGATCATATTATAGAATAAATTACCAAATTTCCCCAAAAACACTCTAAGGAATAAAAGGATCAAATTTACCCTAATATTCACAACCTGTGATGACACAAGTCATGAAAAATTTAGTCAAGAAACCGTCATCCCACTCAAGTGTCCAAATATATATTCTTCCTTTTATAAGTGAAAAATATTATCCTGATTGTTCAATCAATTTCATACCATCTATGATACACTCGATATAATCCACCTCTCCATAACATTAGTTTTCATGGTTTTCATCATGCATCGAAGTAAGTGAATGATACACATTGATAATGATCTCAAGTCAAGAGACCAATACACATGCTCATAGATAGAAACATCCAATTACACCCAAAACATATGGTTTTACTATTAAAGGTTCATTCCCTATGATCTACTCTACTCAAGATCCCCAAGTGAGAACTTCATGAGAAGAAGTTTCAATGATTATGAGACCCCAACATATAATAATAAAAAATCATTTTTGTCACATTATTATGATGTTTCTAGACCAAAGGATATATGTTTAACATTAATTTCATCATTTCAAAAGGTTATCACTATAGCTAGGAATTTCTATAACCTTTTAATATGACAAATAATCTATGTTATTACCATATAAAGAGTGTATGTATAAGTAATAAAACTATTATGGTAAAATTAAATCATGCATAAATATTTATATATATGATATGGTACTCAAAAAGTAATACTAATTTTAGGTTTATGACTCCCACTTTTACAACACAAATGTGCAGTTAAACCATAGATTTTCCAAAAAAATGGATATTTTATTATTATTTTTTTGCTTTTTAGCATTTTACCCTTAATTCCACTATAATGTTAGTGGGTTTTCTATAAGTCTCTCTAATTGAGAATCCCTATTCTACTTTTCTCTATTGTTTTTATTCTTTTTATTTTATAGTGATTCTTATTTCAAATCAATGGTTATGACCTCCATCTTCTTCTCTCCTCTATTTTCTATCATTTACTTCATCTTCTTTATCTTACTTTAAACCTAAATGGACATGGGATACCATTTATTGAGTTTTGGGTGATTAAAATTTTGGGGTTTTGATATCTAGTGTGTGAAAATTACTTTTCTTATCCTAATCTACCTTCTTTTGAAGAAGGTAGATCATTTTAATTAGTCTAAGGTAGGTGGTTCTATACCCTTATCTCTATTTGAAAAAACCTTGATTTCATTAGTGTTTTGAACACTTTTTCTATGTAAATAAATTTATTTTATGGTGTTAAATATTTTTGTGAAAATATTTTTGTGGTTTTTAATGTTTTACTTATGATATAAAATGAGTGTTTTGTAAAACATGTATTTTCAATCTAAAAATGTTTTTTCACACCACATGTCTAATAAATGTCCTATAGTATTTATAGATGAACTAAATGAGGTATAATTGATGTTTTATAAATAATTAATTTAAAAAAATTAGGTTTCATGGTTTTGAATTTTATTCTTAGTTATAAAGATATGTTTGGTATGGATGGAAATAATTTTTAGGATATACATTCTCTTGGTTTATTCCCCTAGTTTTTTTTATTGATATAAATGTGGAAATATATTACATCACATTATTTGATATATATATGAATTGTGATGTTTCTTTCAATTATGATTAGTGGTGAGATGTGATTTCATATAAATGTTTTAATTTTATTATTTTATTCCTAGATAATGGTATATTCATATAGTGTTATTTGACTTAGTTTGGATTTATAAAATCTCATAGGAAACCTTTGGTTTCTATGTGGGAATTCATATGAAAAGTGTTATACTATCTTAGTATTACACCCTATAATGTATCCCCTAGATAATATCACACTATAATTAGGGTTATTTCATGTGATAATGCTAGTGAGTGAAATTTAGAGTTTATACCATATGATCGTATCATAGAATAAAATATGGTTGTTGAGCCCAATTCATGTGAATTTTATTTGTTCTAAAGATATTAAAATATGATGTAGAAAAGTTTAATTGAAGAAGTATCTTGGAATTTTAGTTAAAGAATCCAAGATTGAAAAAGAATAAGATTCCAAGAGTTGTGCCTAATCATATTAAGTGAATTAAGACTAAAAGAAACATCTTAGAAGAAGTGGTTTTAAGATTTGAGGAGTTCCATCCATGATGTTTAACTGAATTAAATATATATATAAATAGATGAATACTGAACACATGAATAGTTAAATATATTCTTCACAAAGTATCGATTGATCATCTGATGGAATATTTAGACCTTATATTATGTGGTGCGACCTTGTGATGAAATTGTTCGACCATACATTATATTGTGTGACCATGTGATAAGAATTGAATCGAATATATGTTATGTGGTGAAAATGTGTGATGGAATTTAATCAAATGTGCATTATATCATGTGATCATGCGATGGGATTGGATTGACCATATGTGTAATAATCGATTACATAGAAGAAGGGAATACCATGAGTTTCGTACGAAAATGAGGAGTGACCGTGGAGATGTAAAAAATCATGTGTGACCATTGAAATGCATGAAATCATGAGAGATCATGTATATTAATAGAAGTCTAAGCATCTATGGACACATATAGAACCATGAGAAACCATATACATGAATAGAAACATGAGCGGATATGAATGTTTCATAGAAGGAGGATCTACCATGAGTATGAGGATCTTTTGTGACCATGAGTTATGAATGATATACCATGAGGATTCATGATAAATTAACCTAAAAAATGCTGTTAAATGTATTTTCTATGAATAATCCAAGAATGTGACCACATATTGAAATTTTAGGACTTCATGAAGGGGTTGAGCGACCAAACGATGATTTTAGATTGACCATGCATAGTGAGATCAACTACACCACTAGATCATCCAAACACGATTTAGATACCATATGTGGTAAAAAATAGAGTAGTCGAACATGAGATACATTCATGAGAAGAGTATGATATCTATAGAATATAAGGTTGTTCATAAATTCATGTTTCATAATGGCTTAAGTTAGACATGTGAATTGAGGATATAAAGAATTATTGTAGTGTTTAACATAGTGGCTTGTAAAAGAAGAATCCATGTGAAATATTTATTTAAAGTAGAATAATAATGAATAAATTTATTCCATGTGATGTGTTAATTTTTTGAAAAAAAATATCATGATAATTAATTCATGATTTAGGTAGTTGTATTGAAGGAAAAACCTGTAGATTATTCTATGTCACAAATGAAGCAGCCATGATCCACATGCATGATACCCTAACTCATATGAAACTGAATTGATTCCCTGATCTAGTGTACCAAATTTCCTTAGGCATGCCTCCACATATGATAGAGGCTACCAACTAGTGGTGAGAGCCTGTGAAGTTACTGTGGGGAGACTATACCCTCATTATTAGAGTGAAAAATACACTATAAATAAAACAAAACAGATACACATCCAAATAATCAACATGACTATGAAAAGTGACAAAAAACATAACATCATAAGAAATAATGGCTGATTTTTTCATACATCCCTACCAGATCCCATGTGGGTGGATCATACACATGCAGTTTCAAAGGAATTTAAGTAAAACTAAATCCAATAGCCTATCTTAATGTCCTACCCAGTAACATAATCCAACTCTAACCTAAGAAGATGATAAAAAAGAATCACCATCAGGCCTCACCTAGTAATTTGAACTGTGATCATGAATAGGGTCTTCTTGGGTACCTCTAGTTCCATGGAGGCCTGATCAGGGTGTGAGTACAACTAAGTAGGCCACCATAAAGGTTGTCCCTAAAATAACCAGTCCATACAACAAGTATATGAAGATGTGATGCTAATAATATTTTACTATATAGAATAATAATTAAACAATATATAATAAAAAACCTCTGATCCTAGGATCTGTGGTGACACATGAGGTTGAACTTACCCGCTTTGACCAGCGTCAGTGTATGTATGATTGGGGTAATGAATCCCATAACTCATGTCAGTTCCCCATCCATGAAAACATAAGGGGATACATGGGGAAACCACCAAGAATTCCTCTCTTACAAATTCAATTCAGTGTGTGAGAAAGTAATCCATGATGTTCCTCCCAATTCCATCTTGGAAAATCTAAGTAATCCAACCCTGGAATTCCCTAAAAAAATCCAAGGCACCTCCATCTCAATTCATTCATAGTATCAAACTTGATCGAAATATAGGTCTTCACTGATGGAATTTTATATCATATAATCAAGTCAAATCTAGAGATCTCATCCCATGCAATTCATATAGGTACTTCGAGGGAATCCATGAAATTAATCCATGATATTCAATAAATAATACATTACCTGAATCCAAGAAAGATCCATATAGAGGCATTCATATTAATGAATCAGTGAGGAACCCAATGTGTCTCAGGACATTTCTTATCTTTGGATGTCCTTGAATCTATTGAGGCATCCTACCATGGCATTAAAGAAAGTCCCCTAATGTAATCCACACTCACTCAAGGCATTCCACTCATTTCATATCCAAGACTAAATCCAAGGGATGACACCAAAGTAATTCCACCCATAAAAAGAATTTACACAAGTATTAACCAATTACCAATACCTTATTTAATAACCTATGCCACAATGAAATATCACTATTCATTTCATAAGAGCCTTATATTTTCACTAAGGTTTGATTAAATAGAATTTCATTCAAAATATATAAAGTAAAACACCTTATAGGTTGCTTAATGGAACTATATTTAAGAAAACCCAACATTTATAATTTCATTTCAAATTTTATTTCATTTCACAATTACAAATCCCATTTTCCAAATACCCATTCAAAATACCCAATATGTGTTGTCAAAACCATTTTATATTCCATTTTCCCAAAATTCCATTTTCTATAAAATCCTCATTTAATTATCTCATTACTAATATCATATTATTACTATGGAATCACACTAGGAATTACCTCCCCACAGGACTCAAGACATGTCAAAGGGTATTCGTTAAGGAAAAAACAAATTTATTTATTTATTTAATTTTCTAAATTAATTACTTAGAAATCCAGTGGTATGGACATTACACACACTTAGAAGAAAAACATGACTATGGTGAAATTTAGGGACCACCTATCACTTTCAAATATTTTTCCAATAATTCTTAAAAGGCTGGTAGCAGCCACTAAGGACCATCTATGCTGAACCAAAATTGTCTGGTCAATTTCAAACCATGTGAGGACCTAAAACAAGATGAAAAATACAAAATAATAAAATATAGAATTTATAATTAATTAATCATTTTAATTTATTTTAAGAATAATTTAAAACCCTTAATAAATTTGGAAACATGACCTACCATTGCTAAAACTATGAATGATGATAGAAGAATGTTGTCTTGGTATGTCCTCTATGAGGGATGAGAAAAATCCCCAAATACTTCAACCAATTTCACCATACACCAATGGAATTATAATAAAAATCCTAAAGGGAGGAAACTAAAAATTATAGGTTATGATAAGGGAAGAAGATAGAAAGTCAATGGAGGAGTTGATTCACCCAAAACCCAAAAAATTATCCCCCATAATCACCCAAATTTGAGGAGAAATAAAGGAGGGAGGAGGAGCTTGACCGACTAGGGTGTGCATGAAAAAGGGAGAATAAAAAATGGTTTGAGAGTTTAAAGAATCACAGTGTAAAAATCATGAAAATACATCTTTAATGGGACACATATTTTCATTACATAGTTTTCCAAACTTTGTGCTAATTTTGTAATAGGAACTATCTAAGAACACCCCTCTCACACAGTTAAGTTACATGGTTTTCCAAATCATGTGCCAACCATATGAACTAGAACTACCTAAATCTTCAACATTTCATACGAATTGTTTACAACCATGTACCAAACCCCAAATTTCAAACAAATACACATGTTTAACTTTGATATTTTCATGGTTTCCTCCAAACCATTCACTAACCATTCTATAAAATCATGCACTATAGAAATTGAACTGAAAATCCCATTGAATAAGGTAAATCACATGATTTTATATAAACCGTGCAACCCAAACCATGCATCAAGATCATATTTCTCCAAAACCTCTAAAAAATCTTAAAAAATAACCTAAAGATCCCGAGGTACCTCTCATGTCATGAACCATTTCCAAACATCATGGATTAAGACATCCCAACTCTTGGAATTACATTTTGAACCCCAACAATTTTTTCCCATTAACCAAATGAAAACACAAAGTATTCCAAAATTTGAATTCCAAAACTAACATGAGGCCTTACAAAGTCCCCAATATATCACTTATACACCTTGATAAGTCCTTGTGGTTAACCATCTACATCTTCCATCTTATATCAGCTATTAATTACCATTATAATGTCTACATTCCACCCTCGAATTCCAAATATGATCATGTAGTACATCTTAAACCATTAGTCATTCAAACTACCAAAACACAAGTCATCACTAGTTATCATAACTGAAACACCAAGATGGAACTCACCAGAGTTCATTTATCCCAAACACTGATGGTGTTGTCTTCCAAACACCCAATAGTCCTATGTTTCTCCCCACCATAATATCCAGCTTACAAGAACCAATTATGATGTATTTGGATTTACCATATTATAATATCTTACTAAAACATAAACCCACATCCGAATAATGCGCCTAGTGTAGTTCTAAACCCATCATAGCCAAACACACATGAGGATGTTAATTAAATATTTTTACCCTTACTCATCACCAAACTCAAAACTAGAATGGACATGTAGCCACCATCCATGAAAAAGATAAATACACACTGGATTTTCCTTGAAAGCCTAGTTTTATTCCCAAAAAATCCCATCATATCCAATTTTACATGTTATTTGTGGTTTGTAACTTACCGCATCCATTTTCATATAAAAAACCAAGTAGGAATATCCCCATCCAATTCATCATGAAAATGCCCATCTCTAAAAACTGACACATATCCAATTTACATGATTACAATGACTTCATTCCCAAAGGAATCCTATGATCATGCAAAAATTCTTAAGAGAGTATAAACCCAACTATTGGTGAGGTTACACAGTAATACCCTTGGTGATATGAAGTTGTATTCAATTCTAGACACACACACCACCATACCTCATATCCAAGAATCCTTGGATTACTTTAAAACCAACATGGTCTCATAACCAATGCCTGGTCTCAATTCACATCCAAATCTTATTCCCTAACTGACATGGCCTAAGGAATCTAGGTACTCATCTCATTTTTTACACACTAGAATCATAATTCCACCATGATGTGATGACCCGTGTCATCACGGGTTGTGAAAATCAAAGGAAATATGGACATTTTGTTACTGAAATCTATTTGGGGGTAAAATGGTAATTTATCCTATAATTTTATCCCATTTAATTTTTTTGACTGCTTCATTATTTCTATAATAGTGTGTTTACCCTAGGTTAGAAGTTTGGTGGGAATCTAATCCGTTCAAATTTTTGTGGAATATTTAATATTAAATTAATTAAATATTAATTTTTTTACATGTTCATTCATTCATATCATTTTAATGGAACATAAGATTGAGATTATTCCTCCTCCATTGAGTCTAGAATGGGGTTTTTCCTAGTTGTGACATAACCTTGTGTTTGGATCTGGGGTCGGGCCTGGGCCCCCTTTTCTTTTTCTTTTCTATTTTCTTTATTTTTTATTTTTTATTTATTTTCCTTTGGATTATCATGTATTCACCCACGGTATTAACTTCATGAGACTTATAGAGGTATAGGGATAGAATAGGTATAGGTATAAGAGGATGTGTCATTGCAGAGCTCGGGTGATGCTGGATCATGGTGATTTCAGATCAAAGATTGGTGCAAAGCATCGGCGATTTCTACATGGAGGTAGGAACTTTTTATTATTTATGCCAAAAATCTTTGAAGACTAAGTTTTTTTAGTTTTTAAATCCTTTTATGGGTTTTTTGGGACCCCTAGTGGGTTTATCTAGGATTTTAGGGGAGAAATAATGGGTTTTGGGATTATTTGGGGGTTTTCTGTTTGGGAAAACTAATGTATATAGTGTGTGGTTTTATGAACACATGTCATGTGTTATTCCTATTTAGGTAAGAAAATTTATTTGGGACTACACTTCATGTACTGGGGATACACACCTTATAGCGGGCTTGGGCGTGCGGTCGAGTGCTCATACAGACACCCCATGTGGGGTACATGTCTGTGTAAGGTACACAACCAGACCCAATACGGGGAGCACATCGTGTCAGGGTGTATGGTCAGGTGGGGTACATGTCCAGGTACATGTGTGGGGATCCCATGTGGGGGTATATTTCATGTACTGGTGCTAAAATCCATATACTCGGGTGTTTTATACAATGATTGGGTTTGGGTACACAGGATGGTACCCATGTGGGGGTACAGGTCATGCACTAGGAGGCACATGGATAGGGGTGACCTTTACGGGTACACATTGTGCACCTAAAGTGCACGTCATGTAATTCCCCTACATTGGGATTTTTGGCATGTTTTTAGCCCTATTTTTAGAATTAGAATTGCGAATAGTCCATTCTGAGAATTTTTTCACATAGATTGTGATGGTGATATCCTTTTGGTGATTAGATACCATTTGGATGTTGTTTTGGAATGTGAGATTTCAGTAATAGGTTTTCCTTGAGGTTTGGTTTTGCATTTCCTCTGGGGGTTGGGTTGTGAGTTGTGAGGCCCATGTGAGGTTGTGATATTAGTAGTTGTACCTAGCTTGTAGATGTCATCTAGTTTTATTTTAGGTTCTTTAATAAGGATTCTAATAGGTTGGATCAAGTGGTAGCTCTGAGGATATGTTTTTTTGTCCCTATGTTTCAGGATTGGTTGTTCGCTATTAGAGATTCTGAGGTTTAGCTCTTGGTTTTTGGGACCAGAGATACTAGAGCCTATGGGATGTTTTGTCCTATTTGGTTGGTGGTTATGTTCAGATTTTTTCGAGATTCTGAGATGAGTTTGAGGGACTCTTTAGGATTCCCTTGTAGAATATTTTCTGATCAAGTGATTAGTAGTTACAATAGTCGATAGTTGGGAATTTCTCCATGGCATGTTATCTTTTGGCTTGTACTAAGGAACTCTTGTGGAGGGTATCCTAATTTTTTGGTGTTTAGGAGGATCATTGTGAATTCCCCAATTTGAAGGATTCTTATTTTGGATTCACTTTTTTTGGATGTGTTATTGATTGAGAATCTATTGGAGGTTGCTAAGGTCCATTTGAGATGATTTAACACTAGGTATGTCCCATGATTTTGGATGATCTATAGGAACACGTCATAGGGTGTCCTTCTCTTAATGTGGCCTTTGGAGTAGTTAAGGTTGTTTCTATAGGGAATTAATGAAGAGCTTGGGTGTAATAGGGGAGTCCTGTGGTGGGTGTCACTTTAAGATGTGTCCTTAGGGACTATGTGAGACCCAAGATTTTTTTGACCCTGAGGTGGGTTATGGAGAACCTTTTATGGCTATTTTTTTGCATATTGATATCTAGGGTGTTGAGATTTTCCTAATGATTTTTGAGTTGATATTGGATTGGTATTTTTAATTTATCTATTTGGATGGTGGGTTTGAGTTTGGATCATCCCATGTTTGGTTAGCTGTTGGATGTGATGTTTGAGGTAGTTTCTAATTAGGACTATGGTTTGAGGAGGATACCCTTAGGATATCTTGGACTAGGAATTTACCCTGAGTTTTTATATGGTTCTATCCTTTATTGGATGACCATAGTTAAATGGGACTAGGGAGTCAATGAGAGATATGGATGAGTTCACCCCTCTAGTTGATTATTTTCCCTAGCTATAGGTTATATGTTGTGGATGTTGTTCGTGCTCTCATCTTTTGGAGTATGTTTCTTAGGATAGGGTATATGTCAAAACCATGGGTAGATAATTTCCCCTAGGATAGTAAATCTATTGGGATCACATTCATAGGTGTCTGCTGAAATGTTTTGTTTCTTTAGTCACTCATTTAGAGTCCAATTCATTTTATAGAAATTTAAGAACATAACAGTTTCTCAAGTGTGTAGAGTGAGATCTATCACCAGTTTGATCATTATATTAGAGTCCTATAGATTATTAGATGTGTTTTTTTTTCATTTTATGCCTATGGTTATGCCCTAGGGTTTAACATTCACGCCTGTTGTGATTAGATGTCTGGGATCTCCTGTGTAGATTTGGTGGACGTATCAACTGTTATGTGGATGGGTGAGCCATGTGCTATAAATCCTCTAGAAGGGTACATAATGGGGGTAGATTTACCACTATTTCTAGGATAGAACATATTTATTATCTACTTTCTTATTTTTGTTACCCCTTTTTACAATTATTCCTTTTATGTAAGCTACTATTAGTTTTTAGCTAGGCTGGGCATATCACATGTTCATGCACTTGTTATGATAACATATTTATAGATTCTCTATTGGGAGTTGCTTACTAAGATTGATTTCTCACCCCCTATATTTTCACTTCAATGTGTGTTAATACCTTATGACTTATTTTAGGTTGGAGAACAATTTGTGCAGTAGATAGGGTTGAAGCCTAGTGTTTCTTGATTGAGGAGAGATGCTCATGTGGAGTCTCAAGATAAGGCTGATGCAACTTGAGTACCATGGAGACCAGGCATGTGGGTTAGCTTAGTGTTTGTGGTAGATCCATTTGTAGTTTATTTTATGTTTTTTTATCTTGTATCTATGGTCATTCTAGTGGGAGACTGACTATTATATGTTTTTTTCTACTCTGAGTATGTATGTTGCATTGCATCTGTTATAGCATGCTTCTATTTCAGTTATTTATTATGAATACTCTGATGTTGATCCCTATGTATAGTTTTTTGGTTATTATACGTTATTATTTCACTCTAACTAGAGGGTATAGTCTCCTCACATCATCTTGTATACCCTTGCTACTTTTTAGTACACTCTAGTGTATGAGGAGGCATATTTAAGGCCTTATAGTGGGAGAAATAAGGTAACATGTCAGGTTGACCTAGGATAGTTCTTTACAAAATGGCATCAAAGGCTGGTATTTTTATTTGGGGAGTTGGTAGACCATAGGTCTAGGAATGTGTTATAACTTTTGATGGTTATGAGACCGGTGTGTCATGAACACCTTTACCAGTATGAAGTCCAAGTTTCTAGGGAATTATATTGTTTTTCTTGGAAATTTTTTTATGGTTATGTGATTTCACCTAGCATGATGCACTTGAGTTTTTTATTTATGGTTTATTCTAGTTTTTGGATCTTGGACCATGGGCAAGATCCCAGTGTTCATGAATAATTATAGTCATGTATGATTCACATTATATATTCCTATTTTTTGTTTTTTATGTTCTCTTCTAATGACAGGTCTCGTGGATCATGTAGCGAGAGGTTTTCCAGTGTTGGGGATGGAGTCACTTTTTCAAGGGATATATAGAGACCTGTATGGGTTGACATAGGCTCTGAGTTCCCTATTGGTGGCTCGATTAGGGAAATGATAAATGGGGGATCTTTAGATCAGGCTCAGGTTTCCCTAAGTTGGTGGTTCTCCTGAAGTCTCAGGTTTTTGTTCCCTGGGAGGGAGCTATTTTTTTCATGTGTTATCTATCAGGTCATGTGGTGGGGCACATGTACTTTCTAGCATCAATTAGTTGGGTGGGTAAGGTGGTTCACCATGGGTGGGTTTTTTTATTTATAATATCCCACATTATTAGGAACTTATTTTAACCTTGTATGATGGATATGTGTAGTAATTAAAACATTAACATGCAGAAGGAAAACACAACCCTTTTACTTGGTTTACCACTAAGGGCTGCGTCTAAGGAGCATATGCCGAAAGGTTTCCGGTTGTACCAAATTCTACTAATCTTCACTAGCTATGGATTAAAAAGGTTTGGGAAAAGTCACTCAGTCCCAGAAACACTTCCTCTATAAATGTTTAGGAATAACTCACTACTTCCCTTAGATCACTTCCATTGACTCCAGCTGACTCACTTACTTGGGAGAGGTCTCACTCAGATTATCGACTTGAAGGTATTTTCAACTAATTAGCATGGAAGTATTCATATTTTTTCAGCACAAGACGTTTCTTGCATCAAATTCTTGAATTGATTCTCTTTTATATTAAATTTTATCCTTTAGTTCAATTACTAAATGCATTAAAACTTCTTATTATTTTTAGAAAGAATCACAAGTACCTTAGTTATTGTTCAAGCAATAAAGACCAGCTTACTGGGCATCATCATAATTAGCTTAATCTTCTTTCTTTTACACAGGTATGCATGCAAGTGTTCATGTACTGTCCACTTCTTCTCCTTCTCTTTTCTCTTAGTGTAGTTAATATTTTTTCAACTTAATTTCACCCTTTTACATATTCATGTGAGCATGCAAAATCTTCTCACTTTCACTTCTTCACAATTAGGTCACAACTCATGCACATGTATGCATGTTCACTATGAATGAAACCTCCACTTTCCTTTACACACACACACACAAATAGAGCCTTATATTTCTTAAAATAAAGCATATGAGTGCATCCATGTATGTATGGCCCTTCTTCATGCAATCACCTTCTTATACCTTTCTCAAACCACACACTATCCACTTTACTTCTTTATATTTATTAGTATGTGATCTTCTTTAAACTCAAATGTTTTCACTTGTTTAGATTGTTCTTGTACACCTAGGTGGATGAAATCATGCACATGATTTTCATGTGCATCATGTATGTGATCTCCACTGTTCTTCAAACATAGAGTGTGAAAGTATCCTTCACAAACAAGTATGGTTTGTAGATCCTCCTCATGCAAGGGATGCGTGGAAATTATATGCATAGAGAGTTTGGACCTCCATCGCATACCAAGTGGTACGCGATTCTCCTCCTCACCAAACTAGAATGGTACATGGTACCTTTCTTCACAAAACCAGAATGGTACGTGGTACCTTTCTTTGCGAAACCAGAGAGTGGTTCATGGCTTCTTGCTTCATGAACCAAGAGTGGTTTGTGAATCTACTTCTTCATGAACCCAACCAGTACACGAAACTCCTTCACTTCACAGAACCAGAGTAGTTTGGGGTTCACTCTTCACAAACCCAGAATGGTTCGTAGAACATTATTTCCCCTCACGAACTAGAAGATCAGGGAGACTCTGTCTCTTAGAAAAGGATCTCTTGAAATCATGGGAGTTGAAACCTTTCCTTGGATAAGTGGTTCAATTTTTATAAGAATATATAAAATCTTTTCTGCATTAAAATTCCTTGAGATATTCCATGAAGATCGTGGTTTTAAAATATTCAACCATGGGTATGAGATATGCCAAGATTCTTGGTTGTTTACTTTTCCTGTGCATAAACTTATCCTTTCTCGTGAAAACATCACATTCATGCATTCAATATTTCATTCAAATATTAATCACTAACACCTGAGATCTATGACGTGGCCTCTCAACTTTGTTTTCTTCGGCCACATTCAAACTTCTCTATTTTTTTGCATGCATTCAAATTTAATTGAATGCATGATTTTGTGATTCCCATATGAGTGTAATGAATTGAATTGGAATGTTAGTGATGGTATGAATCTCAAACAAGGGGGGTTCGATCATAGATCTGCCGAACTAAGGCATCAGGTGCCCTTCATGGGTTAGGAGGTTGAAGATGATGATGTGGTCACTCTAAGGTTGTGGGATTGACTCATGTCAAGTGAAAATAGTGAAGATTAGATCTTAGGTCACGAGATGAGGTGTGCAACCAAGATCATGCATGGGATCAGATGGATGACCGAAATTAGTTCTTTCATTAAAAACTTTCATCCCACATCGAAATGGAGGTATAGAGATTCATAAATTAAGTATCAAGCCATCCCTAAATTCACTCATAATCCTCCTCCCCTCTTCATGGTACTACCCCACACCATGTTCTACGGGCATTATCTCTGCCCACCCTATGCATCCTTTCCTCCGTGACGCCTCACATAGTGGAACGTGCTCTATGTCCACTATGCCGCTCTTGGGCTAGCTCTGCCTAGCTCCCCCATGGGAGTAGTCGACCCCTTTGGTCCTACATGTGACTTGGTTTGTGGCTGGGTAGCTATCTCATGGGCTGACCCCTTTTTTTAAAGTAATCTACAAAAAAGTGTTAACATAAATTTTAACATTAAATAAGATGCATGACCACCTAGTATGCCAAATTTCATGCATGGACACCTCTATAACACCAAGCATGTTATTACTCCATTTCTTTTTGGATTATCAATTTCAAATCCCTTCAATCATACTTAAAATGATGGTACTTAAATGTTTTAAACAATGTATCACTTGTTGATACAAGTTCTTTGAACTTTAATATCTGTACAACAATCATCTTATTTCTCTATTCTCCATTAACTTTGGACTTATGAGAGATCCTTCTTCATATTGATCATCATTGAAATCTTTGACAAAAAATACAAATCAATAAACTAAATTGGTCCCAAGAATCTCCCCTTTGTATTTTGTTATCAATACCTCAAATTTTTCTTCAAATGAATGTGTCAATGTCAAAATGAGATTATTCTATTTCCCATTACTTTTATTTCTCTCTCTATTTCATTTCACTTTCTACCCCCCTTATTGACAAGAAATACAAATTTCATGGTAGAGAGGGTATCAGTCCATACTTAAGTAGTGTAAAATCAATCATTTCACTCTAAGTCTACTTGATCAATGCTCGGTGTAGAAAAATAGAGGATTTTATTTAGATAAAAAAGTTATACATTATCCAATGATCAAGATACCTCATGAGATGAGAAATCATGTAATTGCATTCAGGGGTCTTCCACTTTCATTCCAGGATGAGGATAATAAGTATGGTATGGAATTATCAACCTGAAACTCTTTTTCTGATGACATGACCATTAAACAATCTTCAGAGTAATTCAATTTTATACCAACTGAAGTTGATACTAGTTGAACTAATAACTATGGAAGATTCTTCATATGTATCCCACTCAAGGGAACACTTCTCACCACTGATTATTTGGTTCTCCCCCTGAGAGCTTACTTCACCTTAAATTCCCTATATGATAAGAACAAATATAATACACAAAGATTTAAGGGAATAAGGTAGATCATCCTTGCTTCTTCAATGTGAGCAGGAAGGCTGGGATTATTTTCTCAACCAGGATGCTCTATTTTCTCCACTACTCACACTTTCACATTTTATATTCAATTCTGAGTATGGTTGTGTGGATCTAAACATTTCTTCTATCTCTCTGTGTGTGAATCTTCTTTCTTCCCGAGCTTTCAAAGCACTAGAATATCCTGGTGAAACTTCTTTTATTCTCATTATTTCAAAATATTTAGGCCTGATAAAAAATATTTCTTTAGGAACTATGACATCAAGTTTGGATTTTCCACATGTCTTCTTCATAGTGTCATACTTCTTAGTAGTTCTTTAGGATGTACCACTCTTTAGCTTCTTGTATTTTAAATTCAAGGACTTCTCACCTTTATTTCTTAGAGTCTTCTTGGGAGAATTTTATTTTGAAACATTCTTTTGATTTCTTCCCAAGGTATTTTCTTATTTCTTAGATGAATTATGCAGTCTTATGTTCTTATAAGCTCTGGATATATGTTGAGATAAGCATGATCCATTCTTGTTGAGGTCTGTTTGGGATGTTTCAGCACTGGGCGTGTCTCGTACTTTTGAATAAGCTAGAGGAATCCTTCATAGGGTGTCATACTCTTGCTATGAAATTTTTAATAGTTGAGATTGTTTCCGTGGGAATGGCCTGAGATCTTGGGTTCATTAGGGGATTCCCATGGGGGACGTAACTTTATGTTTTTCCCCTTGAAATGTGTGAGCCCTGAGTTTGGTTACAACCTTAGGTGGGTCATGGATAGCCTATGGTGGATATTTTTTTTGGATAATGGGATATAGGGTGATGAGAGAGAGCCTATGATTTTTTTGTTCTAGAGTGGATTGATACTACTAGTTTATCTGTTTGGATGGTGGGTTTGATGTTAGATCATTCCATGTTCAGTTTTCCATTGGTCATGATGTTTGAGTTAGTTTCTACTCGGGACTATGGTTTGAGGAGGAGACCCTTGGGATATCTTGGATCAGGTGTTGGAACTGAGCTGTGATCTTGTTCTCTCCTCCATTGGATTAATATAGTTAAACGAGCCTAGTGAGGTGATGGAAGATATGTATGAGTGCATCCCTCTAGTTGATTATTCTCCCTTTATAGAGGTTATATGTCATGAATGTTGTTCATACTTCCAGATACAATAGTGGGATCCATGGGATAGGGTATCTATTGGTCTCCTAGGTAGATGGTGTCCCCTAGGATAATACATCTATCAAACCCACATTCTAAGGTGTCCCATGGGATGTTTTGTACCATTAGGCCCTTATTTAGAGCCCAATTTTTTCTGTAGGAATTTTGGGACATGATGGTTTTCAAGTGTGTGGAGTGAGATCTATTACTAGTTCAATAATTATATAGGAGTCTTAGAGTTCAGTAGATTATATTTTTTCTTATTGACACATATGGTTACACCCTAGGGTCTATCATTCATTCCTATTACATTTATATGTCTTGGAGCTCCTATGTAGATTTGGCAGATGCTCCGGTTGTTGTGTGGTTGGGTGATCTACATGATGTAAATCCTCTAGAATGGGACATAGTGGGGGTAGATTTACCACATGTGTTAGGCTTAAACCCTCTATTCACCTTCTTTCTTTTAATTTTTCCCCATTTTATAGTTTTTCATTTTATTCCAACTTCTATTAGTTTTCATATAGGATGGTCATATCATGTGTGCATGTACCTGTTATGAAATAAGATCTATAGGTTCACCATTGGAGTGGCCTACTAAGATTTATTTCTTACCACCTATATGTGAATCTTGGTGTGCATGTAGACTTCATGTATTCTTTCAGGTTGGAGCACATGTTTTTAAGTGGATGGGGATAAGTCCCATTATTAATTTATCAAGAGAATCCACTCATGTGGAGTCTCAAGATTAGATTGGTGGATCTTGATCATAGTGAAAACCGGGTATGTGGGTTGGCTTGGTGTTTTTGGTAGATCCTACTGTATATTATTTTCAATTTTTTTATCTTATATATGTGGTCTACCTAGTGGGAAACCATATGTTGCATGTTTTTTATACTTTGAGTTTCTATGTTGCATTATATATATTATATCATGATTCTATTTCAGTTATTTATTATGCATACTTTGATATTCATCCCTATGTATGGATGTTTAGTTATTCTCTGCTATTATTGAACTCTGACCAAAGGTTATAGTCTAATCACAACATCTTGTAGACACTCACTACTTGTCAACAGCCTCGGGCATATGAGGAGGAGCACTTGAGGCATTGTGGTGGGCCATATTGGGTGACGTGTTAGGTTAGCCTAGGCTGGTTCATTACACATGATCATTCCACGGTCAACTCCACATTCTCATGAACCTTTTTGCATAAGGGTCTCACACCCATGACTAATACATCACTTCCCATGATATGAGTGTCTCTATCATTAATGTTTTTGATTAAATACCAACTGTAGTGGCCCAAGATCAATTCATCTCTAAACTCAAATATTAGATGTTTTTGTCTCACCATTTCTTAAGTGAAAAAACAAAACACCACTATCACCTATTCTCAACTTCCAAGAATTTAACCCACACCATTTTCTAATATTTGGTCTATAAAAAGGGAATCTCCTGTAGATGGTAAATGATGTACCTCCCACACTATGACTTCACTTACATTTATCCTTGAGCGTATCCTCAAAGGTTATAGTTAAAAACAACATGTACCACTCTTTTGATCCACACTGAACATATTCATTGACCATTGATGCATCCATTAGGGTTGAAGATGAATATTTGTGCCATTCTGATCCATCTATGATGTTACCCTTACTTCAAGGATATCTCAAAACCCAACCAAAGGTCCCAATCCTATTTGTACACTAGAATCTCATCTACTCTCATTCAACTCACTTCCTAAGATTCACATTAACCAAACCCATTACAGCCTCATAACTCTATTTCAAGTATTAATGAAGTAACATCCATCATGGAACTACTGCCACCAAATTTCTAGAGCTTCTCCAAGACCCGAATAATTCCAAAAAGAAACATAGGTGGTCATTTTTATGGGCCCAAAAATCAACAGGCTCCATGAATAGCTGATGTGTATCACCTTGATCTCATAAAAAATAAATGGGTACTTACTCTCAAGACACTTGATTACATAACCCAATAACACCACACATCTCTAGCATGCACCCACCATCTTGATCAAATCCAACATTGGGGTCAAATTCTCCCTTATGACCACTTATTAACTTGACTCATGTTCCCATGAGTTATACATTGTCAATTCTAGCATCACTATCCATTCAAGAATATAACCATGCCTCATGGCATGTTAGCTATATCATACTCAAGGAATCCTCAATTCTCCCATCCAATAAGCCTGACATTTTCCATGAGTAATCTCTAGAAACACAAACACCCATCTATACCTTCCTTGACACATAAACACAATCAATCAAGGTGATTCCCTTAAAATATCCATGGAATAACCATTCATTTACTAGAAACTTGATACCACCAAGCGTGTATCAATTCCAAATGTCAAGGCATATTTCCATGCCTCACACATCTGAACACCCAAAACATTGAGCTAACCCCTCTCTTGGTCACCCTTAAACACTGAAAATTCACCAAATCACCTCTATCATGATATGCATTCTAATGATCATTATCCTCTCACACATATCTCCTTAGGCTATATATTACACAATCCATGGCTCACATGTGCATCCCTACCCCTTTTACACAACACATGGTGTATCAATGTTCCAAGGCTAACCACTTACTATATGTTCCACATTCCCATAGATACACACCTATTATCAACATCACCAAAATCCAAGACACCCAATCTAGGTTCCTACACAAATAAAAGGTCCAAAATAAACCACAATATAAGGATACATCACATAACTTCAAGGTCACAACCCAACTGAAGGCACGACAAGTAATATCCCACTATTTATCACACCTAGATCCATCAAGGTCTCACAACCCATATCTAAGGGTCTCACCATCCAGACTCTATCTCTGGACCAAAAACCCATACACAAGGTCAAGTCATAACCACATAGGATAATCACCACTAATATTCCTAAAGCTACCACCAATTCATATTTACATCAATTATACTCATAATTTAAAACTTAAGGTTTCACATATTAAAACTTCTCATTACCAAACATTTTCAAAATTTTACCATCTTTATTAAAATCCACATTCCATGTTTTGGTTAGATAGAATTTCATTCATAAGTTATGAGAGAAAATTCAGTATAAGTTTCTTATGGGCACTTTATTTAACCATAACTAACACTTTAATAATTCATTTATACATTCATATTAACTAGAAGTCTCATGAGAAGTTGGCTAAGTAAAATTCCACCATACATTTATATATAAACCATATAAATGGTGGAAGACACTTTAAATACCAATCCATCTCAATTATTTTAAACCATATGTAGATATAAACTACTAAAATACATGACCACAAGTAGTAAATAAAATTCCCAAACATACGAATCCCAGTCAGCTATCAATCACAGGCAACATGCGGACAACACCCAAATCCTATGTGCCTAGCATGATGAATGAACACAAACACCCAATTATCATTCCTACTAAGAGTAAAAATACCATGAATAAATAACATCACAACCATATGTACCTCTCAAGGTGGAAATAAATAAATTTTAAAAGAAAAACAATTCCCACCCATGGGCACTCAATTTTACCCCATATGTGGGGGCTGAAATACCCATGTATGAGCTTATCAGAAAGATTATAAACATTATTAGTCTCCTATATACCATTCCCAAAATAGTAAAACTAAATAAAAAAATGAACTAATACCACTTTTTAATTCCCCATCCTGGATTATAGTGAACCAGTTCCCCAGTATTGTGTTCCACATGGCCTCAGGTGTGCCTCCCCATATGCTAGAGGTTTCCGACTAGTAGAAAGGGCCTATGAAGTTACCAAGGAAAGAAAATGAACTAATTATCATAGTTAAAAACACAATTTAAATAAAAAATAGATACAAATCTATATAATCACCATAACCATGGAAAGTTCCAAAAAAAATACAACATCAATGGAAATAATGAATGAATGTGTTATACATGCCAATTGGATCCCCTATGGACGGATCATACATATATAGTACCAAAGGAAAAGAATTAAAAATAAATCCAATAGACTATCCTAAACTATTACTGAGTATTTAATGATCCCACCATCCAAATCCAACCTATGTAGTCAATAAAAAAGAATCAACATTAGACATTTCCTAATACCTAGAACTATGATCAAAAATAGATTCTAATCGGCTACCCAAGAGTCATGGAGACCTGAGTAGGGTGTGAGTAGATCTTAGTATGCCAACTCAAAATACATCCATAAAATAACCCATCTATATAACAAGTACATGTGGATGTGCTACTAATAAGAGGTTACCACCTGTCATAATAATTAAACATTAAATAACACACAACCTATGATCCCGAGCTCCATAGTGACACCTGAGGTCAGACCTACACACTTTGGGAAACATAAATGTATCTTTTATTGGGGTGATATATTTCATAACTCATGTAGGTTCCAAGGCGTATGAACAAGGAAACTCCATCCATGAAAACATAAGGGAATCCACAGGGGATCCACTAGACATTCCACTCTTATGAAGTCAATCTAGTGTTTAGGGAATTCATCCATGATATTCCTCTTATTTCCATCCAATAAAATAAAATTAATAAAACCTTGTAATTATATAAACTAAATACATGGAACTCTGAGTCTAAGGAATTTAGAGTATCAGGCTTGAACATAATGTGGGTCCACACCCATGGCATTATGTATCGTATAATCAATTAGAATCCAGGGATATCATCCCATGAAATTCAAAAGGAAACCCCAAGTGAACCCATGAAATTAATTTGTGGCATTAAATAAATAACACATCACCTAAATCCAAGGGATATCCAACCCGAGGCATTCGCAACAATGAATCAATGAGGAACCCAATGTGGATCGTGGAATTCCTTATCTTTGGATATCCTTAAATACAATTAGGCATCCTCCCATGGAATTCAAGAGTGCCCCCTAAAGAAATCCATGATCATTCAAGTAATTCCTCCCATTTCATATCAAATACTTAATCCAAGGGATGAAATCCAAGGAATTCCCCCCATGACAAGAATTTACACAATGATAAACCAATTACCAAGGCCTTATTTACCAACCCATTAAATGATGCAATCTCACCATTCCTTTCATAACAATATTACATTTCCCCAAGGTTTGTTTAAATAGGATTTAATTCAAAATATGTAAAGGAAAACTCTTTATAGGTTGTTTATTGGAACTCATTTTAACTAACACCACTATTTAGAAATTCATTTCAAAGTTGAGTTTATTTCACCATTTCATAACCCATTTTCAAAACCCCATTTTCAAAATAACCACTTGAAACACCAAAAATGTGTTTTTAAAACCATTTTATATTCCATTTTCCTAAAATACAATTTTCATTAAAACTATATTTAATTATATGATTACTAAAGTAACATTATTACTAAGGTTTCCCACTAAGAACTACCTTTCCACAAGACTTAAGGAATGTGAAAATTTATCAACTAAGGAAAAAAAATTAAATTACTTAATTAATTTCCTAAATCCATAAATTTTCAACCCTATTATACAACCATTACACGATGTTTTAAAAAAATAATATGGGAAAATTTATAGACCACCTACCTCTTTCAAAGATTTTTCTAATAATTATCCAAAAGGCTGACAGTAGCTTCTAAGGCCCATCTAAGATCTCACAACATCATCTAGACAACTTTTACAAACAAAAGGCCCTAACCCAACCCAAAAATTCCATAATAATAAATTATGGAATTTGTAATGAATCAATAAATTTAATTTAATAAAGTCAAAAACACCAAAAAATCCTCAGATGGCCTTGTGATAAAGGAAATGTAACCAAAACCCCATAAACAGTCTACAATGGACCCCTGAAATCATTCTAAGAAAAATCACTAACACAAGTCACTAAGACCAAAACCAATAAAATTAATTTCATTTAAAAACTTAATAAATTCAATAACACAACCTACCATTGATGAAAAAATGAATGGAAACCAGTAGGCATTGTCTCAGGACATCCTCTATGAGGGCTAAGTGAAATCCCCATCACCTTTGGTTGATTCCACCATGATTGAGTGGAATAAAAATAAAAAACCTGAAGTTATAAAACAAAAATTTATATGATAATTGAGGGGAAGAATAAAATAATTCAACAGAGTAGTAGACTCACCCAAAACTTGAAGAAAACATCCTCAAAACCACTAAAATATAAGGAGGATCGAGGTGAGTAGGAGCTCATACAACTAGAGTGTGTATGTGAAGAGAAGAAAAATGGCTTAGGGGTTTAAATAAATTGATGGGTAAAATCATATAAATGAACCTTTAATGGGATTCATGGTTTTTTTACACTATATTCCAAACCATGTGTCAACCATGCAGTGAGCACTATCTACGAATACCCCTCTTGCATAGGTAAGTCACGTAATTTTCTAAACTATGCACCAACCATGTGATAATAACTTTCCAAGAAAACCCCTATCACATGGTTAATCCAATTTTTTTTTTTAAAAAACATGTACAAACCATGTGAACAAGAAATTTCTTAGCCTATAACATTTTTCATGGTATGTTTTCAACTATTCACAAATCATGTTCCAAAACCCCAAGTCCAAACTACGTCACACAATTTACTTTGATATCTACACACTTTCTTACAAAACATGTTTTGATAATTCTAGGATACCATGAAATATATAAATTGATTTGATACTACCAATGTATAAGGTTAATTGAATAGTTTTCTCTAAACTGTGCAACCAAAACCATAAACCCTATTCAACATTATCTAAAACCTATAAAAACTCTCAAAACCTAATTTGTAGCCCCCGAGACTCACCTAAACACCTAAGTTACCTCCCAAGTCTTGAACCTTGTCCAAAAATCATCACTTCATAGGTAAAAACTCTTGGAATTACTTTCCAAACCCTAAATAAAAATCCCATCCCCAAAATGAATACTCAAAATTCTCCTAAATTACAACACCCAAATGGATGTGAAGCCTTATAGCATGAATAAATATTCATATGAAACTATAAATGAATGAGATTATCTAAGAGAGATATTAGGAGATTATAATATTTACAGATCTATCAAAAGGAGTTTTAGATATTTAAATTCACACAGTATTAGGAATGTAAATAGGTGAGAAAGATAGAATGAAGAATAATTATGATAGTTACTTCACATTATTATAGTTACAAATAATTATAATATATGATATTTTTATGAGAAGAATAATAGGATAAGAATTGTGGATTGAGACGTTAGAAGAGGCTGATGATCCAGGATGATTTTAATTAACATAAGACTTGGTAATTCAAATAATGTATTTACATGGTTTTGTAAATACATAAATGAATAAGAGAGAGAGAGAGAACAACTAACCGATGTTTCAGTTGCTATTATTTCACACACACACACAAATATATATATATATATATATTATAGTTTTTCAAATATAATTCGTGTGATATAGAATATTCAATAAACAAACTGAAGAAAATATTTAGTTGGTATCGAATAAGGATGGAGGAAGACCCAACTCCGATCATTCATATACACCCAAAACAAAGATACCATGTAGTTTATTTTTCACTAAAGAAGAAAGAGTGAAGAATAATATGAATAAAGAGAAGATATGAGAGTATAATATGGTGTTGTGTATATCTATTGCATGATAAGAACAAGTAGAAGGATTTTTTTTTGAGTTTTCTATGAAGTTCACACAAGGGAGAAGGATCTGTATAGTGAATCTTGAATAGAGAATGAATGGTCTTGTAATCAGTGCTTGGTAAGAAGAAGAACTAGAAGAATATTTTTTTCACTTCTATACATAAAAGAGAAAAATAATATAAGTGGCTTACATGCTTCTATTCAAGCAACAATATTAGGAGGAGGAGGAGGAGAACATAGTATCACAATAACTGTAACACCCCATGCTGATAAAGTGTTAAATGAATAAATGATATAACTCATGTAAATAAGGTACAACTTTCTTTTTAGGAGCCTACCTGGTTAAAAATCCACCATTAAGTGTTATTATATTGGAGTAGTGATCGGGATGGGTGAACTTTTGGGATGTTTCTCATTATGTGTGTGAGTGAGGACAAAGCACAATAAAAAGAACATATGTTATCCTATGGGGACAGTCATTAGTCCGATGACCCGTTCAGGCATATGGTTGGGCCTCATGGAGGGGACCATGTGTCTGTGGGGAAACTGGTGGTACCTGGTAGGAAAGTACCCGACAACCATGTTAAGGTGAGGTGTTTGTCCAGTCAGCAGGGCCTAATTATTACATTATTATCAAAAGAGGAACCTGGTCTTATATGGGGTGACACTACCTGGGTTGAGATGTAGGGTTCAAAATAAGGAAGTTTTTCTCTAAAGGGGGTGAATGTAACACCCCATACCAATAAAGGGTTAAACGACTAAATTATATGAACCATTTAAAAAATGTAAACCTTTCTTTTCTAGAGCCTACTTGGTTCGCACTCCATAGTTAAGCATGATTGGACTAGAGTAGTGATCAAGATGGGTTATATTCAGGGAAGTTTCCCAAGATTTGTGAGAGTGAGGATAAATAGTGCTATATATAATATGTATTGTCTTGTGGGGTTAGTCCTTAGTCTTATGACCCATTTGGGTACATAGGTGGTCCATAGGGAGGGGACCATGTGTCTGTGGGGAAACTGTTGGTACCTAGTGGGCCATGACCCAATGACCATGTTACGGTAGGGTGTCTATGATGTCAGTATGATCCAATTGTTTCAACAATAATAAATACAAGTCATATTTTATGGAGGAATTTCTTGAAGTTAAAAAGAACTCGAATAAGTTAAATACTATCCATATTGGTAGTATAAAGGTCTAGCAAGGAGCTATAATTTGATTAGGCTATCACCAGTCTAGGGACTTAGGATCATTTTCTATCTCCCCCCCCCTCTTGAGTGTAGGGTACTACAATTTAGGTTCATGATTGTTTTCCAACCCACTATATTAATTATCTCATTATAGTATCCTATGTGATCAATGATTTTTTCTTGGTTTCACCAAGGACTAGCCTTTCCTATTGAATGGTGAACCTTGTAAATCTCATTTCTACTTTTTGGGACAACTACTTAATGATGTAATGGTAAGAGAATGATAGAATAAATATATTAATGTGTATAAGATATAAAAGTATAAATAACATTTAATTGGAATAAAAAGTACCCAACACTGATTCACCCCCGGTGTTGATAAAATCCTCAAGTGGTCCTAACAATTGCTATAAAAGGTAGGTTCACCTCTACTAGATTTTATATATTTTAAGTTGATGTATTTTTAAATATTTAAGAAACATTTATGTATTGATAATGATGTTAAGTTTTGGTGAATATTATTTTACTACATATTAGAATTCAGTCTCTACTAAGACTATATTGAATAGGAAAAAGAGTGAGAAAAGGAAGATGAAAAAGGAATCTCTCTTGTGACTATAAAAAGTCTCTCCAAGATAGATTATAGGTGAAGGAATAACATGTTTATAAATATATAAAAAGTTACTTCATATTTCCATTAAAGAGATGAACATGCATTCCACCTCAAAGGAGTCAAATAACCCTGAGGTGTGTGAAAAATCATGTAAAAAATGTACTCAAGAAGAAGAACCAAACATAAGTGGTAATGATGATATTTCTATAATTTCCAAATAAATATTAGTTAGTATATTAAAATATATTCTTCATTTCATTCCCAAATAAATATTATATTCTATTTGTGGATTTTTTGAAAGGATTTAGGAATAGATCACACAACCTAAAGGTGAAACAAATAACATGAAGAAGTATATTCAAGAAAAGGTTCTAAAATTAATAAATATATCCAATTAGGTTGTATATTTTTATATAATAAATTTGAATCTTGAAATAAGTTCCTCAAAATTTAAAAACAAATGGATCCAAGAAGTTGAAGAGAAATATGGATTTAATAAGAATCTTTTAGAGAAGATCCATTCACTTGAATAAAAAATGAAAACAACACTGATTTCAGGGATTTTCGATTGGAATTGGAATCTAATAGGATCAAGGAACTTGAATCATTGTTACAAGGTAAGGTTAAAATTCATAAATAATAAAATTAAAGAGTGTGGAATGATTTTGATGAAAGAGTGTAATTCATTGAAGATCATAAGAATGCTCTCAATATGAAATGTATAGAATTTGAAATAAAATTGTCTAACTTAGAAATGACACATATTGAGTCTACACAATCAAATAAGTGTGGAGATATTATCACAGAAAATTCTATGGAGGATTTTTATGTCAAAATACCTCTATTATGTGATAACAAGACCATGAAAATATTTTATGGACTTTCTCAAGTAGTCTCAAAGAAGGATGTACCGTCGATATCTAAATTTCAAGATTATACTAAATTTATTTTCATTAAAAGTGCATGTTTAAATAAAAAATCTGTACAATTATGGATGAGAATAATATATTAGGAACCTAAAACTATGTATAATGTGGGTATAAGAAACATAATGTAATATTGTTCTCTAATTTTGGCCCAAAAAGTGATGTAAGAAGTCTAAAAATAGTATTGTCACACATTTGGATAGTTGGAAATCAAAGTGAAAAGATCAATATTTATAGGATCTTATTGGAATTATAATATATTTGAACATTGAGTTCATGATTTTTTGTATAATCCAATCATCTCTAAAGCACAAAATAATCCCATGTCAAGTGGGAGAAAGTCAAAGAAAAAGTAATGTCAATAGATGAGAAGGAATTAGTTTACATGAAATAGATTTTATATAGTTGAATTTATCTATGATAATTTCAATAATACTGGTCATAGAAATATTTAATGATCATCTAATCATGTATTAAAATTAGATGATAAAATAAGCCTATAGAAGTTGGTAATGAAAGAAGAATCAACCTTGGGAAGAAATCAGAACAATGTTTCGAAAAATAATTATTCCAAGAAGATATCAAGAAGAATAGGTGAGACATCCATGTAAAATAAGAATATGGAAAATAAGATCCATAAAAATTATAATAATTCTAGTAGGTGTGTATTATTAAAAAATATAATTAAAGATGAAAGGAATCCATAATAATCCACATGGATAATGGAAACTTGCTTCCAATATACCCAATGATATTTTAGTCATCCGACCAATAGATTTGGAAAGATAAAAAAGTTGTAAGATCCATAAGAAAAATATTGTTCCAATGGAAATATATGGTTTTATAAGAATATGACGAATTTAATAAGAGTTTGTCAATAAAATTAATTTATTGTGTTAAATATGTCTTGTTTATGAGGTGAAATGTGGTTATACATATTCATAGAAATTATTTTTATATAATTATTACATAAGAAGTATTTATAAATAAGATGAAAGTTTTACCAGGTGATATATGTGTATTAAAGTATCTTGAGAAAAAATAACACATGATGAAATTGAATAAGTGATGATTTCCATGATCCCTCAAAATAAATTGGAAATAAAGTAAAGATGTGGAATCCTGAAGAATGGGAATTTTTTTTTGATAAAATCCTCTCAACCTTGTTGTTCACATTGAGGAATAGGAAGATACACCTTTACCTTACTTCTTATGTATTGTATTTGTGATTACAATGAGGGTAATAAAATTTTAAATATTATCTCATGGGGAGAAATTGATAAAGAGTGATGGATACCAATTTTATAAAGTCTAGATAAGGATGAAACCATCTAATATTGATCTCTAAATTGGTATTCTATAAAATAATATCATTTAATCATATTTAATAAAGATAAAGGAATTGGTTTTTTTCAACACATGATAACATATTAAAGAAGATCTCATCTTTTTTTATCTTACATTTATAATTCTAAAGGAATATATTGAAGAAGATCATCCTTGATGAAGATATTGAAATTGTCAAATTTGGATAACCACATGAAGAAGATCCATTTTGGTTTATTCTCTACATGAACAATCATATGATTCATATTTGGTAGATATTGACCAATATAAAGATCATGAGTAGTGTTTCCTTGAGGGGTAGAAAAGTGAAGAAAGATAAAGAAGTTGTCCAAATTATTATCTCATATACATCAGATTATTTAGAAAAGTGATTGATGATCATTTCATTAAAGATGTATCATTTCCCCATCTATCATCCCTGGTAACTAAAAAAAATATTAACTCAAAGGGAGGTAAATTGATTTCAAATCAAAGGTATTGAATGATGTTTCTGAATTAAATTTATAGTTGTTTACAAGAATGTCAATCTCATTTTGTGCTTGAATGTTTTTGACCTATTTGTTAAAGTGTGTTGGAGTTTTAGGTTGAATTATTCTATAACTATTTCATATCACATATAGTACCTTAATCCTAGAATACAATTGGGTAGCCCTTGAAGACAAGATTGTGAGTTCTTATTTAATTTGATGTCATTCTATTTTATAAGTGACAAATTTTTTGTCTATATCAAACCCTTTTGTTTTTTTCACTAAGCATGGATCAAGTAGACTAAGAGTGTAATTGTTAAAGAAACTTTGATAAGTATAAATTGATACCATTTTTTACTAGTAATTTATATTTATTTTTAATAAGGTGAGAGAAATTGAAATTAAATATTGATAATAAACGGGGTGAGAAGTCATGACACATATTGACACATCATTGAGCAAGTATTTACAACAGATATAAAGGGTAATATTGATGATCCAACTTTGTGTGAATTGTATTTGTTATAAAGATATGTCAATACGACGATCAAAAATTTAATTGAACAAGTATTTTGGATTTTTAGTCAAATAATCCTATATTGAAGAATATGAAGATTCCAATAGTTTTTTCTAATCATATTAAGTGAATTAATACTGAAAAACACATCTTGGAAGAAGTGGTTTGAATATTTTAGGGGTTCCATCAATTTTTGTAAGATACTTAAACATATTTTTATATATAGATAAAGAATAACCATAAAAAATATTAATATTAACTGCATGAATGGTCTTGAGACTGCATGAAGGGTTGATCGACCATGTGATGGAATAGTTTGACTGTGTGTTATATGGCACGATCTTATGATGGAATAGTTTGACTATACCTTTTGTGGTGAAACCATGTGATGGAAGTGAATCAGCCATAAGTTTTGTGGTGTGATCATGTGATAGAATTTAATTGACCGTACATTATGTTGTGTGACCTTGTGATGGAAGTGGATCGACCATACTTGTAATGATCGATTTCATGAAATAGGGATCTACAATTAGCGGTGTATGGAAAGAACAACAATCGTGGAGATTCATGGAATCTTGTATGACCATGGACATGCATGGAAGCATGAGCAACCATAGAGATTTATAGAATCATGAGTGACCATGGATATTCATGAAAGTATGAGAAACCATGGACATGCATAGAAGCATGAGAAACCATGAATGTCACATGAAATGTGGGGATACTATGAGTATGAGGATCCTTTATGATTGTGAGTTACTAATGATCTACTATGAGGCCTTACTATAAATAATTATACCATGTGTTGTTAAATGGATTATCTAAGAAGAATCCAAGAAAGAGACCAAACCTTGAATATTTGTGACTATATGAAGGAGTGAGGTGACTACATGATGATCCTGGATTGACTATGAACAGTGAGATTAACAACACCACTGGATCAACCATGAAATATGAAGTTACCATGTGTGTTGAAAAATAGATTATCTTAATATTAAATGCATGAGAAGAGTCTGATATCTATTCTACATAAGTTCATGAATAAATTACTACTGTGTAAAGGATTAAGTGGGACATATAAAGTGTAGCAACTCAGTGAAACATTTCAAGTAAGAAGACATGGTAATCGAGACCAATAAAGATCCATGAACTCCTGAGTTCCATCTAGTTGCAGGGTACTCATAAAGAACTCCTTGAAGAAAATGTCCATGAAGGTTTTGTAAGTTATACCTTTACATATTCTAGCCTGGTTTATAACACACCACCACCTTTTAGTGGTACACTATAGCATTAATTTATCCAACCTTACTGATAAATCCTCCAAGTTCTCTACTAGAATAAATATCCCCTTGATGATGTCAACCCAATCCTCAGCATCCCTAGGGCCTCTAGTTCCCTAGAAGGATAGAGGATGTGGGTGCTGAAATTCGTGTCATAGTCGACCATATTCTTGGAAACTCCTCCACCTTGAATAGGCATTACATAGAAAATTCCTAGATGAAGTGGACCATCCACCTAAACCACTAGAGTGTGTGCAGGAGTATTCTCCCACATGAATGGTGGTAGAACCAGAACATCCTCCATTTAGGGAGCATCCTGGCCTAATTCTCTTGGTGGTCTCATAAGATGAAGTTGTTGTGTAATTATCTGAAATTAAAAATGTACAATTATAATTCCTATAATAAGTTTCTCAAGAGGCCATCCTAACCATATTTAACACACATAAATCATTCTTTTCAGAAGACCTATCCTAGGAGATACCTATGCCCAAGGTATAACCCTCTTAGTTCTACCCAAGTATCAAGCCTAGTCCTCCATACCTATATGTTAGTCACAACCATATATATACAAAACATAACAGCATTCTCAAGTTTAACTAATAAATAAAAAACATATATATCAAAATAGTAGGGAACATAAATATATCACTCAATAATTTATAAAAATAAAGGAATTTAATTAAATAACTACCATGCAACACTCAACAGGTATATATATATATGGATTGTGATCCTACATCCCTATATATAATGCATGAACACACCTAAATTCCATAAAATAGTAGAAAAAATATAATCAAGATCAATATGAAACCATAAAACCATAACTGCAATAGAATCCCTAACAATAGTAACTCAAAGGTCCATTACACATGTGCTGGCTAGGAAATCATGTAACTCTCCTGCTTGAGTATCACGTAATATAACTCCTTTCCACATTACCTAAAAACATAGTCAAGAATAAAAAAATATATGGAAAATCTCCTCTAATACCACATTATAATTCCCCATCCCAAATCACTAGGTCCGAACCAGAGTGCCATGTGGCCTCATGCATGCCTCTCTATACACAAGAGGTTTCTGACTAGATATAAGGGTCTTAATGTCATTAGTGGGGAGAATATACCCTCAGTACCATCCATGAAAAGTATAAATAATAAAAAATAGAATAAATTATCAATTATATAACAAAATTAGTGGAAATTGTCTCAAGTCATATAGAATAATAAACCAAGGAACCCAAATGCGGAAGGTCAAACAAGAGTTTGAGAAAAATAGGTAAGTAAATAAATAATACAACATCACTCAAAATTTTTTCCTAGTACCACCTTTAAAAATAATGTTTAGTCTACTAGATCCATGTTTATGGGGCCTTGAACTTTCTTGTATCCTTGGATATGAAGTCTACATGAACATTAAGATGAATGTGTAGGGTGTGAGTAATAAAACCCAGTAGGACACCACTAATGCATACTTAACATGAGTAAATATGAATAAGATTGTATGTCATGATAATATATAAATGAAAAAAATAATAAATATACAATTATATAACAATTGTTTGTGTACTAACCAACCCTCTATAAATCCACAGTTGTACCTACTTCAATTTTGTGCTAGAAACATAGTCATAACTGAAGTTGTGATCTTGAGTCTACCATAAGGTCAACACATGTGTCCCATAATAATCACATGGTTAAGAGTCTTAATTCAGGACACAAAACCAACATGGATCATGTCTCTCAAGGTCAGGCCATAAGGTTTTTTCATTATGAAACTACCTCAGGATGTCGTATCGCAACACCGTGTCTCGAGTCATGTCACCATAGATCATCATATCCCATTTTTGCCTCTTGGTTCAAATCACATAAGTCCATAATACCCTTATTTAAAGCCACAAAAGGATATCATAACCCATCATCTAACTTGATTATGACATCATTTCACATGCATCATCTGAAAAAGCTCTCCCTCTATGGCTATCATGCCCTAATGGGTCCACCTATCACTTTAGTACCATGTATATAACAAAAAAATATAGCATATACCAAATAAATCATATGTAAATAGGGTATACCATATAAAGTAACAACATAGAATATCAATAATAATATATAGTATCCAAACACACAAAAATGTGATCAAACTTGAACATGGTCTCATGGGCTATGCATACACATACAGGTGATCAAACATCAAACATGGCATCACAGGCCACACACACATGAAATCTAAATAAAGAATGGTATAAAGAATATAATCACACAATATATACCATGATAAAAATAATATACATAACCTTTGTATGTAAAGAAACAACCAACCAAAAGTGTGTCAATGTCAACGTCAAGGTTCTCTAAGAGTGTCGTCACCTAAACCACATTTTCACACCAAATGAAACAAGTTTTCATTCCATGAGTTCACCAAAAAAAATTACCATCATTGGTAGTCTTCAACTTCTATTGATGGAATGATGAATTTTTCACCCTTGGATAGTGATAAGAGAAGAGATCATATAGGTCTCTATGAATCCAGATTAATAAGAATAGGCCTTAACTCATAAGGTTTGATCTTCTAGAAAGGTTTGTAAGGAGAAACAAGGAGTGAAAAATGTCCATGGTTCTTGCTTAAACAAATAATTTCATATGAATATTTCCCTAAAATAACCTAAAAACATTTGGAAATTCAAGGGAATCATCAAGAGGAAGGAAATATTGATTAATATGGGTAGGGATTAATTAAAAACCATATTACAAACACCAAATTTAATACAAACATGTTTAACCCTTGAATAAATAAACATCTGGGGAATAAGGAGATGATTTTGGGTGTTAAAAATCTAGTCCAACCATCAAAATGGCCTACACCACGCCATAGTGGTCCAAGCACACCAACCCAAAATGGAAAACACTATTACATGGCCCCCAAAAGTGAGTTATTTTCCCTCACTATGGATATGGTGATGTCTCCCAATACATTTCAAAAGGGACCTTTCACAAATCACTACTCCATGTAAACACCCATTTCTCTTTTTATCATTCTACACCAGATCACACAAGAACCAAAACGACATGAAATATAGCTTTTTTTGCCTCTAGAAACAATTATAAGACACTAAAAGCTCAAAGTAATTTACCCAAACATGTATCAACCTAAAAATAAAAGGATAATATTTAAGCAAGGATTAACACATTAGGAACAAAAAATACAAGTCTTTACAGTTTACCCCTTATTGGGATTTATGCTCACCATTTTCTATTGATGTATGTCCCCAAGAAATCACTTGTAGTGAGGTAACCTATGATCGAATAATAAAGGATTCTACCAATAGAATTAAATAAAGTTTATATTTATGTTTTCATTATGTATTTCATCTTTTTTATACCTATTTTTCCAAGACACTGAACCTTAAAATATCCTTAGAATTTATTAATGTAATATTTTTAAGGAATCATGTTAAAAATAATGTATTAAAAACATAGGTTATTATAGTTAGTATTTGATAAAGGTTTAGTTATTTATATAAATTAAGACCAAAAAACAGTAGTAAGAACCCTAGAAATAATCCTAAATATAAAAAAAACTCATGGATTTTGGTAAAGTATAGAGTGAGTGGTTTCCTAGTAATGAAATCCTTATCTAGATACTATAAGTGGATGTGGGTCTTGAACATATGTACCTAGAGGTAATAACCCCAAAAAGGGATGGTTGGGAAATCACTTGATCTTTACCCTAGGCATGGGTAGTGGGCCTTACTACACACCTGGTTTGACACTCCCATTGGATATTATTTAGTTAATATTATGTTTTTTTACAAACCATTATGAAGGATATATAGACAATGTAATTTTTTTAATGATTTAAGTACAAAATAATATAATAATGTTATTGGAAAATTTTAGGATTAAAATTTCCATTAGAATTATTAATATAAGGTTTCAAATAGTAAAAAATTTCTCACTTATGGTGTCTTATTATAGAAAAATGGTAGGAAATAAAATGACTCGTGTAAATAAGGTATGAGATGGACAATTAAATTATGGTCTTCTTAATAAAATATAATCTATAGTTTAAAGATTCATGATGTTATTAAATAAGTTAACCAAAGTCATGAATAATAACCTAAACCATGTAGAGTATCTGACTTCCCTAAAGAGGGAACAACTAGCAGTTGAATCCTTCATGCACCAATTACCACTTATTTTTAGTGGAACTTACGATCCATTGATTTTAGAAATATCGATCCATATTGTAGAAAAAATATTTTTGATACTCCATTGGTATGAGAAATAGAATGTTACATTGTCAGTATATGTCTTAGAGAGATAAGATGATTATTGGTGGACACTAATCAAGAACAAAAATCCAAAGTATAATGTGTAAGCTATGGATTGGGAATAATTCAAAAAAATATTTTTCAATAATTAATTTCCTCATAAACTTGAAAAAAGAGTGGAAAGGTAATTACTTTAATTGTAACAAATGGAAAATGAATCAGTGGTAAGTTATTAGATGATCTTTACAAGGGTTGTGCATTATGCTTTGAGATTTTTTATTTATTATGATTGGAAGATTGATCAATTATTTGGTGGACTAAGACATTATCTATGGAAATCTCTTACAATTTGAGACTTCAGTATTTATGAGGATATAGTGTAGTGAACTCTTAAAGTGGAAATGGAGTTTATAAGATTGATTGACTCTTTTATGGAATAAGACCTCATCTATGAAAATCCATTACAATATTAGACATTGGGAGTTATAAGGATATAGTGTGGTGTACTCTCAAAGTGTAAATAGAGTTTAGATATACATAATGATATTATGGAATGAATTATAATAATAGGAGAATATAATTTTTAAAAAAAAATAAATATAACCATGAATGAGAAGGGAATAAATAATAACTACTTGTGTGTAACATGTGTGGGAATAAGTATTCAGGGAATTGTCTGTAATGGTGTATAAAGTGTTACAAGTTTAGAATAGATATCCATATATCTCAAAAATATCATAGATATATAAATCTCCAACATATTAATGAAAATTGAAAATTTAATATAGTGTAAGTAAAACCTATAGTAAAATGATTCAAGTGTAGGGAGCATGGAAATTTTGTTAACTAATATCTAAATAAGAAGATAATTGCGGGAAACCATTATCTACCCCAGTATCAGAAAAGGGATCAAGGTATTTATTTTACAATAATAGTGGAAAAATTTGAGGCTCCAAATGATGTAATGGTAGGTACACTTATCCTACACTCAAAGATAAAAAGTACATTATTTTATTTTGGTTCTATGCATTCATTTATTTCATTCAAGTTTGAAAAGAACATCAAATTAAGACATGAACTTCTAGTGGTAGAGTTTTTTGTTAAAATTCCTAGAGGAACTATTCAATCATCAAGAATATATAGAGATTACCGTATTTACTTTTTTTAGTAAAATATCTCTATAAACCTTTTGGTTATTCCAATGGTTTAATTTTACATAATACTAGGGATAGATTGGATGTCAAATTATAATGCCAATATCAACTATAAAAGAAAGAAAATTTCTATTTTTTTGGAAAAACCAACATATAGATATATTAAAAGGATAGATATCACATCATGGTTCTTGTTAATAACAAAATATTATTACCTTCTTTATGGAAGTGATTTTTGAATAAGGGGAATAAAGTGAAAGTGTAAATATAAGAGATGTACCCATTGTTTGGGAATACACTAATGTATTTCCTAAATAATTACTATAACTACCCCAAAAAGAGAGGTAAGGTTCTCAATTAAAATCATACTTATATCCAAGATAATATCAAATACACCATATATAATCAAATATGCGAGGTTATAGGAATTAAATAAGCAACTTTGAGAATTTTTAGAGAAGGGTTTTATTCAACCAAGTTTGTATTCTTGAGGATAACCTATTCTATTTCTAAAGAAGAAGGGTGGATTAATGTAGTTATGCATTAATTATATAACTTAATGGGATCAAAGTGAAGAATAAATACCCTCTTCCAAGGATTGATAATTTATTTTACAATCTTCGCGGGGCTCAAATATTATCTAAGATTGATCTCTGATCAACATTTCATCTGTTATTTATGAAGAAATAATATACCCCAAATACTATCTTTTAAACAATATATGGACATTATGAGTTTATTTTTATACTATTTGGATTGAATAATTCTCTTTTCATATTTATATATTTAATGAATAGAGTATTTATGGACTACCTTAATAAATGTTAGGTGGTCTTTATTGATGATATTATGATATATTCCAAAATTCATGAGGTTCATGAGGATCATTTATGGGTCATATTACAAATTACAAGGAATAATTTTTTTTTAAATTCAGTAAATGTGAGTTTTGGATATAAAAATTATCATTCTTGGGACATATTGTAACTAATAAAAGAATATCAGTGGATCCAGCAAAGATAAAGGTCATACAAGAGTGACCTAATCCTACAATAATAATTTATATTCTTAGTTTCCTTAATCTATTGAGTTATTATAAAAGGTTTTTGAAAAAAAATTCATGACTTTATAATCCACTAATCAAGTTAACTTGAAAGGGAGTGAATTTTATTTGGAAAAAGGGGTGTGGAGAATGTTTCCATGAACTGAAAAAGGATGGTTAGTGAACCTATTCTAACTTTACCCTCTAATGGGGAATGATTTATCATCTATAGTGATACATCCTTGAAAGGAAATGGATGTGTACTCATGAAAAATGACAAGTTGATTTCATATGAATATCAATAGTTAAAGCTTCATGAAAAAAATTATCCTACCCATGATTTGGATTTAACTGTAGTTATCTTTTCACTAAATATATAAAGAAAGTATATTTATGAGGATAAGTGTGATATATACACTGAACAATAGAGTGTTAAGTATATATTCACATAAAATGGATTGAATACGAGACAAAGTAGATGGTTAGAGATTCTTAAGGACTATGATTTTTCTATTCATTATTACTCTATAAAATAAAAAAAATCATTAATTTATTGAGTAGAAAAGACCCTAGAGTCATTACAATGATGAGGATTAAAGGAGACCCATTAATCAAGGACTTGGTAAATATGGAAATGGAAGTCATAAGGGAAGAGAAATCATCAATACTTTCCTAAATTATTTCATAACCCTCATTACTGGATAAGATTAATAAATCAAATAGATATGATCCTAAGTTAAAAATAAGATAGAATCTATTAAAAATGGGTTTTTTTTGAGTTTAATGTTGATCAATAAGGAGTAATAATTTTTGGTAAAAGGATATGTATCCCATATATTATATAGTAAAAAAAATAGTTGATGTATGAAGCTCACAACTATGAGTTCTCTATAAATCCTAGGAGTACCAAAATTTATAGATATACGTGATAACATTATTAGTGGTATAATATAAAAAGATGGATTTTTGACTATTCTAAAAGATGATTTCTATGTTAGCAATTGAAGGTGGAGTGATAAATACCCAAAATAGTGTTGAAACCACTACCCATACCTGTATGGAAGTATGAAAACATCATTATAGACTTTTTTATTGGCCTTTCAAAGATATACGAGGAAAAAATTCTATATGGGTAATAATTGATAGATTAAAAAAGTATTCTCATTTTATCACTATATGAGAGAATTTTTACCTTGAGCACCTTTATCCTTTGTATATTCAAAAAGTGGTGAGAATTTATGGTGAATAATTGTTTTAGACTAAGATTAAAAATTTAATTCGATGTTCTAGAGGATCCTCCAAAAGGCCATGAATATAGAACTAAACCTAACCAAACCTATCATCCTCAAACTGATGGGTAGTTTGAGAGGACTATTCAAACATTAGAATACCTTTTAAGGGATATATCACTTGATTTTCAAGGGATTTGGGATCAAAATATTTCATTATTTTAGTTCTTCTACAACAATAGTTTCCACTCAAATATTTAAATGGATCCTTGTGTACCAACCTATGGGAAACAATCTAGAACTCCATCATTTTGGGATAAAGTTATGGAAGGAAAATTGTTGTGAATAAACATTGTAAAAGACACTATAGAGAAGATACATGTGATCCAGAAAGATATCAAGGATACTTAGAGTAAAAAAATGGTTATGTTGATAATTTAATGAATGAATTAGAGTTTCATGTTATGGAATCATGTATTCCTCAAAATATCACCATTGTAAGGGGTTATGAGATTCAGAAAAAAATAGGAAAATAATTCCAAGGTACATTGAGCCATTTAAGATTTTGGAGTATGTTGGAGCAGTTTCCTATTGGTTAGCACTACCTCCAAATATTTCCAAGGTCCATGAAATCATCCATGTGTCCCTGTTAAGAAATTATATATCAGGCCCAATATATAAACTCAACATAAATAGTTTGGAATTGGAACCTGACATGTCATATGAATAAAAAATAATATGGAATATTAATGAAATGGAAAAAGTATTGAGGAACAATACAACTCGACTCATGAAATTCTTATAGAAATCACAAGTTTTAAGAAGTGACTTAGGAGCATGGATAAGTGATGAAATATAAATACCCCATTTTTGGGGTAGGGTTAAAATTTTGAAAATTAAATTTATTAATCTAGGGAAATGTAGAGACTCGAAAATTTATTTATTAATATAATAACTCTTATTTTAAAATATCTATTTTATAATGAAGCCCATAGAAATACTTTAACATTTCATAAGAACATTTAACATCTTATAATAATATTGATAATAATAGTTATAAAGAGTACATATAGATAAACACAAAATAATAGTGAAGACATTAAGGGAAACTCCATAGGCCTGAAGTCTCCCATGAAGATAACTCATGTCATAATGACTTTAAAAAGAAATAGAAGTGTCAGGAATATGATATAAATTATCAATGGAAGTGTATAACATCTATAAGATAAGTATTTAATGATGTGGTATGATAATGGTGGATAATATATAGGGTGTCAAGGGAAATGTGACCATTAGGATTTGACTGTTACCTAACCATTTCCTGATCATTGTAATGTGACCACTATATAACCTTTGGAACAACAATAATACCGAATAGAATAATAAAATACCAGTTTAAAATTAGATTCAAAATTATTATATAAAATAATTTAATTTCATTAATAAAATGATAATATAAATTATATATTATGGTTCTATAAAGGTTTTCCATAATTTTAGTATGAATTTATTAGGGTTTTAAAGGATTTTTCATAGATAAAGTATATAAAATTACACTCTCATGTTTTCATGCACACTACACATCCAATGAAATGATAATAGGTTTTATTATGTTATAAAGGAATTTATATTGATGTTTTGATGGTACAAAAAAATGGATTATACCCTTAGGGTGGTGAATCAAGGTATTCCAAATTTAAATTTTACCTTGTAAATGATAATGTTCCATAGTTATTGGGAACACCTATCTCTTCCTCACAGTAGATATGAAGAAAGAATTAAATAAGGAGGGATAAAATAGATTTTTTTTAATTGGTTCACCGAAAATGGATAATCCATGGAGCATGTATGGAAATGTTCCTAAACACCTAAAACACTAAATCTCACTTTTTTTGATTTCAAGTTTTGGAGTGGTTGAAATAACCCACCTAATTTACAACAATGAATAAAAAAAGATCATTTCTATCTATGCAGAATGTAGCACACTTATCCTTCTATAATTTTATTCTCTTACATTAACTGATAATGTTATTACACTAATATTTGTGTATCGATATGATCCAGTTTTATTCTTTTTAAATAAATTCAAATAAAACTTCAAGTGAGGAGTCTTTTAGATCACCTTCCTCTTCTTCAGTTTCTTTCCAGCATGAGAATTTTGAATACTACTGCTTGTGATACTATATATTTCAACACTTATCCTGTCAAAAATTTTCTTCCTTTCACCTATTTTTTTAATATAATATATACCCTTATTTTTAAAAACATATTATTATAATTTCAGGAATATTAATATCCTTATAATTCTCTAAAAATATTATCTATCATTTGCAATGAAAATCCATTTTTAATGGGATAGGTCAACTCTCTATTTTCAACACCATACCAAACATCCTTACAAATAAAAAAAAACATTTCACAACATGATCCAAAAACAAAAATAGGATCCATAAACTTCTACCAAATCAAGTGTATAAAAATTCACCCATATTTTTGTTTCTTTACCCTCCGCATCGCCACCTCTATTTTCCATGACGTGGCATGAAAAGTTAAATAAAGTTTCACAAAATCAATTGTATTATTTCTTTTAAATATATAAACATCATGTATTGATTCTCCCCTTAATCCACATGTTTAATTTTTTATATACAACTGATTAAATTAATAGCCACTTTCCCATAATTAAAAAGCTACAATAAACATGGAACTAAACCTATTAAATTATAGCCTAACTTATTATATATCACCATGATGCCTTTTCCAATTTTTTCCATTCTAATTCATATCACATATCATTAACCTAAAAACTATTACATATGAATCTCCCTAGAACTTCTTACATATATAGATTCTTATATATCAGGACAATTCTTATGCACTGAGCAACATATTATATATTGGAATCTTCTTACATTAAAAACCACTTCTTATGTATTGGGAAACTTCTTACATACTAGAATCTTTTCACATATAAGGAAACTTCTTACATAGTGGGACACTTATATTGTACTGGAAAATTTTTAAGGAATTTACACCAATAAATATTACATATCAAAAGACCTCTTCATATGAATTCAATTCCTTTGAAAAATCACAACTTTTGATCATTGTACATATAAATAAAATCTTCTTGTGTATATAGAGAACTTCTATAATTAGAAAAATTATCAAATATTCTCAAACCATATTGAATATAAAATACCCATAACCCCTTCAAACCTCTTCCATAATTAAATATATTAACTTCTCAATACTACATAGGCTATCCTAAATATTCCTTCCACTTAACTGTCAACAAACACAACCCAAAAACCACACAAAAGGGATTTATTCCAACAATATTTCCCTTTTAGTTTTATGAAAACTCTAAAATGTATTTATCATTTATTCCCTTAAAAATTATAATGAACCATTTTTTATCAAGATCTCATTTTGAACCTCTTTTATTTAAGGATTGTATCAATGATTCACTAATCACCAACTCTAATCCCACATGAGTCATGTTTGATATGATAAACAAGATTTAGATGAAATAATCTTCATGAAAACACATCATTGGTCTCCATGCTCTTCAATGTATTCCTAAATTTTCCCCCTTGATGAACCATGCAAGAAATCCCCCTAAAAATATTAACATAGATGAATCCGCCTTGATTAATAGGAATGAAATTTACCAACCCTCTTCATTTTAAGATATAGATATCAATCTACCACTTTTCCAATGGACCCAAAGATCACTTCTCTAAAATTTCACAAACAAGGATTCAAAATCCTATCATTTAATATAAGAGATAAATCATAACTTTCTATAAATATAAATTCCCATGGGTGAGTGGGGTTACCTTCTCCAACTCATCTAATTAGAGGGAGTAATTTGGAATCTAATATCTAACTGATGCCTATCAAAACCTACCTTGGTTAGTTCCTTAGTCATTATATATACAACTTGAGATTGTGTAGAAATATACTACAACATCACCACCTATTTCTCAACTTTATTCATTATAAAATGATACTTAATTTAAATTTTGTTAGTACTCAAATGATGAATATGATTTTTTATAATATTTATAGCACTTGAGTTGTCACACTTTACAATAATAAGAGATGCCACATCTAACCCAGTATCTTTAAGTTATTGTTTTATCCAAATCAGTTAAGCATAATCTTGAATGGTTTCTATATATTTAGCCTTCATAGTTCTTAGTAGGATGAAATATTTATTCTTGTTTATCTAATAAATAAAATAACTTATAAGATAGAACACACCACCTAAAGTTCATTTTCAATCATCCACTGAACCTACCCAATATATATTTTATAACCCAATAACTCTTAACATGACCTGTTATGATAAAATATCCACAAATCCACTATATTATCGATATAAAAAAGTATTATTTTCATAGATAACATATCTATTTCCTTTAGAAAACATTTATAGCAAGTATCTTGGAATGTAGAAAAATCAATTTCTATTCATGTGGTTATTTTTTTAATAAAAGTTAGCGCAAAGGATCTTATATAAAAGTAAAAGTCCTAAAAAAGTCGTAAATAAGGAGTATTAGACTTGTTCCATTGTAAAAAGGGATGCATATCATTAGATAATGAGCTAGAGTGATGAAAAACCTCTACAGTGACTCCGTTGTTGGCAAGAGCATCGGCAAGATAATTTTCCTCTCGATAAGCATGTGTTATGATGTAGTTCATGGAAGACAGCATGTGTAAGCAGTTCTCCCATTGTGTTGTCAGCTTCCAAGATAGATGTATCACACCCATCTTAACTGCTTGCACATTGGTAGAAGAGTTCAACTCAAACCATACCGTGTTCCAGTTCTGTTTCTTTGAAATTTACACCGCTTTGATGAAGCCAATCATTTCTGCATCAAGAGCACTAGCATGTACACATGGACCATAAATAATTTCAACAACATCTACATTATGATATTTGAAAATAATGCTAAAGCCTGTAGGTCCTAGATTAACCCTCTATGCACCATCCGTGTTATAATTTATCCAGCCAGGGAAGGGAGAAGTCCAGAAAACCTCAATGGTGTTCTTGATCCCCATGGGCAGGAAACTAGCACCCGATCATAAAAAAAAACTAGAGGTAACAATTTCACCCAACATGAACAAGATACCTAGAATGAATATACATGGAAAAAATAAACAGAATAAGAAAAACCAGAATAGATATATTTCATAACTGAAATAATATTAGAGAAGAGATACAACTCAAAGCATTCAGAACAAACCCAAAGTACAAGTCTAAAAGAAAAGGACAACTAAAACAAAGATGAATATTCCATGTGATAATGTGGGAAACATATTCCCATCTAACCACTAGATACATATACCTAGAAAACATAAAAACACACTACCTCACTACAACACCTTTCTTTTTCCTACATCAAAATACATAACTAGGTCTACACACCACTGAAGGGGTGTGAATGGTGTGATCTAAAAAAGATCAGTAGGATCCCACCTAGGTGTTCCATATAAAGTATCTATATCAATATTATCTTTTAAATAAAACATGTAATGATAAAAGATAAATAAGTTTATATCAAAATCATGGTAAATATTTCCCTTTTTCCGTAGTTTTGAGAAAATCGAGAAAAAATAGTTTCAAAGAAACATTTTATTAAACATTTATCAAAGTAAAAGTAGGTATATCAAACACAAAATAATAAAAATCCAAATAATAAAGGTAAATAGGCCAAGGATCACAACACATCAGGGTAGTAGACTACTCTTACCAAAATCAATGACTACTGCACACTAATCCTCTAGAACAATAGTCTCAGGGAGTAGAGGAACACACCGTGAGTGAACCCCCCAAAATTTTCAATATCAAGTCCCTAGAAAAATAGGACCAGGGAGTATAGGAATGCCCCATTATTGAACCCCCAATAGTAAAATGGACGATGAAACTAATATACACCTTGAACCTAAGTAAACAAGGCTTTACATGTGCTTCATCTCTCAAATAATTTAAAATGGGATTTTCATTATCAATACTAAACAAACCTTTTCTTTTATAAAAACTTATTTCAAAGAAAAATTCACATCCCATTTTGAAATGATTTGAAAAAAACATTTTTCTTTACCCAAAACCAAGGGAAAACCCATATTTTATTGAAAATACATTTATGCACACAAAAAAAATCATGCCAAATCATCTATAAAACAATCTATAAAATAGGAACAATCATGGTTCATTCAACAAAGACTAGAGATGGAACCACCCACCTCAAAATCAGGTTTCACATGCCCACAAAAGGATCCAAAAACATTGAATGGAACAAAAAAATAACACCCAAGTACCTATAATTGATTCTCATATCTTATAATCACATTCCATATGCAAAATAGGTGGTAAAGAGGATAGATCACAACATACCCTAAAGAACACGCACCTGCCGCACCACAACCAACAACAAACCATCCCCCAAAAGATGATTTCATAATATATCTAGAATTAATAATAAATAATCATCAATGCATGATCAAAACCATATGATTTTAGATTCTTGAAGGTAGAAAAAATATCTTCCACGACCAGTGGTAATGAAGAAGTAGAAATACCCCTAACTTGGAGAGAAGAAATGAACCCACCTGGAAGGTCAAGCACTGATTAAAGTGATCCAGAAGGAGATAAGACACCCAAAATAACCTATAAGAGCCTAAGGTTTGATGAAGGTAAGATAAAGAGAGAATAAATTATGATTTATGCCTACGTCACACAAAAACAGTAGGTTTTGAATGATTCATGATGTGAATCCAAGATTCATGCATGAATCCCATGAATTTTATATATTCTAAAAAATGGAATCATTTAGATTAAAAAAAACTGATAAACCATTTTGAATAAGGGTTCTCTGGAAATAGGTGAGGCTAATACTCCCTAACTAACAATTCATGATCCCAAGTCTCATAAGAATCTAATCTATATTTCCATAAAACTCTAAATAATGGGATAAAATCCTCACATAATACTTTAATGTGAGAATCAATGTTATCTACCAGTTTCTCCATAACTAAAATGTATGGCTCTAACTTGATCTCTTCCTAACTCAGAACATGAAAGGTATCAGGATGGTATTTCTTGAGCTGAGATATGTGGAAAAAATCATCAATACCTATCAACTAAGATGGTAATTCCAACTGATATACAAACTGAACAAGTTTCTTAGTTACCCCAAATGGTACAATATATATTAGATACATATTTCCATATTTTTCAAGTTGATAGTGACCCAATTGAGGAGAAAATTTCATGAAAACTCAATCACCTATGGAAAACTCTAAAGGACGACTACGACAGTCTGCATATGATTTCTAATAACTCTTTACTTTAACCATACAAAAATTTATATCCTAAATCCTCATTGATGTCTCCATAATAAAACTCGATCCCACAAGAGAGGCCTCACCCACCTATTCCCAATAAAGAGGTTACATGCATAGGTAACAATAGAAAGCATTGAAGGAAGCCATTCTGATCGATGACTAGTAGTTTTTGTTATAGGAAAACTTAACTAGTCCCAGATGGTTATCCCATGATCCATTGAAATCAAATATTTAAGAATATAGAATATCCTCTAGGATCTAAATATCATACTCCATATTACCATATGTTTTTGGATGGTAAGTTATACTCAATCAAACCCTAGTACCCATCACCTCATAGTGACTCTTTGAAAACTATGAGGTAAACCTAGGATCCATGTCTAAGATGATAAAATAGAGAACCCCTTATAAACTCAAAATCTCATACAAATATAGTTTACCTAGATCTTAAACCTTAGTGGTGTCCCTAATCAGAATAAAATGACCAGATTTCATCAACTAATAAATCACCATCCATATAGTATTCTTCCCTCAAGGATTATGTGGTAATCCAACAATGAAGTCTATGGAGACCTCATCCAAATTTTAAAATATTACTAGAAGAGGCCTAATATTACCAGAAGGTTTTAAATTCTCTACCTTTTTATGTTGGAAAGTGTAACAACAAGAAAAATAATTTTTAATTCCATGCTTCATACCTATCCACCAAAAACATCATCTCATGTCATAATAAATCTCCATAGTTCCTGGATGAATGGACCTTGAAGAACTACGATAGTAAAAAAATTAAACTCCTCATAGATTTTGGGATAAAAAACCAATCCCAAAATTGGAGAATACCATTAGAATAGAGATACCAATTAGTAATAGTCTCTCCACCATAAAGAGTTTCTCTAATTCCCACGAACTCATTATACTATGGCAGAACCTACAGAATATACCCAAGGAGAGATGATGATAACTAAACACTATTCGGAAGAATACCTAAAACATCCTCCTAAGTGTCTAGATTCAACTATGTGAATAGTCTAATCAGGTTCCACTCTTACTTCAATTCCAATATAGCCTATGATGGAACTTTCCTACTGGGAGTTTCCATGATGACATTACCCTTCCCCGGGGTATAAGAAATGTCAAAATCAAACATATAAAGGTATTCAACCCATTTCATCTATTTTAAATTTATATATTTCTAAGAAAATATATATCTCGAACTCTTATAATTAGAAAATACTGTGAACCTCTCCCTAAAAAGATAATGCCTCCAACACTTAAGTGCATGCATAATCATGAAAAGCCCCAAATAATTAGTGGGATAATTCTTCTCCTATAGTCAAAGATGATGAGAACCACAATCCACCACATGATCATACTTCATAATCATGAAACCCAAACTATAAACAAAAGAATCATTATATACCACGTACCCCTTACTAGGATCAAGTAAGATTAGAATATGATTTAATTTCAAAATTCATTTCATCTCATCAAAAGTAGTTTGACAATTTACATCCCATATGAATTTCAACCCTTTTTTGGTAAGATAAATAAAGGGTGGTTCCAACTTCAAAAAATCCTTGAAAAACTACTGATAGTATCCAGTAAGACCAGGGAAGCTCTGAATCTAAAAGACTTTATGTAGCTCCTCCCATGAAAACTCCACCTTATCAGGATCAAATGGTAATCCATGTTCATAAATCACATTCCCCAAGAACATCACTTCTTAGATACAAAAAATACATTTCAAATTCTTTCCATAATAATTATTATTCCTCAAGGTTTCCAAAACCATATTCAGATGGTGCTCGTGATCATTCTTAGGATTTTAATAAACTAGAATATCATCTACAAACACTATGAAAAGGGTGTTTGGATACTGATGGAATATACAATTCATGAAATGCATAAAAATTGAAAGAGTTTTAGTCAGACCAAAAGGCATCACAAGAAATTTGTAATATCAATACCTTATACTAAAAGTTTTATTTTTTATATTAGACTCTTGAACCCTGAGATGATGAAAAATGACTGAAGGTCAATTTTTAAAAACAACTTTCCCCCCTTTAACTTGTCAAACAAATCATCCACATGGGTAAAATTATAGTTATTATTACTCATTACTCATTTCAAATTTATATATTCAACATACAATAAAATTGAACCACCTAACTTGTTATAAATGAGAACTAGGGCTTCCCACGACAAAAAAATATGGTGAACAAAACCTTTATCTATCAGATGATCCAACGAAACCTTGATATCTTTTTTTCTCCACTGGTACTAAGATATAAGTGGGTATCAAGATTGGATTCATACTTAGAACCAAATAAATCATAAATTCTACCTCCATATTTGGATGAATACTTGAGAAGTTTTCTAGGAAAACATTAGGGAAGTTCCTAAAAAATGGAAGATCACCAATAAAAGAAATGATATCGGGCTCAACTATAGTAGTAGATAAAAAACTCCTGAGATCTGGGTGAAAAGGTCCTACAAGAACAGACCTCATATCCCATTCCCCCTCAAACACCTAAGTGATTCCATCAGCATCAAGAAACGAGACAGAATAATGATAAAAATCAACCTTATAATGATGAGAGATAATCCAATCCATACCAATGATGAAGTGAAATAGGTTCATATTGAGAATAAGGAAATCCCAAACTAACTCTGTGTTGGCTATCGATAAATAACAAGGACATAGAAACCTCGAATCCTGCCTCTTAGAAAGAGGTGTCTCTAACTCCATGAAAAAGTATATGCGATTCATTGTAATTTTTTACACATAAACAAAGAAAAATATATGAATGAGTGGGAGGAACCTGTAGCAAATAAAGTAGTCGCTGTAGAAGATGAAATAAAGATGGTACCTATCACTATCTCTAAACCCACATAAACCTCTATAGTAAATTCATACAATATGTGAAGGTGATTCACACCCAAGTCCTATGGGTGGATCCCTATGGAAGTTGATGATTTTAACTATGCTACAATGGCTTTTGGAGCTGACGATCTCGGGCTAAAATGAGGTATCGACATAGCCTGGCATAATCATTATAAATAGTTGTAGCATCCACAAAAATTGCACATATTTATAGATTCAGAACAATAAAGTCATGTATGATTGACCTTTACATGTTTATAGCAAGTTATTAGAACAATACTGGTTGTAAATGAGGTTGTGGAGGAGGATTGTTGTTGAGAATCACCTCCACTACTCCTACGATGACCATGCGACTTTCTCTTCTTTCCCTCCATGCCACTAAAGCTATAGATGGGTGGAAGAGAAGGGGTAGAATAACTAATATTTCCTACTGTGTTCATATATTCCATCATAAATCTTTCTAATATCTCTTCATAGGTATAAATATTTAGTATAAATAACAATGATCTGATATCTGATTTAAAATCCTATAGGTACTTATGATCTTTCAACTGATCATTTTTACCACTTATGGAGAAAAAAAACCACCTCCAAAAATTGATTGGTGTACTAAAAAACTGAAAACTCTCCATACTAAAAATATAGGAACTCATAATACTTACCTATCATTAGAGACTATGAGTAGATATTCTGAAAGAAGAGTGTATTGAAACCCTTCCAATCCAATCTTGGGTGATTATCCTCTAGTACCATATAATCAAACCATCACTCATTGAGACCCTCAAGTAAGAATGCCACACACTTTAACATGATATTATCATGTGTTTATATGATGTTAAACACCTTATATATCTTTTCCAAATAGTCCACTACCTCTGGAGGTTTATTCGTACCTATAAAGGACGAAGGCTTCTCATGCAAAAATTATCAAGATTGATCTTTGTCCCCTATAGCTACTAGATGTGAGTCAATAGATGGGTTCTAAAATTGAGGTGCATTTTTTTCTATCAAATAAACCACACACATGATATCCTATATAATATTATAATCTGAAGGAGTATTCCCATGAGGATCATCCACTACACCCTCCCATAGAACTGATAGAAGACGTCTCAAAGGCATACTACTACTCAGAAAATAGAAGTAAACAATTGGAAAGAATAATAATCTCAATTAAAAATAGAGAAAAGTAAGAAAAAACTGAGATTAAGATCAAGAACTCAACATAAGATACATGTATCCCAATATCCCATGGTATATTGAGTCTCGTCACGATAAGAGCTAGCCATGCACTCACCACAACATACCTCACAATTTCTAACAGTTCTATCTCTTGTTTAAAAAATTCCCATGACTGAGCATAACCATGCCCTGATACCAAATTATCATATCCTAACCTAGATAACCCATCTATCTAGCCTCTGAACCAAAATTTGGAAAGACTCAAAGGGAATTCCTAATCCCCATGGTCGGGATACTAGCACCCGAGCATCAACAACAACCATGGGGAATTATTTCTCCCAACCTTAATAAGATACAAGGAATATATATACATGGAAAAAATAAATAGGAGAACAAAAAATAGAAGGTATTTATTCCATAACTTAAAGAATACAACATAAGTGATACGACTCAAAGAAGTTATAAAAAATATGAAGTATAAGTCCAATAGCAAATGAAAAATAAAAAAAGATGATTGTTCAATGTGATAATGTGGGAAACATCCCACCATCTCTCCACTAGCTACCTATACCCAACTGACATAATACCTCACCACCTCACTATGGAGCCTTTCCTTTTACAGTATCAAAATACATAACTAGATCTACACACCTCCAAAGGAGTGTACAAGGTGTGAGCTAAATAGGCCTAGTAAGATCCCACAAAGGTTTTCCTTATCAAGTCTTTATACAAACAATCCTAATATGATTTTTAAAGAAAACATGGAATGATAAATTTTAAAGAAATTTATATCAAAATCATGGAAAATATTTCATTTTTTCCATATTTCCAAAGAAAGTCAGGATAAATAGTTTCAAATCACAATTTCATAATCATTTATCAAATTCGAAGCATGTATATCAAATCCAAAACAATAAAAATCCAAAGCACAATGATAAATAGGATGAGGATCACAATAGTTCAATCTAGTAGACTACTCATACCACAATCAATGACTATTTCACACTCAATCCCATGGAACAACATGCTTAGGGATAATAGGAACACCCCATGAGTAAACGCTATAATGATTTTAATAAAAATTCCCTAGAACAATATGCCTAATTAGTATAGGAACATCCCATTATTTAACCCCCCGATAGTAAAATAGATGATTCTTGTAAGCTATACCTTCCACCCAAGTACCCAAGGTTTCCTATGTGCTTCATTTCCCAAATCATTTCAAAAGTTCTTTTCATAATTTATTTCAAACAACCATTTTTTTATCAAACCTTCTTTGAAAACCATATTTGCAACCCATTTCACAATGCTCTGAAAACACCATTTTCCTTTACCCAAAAAAAAGGAAAAACATATTTTATAGAAAATTCATTTTTTGCACACAAAAAAATCAAGAAAATTTATTTATAAAACAATTTATAAAATAACAAAAATTACAATTCATTCAATAAAGTCTAGAGACATAACCACATACCTCAAACTCAGGTCACTCATGCCCAGAATGGGATCCACCAACACTATAAGGAATGTAAAAATAAAAACTAAGGCCCTATAATTGATTCCAAAATCTCATAATCACATCACACAAACAAATAATATGGTGAATAGGATATATAACACCATGAATAAAATAACATGCACCCTCCACACCACAACCAACAAAGGAATAGACCCAGAAAGATGACTTCATAACATATCTTGAAGGAAAAAAGAAAGCATCATCAAAATGTGATCGAAACTGCATGATTTCAGATATGAAAATGAAACCAACATGGATTCTATGACTAATTCCAACAAATAAGTAGAAAGTATGATTATCTATATAGAAGTTAAACACCTACCATGGAGATTAAGCGTTGATCAAAGCGATATAAAAGGAGAAGAGACACTCAAAATCACTTAGAAGAGCCTAAGGTTTTAGGAAGGTAAGATCAAGAGAGAATGAATTAAGATTCAGGCTTGTAGTAAAAAAACCTTTAGGTCATGAACAATTCATGATGTGAATCCAATATTTGTAGAAATAATCCCATAAATTTCATATACTCCGAAAAAGGAATCCCCTCGAGTTAAAAAAACTGATTGTCCATTTCATTATGTGAACATGTTTTATGTCATGAACCATTTTATACTCTGAAAGGAATTCACAACATCTTCCTAGTGATAGATTCACATCATGAATAATATTCATGGAATAAATGTTTACTTCAGGTAGCACCCAACCCAAGTTCTGTAAAAAGTTACCAAACTAACTCTAATACCATATGAACCTGAAAACACACTCTTAAATAAGAAAAATAGTGAACATTAAACCAAGACGTTACAGTTATCAAGATGGATTCATATATTTGGAATATTTTTAGAACCTCCTTGGATTTTCATTATAATTAAATATACCATCCTTTATTTAGATCACCTGAAACTATGAAAAAAATCAAAAATCTCTAATTAAGGACATTTTGAATTTAGACCAAATATAATATAAAACCATCTTACATTGAACATAATATAATCCTCCAAAAATTATATCATGAACATAGATAATCACCAAAATTCTTTGATTATTTTCATTCTTGATATACAATCCATGATCAACTCCACCTATTCAGAATTCTAACTTCTTGAGGTATTATTCTTTCCAAGAGTACCAACACCTTGGTGCTTTCTTTAGGCCATATGATTCCTTCTCCAACTAAAACAATTTTTCCATATTCATCAATAATAATAACATATTATTTATATATATAAACTTCATCTTCAAGTACTTCATTCTATAATATTGATTTAACATCAATTTTATACTCTTTAAAGCCTCTTCATACTGCCATAGTAAAAAAAACTGTTTAGTCTCAAACTAGGAAACATGTGAAAATGTTTCATCCACATTCATACCCTAAATTTGGGAAAACCCCTTTAAACACCAATCATTATTTTTTCTATGTCACCTTTCCATCTTTATTTAGTTTATTCTGGAACACCCACTTGGTTCTGATGAAATTATTTTCTTTTAGCCTCTGAACAAATTTCCAAGTTTTTTATTTTCTTCTTTTCAAGATATTCATGCACATAATTGACCCAATTATCATCCTTAGTAGAATATTCAAATTTTTTAGGTTTTAATTAAGATAGAAAATAGGTTTTCAGCTGGGCCTTATCCTTCAGGTTTAATCTGGATCTTTCTAATCACCAACTATATTTTCATTATTGATTTAATCCCTACTATTAGTTCTCATCACTATTATTGAACCAGTTTTATTTTATTGATAATTAGTGTATTATTCTAAGTCTTATTTATCCCTGTGATCTCCCCTTGATAAATTCACAATAACATTAATTTCTTCCTCAATCTATTCATCATTTTTCTTCAAAATATGCTCACATGTTTGTAAACTCTGCTCATTCTCAACAATTGTTACATCTTTGATTTCCATAATTTTCCAAAAATTTAGGTTATAGAATTTATATAAATTGATTTCTGGACAAATATCCAAGGAATATTGAATCATACCAATGATAATTGAACATATTATGATTCTATTTTTTGAGAATAAAACATTTAATTCTGAAAACTCAAAATTATTTGAGTTTTGGATTCATCTCATACATATCACATTGGGGGTATTATATTTATTAAAATATAATAAAGATATATTAGAGATGTATAATAATTTAATCATAGTCTCCTTTCAATAAGTCTCTAGATTATTCTTTTCGATAAGAATTTTTGAGCAATATTATTGAAGATTTTGTTCCTCATCTCTATGAATCTATTTTACTGAGGAATCTTTATCATTGACACTTGATGTTGTATTAAATATTTTAAAGGTTATCTTATAATTTATTATTGGTAAAATTTATACTATTATCAGTCTATAACTTTTTAATTTTTGTACAAACATTTTCTCTACAAATATTTTTAATGACTGATGTATTGAAACACGTCAAATTTGTGAGCAATGACCATCAACCATTCCATCATGATATAATCATCAATGAATAATACATAATAACTTTTATCATTTATGGATTTAGGTTTCATAATCCTATTAAACTCCACATGCACTATCTCAAGAGATATTATTTAATTATTCTTTTTTGTATTTTATTTCTTTTCAAGAATATCCCCTTTTTGATAAGTAAAAAACACGTGAGTATGATCTCATGAAAGTATAAAGATGTATCAAGATCCTTAATGTTCCACCAATTTTTGAAATGATGTTTTACTAAAATATACAAGACTATAATGACACAAATTATTTTATTCCTCCTTGAATAGAAATCATATATCATATTATTCATTGATAATATAGATTTTTCCTATAACATGGATTCTGTTAAAAAATATAATGCCATATTTTCCATTTATGGTGAAAGTCTATTTTTGGAATTCAAAACATTTCTTGAGTTACATAATTAACTAACAGTATGTTTATTGTAACTAAATACTCCCACTAATAACAAATATGTTCACCTCAAGTTTTTTCCACCTATCTTGGCCTCCTCGGAGCTGCTGATCCTCATCCCTTCATCTTTTAAAAATCTCAAAACTCTATCCTTTTCATATTTTATTCCTACAAAAATTTATTTATTTATTATTATATGGGAAGTTCATATTTTTCTATAATAAATTTTCTTGATCTATAGGTTGGCATAAAATAAATTTTAGAAACATTTTCCATCTCACCTTTTCACTTTTTGGTATATGTAGACTGTTTCACTTCCTTAGGAGGTAAACCAGATTGTACCAACTCTGAATCCATAGATTATTCTTCTTCTTATAGAACTGTATATATAATTTTTGTTTTCATCAAACCTAAGGATCCTTAATTCTATTTTTCTTCTTCTTTGAGTCTTATTCGGTATATTTCTTTATTCTTTTGATGAATAATCCATTGCTTTGTGCCTGAAACCTTAAAAATAAAAGAAATATCCATTAAAATAATATTGAGAGTGAAAAATTATTCTCATTTATTTTTTATATTACTCTATTAAATATATTTTTTTATATGGAACACATATATTGTGTATAACCAATATTTCCACAATAATAACATTAAACTTTTGGTGCCTTTTATGTGTATTTTTTGGTCCAACAATACCTTTTTGAGCATGTTGTGAGTCACTCAAAATCATCTTATTTTGAGGAGTGGATACTTTGGTTTTACCATCAATCACCATAGATTTCTTCTTGTGGTCAATTCCCAAAAATAGATTTTTCTTTGTATTTTAAGTGCCACTCTTGTGGGATAAAAACAAATTTTTTAGTGGACACCCCACAAGATTATTTAGTGGATGGTAAACTCAATCTTCCCAATTTTGTGTTGAGAGAAATAATTATTCCATGATCATCAAAATTCCATCAAAACTTCATAACTTATTTTTCCAGTTAATCTATTTGTTTAACCTATTATTTCACAATATCAGTCAAACCATTAATAATCTAGGAATGTTCATCAATTTTAATATGAATCTGAACTTATTTCCTTAAACTTAAATGATTTATAGATTTTTATTTTTTAAATCATCAATTTTAGTTTTAAATTTAATTCTTATTTTTTGTTTCATATAGAGTTTTGAGTCTCATACTACTCTATTATCTTTCTTTTATTTAGTCCTATAAATGTAAATTTATTCAAGGGAATCCTCTAATTCATCATTTAGATCAACTATTACCTCAATTTCATCACCTTCACCACTGTTGTCCTCTAATTTCTTCTTTTATACAATTTCCAAAAGGAATTATACACCAAGGTCTCTACAGTACTCATCCACCTTTACTTCTACTTTATCCATGCTATAATCTTCTTTAGATGATTGGTTTTTCTTCTTGAAGAATCCCTTCTACGGTTTCCTTTTTTGTTTATTCCTTTAAATATTTTCTTTGCTGGTTCATCTTACTCATCATCTTCTTAAAATTTCGTAGGAAACCTAGTAGTAATATATCCCACTTTTCTACATAAAAAACAATCAAGTGTAATCTTTCCTTCAAATATCCCTTTTCCCATTTTAATATTTGAGAAATGAAAAGACATCATCTCATTAACTTGTTCAAACTTGGGATAATTTCTCACTAAAATATTCTTCATTTCCTTGAATTTTATCTCCTAAGATATTTCATTTGGTTTGGAATCATCATCAATGTTCCTCATTTCATATACCACAGGAGTGATATGGAGTTTTTCTAATGATACCTCCTTTGGATCTTTATCTTCAAGCATCGATAATTTTACATTGAAACATGGATGAAATCTTCTCAGGATTATATTAAAAATTTTGATATCTTCAACGACCTCTCCATGTCCATGCATGTCTTCCACAAGAATGGATGCCTGATCAAATAATGCATAAACTATATTATTTGGGATCATTCTAAAATATTCATAGTTATTCAACAATATATGGAACTTTTCATCTAATACTTTTCAATCACCTTAATAAAAATTGAGAAGTTTCTTTCACATATTATGATAGTTTCTTCATGATATCACCTTTTTATAGATAGATTTATCCAAATATCTCACATATTGTTATAGGGTTATGCATGACATCACCTTTGATAACATCACTCTCTTCATCATGATCACTATGAAGTAATAAATAAGTAAAGAGGGAAACATGGTTTATTTACACGGTTCACCAAAATAGGTTAATCCAAGGAGAATGCATGGAAACGTGTCCAGAAACATAAAACACTAAATCTCTATAATTTTTATTACAATTTTTTAAGTGGTTACATTGACTCTCTTAGTTCACAACCATGGAAAAAGGAAATATTACTACTCTCCCTATAAAATGGAACTCACTTATCCTTTTGTAAATGCATTCTTCTCCATGAACTAAGAGTTTTTTTATAACAATGGTAGTGTATCGATGTTATCCTCTTTTATTCTTTTTTAATAATTTCATAGAAACCTTCCATCAAGGAGTCTCCTAGATCACCTTCTTATTCTTCATCTTTTTTACAGTGTGAAAAACAGGAATACTATTTCTCTCACTGCATTGTTTTTCCATACTTCTATTTTCAACCTTTTTCTTCCTCTCTTATATTATTTTTTCATATAATATATACCCTAATCTTTAAAAATATATTCTTCTATTTTTATGAAGATCTATCTCTTTATATTTTTCAAAAAATATCCCTTATACTTTTCTATGAAAAGTCATCTAAAATGGGACAATTCAACTCTATTTTTTACAAGTTTAACTAAACATGCTTCCAAATTAGGAAAAATAATCCTTTCACAACATGACCCACCATCAAAAATAGGATTCAAAAACTTCTACCAAATCATGTATTTAAAAATACACCCTTCTTATCACTATTATATCATCTACATCACTACCTTTGTCTTCCAAGACATGGTGTGTCTGGTCAATCTAGTTCTAAAAAATCATTCATAATCATTATTTAAAATATTGAAACATCATGGATTAATTATCCCCTAAATCATTAGATTTTTTATTGACATATGATTAAATTAATACCCACTTTCTCATATTTAATCAGCTACTATGAACAAGTAATTGAACCTTTTACATCCCAGTATAACTTCTTACATATACCCCTATTGTCTTTGCAACATTTTTTCTATTCTAAATCATATTATGTATCAAAACCATGAAACTTATTATATATGTATCCTTTTGTAACTTTTTATGCATGAATATTCTTGCACATTGGGACACTTCGTACACAATGGGTAACTTCTTATGTACTATCATATTTTTACATACCAGAACACTTATTACATACTAGGAAAATTATTATGTATTGGAATATTCTTATATAAATGGAAAATTATTACACAATAGAACACTTATTATGTACTTGGAAACTTCTTACATGTCACCAATAGAACTTTTTATGTATCACTGGATCTCTTATTTTGTGAACCATGATTTTTTGAAATTCACAACTTCTAATATATATATATATAGGGAACTTCCAGACTTTGAAAAACTCTCAAATATACTCAAACTAGATTGAACTGAAAACACCAAAAACCACTTCAATTCTATTCCATCCTTCCAGACATGAACTTCACAGGAATACACAAGTTTTCTTAAAGATTCCATCTACCTTATTTCCAAAAAACACAACCCAAAAACCACATGTAATGGATTTTTGATAACATGACTTGACATATGGTTGATTTCAAAAAGATAAATTCCTGGATTACTTATATAATGTTCAGTTTTTTAAAATATATTTATTTTTATTATAATCATAATGTTTTTTGATAAATTACTTTCATATGAAGTATTTTAACAAAATATTAATTGGGTTTTATTATAAAATAATTGAATGTGTTTTAATTAAAGGATTTATTATAATTTATAAATAATTAATATAACATTTTTTATGATGTTTTCAAAAGATATGAAGGTATTTTGATTATTAAAAGTGGATATATATTATGAATTATATCTATATTGGTATCACCGGTTTTTATGGTTATGGAATTTAAATATGAAATTTTTTCATATCATTGATAGATGGTGTAGGGTCCTGAAAACTTCACCAAGGGAAGAAAATACTCCCACAATCACTTTAAAGAAGGAATAATACATTCCTACAAGTCTAAAAAAGTTAATGGACTCAAATTGAGTTGAAAACCTCAGAATAAACTTGAAGGAAATAAATTTCTCAAAGAGTTTTAAGTGACACACATACCATCACTGGGAAGGGTTCACAGACCGAATGTACCGTGGACCACTAGTACACGGAATGAACCACAAGGTGCTAGCCCACGAAGCGATGGCTAGTGAACCAAGACACCCACAAAACGCATAGCTGAGGGAATCAACTACGCGAAGTCCATCCGTATACCGTCTCGTGAAATCAGTAGTTCGTTGATAAAGCAAATAGATAGGGTTCTGTAAACCATGAATCACGAACCATAGCCTCTGCAAACTCTAGTTGACCAAGTCTTCCACGGTTCAAGATATATCTTCATGTGCTTCCAAAAATGGTGCTGCATTCCCATAGATATGATTTACCCAATTCTCTATAAAATGAGCATAGAATGAATTGATAAAACAGATGAAGAAATCACAAAGGGGATCCCAGAGGATGGATGAAAGAATTCAGAGAGTATTCTGACTTCAGTCTCGAATCATCAGTGAATCCCGAATTTCAAACCACATTTTCCACAGATATAGCCAGCCACAAACTATAAAATGAAGTAACTTAATAATAATTAGAGGACCGCGAACCTAATTGGTGAAATCGTGAACAACATATTTCTCGCAGATGAACTCCCTGTGAACGATAGTTCCAAGGACCCTCCTTTGATATGGTGTTCTGCATAGCGTATTGCTATACATATTTAACCCGATGCCACATACTGCATCGGTATGTAGATGGAACCCAAAGCAGCATGACATACCACATTAAGGATCACATACCATTGTGGTGCACGATGGTCCATGCTCATGCCCACGTACTGCTGTTGTATGTGGATAACCCCTATACCTGCATACCATTGTGGTATGCGGATCTCCCCCATCCCACATAAGAAAATGGTCCACAAAATGGGGTGTTTTCAGGTATTCTTCCCTCCAGTTCTAATCTCACCCCTCTATTACTATCCAATCCTCCGTAGTACCTCCACAAACCAGTCCCCCGATATCAGGCCAAAGCCTCCTCCAAATCCACCAGACATGTATGATCAGATCATTGGGTGCATCAACGCGCCCCTTTGAGTCTACATACCCATGGTAAGTAGAGTCATGAAGGCTCTCCCCACAATGATTTGGAGTCCAATGATGTTTGTAATTCTACATTCCTATAGTAACCCAGAGTCCAACCTTGGGATACTAACGTGAACCTCCCCATTCTAGGGATTGAGGGTGATCACCTACATTTCCATTCAATGAGGAATGATGATCAGTAGAAGGAGTTATGTTTAATTCTCTTTGTGATGAGGTCGAAGCTCCTCCCTTTTCCCAGAACGTGTTCTGGGGCACTCTCACTAAGGTAAGTCCCCAATATTCTGAAGGTAGAGCCACATGACCTTTAATTTCATCCCACATTAAAAGGTTCGTCGCTATACGACCTCAACCACAGTCTCCCCAACATCTTCCATAGTAGGCCTGAACTCTCCCATCAGCAGGGGAGGAAGTGTATGGTTGGTTGGACCTCTCAAATCCACTTATTTCTCACACCAATCATTACTCACATGGTCTTAGATATTTGTGAAGATTAAAACATCCACACAATTCTGAACTATTAGAACATTGATTTCCGGTCAAACTAGGATATGTAGGATGCCTTCTTGAAGGCCTGATTTCAAAAGGGCGCCCTTCCAAAAAGGGTCCACCCAATCATGTCCCCTCAAATGGGAAACTTCCTTGCATAAACCTTAGCTCTTCTGAACTATGTTAAATCTAATTCCTGGTCAAACCAGGATATGTAGGACACCTGTTTGAAGGCCCGATCTCAAAAGAGTTCCCTTCCAAAAGGGTCTACCCAATCATGTCCCCTCAAATGGGTAGCTTCTATGCATAAGACCCAACTCTTTTGAACTATGAGAAGTAAGATTCCTGGTCAAACTAGGATACGTAGGATGCCTTCATGAAGGCTCGATCTCAAAAGGGTGCCCTTCCAAAAAGGGTCTACCCAATCACATCCCCTCAAATGGGAATCTTCCATGCGTAACCCCAACTCTTATGAACTACAAGAACTTTGATTCCTAGTCAAACCAAGATACGTAGGATGCCTTCTTGAAGCCCCAAACTCAAATGGGTTCCCTTAAAAAGGGGTCCATCTAATCATGTCCCCTCAAATGGGTAGCTTCCATGCATAATCCCTAGCTCTTTTGAACTAAGATAACTCTGATTCCTGGTCAAACCAGTATACATATGACACCTGCTTGAAGGCCTGAGATCAAAAGGGTTCCCTTCCAAAAGGGTCCACCCAATCATATCCCCTCAAATGGGAAGCTTCCATGCGTAATCCCCAGCTCTTCTGAACTACAAGAAATCTGATTACTGGTCAAACCAAGATACCTGAGATGCTTTCTTGAAGGCCCGATCTCAAAAGGATTCCCTTCCAAAAGGGTCCACCCAATCATGCCCCTCAAATGGGAAACTTCCATGCGTAAACCCCAGCTCTTCTAAACTATGAGAACTCTAATTCCTAGTCAAAACTGGATACATAGGATGATTGCTTGAAGGCCTGAGATCAAAAGGGTTCCCTTCCAAAAGGGTCCACCTAATCATGTCCCCTCAAATGGGAAGCTTCCATGCATAATCCTTAACTATTCTAAACTATGAAAACTCTGATTCTTGGTCAAACTAGAATACATAGGATGCCTACTTGAAGGCCTAAGCTCAAAAGGGTGACCTTACAGAGGGTTTCACCAAATCATGACTTCTTAAATGGGTATTTTCCATGTGTAATCCCTAGAAAATATAAACAATGAGAACTCTGATTCCTGGTCAAACTAGGATACGTAGTATGCCTACTTGAAGGCTCGAGCTCAAATGGGTTCCCTTCCAAAAGGCCCCACCCTAAAATATCCCCCCAAATGGGTAACTTCCATGCATAATCACTAGTTATTCGGATCTACATGGGTTTTGATTCCTCTCCCAAGGATTTATAGGAAAAACATACTATGGGTACAATCCCAACATCAAGTCACCTTCCGTCCTCCTTATATTGACGATAAATTCCATAGTGCCTCATTGTATGACTTAAGTCAGCATTACCTCAATAGCATCCAATCCATGTATGCCTATGACGATTCTGCAAACTAGGGGTAGCCTGTGGAAGCACTCTTTGGGAATGAACCAAGGATTCAAGAAAATATGAACATGACTTAAATCTATAAGAGAGTCCCAGAATAAGCAATAATTCCCCCCAAAAGGATATGATGAGCCTGTCTTCCCATCCTATCAACCAATGGAGTCCTTAAGTGTTGTCGGAAAAATAATCATTGAACGAGAATCTTCATTTGGAAAGAAGTTCCATGAATTATGGATACATGGGTCATTGGGTGTTTTTGGCTCCATGAATAAACCCTATGGAGACCATCAGAGGAAGTTATATCCTAGGAGGACCGATTGTATAAGTACTTGACCACATAAAATCATCTACTAGGACCATTTGAATATGGAAACTACTTTTAAATACATAAGGGATAAACTACCGAGTCCCCACAGGGTTAATACAATCCTCCTTTAAAGGATAATGATGCAGAACAGGTTGAAACAAAAAATGGTGAACTTGACGCGAAACTGTCTCTACAATAAGAGATGTGTGAGGATTTTCATCAGACCATTTTGTCATCACCCCAAATTCTCATCTCAGGATAAAAAAAATGGTGAATCCTAAGTGAATCCTTAACTAAGGTGGTTGTTTTACCCTACTTAATCCCCTTATCCTCACAATAAAAAAACGGGGGGGGGGGGGGGAGGCCAATCTGAGTCATCAAATATGCATACAATCAAGATAATTCTACATTGACCTTTTTTGTGGTATGTATATGTCATATATATATATATATTATAGTTTCCCATAGAGCAACCTTCGATTCAAATGGCATCCCAATGACCAATAAAAACACACGCCTTAATGATCCCACAGACGGCTGGGGCCCTAACAAAGAGAAGGACCCCCTATCCTACCCAGCAGCTTAAACATTAGTTATCCAACTCACTGATCAAGGATTAATACTGGAATGGTACTCTCCCCATGGTGGAGGTTGCGAGAAAAGCCCTCTAGTCTATAAAGGCTCACCAATTGCCTCCTCATCCACGACTGGTGCCCCAGAACAAGGTGGGCCCGGTGGTCATCTCAAACCATTTAGGGATCCTATCCTCAGAACATGACAATGAGTACCTCCATTATTTTAGGGAGGAAGATGAATTCAATGCTGGAAACGTCATCTCAACTGCATAGAAGTACCATTCACAGGCCCCTGCTAGTGAGTGTCGCTGCTAACACCGAGTGACTAGGTCTCCTCCCGCTGAAGAGGAACTTATGTCAACGGCACCTGCTGAAGTCCATAAGACTTGATCCCCTTGGAATACCCACTAAGGATGGTGAATATATAATTAGAAACATTCTATCACCCTGGTTCCTGAGGAGAAACTCCGCTGTACCAAGGTAACGACATTCAATGGGTAGACATGAAACTCTGCCCTCTCTACTCAAGCCCACCACAGACATAGGGTGGAACAATAAGAGAATGTGTACATTCCTTCTAGTTATAACTGATCCCTCCATGAAGATAGAGCAAAAAACTACAGGCGGATGCAGATATCTACTGATGCATGAGAAGCCCGTCATCCAAATAAGACATCAACCAGCTATACGCAGGCATAAATATCTGCTAATTCATACCAAGACCTCTATCCAAATAGGGAGACAAGAAAATATGAATATATTCAAATTCATACAGATTCATACAAATCCAATGATACAGATACAATGGAAAATGAGTAAAAAATCCCTTCTTGTGAATACGAATCCCACCAGTCACATACGTTGGCAACCAGAGAAGAAAACCGAAGGCAGACTCGTTCCTCTATCTCAGCACATCCTGGAAATTATAGAAGATCAGATGTCAGTCCTAGAACATATCCTCCAAACATTCCAAGATATTATTGCATCGACAGAAAATACGAGAAACCAGGCCCACGACCCAGTTTCCTCGAAAAAAAATGACTTAATCACAAAATGGTTCGATCACTAAAGAGCAGTTATGCATCCTTGCTCTAGTCCAGGAGGATTGATGAAAATATCCCGCGATACAAGGACAACCAGATCAGAAAAAATACACATTCCAACTGGGGGATGACGGTCCAACATGGTGGCCGGTCCAGGGGAGGCATATATCCCTGCAAAAACTCAATATTCCCATTGGTTTATCTTGGTGGAATCACAGGATCCAACAAGACATGTACCCATATATGAAGTCTGTTAACAACAAAAGGAATCCCTAGTTACCCGCAAGAGAGTACTCAAAAATAAAATGTGCCAACAGAAACTGGAAAATGAAGATCACATACATGATCCTGCTATACTGGAAGCTGGGGTTATTAATGCCCTAAAACATATACCAATAAAGGACCAAGACCATGTTAGTCCATTACCAAATTATGGAAGTGGCAGTAGCAGTTGCGAAGGCCCTCCCCGAAATATCGCTACCAATAGATCTGAAGGTCCTCCCTAGAACACCCATGGAGGCTCACTTCATGGGCCAAGAAGGATTGATAATGAGAGCCTATATATTAATGCGCATCAGAGTAGCCCTAAATTTGACCTAAAGATCATATAGTAATATGGTCCTCCCATTTCCTTCGTCTGCCTTGATGGTTCTCCCCAGGGTAAACACTACAGATATGCTTCTACCTGCAGTCGGATGTCAAGTTATGATGATAGTCCTCGCCCTGATGATAGTCATTCCGAAGGCCCTCCCTATAATGGTAGTTGGTATGAAGGCCCTACCCATAGTAACATAAAGCAACGATAAGGTCATTCCCTCATTGAAGTACATCCTGAAAGCCCTCTCCAAGATGTACACTATAGAAATTCTCCCTGTAGCCAGGTATTAATCTATGATAGTAGTACTCTCCATCATATAAGTCATCGAGAAGGTCCCCCCTTAGTGAAATCATGGAATGATAAGTTCCTCCTCTTTCTTTCGCCTGCCCTGAAGGTCCTCCCTAGGGTATACACCGTAAAGACATTTTCCATAGTCGGGAATCAAGTTTCAATGGTAGTCCACACCATTGTAGCACCAATTGCAAAGGTCCTCCACGCAATCAAAATTCATACTAGAAAGAAGGTACTCCCCTTGCTGAAACAAATCTGAGAAATTTCTCCCATGATGAGGCACTCGAAAATATGGATTTAGACATATCAGGAACCCCATCTATGACGAGTGATATCCTTCCTCAACCAGTGGATAGTTCGGGGCCATGCTCATCTTTGGTTCCACCCCCGCACTGTTCATATATCAATGAGGCTACCACTAGCCCGTCTGATTGGAAAAAAATTATTAAGAAGCATTCAAGATGGTCATATCAAATAGAGGAGTCTTCATAAGAGCAAAAACATGATATGTTTCTTATGAGAAGATAATTAGCTAAGGATAATATACCAGTGATGTATTGGCCTACGACCACTTCTCACTTTGACCTACCAAGGGAGTTGTATAGGGAATGTATGCATGACATTAGCCTCAATATATGGATGACTATTTTCTAGATAAAAGAAAAATTCATTACCTATGAAGGGTATGTAGACCATGTCAACACGTTAGGGGAGCTTTTCCATCTAAGAGACCTGAAAGCCCTCTCGTCCACATGACAACTACGATTAGAAAGGCTAAAGAAAAACCTTGAACTGGCTTGCCTCCATTCACCGTACAAGTTGCGTTTCCTCGCTGGAAATGCCTCGAATGGAGTTTGTATTCGGGGATGGGGAGAATATAGAGCTCTACTCTTCACCCCGCGTCCCATCCAGAAAACATCATTGGAAATGAAATCTTGAAATTTCATTATCCAAATATAGAAATCAAATGAAATCCCTGAATAGAAAATATGGAATACTCAACAAAAAATAGTCTGGAGTAAGTCTCAAAAGCGTGAGGATCGAAGAGATCAATCCATCGAAAAGATTCTGAACCAGGAAACTGAGAACATCCAGTAGGATTCCTATTTGAGGTAATCCAACTAGAAATCAGTGATCATGCCTTCAATGGCTTAGGAATCTTGTACAATCCCAATTCCATACTCGGATCATGCCTGTGCCGAAATGTGTGAAATCAAGAAGGTGGCAATAGCAGCAGCTACCACCGCAATGTGGGAACAACCCCATCCCATAGGGCTGGGATAATTTTTAATTCAAAATTCCCCCATAAGACCAACAAATCCAGGCCATAGCTCATCAAAGGAAGAACATGAACAACCCTAGCCTGTAGGGATGGGGGCATTTTTACCCCAAGTTCCCTCACATAAAATGTCTGTCTGCTCTTGTTTGGGAAGAACAATGAGAAAGAAGTCACCTGCTCCACCCTGTATTATGGTTCATACCTTCTGAGATGAAGGCACATTATGAGGTCAGATCAGGGCTCCCTTCAGATAAATATTTTCTAAAAAACTCAAAGAATACCGTATAATAGAAGGATAAATTCTAACAAAGGAGGAAGAAAGCCTTTCTACTATTCGGCACCGGGTACACCACCCTCAATGTGGTATGCATCAATGAACATGGTAAAAGTAAACCCCATGAATCTCACAATAAATGATACAAAAGGATAGGACTCAAGGGAATATGGTTCCCTCCCAGAGCCATCCCACACAGATCTTGATAGTGTGCATACCCAGATCTAGAGAGCAGTCCTAAATTTGGGTTCCCCCTCAGTTAATCTGTCATTACCTCCCACGTGAAACTACAACAAAGAGAAGAATAAATCCCAGGTCATCTATGAACCACCTCCTCCTCCCCCTAAGAATGTTTCCCTAACTCTCAAGGAAAGATTCTCCAAGTAGGAGGAATAAATGAAAGAGATCAGGTGAATTATTGATGAGCTGTGTCGAGGGAGCTACCTTGCTGGATATGTTCCCCCTACAGAATGTTAGTAGGTATTCCTAGAAGAGGATACCTTTCCATAGGAACTCATACAAGTGAATGATGTAAATCTTGGAGGCCCATCCGACCTAGCACCGGGATCATAAACCTACTTAAATCTAGCCACGAAAGGACATCAAGAATTCCACCTGTGGGGAAGGCATACAAGGTATATTCAGGTAAACCCACAAAGGATACCCCCGGCTGGGTACCCACCCCAAATTCCAGAAGCACCAACACACCCATCTTTGGCCTCCGCTGCACCATCCCAAGCTCAAGCCCAGAAATATATGCATCAATGGATCTTGAATACCATATAGCAACTAACAAATCAACTAGAAGCCATGGAGGGGTGGCGAGCTTTGATAAAACCAGAATGCAAACCCTACGCTTATTGGGTGAGAAATGTTTTGCCACCACAAAACTTTGGAAACCCCATATTCTCAATGTTCAATGGATTGGGGGACCCATAACAACATTTAATGCACCACGCCTCTTACTGTGACCCCATGATGGGCACTTTAGAGGAGAAAGAAGTAATAAAACTTAGATGATTCGTGAAAACCCTATAGGGATCAACCTTTTTATATCATAATATCTTTCTATATAACTCAATCACCAGCTGGGAGGACCTCTAGAGTCAGTTTTTATTCCAGTTCAGTTCAACTCTACCTAAGACAACGGTCAGTGATCTCATGAACTGCAAGCAGCAAGAGAATGAAAGAGTCTTAGACTTCATTTTCAGATAGAAAGGTATGAATTATTCCCTGAACTGACCACTCCCCAATATGAGATTCTCGCTATGTGAATCGATAATCTTCATGATGAATTGTGAACACTGCTCATCCCGGTGAAGTATAAAAGTGGGTACCGAGATTTCTCTACCATTTCCCAATGGATAGAAGACTACTTGCAGTAGACCAATCTCAAGTCCCGAGTGGCCCCATCAACCTTAGGGAAAAGAGTGGGGAAAGATGAAGTGGCTTCTATCATGCTTAATCCACCACCAACAATAGCTCTAGTTGCGATTCCTCCACCGAACAGTGTGAGACCCCCTAGACGCCAACAACCACACCCACCTCGGAAAGATGAGCTATGAGGTTCTAAAAGAAATCAGTTCAAAGAAAGAATAAACATATTCTACTCGTTCCAAGATGACCAGGTCTACAACTACTTCATAACCACCATGAATTGAAAATTTCTTCGGCTACCAGAGCCAAAGCAAGCAAATGAAGTGGGCCTCGAATATTATCTAAATTATTGTGCATGTCACCAGATACTGGGACACACCATCTAGGAATGCTTCATATTCAAGGATCTCCTAAAAAAGATGATGGGTTCTGGCCAAGTCAAGTTGGGCCCGCTGCCATCACAAGTGGCATATGTTTCCACATCAGACTCAAGAGAAGAAGAGGAACGTCAAATATTTTCTAGTAAAAAGGAGTGAAAATTTGACAGTTGGATGACCTGGAAAAAAGTCAAACAAGTTCATGGAATTCTCCAGGCATAGTTGAAACAATCAATCATGCCCCCAAAATCTCTTGATACAACACAACTGTCATCCTCATCCCCACAGTCCTCTAAGGTCCAGAAGGGAAGAAAGTAGGAGCAAGAAGATGGGATGCCACCAAAGCTGAATCCAGTCCTGACACTTTTGGACTTCATGCAAGTAGACTTGGTACAATGGGTGTTACCCCACCAAATGGTATAATGGGAACTGCCCTGCCAAACAACACCCTCAGAAGGAAGAAGTCAGACAGAAACATTGTCAGATCAAGAACTGATCTTTAGATCCATTAATGACATTCACTTGATAGACCCCTTCTCTGATGGAGACTATGGCCACGAACCCAAATTACCTGCACCCAACCGGAAATTCATAGGAAGAGACTGCAGAGGCTGAGAGTTTTTTGGAAGGAATGATCATGACAGGAGTCAAATTCCTAGCCATGCCTTAACTCAACCTGTTAACATTACAGAAACTCGCAGAAGGACCTTCCAGCAGACAAAAAAAGAACTAGAATTTTAATATTCCCCCACCGAAAAAATATGAGCTCAGTTATCTTGGAGTACTAGTCAAAGGAAGAACAAATATCAAGTTTCCCAAGGCGTATGAGCAAACCAGTCCGGCCGAAGCCGAAAAGGACCGTAGCGCTGCCAACTCCTGTTATAGAGGTCATACCATCTATGTATAAATCTCAATCCGCTAAAGTTTCTATGAAATTGAAACCTCAAACTAGGAAGCATCTAACTTTAGAGAAAAAATATGATATTACAAATCATCTAGATTCAGTACCATCAAATCTATCAATCCTGGATGCTTTGAGTCTGTTCATAGACCTTAGGAAGGCACTCATCGAAACCTTACTAAGTCCCTAAGAATTTGAGTCCTAAGTAGTAGTGAACGAAGTCTATCATATGGAGAATAATCCCAAATAATGTCACACCATCATCTACTTCACAGATAGGGATGAAGACGCCATAATTCAAGGGAAATTAAAACCCTTATATGCGTCTGTTAAGATAAATGGAATTGATGTGTGGAGTATTTTCATCAACAATGGATCTAGAGTCAACCTCCTCCCACTTCGAACACTTTTTTAGATGGGCTATGATGAAAACAGTTTGAAAAATTGCACCACAACTCTGCTGGGATATGAAAAAAGCAAGAAGAATCCATTGGGACAAATCAAGCTTAAAACTTGACTTGGAGACCTCATGTTAGATTCTATGTTCCCAGTAGTGCAGAAAAGTACGACTTTAAACATCCTGTTAGGGAGGCCTTGGCTGCATCAACATGCTGTAATTTCTTCATCATACCATCAATGCATCAAATATTGTGATAATGAAAAAAATGGGACATTGCATGCTAATAAATCCATGTTTGAGTCTTGTGAGTTTCATTACATTGACGCAAGGTTCTATGAATGAGAAGAGAAGTAGTATTTGACTGATGGAATTGACTGGATCACTACCCCGAATGGATTAGAAATGGCTCCCACTAACCCTCTCCAACAACTTGGGGAAGAGTATGTATTACCCATTAACCAAGTTGAATGCATCAGTTCAAGACCGGATACATACTCAATTGTCTGCATGATTTCCATCACAGACGCCAATCCCAAATACACGAAAGAGCGGGCTGAATCCTATGATGTTAGAAAAATCCCTAACAGATATGCTCCCGACCCATCCTTGGGATCCCAAACTGTCCCCACCTTACTCACTAAGGCAAAAGATGATTTCATTCCCCACACTGGATAGTTCATCTTGAGAATCCTCTCTTAATAAAAAGAGGAAGAAGACGATGAAGAGGATGATAAAAAAGAAGAATAATAAGAATAAGAATACCTTAAAGACACCCCTCCTACATTCGAAGAAGGTGTCTCCATGATAATTGATGAACTTAGGGAGATAAACATGGGCATAAAAGACAACCCACAACCCACTCTGATTAGTGTGGATATGCATGCCGAGGAGCAAGAGGCATATACCTCCTTCCTAAAGATTAATTGAGATTTGTTTTCCAGGAACTACATAGAAATTCCAGTCCTTGATCTCGAGGTTTCCACTCATCATCTAGGTTTCCCAGAAGATCATCGGGGCTATAAGAAAGAAGCCATAAGGACTCACCTGATGCATGATTCCAAAATAGAGGCTGAAGTTGACAAGATGATCAAATCCAACTTCATACAGAAAGTCCAATATCCGATCTGGATGACAAACATAGTCCCTATAAAAAGGAAGAATGTATAGATTAAAATCTGCATTGACTTTAGGGAGCTTAATCGTCACTTCTCGAAAGATGATTTCCCGGTTCTGATCACATAATTGTTGATCGATGAAACCATTGTATATGAGGCCCTCTCCTTCATGGATGGCTATTATGGATACAACCAGATCCGAATGGCCCAAGGAGATGAAGAAGCCAATGCTTTTAGGTCCCCTCAGGGAGTGTTCTATTATAAAGTGATGCCCTTTGGTCTAAAAAATGTCATCACTACATATTAGCACACCACACATTGCATTTTCAATCCCTTTATAGGAAAATTTGTTGATTTATATGTCAATGATCTGATGGTTAAATCACAACAGCACTCAAACCACCTGACCAATCTTGAAACTATTTTTAACAAAACATGATAACACAGTTTAAAGATGAATTCCCTAATGTGTTCCTTCGATGTTACCTCTGGGAAATTCATTGGGTTCGTCGTACACCATTGCGGCATTGAAGTCGACCCTTAAAAGACAAAATCCATCCTTGGCATGTCCCCACCTCGCAACCTCACAGAGTTGAGAGGTCTCTGGGGGCACCTGGCATACATCTGGTGCTTTATAGCAAACTTGGTGGGTAAATGTATACTTTTCACCAGGTTAATGAAACAAGGGGTTATGTATGAGTGGGATAATGATTTTCAAGAAGCGTTTGACGATCTAAAAATATATCTATTAAGCCCACCAGTGCTAATACCTCCCGTTTAGGGGAGACCACTCATTTTGTACATAACTATCTTAGAACGGTCATTAGGCGCCTTCCTCACGCAGAAGAATGATGCTAGTAGTGAGAAAAACCTATACTACCTCATTTGAACAATGATTGATACTTGAACTTGGTATTCAAGGATAAAAAAAACTGCCTAGCCCTAATCTTTGCAGTTTAGAAACTTAGGCATTACCTGCAGCACCATGAGGTCCACCTGGTCTCCCGATGTAACCCGCTCAAATATATCCTCAACCATACCATGCTAACTGGATTCCTATCATGATGGGAAGTTATTCTACAACAGTTGGTATACAGTACATACCCCAAAATTCCATCAAAGGTCATGAATTAGTAGAAATCCTAGAAGAGTACCTCTCATATGAAACAACACCGTTGGATGCCAAAATTCTAGATGAAGAAGTGTTATCCGTCTAAGAGGACCCCCAAAAATGAGAAATATACTTCGATGGTGCTTCCATAATCCCGATAGTGAAAATAATGGAGGATCCAAATCTCAAAAAAGCGAGGCTGAGAGTTATAATTGTATCCCCCAAAAAGTCCATCTTGCCTTACTCATTTTTTACTTTTGAAGGGATGTACAAATAATGAAGTAGAATAACATGCCCTCATTGAGGGCCTAGAGCTGGTACTCCATGCACAAGCCAAACACCTAAAGATAAAAGGTAGTTCAGAGCTAGTAATCAGGTAGGTCAATGGTGACTATGCCATTAAGAAAGAGTTATTGTCCCCCTTTATGAACCATTTTTGAGAACTGATGGTATAATTCCCATCAGAACCAACGTTGACCTATGTCTGCTAGTCATAAAATGACCAAGCCAATGCTTTGGAAAATGCATCCATATCCCTGGCTAATCCAGATTGGGATGAAACATTTATTAAAATTTCCCACCTTCGGATGGTCTTTCCATTTATCTAGAACAATATAGAAGAGCTCGACAAAATTATCCCCATTTCTGAACCTTATGGTCACACGAATGGATGAATGAAGCCCATTGAAAATTACCTCTGAAGGGGGGAACTCCCACCAGATAGAGTTGGAAGGAAACAGATTTGGATACGGGCAGTCAACTTTGTATTGTACAATGGGGTAAACCAAGAAAAGGTTCTCTACAAACAAGGCCTTGGCGGAGTCCTTCTCAGGTTCATTGATGGAGAAGAGACTACTGTCGTCATGAAAGATGTGCACGCTGAAGCTTGTAGGGTGCACCAATCAGCAACCAAGCTCTCTCATCAAATCCAAATGCATGGATATTACTGGACCACTATGACACAAGATTGTTCTGTATTCTCCAAGAAGTGTCATTCCTGCCAAGTTCATGATACTTTTATTCACCGACCCACAGAGTTACTTCATACAACTAAATACTCCTGGCCATTTTCCACCTAGGGGATGGATGTTGTGAGACCATATCCCTTTTCTACAGCTAGAATATTCAAGTTCATACTCATAGAAACTGACTTCTATTTCAAATGGTCATAATCCATACCCCTTAAATAATTTGAGGTGGAAAGCATCGTTAGTTTTGTGAAGTCCAACATCATTACCAGATTTGGTGTCCCTCATACAATACTAACAGACAATGGCACCGACTTCTGCTCTGCTGAGTTGGAAAAATTATACTATGAGTATGGAATCAAATCCAACCATTCATCCCAATACCACACAGTGGACAATGGGAAGATAGAGGATTTCAACAAGACTCTATCCAATATACTCCAAAATATGGTAGATAAAGATTATAAATAGTGGACAGACAAGCTTCTTCATGCTTTATGGCCTTACCAGACCATGACCCGCACTGCCATCCAGGAAACCTCATACTCAATAGTATATGGGGAAGAGGCGGTTTTTCCTATACAAATTCAAATGCAATCACTTCATGTGGCCATTTTCAATCAACTTTACATGGAAGATAAATCTAAGAGATAGTTTGATGAGTTGGAGTAGCTAGATGAGAAAAGTATGTACACTTTTCACCATTTGGAAATCTACCAAAATCAGATCGCACGAGCCTTCAACAAAATGGTTCTCCTTCGATCTTTCCTCGAAAAAGAGATGGTGTTGTCCTCAGAACTCTAATGATACATGGGAATAATCCCCAAAATATTGAACCAAAGTGGGTGGGACCGTATGTCATACATAGGGTTTATTCCAATGGAGAATACACCTTGATATCAATGGACATAAAACTCATCATGGCTCACATAAATGAAAAGTTTCTGAATAAGTACTTCACGTAACATCAACTCCCATTCACGGTCCAAACTCTATGACCCTAAACTATGAGTTAAAGTCCTATACACATGACGTTAAACTGTATAGAACTCATACCTAAAACATGACATTAAACTATGACCCATGTCCTCGCTACATAATTTTAAACCGCACAACATAATATGCAAGATGCAAGATGTTAAACTACATAAAATAAATCATTATAATCGCATGACAATAAACTACATGATCCCATAGAGAACTACATACAAATTGATTCTCATTCATTATTGGGATATATAATGATGTCTCGATCCTCGATCTTGGATCAGCCTCCACCATATAAAGAAAAGAAATGCCTCTATCATATCCTCTATCTACCCAAATTTGTGAAGGAATCCATTGTCACTCCTTATTTCTCAAATCGAGTGTAACTCACATGAGCTTAGGATCAGTGGTAAGGATTCCCTTACGCAAAAAAACTATAGAGAAATATTGTAGAACTAGAATTTTTTGTGGATGAAAAAAATGCCCCTACCCCTATGTCTGAGCCAGATCGGTATAGGGAACATTTAGAACTACGTTTGACTTGATTCCTTCCCTTGCATGATACATAGTGATGCCCAGATTTGGAATCCCAACCCAACCACCAACAAAAAATAATTCCATCTCATGTCCATACGCATGGACCGAACATTTTTAGGGTACATACAAAACTACATACGACTTGATTACTGCCCTTACAGGATATGTAGTGACACCTGGATCTGACATCTCGGCCCAACCACCATTTAAAAGAAGAAGAAACTTTTTTTCCCTTCCCCCATGCATAGGAAAAACTTGTATGAGGATTCCATGAAAGGTCCTAAACGCATGACATGAAACTGCGAGATTCCTCATGAGTTAAGTGAGGCCCAATTCTAAATGTTATGATATCCCAAACATGGCCCCAAATTTCTGCACAACAAATTTAATGAGATGAAGGAAATTCCCAGTCTGAATTCCGATACTTGCAAGAAATCAAAAGATTGTACTTCCATCTATTTATGAGTCAGATCTATATGGAAGTTATAGTAGTTCATGGATAATCACGGTCTGGGTATTTCTTACATTCTTAGACACATATTTACCATTTGTCAAACTCTATACTCTAGGAAAACATGGATCCACATAAACATTCATGGCCATATGAGATGGAGGGATAATGTCCTGCAAACACCTTTTTTTGGCTATTCACATCATTCCCCAGTGGATCTGCATATTTCACCTACAAAATGACCATTAATCAAAGGAAAATTCGTCCTCAAGAGAGTCCTCTCCTACCTCGATACACCCGATGGCTTCCAAGCCCCATGTAATCCCTCTTGATCCAAGTTCCCCCCCAGGAATATGGTTTACAACATTTATCATCACTCACGTCTAAGGAATTCTAAAACACCTCGATCATGATTCACTCAAAGATTTTAATGATCATTGTGGAAGCATAATGTCCTCACTAAATGACTCTAAATTGCATAGTATAATGTCCTCACCGCATGGAGTTAAACTGCAAGGCGATAATCTTCCCTGTTGTATGACGTTAAAACATATAACATTGATTTAAGCCTAAAGTGCTCTCTGATTTTATTTTTCTATTCTTAAGTGGTGATCTGTAATCCTCATAATCCCTTGTTTCTCACACATATCATAGTTCATGTGAGCTAAGGGATCTTGTAGAGAGATCCACCATGACATTATGGTAAAACAGTCTAGGAATTTGGTCCTATAAGCAAGAACCTAAAAGGAATTTCATGGTTCCCTTACCCGTAAGGAACCCCACGTCCTGGATATACAACATTAAACTATAGGGTACCCCAAAGATTGGATGAATGCCTCACCCTGCGTCTAAGTCAAATCTACTTAAGGGATACTAATTCTCGCTCAAATTTACCCAAGAGAATAAGGTAAGACGGTCCATGTAGTTTAGCTTGGGTTGTCGAATCCTCAGAGACCTAAGAAGTAACCTATAGAAATGTACATTCTATGGACTGTTTTTGGCTATGAAGTGGCCAACTTGGGTTGATTTTATATGGGTTTAAAGTAACTCTAAGAGACTTAAGTGAATTCAATTTAAAATAATGAGTTTATCCTAGGTTATCGCTCGGGGTGGATTGGACGTATTTCCTTTTTAATGATTTCAATTTCTTATATTTGAGATGGGTTCATTTAAGGAGATAAAACAACATCATCACTTACTAGTTTAATGCCTACACCCTTTAATACTAATCACCTATACACTTGAAGGATCAAAGTTTTGAGCACTTCAAGGTAAAGGTTCGTATTAGCACTTGAAGTGTGTGGCCTTAAATTCAACAAGGACGATGGAGTTTAAAAATCATCAAATAAAAATCTCAATTAAAGAATTGATTATACATTAATGAGGTGATAAATAAAATAAAATACATCCCATTGCTACTCCATTGGATCAACCCATAATTGGGTTATCCCTCCATTGATCCCATGGTTTCAATGGAAGCGGAAAGTAGACTCATGAGAGAGGAAATGGAGAAGTAAAGAAAACAACAAAAATAAAATGATCACTCCCCCGTTGTGTGAATAATTTCACAAGGTTTGGTGTAAATAAATTCACACTTTGATCCAAAGGTATCAAAGTGATATGAATAACAACATAATAATAGTAGAATAAGAACTTTTATTAAGAAACTAAAGTGAATTGAACAACTTACATGTGAAAGACAAATTTGAGACAACAAAATTACTGCATAACATTACAATTGAACAAAGCATACAAGATTCATAAATACTCCAACACCACTACCTTAAATAGGAATTTTTGAGCCCTTGGGTCAATCCTCCAACAGTAAAAGTCATCCCACTTGAGTATGGTAGGTCTATGGTGATAGAAGGTTTGTGGAAAGAATACTTTCCACCCTTGACCCGAAAAGGCATCCAGCTTGCATCTACCAAACCGAGGAGCATGAAACACCTTCTTTATGGCCGAATTTTGGTGGACCATATAAGAATTAAATTAATCTCCGGATGTCCCCTAACATCTTGTAAAATATAAACCCAAAAGGAGTTATGGGTTTCGATATATGGTTTAATTGGTGGGTTGTTTTTCTGGGCCGCAGAATCTGGCTCAAAATTTTATCTCTAACATGGGCCGCCTAAATGGACACTATGGAAGCAGAATTATAATTTGTTCCTGAAGAGTTATTTGTTACTCTATATGTATTATAGCATACCACGAAATTTGGGATTCATTGGGCCTGTATGTTGGGCCCCACCGTCTCATCAGTGTACTGGTGTCCAATCTGCCTTCTCTAGAATTGCTTCCTTTCATCATAAAATATCCCCATCTTCTTCCATGAATTATCCATTGATCCCTGAATGAAACATGTTCATATTGAAGTGAAGATCAATTTAAAAAAAATATAAAATTAAAATATGTATAATCAGATGAATCATTGGGTACTTCAAATGATGTTCAAAAATGTACCTCATAATAGTGCATTTTAAGAAGGTATTACAATCATAATGTGAAATGATGTTCAAAGTGTAAAATGCACTAAAATGGTGTTTATGAATAAAAAATAACATGAATATTATTTATATTAACAATTAATATTAGCCTCATTTAGTGGCTAATCACACCCCAACTTTAGTTTTTCTAGTCCCGAGCAAAATATATCTCAACAATATGAAATTCGAATTCCCTTTTCCAAAAACATTTTAATACACAATGATCACCAGAAACCCATATACCAAACAATCATGAAACCCATCAAAATATTTTAATACAAGATAGTTTCATAAACAGATACCAATCCCAATCCCATTCCTTTGTTCAAATTCATTTCCATATTTCATCCAATATCAATTAAGTATGAGGATGTGTTGTGCATCACAATAGACATGGGGGTTCATCTTTATTCAAGGGGAAAATTACGGAAGTGCTAGGTGGAATCACATTTCAATATTAAGATGAGTATTCAAAAAAAAAATTTATTGTTTTTTATTGTTTTTTTTGCAATTTTTCCATGGTAATTGAAGTTGCACTCAAAAGAGTCAACCCCTGTAGCGAGACCTTGCCGATGACTCCCAGGCTCAAAGACCTTAGGGAACCAAGTGAATACCACATACTTGGGAATCATATCGAGTTAACTCAGTAAAAAAAAATTCAAATTACCAAAAATAGAGATAAAATTACTAACTCTGGGCCAGAAAACTATGGAGTCACGATCCCCAAGTGCCGAAAGCCACACATTAGGTCATTTCATTGCTCCACGCACAATTGTTTTTTAATTTTGAATACTCATATTAAACTAAAATGATCACCAAACCTATGCTATTTATTTAGGGGACCCCATGAACTCAAACTAATACCTCACTATCCAAGGGATGTGCATTGTGATCGTTTTTTATTTGGATGAAAATATAAACAATGAAATATCACATTAGACAGCCACACTTTCCAAAATCTATGCTCATGAAATTATACAAGGATTAAAATCAGAATCAGGGCATGCTAAATTATTTGATATTCAGTTTCAAAGTGTGCAATGTGTATTACCATGTTCAAAGTTAAAGGAAATTTTCCTTCCATTTACACAATTTTTTTTTTCAAATCATTCATTTTTTTGACACGAAATCATTTTTTTATTTTATCTCCCCCCCCCAACTTAAAATAACACTGTCCCCAGTGTTTAAAGAAAAGAAAATTTAGAAGGGGGTATAGGAATAAAAGGGGAGTTCAATAAGGAAATTGAAATATTAGGATCATGGAATGAAATCACCTGGTGGTTGAAGTTGAAGTTCATGCTGCTCCAAATTAGTCCTTTGATCTCTTGGGGGATATAGGCACCTCCTTGATTGAACATGTATCACCCAAAATAGTACCTGAACCAAAAAAAGAACAAACCAGAAAAAACAAACAACACAATGACTTATTTAATTCCAAGTATCATCATTTTTATGGTTTTTCCTGTTTTTCTGTTTTTTTAAATCAAACTAATGATACATTGTCTTATTTTAATTTTTTGGGTAAGGTATTACTCAGGGATCACACCGCATGACACAGATGAATACAGTGCTCCCCTTTCATACCCATCCATACTCATAATAGAATAACATGTCAACAATCTTTCTTTTTTAAATATAAAAATGATTAATTAATCCTATTTAAAATATAAATTTTATTAAAACAACAAAATGATAGTAATCTTGAAAACCATGGGTTGCCTCCCATGAAGTGCTTTGTTTAATGTCGTTAGCCCGACATGGACCCTAAATCTATCAATTTTTTCCTGGTTCATAGGTTGGCCCAGTTAACTCAACCTCTATTTCCTGTTTATTGAATGATTCAATGAATGGTTTTAACCTTGGACCATTGACCTTGAAAATGTAACCACTTGTGGGATCTTTAATCTCTACTGCCCCATGGGGGTACACATGATGCACTATGAAAGGTCTTGACCATCTAGACCTTAACTTTCCCGGGTGTAAATGAAGTTTTGAACTATACAAGAGCACAAGTTTTCCCGGTTCAAAATGTTTGACCTTAATATTCCTAGATTGGTTAGCTTGAACTCTAGATTTATTGATCCTTTAATTTTCATAAGCCTCCATCCTTAATTCCTCCAGTTCATTGAGATCTAATTTTCTTTTTGTTCCGGCCAATGAGAGGTCATAATCCATTTTCTTAATTGCCCAAAAGGCCTTATGCTCAATTTCAACAGGTAAATGACATGCTTTTCCATAAACCAACATATATGGTGAAATTCCTAGGATGGTTTTGAATGCTATACTATATGCCCAAAGATAATCCAAGAGTTTCTCGGACCAATCTTTCCTAGAGGGGTTGATAGTTTTTTCAAGAATTTTCTTAATCTCCCTATTCGCTAACTCAGCTTGAGCATTGATTTGAGGATGGTATGTAGTGGAAAATTTATGAGAAATACCATACTTAGACATGAGTGAAGAGAATGGGAGGTTGTAGAAATGGGTTCCTCGATCACTGATTATAGCCCTAGGAATTCCAAATCGAGAAAATATGTTCTCTTTTAGAAATCGAATCACAACTTGATGATCGTTGGAATTAGTGGGAATGGCCTTAACCCATTTTGAGACATAATCAACAGATAAGAGTATGTAGAGGTATCCCCTAGAGTTTGGGAAGGGACCCATGAAATCAATTCCCCAACAGTCAAATATTTCAACCACTAAGATGGGAGTGAGTGGAATTTGATTCCTTTTTGTGATGGACCCTACTTGTTGACACCTAGGACAACTTTGAAAAAATGTTTAAGAGTCCCTTGAGAGGGTGGGCCAGAAGAGACCACATTGAAGAATATTATTATATGTTTTCTTAGAGTAAAAGTGACCCCCACATGCCTCACTATGACAGAATTTAAGGATGGAATCTTTTTCAGATTCTGGGACACACCTCCTAATGACTTAGTCAGGGCAGAACTTATAGAGGTATGGATCATCAAACACATAGTGTCTGAAATCGGAAAGGAATTTCCTTCGATCTTGAGTCCCTAAGAATTTTGGAATGACTCCTGTAACTAAGAAATTGGCTATGTCGGCATACCAAGGGCAGTCACTCATAGAGTATAGGTGTTCATCAGGAAACGAATCAGACATAGAAAGGTGATTGGAGTTATCTTTGAATTCCATTCTAGAGAGGTGTTCGACTACAACATTTTAAACACCCTTTTTATCCTTGATTGTGAGGTCAAATTCTTGTAAGAGAAGGACCCACCTAATCAGTCTAGCCTTAGCATCTTGTTTTTGGAAGAGGTATTTTAGTGCATAATGGTCAGTGAACACAGTGATGGGGGATCCTAAGAGGTAGAACCTAAACTTATCTAAAGCAAACACAATAGCAAGTAACTCCTTTTCAGTAGTGGTGTAGTTGATTATACCCTAAGTACCCATCTAAGAAACATTAGAATGCATGACCTACCACTCTCTCAAGGACTTGGTCAATGAATGGTAAGGGGAAATGGTTCTTCTTGGTGAATGAGTTTAACTTCCTATAGTCAATGATGACCCTCCATCCACTACTCACCCTTGTTGGAAGAATCTCTCCATCCTCATTGGTTATCACTGTGATTCCAACCTTTTTTGGAACCACTTGGATTGGGCTCACCCATTCACTCTCAGATATGGGATATATGATACCAGCTTTGAACAATTTTAGAAGTTCTTTCCTTACTACCTCCATGATATTAGGATTGAGTCGCCGTTGAGGTTGACGACAGGGATTTGAATCAGATTCCAGAATAATCCTATGAGTCCTGATAAGTGGGCTAATCCCAGGAATATCAGAAAGGGTCCAACCAATGGCTTTCTTATGCTTATTAAGTACATCTAGAAGCATCCTTTCATGATTGTCTTCAAGAGAAGAAGAAATGACAATAGGATGTGTTTGATTGTCCCCTAGGAAAGCATACTTGAGTGTAGCGAGAAGTTCCTTCAATTCAAGATCAAGTTGGTTTGGAATTTCAAAAGAAGATTGGGACATTGGATCAAGTTCAATTTACTTTTTTAGAGTTTCAGATAGGATTGATTCCCCACATGTATAAGTTTCAGCTACTAGATTGGCTTGATCAGATTTAGGGAAGGATGTTTGATTGGTCTCCATGAAATTGGTTTCCTGAAAGTTTTCACTAATTGTTGGTCCTAAGACTTCATCATAAGATCAATTTGAAAATGATTCAAGAAAAGGAGATAAACTTCCTTCATGTGAACAAAGGAAATCAATCTCATCCTGAATTAAACATTCCTTGATGTTCTATAGATTCATTATCAATGCTTCCTATCATGTTTACTTCATGAATTTCCTCGTCATCCCCTATTTGTGATCTTGCATTATAGATGTTCAAGTCTAGACTCATGTTCCCAAAGGTGACGGTCATGTTCCCATTTTGGACTCAGATAACAGAGTTGATTGTTGCAAGAAAAGGACAGCCAAGGATGATTGGGGTTTGTTCCTTATTTCCTAAGTTTGGATGGTTGTCAAGGACAATGAAGTCAGCAGGGTAGATGATGTTTTCAACCTTTACTAGAACTTCCTTTAAAATACCCTTTGGAACCCTAATGTTACGATCATAAAGTTGAAGTGTGAAAGATGTGGGTTGGAGTTCTTCTAGGCCTAACTGGAAGTACACGACATAGGGGATGAGATTGACACTAGCACCTAGATCACACAAGGCCTTGACAACTTTGCTTTATCCTAGTTAAACATTGATGTAAGGGAAACCTGGGTCTTTCAACTTAGGAGGAATGGTCCCTTGAATGGTGGTACTCACATTAGCAACCAAAATGACTTGGTTTTTATGTGAAAATTTTCTTTTAAAAGTGCACAAGTGCTTATGGTACTTTGAGTAGGAAGGTATGGTTTGGATTGCATCAAGAAGGGGTATGTTCAACTTGACTTGTGAAAAGATTTCACTCAATGTTTCACTCAGTTCAGGCTTGGGTTTCCCCCTTATGCATTGAGGAAATGGTGTAGGTTGTGCGGTTGTTTGTTGAAGAGTTGTTTCTTTCACATTGTTATCAGTTTCCTCAGTTTGATCTTGTGGTTCATTTTAATTTTCATCCAATCTTGAATCTTCAGGTGGGTTTTGAATTAGTTGTTCAGGTTTCTCAATTTATTTCCCACTTATTAAAACAGTCACAACCTTTAGTTGTTCATGAGTTGTTTGAGTACAACTTGACTCTCCCCTTGAAGTTGAGGATGGAACCGCCTGAGTAGGCATGGGTGCCTTTCCAGTTTTGATGGTTTGAAGTTCTTGTTTTAGGGAAGAGACTTCTGAGTTCATCCTCTCCATTTGTTTACACAGTTGTTCTAGTAGGCTTTGTGGAACAGTTTGGGTTGGTGCTTGAGTAGATTGGTTTATCCCAGGGGGATATTTTAGAGGTGGGATAGTTTGTTGAAAATGGACTGGTGGCTGTTGGTATTGGATAGGTTGGGTTTGGAACTAGTTATGGGTTTGGTAGTTCTGATGGGGGTAAGGATTTTGTCCCTGTGGTTGGCTAGGTTGTTGGTTATCTTTCCAGCGGAATCCTGGGTGGTCGTTATACCTTGGGTTGAAGGTGTTTTGGTATTGAGGCTTTTGAAATTTCAAATCATTTACTTCCACTGGGGGTCCTCCTAAAAGGACATCTTTGATGGATGGAATGGTTGGGCAGTTGTCTATCTTATGGTCATGTTTGTCACAAATTGTGCATACAGGGTCAACAGTTTGGATTTCATGGACTTTCCTAAGGTCTATCTCTTCAACCTTCCTAGAGAGTGCTGCGAGTTTAGCCCTAAGGCTTTCCTCTTATCTAAGTGTATGAATTCTAGTAGTTCTTTGTGGCTTTTCAGAATAAGGTGAAGTTCCCCATGTTTGGTTTTGTTCATAAAGGCTTTCTAGATACTCATAAGCATCATTTGGGGATTTGTTTTTAAAGGTTCCATTACACATCATGTCAATGAATTGTTTGTTCCTCGGACCCAACCCTTCATAGAAAATTCTCACTTGTTCAGGAATAGAAAAACCATGGTGTGGAACAATTTTTAGAGTGTCTTTGAACCTCTCCCATGTTTCATAGAATGACTCTCCCTCTTTTTCAAAAAAGTTTTGGATACTCTTTTTAAGTGCAATTGTTTTGTAGTGGGGAAAGTATTTCTTATAGAATTCTCTTTATAGTTGGTCCCAAGAGTTTATGGATGATGGTCTCAAATTGTTTTGACAATTTTTAGCTCAATCCTTTAAAGAAAAAGGAAATAGACTCATCTTAGCTGATTCTAGTTGATGTGGTGGACACATGGTTTCTACAATGTCATCGAACTCCTTAATGTGAAGGTAGGTCATCTCAGACTCCATTCCATGGAATGTGTGAAGATGGTTTAGGACATGGGGTTTAAAGATGTAGTTGTAATATCCTAGGTAGTTGTGTATAATTCATTAGGGGGAATTGGTCTAGGAAGGTGTGAGGTAGTCATTCATGGTTTGATCAATTGCATTCCCCAAATTTGGGGCTGCCTCATTTGGGTTTCCATTTTGGTTTCCACCCAGGTTTATGATTTGGTTTCTTTGAAGACCCTCCATTGAAATTGGATCAATTTTGGACTCTAGAGTATTAGAAATATTATGATCTAATGGAAAGAGTTCCCTTGGTGTACTTGAATCTCCAACCCCAGGACTATCCACCCTAACTATACGGTTTGATTGATCGCGGGTGTAGGTGGACATGCGCTAAAAGAAAAAAATGAGAAATGGACAAGATAAGAGAATTTGGATGAGAAAAGAAGAAATGGGGGAGAATATAATGGGTGTTTAGATGACTTACTTGGGTCCCCGGAAACAGCGCCAAAATTTTATTCTCGCTCAAATTTACCCAAGAGAATAAGGTAAGACGGTCCTTGTAGTTTAGCTTGGGTTGTCGAATCCTCAGAGACCTAAGAAGTAACCTATAGACACGTACATTCTATGGACTATTTTTGGCTATGAAGTGGCCAACTTGGGTTAATTTTAGATGGGTTTAAAGGAACTCTAAGATACTTAATTGAATTCAATTTAAAAGAATGAGTTGATCCTAGGTTATCGCTCGGGGTGGATTGGACGTATTTCCTTTTTAATGATTTCAATTTCTTATATTTGAGATGGGTTCATTTAAGGAGATAAAACAACATCATCACTTACTGGTTTAATGCCTACACCCTTTAATACTAATCACCTATACACTTGAAGGATCAAAGTTTTGATCACTTCAAGGTAAAGGTTCGTATTAGCACTTGAAGTGTGTGACCTTAAATTCAACAAGGACGATGGAGTTTAAAAATCATCAAATAAAAATCTCAATTAAATAAGTGATTATAGATTAATGAGGTGATAAATAAAATCCAATACAGCCCCTTGCTACTACCCTGGATCAACCCACAAGTGGGTTATCCCTCCATTGATTCCATGGTTTCAATGGAAGCGGAAAGTAGACTCATGAGGGAGGAAATGGAGAAGTAAAGAAAACAACAAAAATAAAATGATCACTCCACCGTTGTGTGAATAATTTCACAAGGTTTGGTGTGAATAAATTCACACCTTGATCCAATGGTATCAAAGTGATATGAATAACAACATAATAAGAGTAGAAGAAGAACTTTTATTAAGAAACTAAAGTGAATTGAACAACTTACATGTGAAAGACAAATTTGAGACAACAAAATTGCAGCATAACATTACAATTGAACAAAGCATCCAAGATTCTTAAATCCTCCAACACCACTGCCTTAAATAGAAATTTTTCAGCCCTTGGTTCGATCCTCCAACAGTACAAGTCATCCCACTTGAGTATGGTAGGTCTAGGGTGGTGGAAAGTTTTTGGAAAGAAGACTTTCCACCCTTGACCCGAAAAGGCATCCAGATTGCATCTACCAAACAGAGGCGCATGAAACACCTTCTAGATGGCAGAATTTGGGTGGGCCATAGAATACGTAAATTAATATCTGGATGTCTCTTAACATCATGTAAAATCTAAGCCCAAAAGGAGTTATGTTTTTCGAGATATGGCTTAATTGGTGGGCTGTTTTTCGGGGCCGCAGAATCTGGCCCAGAATTTTATCTCTAACTTGGGCCGCCTAAATGGACACCATGGAGGCCGAATTAGAATTTAATCCCGAAGAGTGATTTGTTCCTCTACATGGATTATAGAAATCCACGAAATTTGGGATTCATTGAGCCTGTATGTTGGGCTCCACCATCTCATCAGTGGGCTGATGTCCAATCTGCCTTCTCTAGAATTGCTTCCTTTAATCACAAAATATCCCCATCTTCTTCCATTAATTATCTATTGATCCCTGAATGAAACATGTTCATATTGGAGTGTAGATCAATTTCAAAAAATATAAAATTAAAATTTGTATAATCAGATGAATCATTGGGTACTTCAAATGATGTTAAAAAATGTACCTCATAATAGTGCATTTTAAGAAGGTATTACAATCATAATGTGAAATGATGTTCAAAGTGTAAAATGCACTAAAATGGTGTTTATGAATAAAAAATAACTTTAATATTATGTATATTAACAATGAATATTAGCCTCATTTAGTGGGTAATCACATACCTAGTTCCATGAGTGAATCACAGTCTGAATTTCTTAAATGTATCTAGATACACTTCTTCCATACCTCAAACATGCTCTGAGTGATCTTGAATCCCCATAGTCTTTCATGGCCATCGGAGAAGGAAGGACAGTGTCATATGGACACCTTTGTTTGGATATGCACATCATTCCCTAAAGACTCTGCATATGGTGCCTAAAAAATGGCCACTAATCAATAGAAAATTCGTCCTCAGGAGAGTCCTCTCCTATCTTAGTATTCTCAATGGCTTCCAGCCTCGTGACATACCTCCTGATTCAAGGGCCCTTAAAGTCATGGTTTACGTTATCCTTCCTACCCACATCCTAGATATATCAGAACATGCTGGCCTGATTCACCTCTGGTCTCTCTTGATGCTTCTATAAAATAAAGATACCCCATCTATATGCATGGAGTCGATCCACATATAATAGGGAAAAATGACCCCACTTATTTCTAGGTTTCTCGAAGAAGTACAGCTAAAAGAAATATACCTTTTCATGTTCAGGTTCACCCCTTATTAAAGTCTATGTTCCATGTTTAGAAAGGTCCCAATATTTATAATCCTTCAGAGCCATTAGAGATGGAAGGCCAGTTTCCTACAAACACTTTTTTCTAACTATGAAAATCATGCCCCAGAGGCTTTGCATATATCACATACAAAACAACTATTAATCAAAGGAAAATTCATCCTCAAGAGATTCATTTCCAGTTTCTATATGATCAGAGGACATCCATGTCCCATCTCACCCCCTGGATTTAGAAAACCCCTCTGGATAATGGCTCACACATCCTCCCCTTTTTGAATTCCCCAACATGAAAAAAGATTTATAATTGAACTGACCATTCACCAGCTCTCACTTATGCAAGTAAGAATCATGCGGGAAGAATTTCCCACTCAAAGATGATATGAATGTCTCTAATACTTTCAGAAATCATCACTCATACAAGCCACCCACTATGGCTCCCAACATCAAAATAAATTCAAAGTGTTTTGAATCCTCCTAGGACATCGGAAATGGAAGGCCAGTGTCCCACATATAACCTTATTTGACTATGTACAGCATGTCCTGGTGGATCTACATATTACACCTAAAAAACATCCTTCAATTAAGGGAAAATTCATCTGCATGAGAGTCCTATCCTACCTCTGTATGCCTGAAACATCTCTTGAGACTCATTCATGTCCAAAACTCACAAATAATGGGTCAAGAAAAATCCCTCATTCATGTCTGAAAGATATTATGACATTCCTGGATGATGAATCTCTAATTGGGAACCCTGCCCTATCAAGTTTGGCCAAAGATATTAAACCTAAAACATCAATAATAAGTTTGATTAGAAGGACTATGAACTACTAGTGAAAGAGACACCATACCTGCTAGAGTGAAAATATGCAAAGGTAACCTCTAGATAAAATTAAAGTATCAGATCTTTAAACCTACACCATGTATATTTTAGAAAATAAAAATGTTTGTCAAGCTATCAAAAGATTCATAAATATTTTTGGTTTGAAAACCCGCAAGGTGAAGCCTATGAAAAAGTAAAGTTATACCCATTAATCCCGTGTCAAGCAGGCTTAGGAAAAAATTAGGGTAACAATGAAAAATAAACAAAAGTTTGTGAGGTTTTCCAGAAAACCTCAGCAATAACCGAACTATGATCGCTGGGTACTGTAGATCAGATAAAAATTAGATCTCGATTCGATTATTTCAATTTATTAGTTTTGAATCATGGTTTAAAATTAATACCTGATCTAAATGATGTTTATATGATTGATTGTAATCATTTTACATGAAAGAAAATAGAAAATAAGAATAATTTTAAAGAAAAATTGGTTCCATCATATTTCATAAAAAAACATGGTGGGCATCCATAGCTTGGAGCCTCTCCTCGTAAGCAGGACATGATCATTATAGGAGATGTTCGACATAGTTGCAAAGTTGTATCAATGATTGATGAGACTCCTCAATGGCTTTGAGAAGATTTAATAAATTCAAATTATTGGACTCTACACTTTCCCATAGAACCTCTTCATCCCTCATGGATTCGAGACCAGTCTTTTCAGCTTCTTTTATTTTCCATCGCCCCCCTCAACCACAACTATGGCCTGAGATTACTCCTGTTTAAGCCACTCCATTTTCTGGATATGTTTCTCTACTTCTTGGTAAAGTTTTTCTACAAAGGACTCTTGATTTAGGAGTTATTGTTGTAGCCTTGTAACCACTCCAGCGTGACTAACAGCTTCGTCAATAATAATTTTCTGCATAGTTGCAAGATGATCCATTGAGTCTGCTGCGGAAAGATGCAACTCCAACATAACAGTCACTTATCAAGTACTGACCACCTCCCTCACTATATCATGAATACCATGATATTCATATTCACCAAAACCAAAGACTACAAATTGAAGATATGATTTTTTAAACTTCGATGGCATATCAGCCAATGGAGTCTGGGAAATTAATCTCCAAATGTTATTCCATTCCTATTTACAGATGGGATGAAGATTTAACATGCCTTATTGATCAGTCTAGGAGTCACTCCTTGATGATGAAATATAGCCAGGAATGAAATTCACAAGAGAGGGACTCGATTCAGTGGCTACAGTGCGGTTCGACCCTGCAACGACCTCATCTCTAGTAGTTGCAATGGTAGATAGCATGGGGGTGTCTGTTGCTATTTATAATGCATATGGTTACAATTTTGAGAATAGGTATGAAGAAACTTTAGTACTTTCCACCTCCATAGAAATACCACTACCTAGAAAAAGCAGTTCCACATCTTCAATCATCAATTGCGCCCCACAACTGCTCGGGAATACTGAAGACTCAGGACCGTACTCAGCCAAAATAGTAATCCTAGAGATAACCCTTAGAAGGTCTCTTATTGATATAAGGCCTATAGGGATAGTTAGTTTAGAGAAGGGTACTGGTCTTGAGATCCTAGTGGTATAAAACACAACTTCTCTCAAAATTGGTAAAAATGGTACGACGGCCCACTCCAAATTTTTTAGGGCTAGAATATCAGCCTCCCCAGTGATTTTGACTTCTACAGAGCCAGCATGAGCATGAAGAATATCAATATCTGAAGTTATTCCCTCCATAGGGGTAAATGTTGTTTGATCAAGATTGATTGGTTCCACAAGATTTGAAGCCCCTCCAAAATCCATTAGGGCTTGGGGATCACCACTAGATTCAGCCTCTGCCATAAAGGTCACCCTATACCTCTCCATGAGAGCTAGATCAACACCATAAAATGAGATCTTAACTTCTAAATTTTCTTCCACTATTGAGTTTGGGATCGTTTGAGTGGGAGTAGGCACACCTAAAGGGTCAACAGTACCCCCGGTCTCTTCGGCAAGCTCTAATCCCCTAGTTCGGTCAACCACAAAGGCTAGTGACCCTTCCTCTACCATAAAGGGAATGAGAGCCATAGATGCTTGAGAAACCACCATCTGGTTGACGATAGGCCCTACATCAAAATACATACATTCACCAGTGAGTTAATAAGATAAGGGTACTCAGTTTCACTATGAGGTGAACAGACAATTACATGTGATTCCCCTCCTAATCTTTTTTGAAAGTAGGGAGGTCTACTTTTGTTTCTTTGATTGTCATGGAGATGGATCTTGAGTAAGAGTACCTAGAGGAAATGGAGGGGGAAATTCCATGTAGGGGTCTGTAATGACCTCTTCCATGTGTTCTTTGGCTCTAGGGGAACCTTCCGCAGTACCCCATACCATTGATAGGGTGCACTCCCTAGCTACAGTGCCTCTAGGAAAATAAATTGGGTAAAGAGACATTTCTCGAGACCCTATAGGCCCCTTCAAAATAAAAAGGGAAGGGGAACCTTTAGCATCTCCATAATAAAAAAAATTTAAGGCCAAAGGTTGAAGATTAAACAACCTCTCCCACCAACCATGGGAGTACTTTCATAAATTCTACGCAGTCCGTCCAGTAATGCCTGTCTGCAAGGGCATGGATACACTTTTCCATTTCATTAAAGTAGTCATAAACCTCATAAATCTCTTCTCTGGTGAAAATAATGATTGGATAAATGCCCCCCAAAGACCGTAAGCTCAAAACATCCTCCCTAAAGAATCCTCCATATATCTTCATTTGAAGTGTTCATCCTCAATTCCTCCTAGACTCTCCAGGAATCCAGAAATGAAACCATGACTAGAATGGCCAGTGCTGAAAGGTTTGGGTAGGGAAGTGGAGTAGGTTTCGACAACTGAAAATATTTCCTAGGAGTCCCTGCAAACTTATGACCTCAAGAATATGAATGTTTATGAGACATTGGGAGCAAGTAAGAAGATTTTTCCGTGGAAACCACAATAGGTGAGCCAATGAAATTTTCATCCTCATCATCTGTCTCTGGTCGCAACATGTCAAGCACCTAATGTGAGTATTTTTGGCGACCACTTCGGGAATGGATGAGGGTCTCAAGGTCCTCAAGTTAAGGACCCACCCTCTCAGGATCCTCATCAAAAGAAACATCTGTGGGTGCTGACACATAGCCAATGCTAGTAAGATCAATCTCCCTAGTTCGAAGGAGCTTCCATAAAGAAGGAGTGGACCAGTCATGAGTAGATGGATGGACTTTTAAAAGGTCCCATTGCTGTCAGGTCATTGGAAAATCTTCCTTGGGGGTAATGGATGGTGGACTCCTAGCAGCAGCTTCAGCAGCTCGTTTGGCCTCACGTGAGGTCATTACCCTACCTTTCACAATATTCCTTGGGGGGGGGGGGGGGGGGAGCCAAGAAGACTTCATAGAACTTTTAATATATTAGAGTGTTCAAAAACTCCCTTTTTATTCTTCTTTTCCTTTTCCCCAGATGCCTTGGATGTTTTCATGGTAGGAACCAAATCGGATAATTGGCCATCACGGTATGATTTAAACTAGTCCTCAACATAACTTTTGGTAAGGAAGGGTAAAAAATCCCTAGAATATGGAATTATAGAATATAACTGGGTGTCCTACTAGGTAAACATCAGCCATAGTTGATGGGCTATCATCAGATGATTCTCTTGATGAGCACTGTTGAGAGTGGGAGGACACAACTTCTGGACACAGTTAAATTAATGAGTAAATCTATAGGGAGCATATCCCCCACAAATAATCTCCCCTATGATAAGGGAAACCAGGATGCCTTATCTCAAAGAGAATAAGTAACCTCAATTGATAAAGTCTTCAAATTCATTATTTGTAATAGTATTGGTAGGGGAATCATAAGGATGATAAGAGAAATTTCCATAGATGTTGAGATGATCCATTAAGTCTTTCTCATTCTTTTCAGTTTGTTCCTCTCGCTTATCCTATGAATCCCAATCCACTAGAATAACCCTACTGGTACTTTAAAGATATGGTCGGAGTTTTTAATGCAGAATCAACAAGGAATTGATAAAGGTGTAACCTCCTATGTGGGATCCCATCCAGCCCCAAAGAATTCGGAAGGGCCCAGTCATCTGGTAAGGTGGTCCCCCATTTCTAATTTGACCCATTAGATGATAAATCTTGACCAAAACTGGGATAGATAAATTGATACATCTACCAGTGGCCAACTGAGCATCCATGATGAATGTTGAGGCTCTTATACCACTATATTTTCGCACTGGTAAGAGACACCAGCTCCGAAACATGGCCAAGAAGGCCTCTAGTCGAAATAATAAATCAATGTCAGGGATGAGCCCCCATCCCCACTCATGAAACTTCCCATCTTCTAGGGTGGGCCAATAGGTACCTACTCACCTCTGGGTTGTTTTGGTAGGATAGGCCTTAGATCTCCATGGATCAGGCTCTATAACAATATTCTTAACAAAAGTACCAAACTATTCATCAAAAGGAACGTCCTACTTCGGACAAGGATCAATTTACTTAAAAAGTGCATTTTCATGTGGGTTTAATGGAAGGTATTGGTGTCTGGGATCCACCTTCTCAGGAGATGTGAAATAAGGGTAGTGGGACGGTGAGTGTATGTCTGAGAAACCCAATAATCCTCGTATAGTCCCACAATTTGCAGCTCGGTTTGAAATTATTTGCAACTCTGGAACACCCAAAAATGACACCCCTAATCTAAGAAAAACGAGCCTTCAGAGAAAATATCCAGCCTGGATGACCATCCATGCTGCTCGTTCACTTTATTTTTCCATGCAATGCTCTTGTAGAAGTGGGTCATCTTATCGGGCTTCCACTGCACCTCCTCTAAATTTTGATGTGTGTAGATCAACAATGAACCAGAGGAAATATCTCTCTAAAGGTAACACCCATTATAAGAAATTAAGTCCTTTGGGATAGAGGTGTTAATTATCTAGGCAACATGATAATTGTTTGGATTTGGCTTTGGGATCACTGTATCAGACAATAGACCAAACCCATAAGAAGGAAGATTTTCTAAAGCTGGGTACTCCCGTTGACTCATAATAATTAGATTTTCCAGAGATTAGTGTAATGTAATGACCAAGATTTTGTTGTTGACCAAAACTGCCATGTTCTTTGATCTATTATCAGCAGTAGAAATAGGTCTAGTAGTAGTAGCCTCAGAAGGAGCAGCGATGTCAGTGACAGCCTGTGAAAGAGCCGTTATAGCCTGCATAGGAAGATTCAAAAGTATGTAAAAAGTTAGTCCAATAAAAATTGTTGGATAAAGGCCAAAAAAAAATGGATAAAGGACTTAAAAATATGTTTTCATGGGGCTCCATGTACTTTTCCCAGAAATGATACACGTTATCCATTTCCCACATCGTGCATGATACGAGGAAGCAATCCCTGCATGCTACATGGTACACGGAGATAATCCCTGCATACTAAACAGTATGCAGAAGCATTCTACTATTGGTATGAAAAACACCTACAAGGAACTGACATGCAGAGCATTGGTCCATGAACATAAGGATTCATGGAAGGTAAAAACCATAAACCAAGGCCTCATCAATTTCATGATCAAAGTTATTATTTAAAAGTTTAATTTTGGATTATTAAGTCTTAAATATATGTTCATCGGTTCAAGATCGGTGTGTGGAAAGGCAAGCCGCATAGTGTTCTACTACATGGATGTCTAGATTTTAGTTTTGAAATCCATAATTTCATTTGCGAAACCCAAAATCTAGTTCTTGGGTAGAATTAATGGTGAAAAGTTTGGTTCACGGCATGTACGAAGCGGTTCGCGAGCACAATTTTTGCAAAAGAGATAGTACATGAAGGTAGAGAAAGCTGAGGGAGAGTCAAGAGAACTTTTCTCCATGAGAAATGGTAGAAGAAAAATAACATGGGCCCATATATATAGGTTTGTTACCCTCTTTCCGGACCTATTGTAGTATCGTAATAATGATGTAGATGCTCAAATTACAAGAGGGGGGGTGAATTGTATACTTTAAAAATTCCTTTGGAACCTTTAAAGTTATTTATGAATAACTGTGTTTTCCTTAAGTAAAGGAAAGGGCTAAGTTTAACAAAGTTAAACTAAGAAAATTCACAACACCTCTAACACCAAATAAAAACTTGGAAAGAGATTCTGAAAGTAGGTTCCGGAAATATGGTTCCGGAGGTTGAAACTTAACAAAAGATTACAATATGAGATTCTACCTTAAAGCATATAGAATCTAAATAAAACAGAGTACAAATAAGTAAGTATAAGAAAGTTATACTTTCCTTACAATACAATATGCAGCGGAAAATAAACAAGTAGCTGAACTAAAAGTAACAAGATATAAGTCTTTTAACCCAAAGAGAAGGGTATCCAACAACCTTGGATAAAGGTCCCTTGATTTATACTTTCAAGAAAGTCTGTCTTACCCACACCAGGGTAAGCCCTCGATACGAAGATCAGAGTCTCTGTCTTGCTATCCCCACAAGCCCTCAACTTCAAGGTAGTTGGAAACCTCTGTCTTCCTCAACAAGGAAGCCCTCAACTTCAAGGTAGTCGGCACCTCTGTCTTCCTATCCCTGGAAGTCCTCGAATGTAATCACCAACATTTAGAGTCGCACGAAGCTTTGAGAGTTAATAAGAGCCTCTCTCTCTAGAAATCACTTCAACAGTATGTGTGCACAATTTCAAAACCAAGTTGTTGTGAGCTCTTTCAAATGATCTCCTATTTATAGGCAAATTTCCAACGGTCAACTCCCTCGTCCAACGATCATATTTTCCATTAAATTCAGAGGGACCTGTACACGTGTAACTCAACCAACGGTTAATAAGAAACAGAATAGATGACATTGTTTTATAACAAACTATATATAAATGAATGTATAACATTGTTTTGGAATGAAGTATATGTAAGTAAAAGCTAATTAATAGTTTAGAGTGTAACCAAAATGAAGTTCAGAGTCTATGTTAAGAAATGTTCAAATTTTGTTTTATTGGAATTCAGAGTCTGGTTTCACCAGAGATTGGATTCTGAATCTGTAGAGTTCGGAGTCGAAATTCTTAAGAGTTCGGAGTAGAACTGCTTAAAAGTTCGGAGTCGAACTTCTTAAGAGTTCGGAGTGGAACTGCTTAAAAGTTTTGAGTCGAACTTCTTAAGAGTTTGGAGTGGAACTGCTTAAAAGTTCAGAGTCAAACTTCTTAAGAGTTCGGAGTCGAACTGCTTAAAAGTTTGGAGTCGAACTTCTTAAGAGTTCAGAGTCGAACTACTTAAGAGTTCAGAGTCAAACTTCTTAAGAGTTCGGAGTCGAACTGCTTAAAATTTCAGAGTCGAACTTCTTAAGAGTTTGGAGTGGAACTGCTTAAAAGTTCAGAGTCGAACTTCTTAAGAGTTCGGAGTCGAACTGCTTAAAAGTTCGGAGTCCAGAATTCAGATTAAAACTATATTACAGATCACATCCAGAATTTGGATCCTAAAAATAGAATGCTCCAACTTTTTCATTATAAGGCTCCAGAAATTTGGTTATGATTCCGGTTTTTGAATTTAAGAAAAAGATAGCTATGTATAAGAAAATCTAGGTTAAGGTAAATTTCCTTAAAGAAGTAAATTTTCCTTATTTGAGTAAAAATAATATTTGCTTAAGTATAAGGTGTTTGTGGTTTTCAAAACAAGAAGGAATGGAAAAGTCATAAGGAAAACCTTATTGACTTAACAATATCCCCCTTTTTGGAAAGCACAAACATCCTTTTGAAAAAGTATATAAGGATTTTGAAAAATTTCATTAGACTATGAAAATTAAAACTTATCTCTCTTTGTTCATGAATAGAAGTGAATACAACTAACTCCCCATTAGGCATTGAAACTCTAAGGATTGTATTCTGGGTTTCTGGAGTAGAGTTTTCATTATTTTAAGAATGAAAAAAAACTTTGTAGTGGAAAACTCCCCCTTTCTTTAAGAATATTTCTCTTAGAAATTTTTCCTTTATCCTCCTTAAGAATAGTTCTTTTTATTTCTCCCCCTTTGTGATTTTCAAAAATAATTGAAGGGAATGGAAAACATATTATGCTACCTGAAACATTAGTATATAACAAGATACAAACCAACCAGATAACCATTTCATTAGAGTTGGGAAAAAAATTACAAGGAAAGACAACTTCAACAAAAGATCGGAGTGGGTTCATTTGTCTTCCTTTTCCTTCGGAATGAGCTGCTTCAACAAGGCTTTGAGTTTATTCAAATCTCTTTGATCTTCCTCTCGTTGCCTCTCCAAGGCTTTTACCTTTTATTCTTGAGCTTTTAACGCCTCTGCTTGAGCCTCCAAGGCTTATTTTTGCAACTTCAACAACTCATCCTGCTTTTCCATCTTCTGTTGAAACTCAATCCGGAAATCTCTTTCAGTTTTACAATTTTGAGATACTGAGTTAAGCTTGCCATTTAGATCCCTGACCCGTTGATTCTGGAAATTTTTCTCCTGGGTCAACTTCTCATAAATTTCATTAACCTTTTTATCCTCCATTTCAAAAGCACTTTGAACTTCAGCCTGAAAATTTTCAAAGTGAACTAAATCTTTGTCAACTCTCTTAGACCACTTGGTTACTTTACTACAAGATTTACTATGCACGTCATAATCGATCAGAAAACTTTTCTGTTCAGCTTCCAATCTCACAAACTTATCCATTACCATGGATAAAGAATCTGATTTTTGATTCATAGATTGTTGCAGTAACTGAAATCTAGAATCTATGGTTGGAAGAATCGGAATAGTGTCCACCAACTTTCTCAGAGATTGAACCACAAAATCATGCCCGTGGGATGATGATTCCGAATCAGACACTTCTTTTTGAGATTCCTCTTCTTCAACTGGAATCAGCTTCCTTCTAGAGGTACCACCAACCTATTTCTTTCTGATGATATATTTAATAGGTGTCTCCATTAAAGTTTTCTTCCCTTTATCAGATTTCGGAATGGATTGCATATTTGGAGAAACTTCCTCAGATTCAGAAACTTGAACAATATGATCTTCATCTGGTTGCTGTATTTCTTGTCCTTCTTCAAGAAAGTTCCTCTGATATGATTCTTCTTCATCAAACAACTCATTCTATTCTTCTTCTTCTTGAGGTTTCTTGCTGGCCTCCTCATCTCCCTTCCCTAGAGATACTATTTTTGCGGATTCGACCTTATAATTCTGAATTTGTTCGATCAGAGTATCCAGATCTTCACTCTCCTCTTCTTCTTATTCTTCTACTTCTTCCTCAACTACTTCAACAACCTCATTCTCAGCTTTTACTACAGGTTCTTTACCCTTGTCCTTTTCTGGAGTGACATAATTTTTCGCTGGTGTTTCTGGTAAAGAAGGTTCGACTCCAAAAGTTTCCGGAACTGGAAGCCTTTCAGAAGCCAACTCTGTACCTTTTAGAAAAGATTGTACTAGTTCAACTTCATTAATCTTCTTCCTCAACTTATTTTCCCTCGCTTGTCTTTCCATCTCCTCAGCAGCTTTTTCTTTTAATGCCTTTGCCTCAGCAGGGTCAAGTCCGAATTGAGGATCCCCTTCCTTCCTCATTTCTTTATCTTTCCTCCACTTTTCTGCTACTTCATCTGTATAGATTTTCTGCTTCTTCAGCTTGGGTGGTGCGGATTCAATTTCCTTAGGCTGAGGAACTTCTTTATCAGTAACTACTTCATTAGACTTTCTCTTCTTCCTTTGCTTTTTTAAAGGTTCCGGAGATTGTGTTTCTTTTTCAGCTGCCTCAAATTCCTCCATAGATAGGGGGTAAAATTCTCCGGATTCACTAGAAAATCCCATATTCATTCTCTTAAGCGTATCATCACTGACAAGCATGAGCTTGCAATTCCGGATCTTTGATTTGCAGGAAAATTTGAAAGATTCTAAGCATCGAACAATCAACTTAGACAATAAGGTAGGAAACATTATAATCTGAGCTCTCAGATTTCCTTCTTTGATATTCTTGATCATAACCAAGACATGCCTTATCATATTTATCTTCCTTAGATTTACAAGAAAATCTAAGACATAGATATCACTTTTCTTCATATTGTCTTTGTTTCCTCTTCTCGGAACCAGAAAACCTTGCACCCATAGTTGCAGTATTATATTATTCGGAGTGAGCCGAGCAATATTAGTAGTTGAATCATCCTTAAGACCAAGGAAATTCAGTGCCTTTTCCTTATTAAAACTTCCTTGCACATCGAGAAGTTTGTGAGAACAGAACTCAGCTTCTCCCTCATATGATATACCAACTAGGTTGCTGCCTTAGTGTAAGAAAGTTTATAGATCTTCCCATAAGACTTAAAAGAAAACATTTCTCTGCCATCTTCCACTAGGAAGGAAACAGACTCATAAAACTCTATCAACAAGTCAGTATAAACGGGATCCTATTTATCTGACTTAGCTATACAGACGTCTTCCCATCCATTCAGTCTAATATTTTTTGAAATAATAGAATCAAGCTTGTAAAAATCCGGATGAAATAACCTTTCTCTGTAAACTAACCACTTTGAAATTGGTTTCACAGTTGACATATCTTGTGAAGTTGCTTCAATAGACATTCGGAGTGAAGTAAACTGTAAGATTCAGATCAGCTTTACACAGTTCAGAACCGGCCTTAAGAGGAGCAGCAGGGCTTCGAGACGCAAAAGCTTGAAAAACCGATGTGGGACGAGTCTCGGGACCCCCTTTCTATAGGCAAATAAATTGATCGTTGGTCTTACAATAGTCATCCAATGGTTGAAAATACTTTGATCTGATCTGACGGTTGAGAATAATTTCAAAAAAAAATTGACTCCGATCTTTTGAGGTTTTTAAAGAAAACATTCGGATTTGAGGAAAAAACTAGAATCCAAACTAAACAAGGAAGATATCAGTAAGAAAAATTTGATTACAAAACTAAAAGTAAGAAAATCATGACTTTCGGATTGACAAGAAATATTATTTGAAATTGTTAATATTCTTCTTAAAAAAAACTTTATTATGAAAAGTCTAGTACGAAAAACAACGTTACGAAAACCCCAGTCCGAAAATTATCAATACGAAAATTCCATTCCGGAAGTTTTCAGTACGAAAAATTTCCATTTCGGAAAATTTCAGTTCCGAAAATTTCCATTTTGGAAATATTAGTTCCGAAAATTTTGAAAACAAACTTTGAAAAACTTTGTTATTCTAACAAAAAAATGTACTCCCCCTATGAAAAGGAGTTTATTACTGTAAGGAGATTTTTTCAACAGAAAGTTAATTAAGAAGGATTACCTTACGGTTATCATTCCTAACTTCTATTTAATGTATTCAAATCTATCAGAAGACACAGATTTTGTGAAAATATCAGCAAGTTGATCTTGTGTTTCGATAAAATGAAGAATGATATCTCCTTTAAGTGTGTGATCCCTAAGAAAGTGATGCCTAATATCTATATGCTTTGCACAAGAGTGATGTGCAGGGTTCTTACTAAGGGAAATGGCACTTGTGTTATCACACAAAATTTGAGTTTTAGTAAAACTCAAGCCATAGTCTGTGAGTGTGTGTTGCATCTATAATACTTGAGCACAACAACTTCCAGCTGCTACATATTCAGCTTCAGTAGTGGAGAGTGCTACAGAATGTTGCTTCTTGCAGGACCAAGAAACTAATGAATCTCCTAAGAAATGACAAGTTCCGAATGTACTCTTTCTATCCATTCTACATCCACCAAAGTCAGTATCAGAAAATCTTTTTAGAACAAAATCATTTCTAGAAGTATAAAATAATCCTAGATCCATGGTTCCCTTAAGGTAGCGAAAAATTATTTTTACTGCCTTTAAGTGAGATTCCTTAGGATTGGATTGATATCTTGCACATAAGCATACTGAGAACATTAAGTCTGGTCGACTAGCTATTAAGTAAAGTAAACTTCCTATCATACCTCTAAAAGATGTTTGATCTACTAGTTTTCCAGCTTCATCAAGATCTAAAGAGTTTGAGGTACCAATGGGAGTACTTATACTCTTAGTTTTGTCATAACCATAATTTTTAAGAAGATCTTTAATATATTTATGTTGAGATATGTAGGTTCCTTCTGGTTTTTGAGAAATTTGAAAACCAAGGAAAAAAGTTAATCCACCCATCATACTCATTTCAAACTCAGATTTCATTAGACTTGCAAAAGAGTCGGTCAAAGACTGCTGAGTTGAACCAAATATGATGTCATCAACATAAATTTGAACAATCAAAAGTTTTTTCTTATCTTTTTTTATAAAAAGGGTTGGATATGAATTTCCCTTAACATAGTTATTTTGAAGCAAAAATCCAGTGAGTCTATCATACCATGCTCGTGGGGATTGTTTAAGACCATACAAAGCTTTGGTAAGTCTAAAAACATGATCAAGATATTTTGTATCTTCAAATCCAGGAGGCTGTTCAACAAAAAATTATTCTTGAACATAACTGTTAAGAAAATAACATTTCACATCCATTTGGAAAAGTTTAAAATTAAAGAATTCTGCAAAGGCAAGTAGAATACGGATAGATTCGAGTCTGGCTACTGGAGCATAGGTTTCTTCATAGTCTATTCCCTCTTTCTAATTATATCCTTTAGAACAAGTCTAGCTTTATTTCTTACTATGACTCCATTTTCATCACATTTATTTCTGAAAACCCATTTTACTCCAATAACAGAAGTTTCCTTAGGTCTTTTAACCAAGGTCCAGACTTTATTCCTTTTGAATTCATTTAGTTCATCTTGCATGGCTTTGATCCAATCATCATCACCTAAAGCTTCATCAGTGCTTTTAGGTTCTAATTGAGAAAGAAATGCTAGATGTTCTACTTAATTTCTTAAGGAACTTCTAGTCCTTACAGGTTGATTTAAATCACCAATGATACTATCACTGGGATGATTCTTAAGAAACACCTGATTTGGGTTTTGTAAAACCTGTTCATCAACATAGGGTAGAAAGTCTTCTGGGGTAAATGTTTTAGAAGTATCTTCTTGAACAATTTCCTTATCATAAGGTTCTTCTATTAAAGGTTGAAAATCAGTTTTTGAAAACACATCCGAGGATGTAGGTTGGGATGGTTTAAAAACAAAAGGATCTGATTCATCAAATTTTACATGTACTGTTTCTTCAACAGTACAAGTATTTTTATTAAAAACTCTATAAGCCTTAGAAGTTGTTTAATAACCTAATAAAATTCCTTCATCGGATTTTGGTGTGAATTTATATAGGTTATCTTTAGTATTTAGGATAAATACTTTGCAACAAAAAACCTTGAAGTAGGATAGTCTTGGTTTTCTACCATTCCAATACTCATAAGGAGTTTTATTAAGAAAAGGTCTAATCAAAACTCGATTTATAGTATAACAAGCAGTACTTACAGCTTCATCCCAGAAATGTCTAGCTATAGAATATTCACTCAACATGGTTCTAGTTATCTCTTGAAGAATTCTATTTCTTCTTTCAACTACACCATTCTGTTGAGGAGTTCTAGGTGCTGAGAAATTGTGAGTAATACTTTTTTTACTACAAAAAGTTTCAAAATCAGAATTTTGAAATTCTCCTCCATGATCACCATGAATAGTTTTCAATGGAAGGTTTTTCTCATTTTTAACTTGAGCTCTAAAACTTTTGAAATAAGAAAAATCTTTAGACTTCTTTGCTAGAAAATATACCCAAGTAAATCTAGTGTAATCATCAACTAGAACAAATACATAGTATTTGCCTCCAATACTTCCAGTTTGTGTTGGACCAAAAACATCCATGTGCACTAACTATAATACATTAGTTGTTGAGACTTCACCGATTGATTTAAAACTAGATTTATGTTGCTTTCCATATTGACAAGGATCACAAACTTTAGAAGAATCAAATCTAAGCTCCGGTAGATCCTTAACTAGTTTCTTCATAGAGAGTTTACATAAGTTTCTAAGGTTACATTGACCTAGTCTTCTATTCCATAACCAGGAATGATCTTCCATTGCACTTAGGTAAGGTAAATCTTGACTCTTGAGGTATTCTAGGTTCAAAGTGTAAACATTCTCTTTCCTATTGGCTGAGATAATAAATTCTTCCTTGGAATTGTGAACTAAACACTTATCATTCCTAAAATTCACAAGGTAACCTTCATCACATAACTGACTTATACTAATGAGGTTGTGCTTAAGACCCATAACAAAAAGAACATTTGAAATCAAGGTTTTACCAATAAAAACAATATTACCAATACCAACAATCTCTCCCTTAGAATTATCTCCGAAAGTTACCTTTCCTCCTTTCATTTTGATAATCTTTTCAAAATAGCTTTTGTTACCAGTCATGTGCTGGGAACATCCACTATCCATGTACCATGTATTGTTGCTGGTACTCTCTTTATTTTCCTGAAATCAAGAAGAGAATTAGACTTTCGGAATCCAAACTTGTTTGGATCCGAGATTTTCAGATAATAAAATTTTAGGTACCCACATCTTTTTAGAAAAGTAAGCTTTGTGAAATCCTAGAGATTGGGTTTTTTTTAAGGAAAAATTCTTTGCCCAGTGACCACCATATTGACACTTGGTACAAAATGGGGCACTTTGAGGAATGAAATAATTGTTTCTGAAAATTGGTTTTGCATGGGTATAACCAAATCCGGATTTATTTCTTAAAGTTCGTATTTGGGAATACATTTTATCAAAATTTTATTTACCATGGGTAAAGTTTGATAAACACTTCTTTAAGGAAAAAATTTCAGACTTGAGTTTTACAACCAAGTTTTTTTTCTCAAAATCATTAGTTTTAGAACTAGAGCTAGGCTCGAAAACATTTTTCTTAGAAATTAATTTTTCTAATTCTTTAGAAAGTTTGTTCTTCTCAGAACTTACTTCCTCAAGATTTTTTGAAATACTTTCAAAATCAACATTTTTCTTATCAAGATCTTTAGAAATATCTGATATCTCTTTTGTAAGAATAGAATTCCTAGAGTTTGCCTTATCAAGTTTTTTATTGAGTTTGGAATTCTCAATCTCAAGAAGTTCAGCACACCTAGAGACTTCTTCATAAGTAGGTAAAGTATTTTCTTCATCAGAAGAGGATTCTTCATCAGAAGAGTTATAATACTTACTATCATTAGAATTTAAAGATACATTGGTCAATGATTCAGCATTTCATACCTTATCCATAAAAAAATGATTATCAATAGGTAATCTGGCTATAAGAACAAGATTATTCTGTCCTGAAGATTCATAATCAGAAGATTCATCTAAAGATTAACCACTACTGGCACTTCAGGTGTCATTAGATTTCAGAACTTTCTTAACTTTGGATTTATAATACTTCTTTCTGTTCCTGTCTGAATGCCTTTCATTCCTTTCTTTCTTTTTGAGCAAAGGGCAATCTGGTCTAATGTGTCCAGCTCTCTTGCATTCATAACAAGTAACTTCTCCATCTTTCTTATCTTTCCTTTCCTTTTTCTTATACTTGGATTGGAAATTTCTTTGGCTAGCTATCTTGTTCATCCTTTGAGCAAGATTTGCTAATTCATTTTCAGATATTTCACCCTCACTAGAATCTGATTGAATTACCATCTTCTTAGACTTGGATCTGGTTACTCTCTCAGGAGTATTAGCTTTCATATGATTTGATGTTGTTAAAAAAGAAATAGTACCGTTTCCATTCTTCTTCTTGATGTTGTAAGCATCTCTCTTCATTCTGGTTTCATGTTGTAGAAGAGTTCCAAATAACTCATCAAGAGAAATTTGAGTGACCTTCCTGTTCTCATCCATAGCTGTTCTTTTGGATTCCCACTCATTGGGCATAATATCAATTATCTTATCCAAAAGTGCTTCATCATCTAAACCTTTTTCTCCCATAGATTGTAGGCTGTTGACGATAGTCATAAATCTCTGTTGAACTTTACATATTTGTTCTCCATAAGGAAAGTTGAAGCCATGATATTCAGCTATAAGCATAGCTCTCCTAGTCTCAATCACTTTAGAAGTTCCAAAGTGTGTAACCTCTATCTTCTTCCAGATACAATTAGCTACTTCACAAGAAGAAATTTGGATATATATATTTCTGGTCATTGAAAAACGTAAAGTATTGCGTACCTTATAATTGAGTTGATACTCTTGCTTTTCCTGGTTAGTAAAAGTTCTGACTTCCTTGTCAGGAATTTTATAATCACCAGTAAGCATAAAAAAGTTGTCCACTCTAGTATTTATAACGAAAGTCTTCATTCGATCTCTCCAATATTCATAATAATTACCATCAAAGATTGGTGGTCTTGTAGGATTTATATTATCAATTGAACCAACATTAATTCCTGCCATACTTAAGAAATACCTTCGCACACAAACTTGTTAGTAGCAAAAGTTTGGAATCACAAAGTTCAGAATGAGAAAGTTAAAAATGATAAAATGAGCAAGAAAAACTTATTCGTGAGTATAAGTATTTCAGAGACCTACTCTTATACCAATTGTAGGATCATAATAATGATGTAGATTCTCAAATTACAAGAGGGGGGTGAATTGTATAATTTAAAAATTCCTTTGGAACCTTTAAAGTTAGTTATGAATAACTGTGTTTTCCTTAAATAAAGGAAATGGATAAGTTTAACAAAGTTAAACTAAGAAAATTCACAACACCTCTAACACCAAATAAAAACTTGGAAATAGATTCCGAAAGTAGGTTCCAGAAATATGGTTCCGGAGGTTGAAACTTAACAAAAGATTACAATATGAGATTCTACCTTAAAGTGTATAGAATCTAAATGAAATAGAGTACAAGTAAGTAAGTATAAGAAAGTTATACTTTCCTTACAATACAATATGCAGTGGAAAATAAACAAGTAGTTGAACTACAATTAACAAGATATAAGTCTTTTAACCCAAAGAGAAGGGTATCCAATAACCTTGGATAAAGGTCCCTTGATTTATACTTTCAAGAAAGTCTGTCTTACCCACACCAGGGTAAGCCCTCGATATGAAGATCAGAGTCTCTGTCTTGATATCCCCACAAGCCCTCAACTTCAAGGTAGTTGTCAACCTCTGTCTTCCTCAGTAAGGAAGCCCTCAACTTCAAGGTAGTCGGCACCTCTGTCTTCCTATCCCCGGAAGTCCTCGAATGTAATCACCAACATTCGGAGTCGCACGAAGCTTTGAGAGTTAATAAGAGCCTCTCTCTCTAGAAATCACTTCAACAGCATGTGTGAAAAATGTCAAAACCAAGTTGTTGTGAGCTCTTTCAAATGAGCTCCTATTTATAGGAAAATTTCCAATGGTCAACTCCCTCTTCCAACGGTCATATTTTCCATGAAATTCAGAGGTACCTGTACACGTGTAACTCAACCAATGGTTAATAAGAAACAAAATAGATGACATCATTTTATAACAAACTATATATAATTTAATGTACGACATTGTTTTGGAATGAATCATATGTAAGTAAAATCTAATTAATAGTTCGGAGTGTAACCAAAATGAAGTTCGGAGTCTATGTTAAGAAATGTTTGGATTTTGTTTTATAGGAATTTAGAGTCTGGTTTCACCAGAGATTGGATTCTGAATCTGTAGAGTTCAGAGTCGAACTTCTTAAGAGTTCGGAGTGGAACTGCTTAAAAGTTCAGAGTCGAACTTCTTAAGAGTTCGGAGTGGAACTTCTTAAAAGTTAGGAGTCGAACTTCTTAAGAGTTCGGAGTTGAACTGCTTAAAAGTTTGGAGTCGAACTTCTTAAGAGTTCGGAGTCGAACTGATTAAAAGTTTGGAGTCGAACTTCTTAAGAGTTCGGAGTTGAACTACTTAAGAGTTCGGAGTCGAACTTCTTAAGAGTTCGGAGTCGATCTTCTTAAAAGTTTGGAGTCAAACTTCTTAAGAGTTTGGAGTTGAACTGCTTAAAAGTTCGGAGTCGAACTTCTTAAGAGTTCAGAGTCGAACTGCTTAAAAGTTTGGAGTCCATAATTCGGATTAAAACTATATTACAGATCACATCCAGAATTTGGATCCTAAAAACAGAATGCTCCAACTTTTTCATTATAAGGCTTCAGAAATTTGGTTATGATTCCGGTTTTTGAATTTAAGAAAAAGATAGCTATGTATAAGAAAATCTAGGTTAAGGTAAATTTCCTTAAAGAAGTAAATTTTCCTTATTTGAGTAAAAATAATATTTTCTTAAGTATAAGGTGTTTGTGGTTTTAAAAACAAGAAGGAATGGAAAAGTCATAAGGAAAACCTTATTGACTTAACACCTATCTTTTTTACCGCAAACCATTTCAGTTCAGGACCGATTCTACATCAGAATAGTCTCATCTTTGTTTCGAACAGACCCCATTCTGATGGGGGTATTTGTAAGATCCTGAAAACTTCACCAAGGTAAGAAAATAATCCCACAATCACTTTTCAGAAGGAATAAATCATTCCTACAATTCTGATAAAGTGAATGGACTCAAATTGTGTTGAAAACCTCAGAAGAAACTTGAAGGAATTAAATTCCTCAAAGAGTTTTAAGTGACCCACGTACCATCAACAAGAAGGGTTCACAGACCAAATGAACCATGAAACACCTGTATACAGAATGACCCATGAGGAGCTGGCCCGCAGAGTAATGGCCAGTGAACCCAGGCACCTGTGAACCGCATCGCTGATGGAATCAAGCACGCAAAGACCGTATACGTACCGTCTTGAGAACTCAACAATTTGGGGATGAAGCAAATAAATAGGGTTCTGTGAACCATGAATCATGAACCAAAACCCCCGAAAACCCCAGTTGACAGAGTCTTCCACGGTTCAAGATATCTCTTCATGGGCTTTCGCAAATGGTGTTGCATGCCCATAGATATGATTTCCCCAATGCTCTATAAAAGGATCCCAGAATGAATTGATAAAAATGGATGAAGAAAGAACGAAGGGGATAATAGATGTTGGAGGAAATAATTTATAGAGGATTCTGTCTTTAGTCTCGAATCCTCAACAAATCACAAATTGAAAACTATATTTTCCATAGGTACAACCATCCGCGAACTATAAAATGAAGGAACTGAATAATAATAAGAGGATCATGACCCTAATTGGTGAAATAAAAAACCATATATTTATCACGGATGAAATCCCTGTGAACGATATTCCCCAATACCCTCCTTTGATACGGTGTTCCACGTAGCGTATCGCTATGAAAATTTAACTCGGCGTCATGTACTGCATCAGTACGCAGATGGAACCCAAAGTGGCATGACATACCACATTCAGGACCGCGTACCATTGTGGTGCATGGTGGTTCATTCCCATGCCCGCATACCTCTTCTGTACATGGATCTCCCCTCTACCCACATACCATTATGGTTTGTAGATCTCCCCCCATACCATATAAGAAAACAATATGTGGAGTGGGGTGTTTTGGGGTATTCTTCCCTCTGATTCTGATATCACCCCTCTATTATCGTCTAGTCCTCCATAGTCCTTTCGCGAACCAGTCCCTCGACATCAGGCCAAGGACTCATCCAAATCCACAATACTCATATGATTAGATCATCGGGCACATCAGAGTGACCCTTTGAGTCTATATATCAATGGTAAGAAGAGTCACAAAGGCTCTCCCCACAACAGTTCAGACTCTAGGGATGTTTGTAAGTCTACATTCCTATGGTAACTCGAATTCCAACCTTGGGATGCTAACGTGAACCTCCCTTCAAATGGGCAGCTTCCATGCATAATCCCCAGCTCTTATGAACTACCATAACTCTAATTACAAGTCAAACCAGGATATGTAGGATGCCTTCTTGAAGGATTTATCTCAAAAGGGTGTCATTCCAAAAAGGGTCCACCCAATCATGTCCCTTCAAATGGGAAACTTCCATACATAATACCCAGCTCTTTTGAACTATGAGAACTCTGATTCCTAGTCAAATAGGGATACATAAGATGCCTTATTGAAGGCCTAATCTCAAAAGGGTTCCCTTCTAATAAGGTTCCACCCAATCATGTCCTCTCAAATGGGCAGCTTCCATGTGTAAGCCCCAACTCTTTTGAACTATGATAACTTTGATTCCTGGTAAAAATAGGATATATAGGGCTCCTTCTTGAATTCCTAAGATCAAAAGGGTGCCCTTACAAAAAGGGTCCACCTAATCATGTCCCCTCAAATGGGAAGCTTCCATGCGTAATCCACATCACTTCTAAACTATGAGAACATTGATTTCTGGTCAAACCAGGATACGTAGGAAACCTCCTTGAAGGCCCGAGGTTAAAAGGGTTCCCTTCAGAAAGGGTCCACCCAATCATGTCCCCTCAAATGGGAATATTCCATGCCTAAGTATTATACATTCTGAACTATGATAACTCTAATTCTTGGTCAAACCAGGATACATAGGATGCCTTATTGAAGGCTTGATCTCAAAAGGGTGCCCTTCCAAAAGGGTCCACCCAATCATGTCCCCTCAAATGGGAAGCTTCCAAGCATAATCCACAGCTCTTCTAAACTACAATAAATCCGATTCCTAGTCAAACCAGGATATGTAGGATGCCTGCTTGAAAGTTCGACCTCAAAAGGGTGCCCTTCCAAAAGGCTTTACCCAATCATGTCCCCTCAAATGGGAAACTTCAATGCGTAATCCCCAACTATTTTAAACTACTAGAAATATGATTCCTTTTCAAACCAGGATATGTAGGATGGCTTCTTGAAGGCATGAGATCAAAAGGGTTCCCTTCCAAATGGGTTCACCCAATCATGTCCCCTCAAATGGGAAGCTTCCATGCATAATCCCTAGCTTTTCTAAACTACGATAACTCTGATTTATGGTCAAACCAGGATATATAGGACGCCTACTTGAGGGATCGATCTCAAAAGGGTGCCCTTTCAAAATTGTTCACCCAATCATGACCTCTCAAATGGGCAGTTTCCATGCATAATCCCCAACGAATCTGAACTATGAGAACTTTAATTCTTGGTCAAACTAAGATACATAGGATTCCTTCTTGAAGGCCTGAGCTCAAAAGGGTACCCTTCTAAAAGGATTCAACCAACAATATCCCCCCAAATGGGTAGACTCCATGTGTAATCCCCAGTTATTCCAAACTACATGGGTTTTGATTCCTCTCCTAAGGATACATAGGAAACCCATCCTATGGTTCCAATCCAAAAATTAAGTGACCTTTCATCCTCCCTGGATGAAAATAAACTCCATATTTTCTTATTGTATGGCTTAATCCAGCATTACCTCTGTAGCATCCAATCCATGTATGCCTATGAAGATCCTGCAAACCAGGGCTAGCCCATGGACACACTCTTTGGGAATGAACCAAGGATTCACAAACATATGAACATGACTTAAATATATAAGATATTCCCAGAATATGAAATAATCCCCCCCCCCCAAAAGGGTGTCATGAGCATGACTTCCCATCCTCTCGACCAATAGAGTACTTAAGTGTTGTTGACCAAATAATCATCCAATGAGTGCCTACCTTTAGAAAGTAGGTCTATAAATCATGGATACTAAGGCCGTTGGGTGAATCTGGCTCCATGAATAAACCCACTAAAGAACATCTAAGGAATTTATATCCTAGGAGGAATAATTTCACAAGTACTTGACCCCATGAAATCACCCCCTTGGACAATTTAACTATGTCACCACCTTCAAAATACAGAAGGGATAAACTACCCACTCCCCATGGGTTTAATCAAATCCTCCTTTAAAGGATAATGATGTAGAATGGGTCAAAACAAAAAATGGTGAACTTGACATGAAACTGTCTCTACAATAAGAGATGTGTGAGGATTTTCATCAGACTATTTTTTCATCACCTCAAACACTCACCTCAAGGTCAAAATAGACAGTGGATATTATTTTTAAAGGGTTTAGTTTATTGAATGGTGTTTTGAGGTGAGGTTTGAGAATATTTAATATTACATTGTTTTTATTATTTATTTCTATATGGTAAAAATTCATGATAATACCTTAGATACTTAAGGGGATTCTAGTAAAAATTATATATGTTAGGTTATGATGTGACTTTTCTTATACATGCCCTCCCTGGTTATATTTCCACTCTATCTTGGATGAACTAGTCAATTATTATATTTTATCTAGTTTCGTTATGGGGTTCATCACTTGTATAAGATGCCAATATGTCTAGTGGTTTCTATCACTATTATAGGATGACACTCTAGCTAGAATCCTATACATATTAAGTTATTGATTAGATTGGGTATATGGATCCTATTTTTCCTTAGTCATATATGTAGTCTCCCATGATTCCTTTATATGAAAAATATTATAGAATTATTTTAATCTTTCATTTATGTGAATGTATTATCTTACTTCAATTTGTTAACTTGTAATGTTTTAAAATAAAACATAGATATAATTATCTATTATTATTTTATTTTTATAAAATAAAATTGGTATTTTGTTTATACATATTTTAAACTATCATGGATGGTTTTTTAAAGAAAAGGGAATATATAAAATCATGAATATATCCCACCAAGATTTATACACACTAATTACATTTCACCTTTGATTTACATATTGATTTTCCTTCATGGTTATCTTATAGGTTAAAAAAGTGGTTTCCCTTTTTATAGTAATTAAACCATTAGCTCTATTCTGGAGCTATAGATGTGGTGGAATACTATATTGGATATGTGACATATAAATTTAGATTTGTATTTCATTTCTTTATTTTTTATTGTCCTTATTGAAACTATTCACATATGTCAATATATGTTTTGATTGATATGGTTAGATATTGATTTTATTATTTGGATTTGGTATGGTTTGATTTGTTATTTATTATGTATAAAGTGTAAATCATTCTTGTTATTTTTTTTGATAACCTTGGAACTCATGTCTTCCTATGTCGATCATAAACCTTCTATAGTTTTGTGATATGTCGGTTCGAGTTTGGTGGCCAAGTATTCAGGTCAGTATGTTATAGTTGTTCTAGGATCTCTTCCCATTAACCATACATAGTATCACATGCAATAAAAAATTTACCTAATATATTGAATGACTATATAATTCTGGGTCTACCTATCACATCATAGTATGTTCAAAATCATGTAGGACACCCAAAAATAAAAGATACAATAGTATTACATAAACCCTTAGTCATAACATGGATAACCTGTAATGAAAATGGAAATGAGTTTATAATAAACTCCTACAACATAGCATATCATCATAATGAGAGGTACGTAATCATAAGGGTAAAAATGAAAATCTTAAGGTATTTTTTAGATAGATACATACTCTATTATCATTATATGAAGGAGACATACCATCAATGAGGTAAATGTATACAAAAGTAAAAATTAAAATATTTGAAGAGGAGGATTGTGTAGTGAAATTTCCATAAATTTCATCATATGTGAAAGAAGAAGTAGTAAATATAGGAAATATAATAATTAAATATAAATTCTTAAAAAAAATAAAATTGAATAAAAAATTTGATTTATAGATTTTGAAAGAAGATTTAGAAAGAGAAAGTGATTTTTAAAGTAAGGAAAAAGGATGTTTCCATTCAATGCCATAATCATCAAAATTGGGATATTGAAAAGAATAATATCCCAAAAAGAGTAGAGAAATTATGTTATCTAAATAAATAGGTCAAAATATAATAAATAAAAGAGAAAATTCTAAGAATAAGTATTTTAAACAAATAGGTGAGGCAATTGGTGTGTAATATTTTTACCTTCAATCCAATTTTGCTTCATTATTCTTAAACCTATTGTATAACCAACTTTTTCATATTAAAAAATTATTTTAGATGTATTTTAAATTAATTAAAGTTATTTTTTATGTTTCATCACCATTGAAAACTATTTATCAACCATTCATTAAAGATAAAAGGTGTAATAACATGAATATTTTAATTATTTCATTTTCATTTTAATATTGTGGTATTGATAATTTTTATTTACTCATTAGTTATATCACCTATAGAAGCTTAAAAATATATAAATATGTGTGCAATCACACACTGTATATAAGTTACACTAACTAGTTGTAAATGTACTGATAAATAAATAAATACACTAAAAAACCATAAAAGTGTTAATAAATAAATAAAGGCAACATCCTTGTAAGTGGTAAAACTGACCATGAAAGGATGAAATTAAGGATAGAGAGATAATATATAAAAATGTTATAATTAACTTATACAATTAATCCTGTAGTATAATAGCATTAATATCATATTTATATATTTATTAATGGGTTTAAGTAGGGCTGGTTTAAATAATGGGAATGAGAATAAAAAATTTGAATAAAAAATGAAATGAAGTGAAAATATTGTTACCTAGCCCTTGGAGATTACTCATATACTAAGGAACAAATATGTTGAAGGCTTAGAGTGATGTGGAACTCAAAAATATCAAAAAACTCTCATTATTATTAATAGGAGGGATATATTCAAAGCTAGTGTGACACCCATGATATCATCTATATGTATTTATTTTTATTAACTTTCATTTATTTGAGTTTTATGGGTTTTACGACTAAAATATTGATTTTTTTAATTTTAAAAGGATGAATTATTTATGCGTGGTCACAAAAATCATGAAAGTGAACTATACAAAAGGTGGTAGAAATTTTTATTGTCAGATTTGTGGTTGGTGCAAGGTTATAGAAAACTGAAGTAACCTAAGAAAATATGAAAGCATAAAAAATAGTATTTTGAAATTTTTTGGTCTAAATCCATTCCATAACACAAGATATGATATAAAAATACCCAAATTCTCCCAGGGATATCATGAAATTGAATTTAAGTATGAAAAATTAATCAAATGAAACATAATGGTACCTTGGTGGATGGTTTGATCTCAGCATTCTCTACTCAAGTTAAGATCATTATATCTTAAATGATTCAAGTATAGATCACTTTAAATCATCTGCAAGTGTTCCTAAATATTTTGGTTTGTTATTTTAAGGAATTAATGTGCTAACATGAGAGAACTAAGTTCTTTATGATGAACATGTGATCAACCAAAGAATGCAGAATCGATCTAGGAAGACATAATGATCCAACCTCATTATTCCTTAGATTTTCCTTCTATAGAATTTTAGAGATAAGGGGAGAACACAAAAATTTATTCAAGATTATTCCATGCCAATTGTTTGTGCTAAAATATATATTTATACTTATTTTTAAGTTTACATAAATTTCACTTTGGTCTCGATGGAAACTTAACCTTCATAAATACTGAAAAACACACTTATGACTTATTTAAACCATTACAAGTGTCAACAATACTTCCCCACCCAATTGTGACATTATTAAAAGTAATTTTATGAATTATGAGTCATTAACATAGATCATTTCTCTTGTAAATGTTTAACATTACTGAATATAAATTATTTTCCTAAAACACATCATTGATCCCAAATAAATAAGGATAATCCATATCAACAACTACCTCATATGAACACTTATTGTGTAATATAATCTCTTTATCACAAAATATCTAATAAAGCAGAATGTAGAATTTATGTCATCATCCTTTAAAAATTTCATTATCTTTTTTGACTATATTGGATGTAATTTCCTTCATCTACCATGGTCGTGGATTTAGTCAAGACACTACCATACTAGTTAAGTGGAAAAATATATATTCTTTTTTTGATAGATAACAAATCTTATCTTGGTCATTCAATAAATTTAATACCATCAACTATGCACTAGATGTGATATAACTCACCACAACATTAACTATCATGATTTTTATCATGAAAAAAATTATTTTATCAAATGATAGGAATTGATAATGATCATAAGTTTATACACCAACAAACATGCTCAAAGATAGGAACATCCAATGACACCCAAAACATGTGGTATTCCTATTGACAGGTTGGTACTAATGATCCCCTCTAATCAAGATTAGGAAGTGAAAAATTTAGTAGAATAATTATCAATGATTATTTAAGTGATCCTAATGATTAGTGGGAAATCACTAAAAGGAAATTGAATAAATAATTTTAATTCCTTTTTAAGTTTTTTTTATTGAAACCGTCTGTGTAACCTATTAAAGTGATTACTTTGATCTTTCTCATGCACAAAAACACACACATAGAGGTTGAAATAATTTTTTACAAGGTTCACCACAAAAAAAAGATGGATAATACTTGGAATGTTATAAATTCACCCAAGATCATATGATCCACTAGTTTTATCACATGGATTACAAACGAGCAGAGTTAATCCTAGAACCCATGATACACATAAGTCTCCTAACTATGATTAAGTGATACTGTATAGATATAATGATACAATAATAATTAAACAATATGTGATATTTCTTATATATAAGACTTCTATAAAGTTTTTATTGTGACTTTACTTATTATTTATTCTTTTATTACTTGTGCATAAAAAATATGTTCTTATTCCTCTTCCTTTATCTCTCTTTAAAAATATCTATATTTTTCTATTTAGTGAACATAAATCATCAATAAATATCATCACAACACTATAAATATTATATTCTTTAGTAGTAATGATATCAATCTTTGAAATTAAAATTTCAAATTCAAAATTTAGATATATAGTTATTTTGAATTATTATCAACATCTTCTTCTTCTTATTTCTACTTATTTACTCTTATTTTGTTTTAGTCAATGGTTTTTTCCATGTAAAACATGTGGCACAAGAGTATCCACTATGAAGTAATAAAATATTTATCCTCATCTAAACTTCATTATTCTTCCTTCACGGTGCAACAATAATCTTCATGGGATTGCTAGAATGAGAGGGTATGGAACCTGCCATCGGGAAAAGCATGTACATGCACAAGAAAGCCTATCTGAATAGTCATGCAAAGGTGGAGAGCTGATTTCATGATGAAGATACTGGGGAGGAGCAGTTCTAAGTAGTTAAGTCTGGGTTGTATGTAATGTTTGAATCCTACGGGCAATGAATTCCTCTAAGGACTACAAGCCATGTAATACTTACGCCTATAAGCGTTGTAAGGGTTCCACCTCACCCCTTGAAAGGAGGATTATCAAAAAATAAATAAAAAATGAAGGCCTTCGGGCCATTGGAGGAAATATCTTAAACTATATTTAATTTTTGAAAATAATTCATTCTATAATTTCCCATTTATTTCCAAAAAATAATTCCCTATATAATAATGGAAATTCCCAATTTAGATTAGTCTAGGAATCTTTTTTCTCAGAAATCATTTCGATGATGTAGGGAAATGACTCTAAAGATGTGTGAAAATTATTCTTACAGTGACAAAAAATGAGCATTATAGAGGTTTACCTTTTCCAAATATTCTGACTTATTCATTATAAATGATGCTTTTAAAAATTTAATGACCCATATATAAACACCATGATCCTTATAGAATCACAGTGACCCTTACAGAATCACAATGACTATTATGAAAAATTAGTTGGTATCTTCCTTTTCCAAAATCTAGCTCATTGGTGATTCTTAAAAAAATTAGATAACACATACATAAATTAGATAATCCTTATAGAAATTAGTTCTTTATTACAAAAATGAGTAAGTTTATTCCCATTGTTGAATTCCACACTCTGAACTCTATAACAATCCTTATGGAATGGAATGAAACTTATAAAGTTCCCTTTAATATAAAATTATTTTTATAGAATTGGAATAAATCTTATTAAAATAATAGTTCATCATAAAATTTTCAAATATTGAATTTAAATCTAAAAATTAATCTTATGAATTCATATGAACGACCCTTATAGAAATTTAACTTATCCATTTTTTAGTCAGAATCTGCTTAATTCCAAATACAATTCCAAAATAATTCCAAAGAAATAAAAATCAATTCAAAACACATATACTTCTCAAAATCCTTCTTATCATTTTGAAAATATTATTTTAAGTGAGTTTGAATATGTTTTATGTATTGATAACAAAATAAAACATAATAAATGTATATGTTATATATTCTTCAATTTTTATTCTTTTGAAAAAATACTAAATGATAGAGGAAACTTCTTCTAAAACAAATTTCAAAAAATTCACCATATATCTCGAAAACCTTCCCAAAACATCTCCTAGGCTCAAAAATATCACTTTTTGTATTTTTTTACAACCAAGGAACATAAATAACATACAAAATCTATATAAATATAAACAATTCCTAATTCAACAATTCTTAGACTACATGAGAAAATTTAATGTAGGAAAAAAGAAAATTAAATAATAATATCATGTTGTCTATAAAATAATTACTCATATTATTTTATTTACAACTCTTGATACTCTTAATACCAATTGAAAAAAATTATTATCCCTTGATACCACTTTAGATTAACTAATAATCAATATTTATTCAAATTAGTAAATCTATACATGATACCAGATTATGATATATTCCTACATACATGAACACCAAAACTATTAGAACTGTTTATAACTAAGAAACTCACATAGCCATATGATAAATGAATATATTTTCCCTTTTAATAACCCTATAAATACATTCCCCCCAAAAGAGGCATGTTTATGAGAGATTCCTACATACATACTCACTAAGACTATTAGAACCATTTAAAACTCACACAACCACATAGTAAACTCATATATTTACACTTTTAATAATGTTACCCATATACATACTACCCCTAGACAAGTGATCTCTCCCCAATTTGGTAAAAAAAATATCCTTTGATCTCTATAAAATAGTTTTATCTCCTTTTTTAAATACATTTTTATGTACATAAATATAATACCTAAGATATTACTACAGTAAATAAACATTTCATCAAAAAATTATGAAATAATGATTATTCAATTATTTCATAATAATAGAACAGAAAATTATAATAAAATAAAATATAATTAAATTAAATTTACCACAAAACCATTTTTTAATAATATAATTAACAATTGACTATATATATAGATCAATTAATAATATATAAATACACATGTGCCTCTTAGAATTAAAATAAAAAGAGTTTTTGAATTTTAGGTGCTTAATGTTACATTTTGAAATGCAAAAGTTTTTTCACTTAATAATTAAATTTCATATATATAGAAATTTACTTCCATAAAAAGGATAATAAATTTGAAATAACTGTATTGAAATCATCCAATGGTGAATTTTCATAATTTTTCGAGACCATTGAATTTTTGGGTAAAAATTAAAATATGGTATGAATATATGTTAAGTATTATGACATCATAATAACTTAAAATGATGTAATAAGTAATATAATGGTTTTTCAGACCAAAATAGTTTTATTAATTAAAACGATGTGCTTTAAATTAATACAATTAATTTTCCAAACCTATAAAGAATCTTTCAAGACCTAAAGTATATTTTAAATATTTTAAAAACAATTCATTATGAATAAGAATCTTATACACATCCAAAATAATATATTTTAATGTATTTAAATTCTTAAACATTTTAAAGGTAAAAGAACCCTGGATTTCAAATACCATGGTCTAAAACCATAAGAAGGTCAATGTTTTTTTATTGACCTAGAGTCCAAGGCCCAAGATTTGAAATTAATAAACATGTTCCCCTAATTTATTACAAATACCCACCCATAATAACTTTCATAAATACTCTAAAATTATTGAGTATGGTTCTCATCTCATTTTATCTCTTGTGAGTTTATTTAAGGAGAATATAAGGTTATAAGGATCTCTTATCATGATTTAAGAATATACATTTCAAGGTAGGGGTTCATAGTCCTCCTCTTTTCCTTTTTAGTTGCAATCCTTTAGTTATGATATCATTTAAAATATTTTTCATATGAATATATGAATGTAATTAAATGTAATTATCATTAATTTTAAATATTTTTAATGATATATTACATAGTATCTCACATTATATCCTTTTCTTAAGCTGTTAATATGCTAATGTAAGGGTCACCACCCCATCTCATCCTTTATTTGTGTAATCATCTCCAATTAATTTTAATTTCAATATGAAATTTTATTATGATTCATTTTCATGATTAATTTATCATATTATCAATGAGATATTTTCATTTCATCTCACTATACTTACTTCATAAGCTATTATAATGCTTAAAATTAGTGGAAACCTAAGGGATAAATCTAAAAAATTCTAAAAAATTTGTAAAGTAAATAGAGATTTGTTTCCTTAGAATGACATACCTATCTAGATACTATATGAGGATGTAGGCTATTTGTTAGATGTCCCTAAAGTTAATAACCTTGAAAATATTGATCGGGTATTAACTTGATCTCTACTAAGTGAACAAAAAATGGGCTGAACTTTATACCCGCTTTGATACTCTTGAGGGATATGGCAGATCCTTCTTATGGTAATGAACCAATTCCTTTTGAGGGTGTAGGAGTAGGGGAAGATTTGGTTCAGTATGAGGCTATTCATGTGGCTAAACCATCGGGTGGTGGTTTACCTGATATAGAACAGAAGGAAAGTGGAGAGGTGGATGAGGCGGTTGATCCTTATGTGGGGATTCTGAGGCTGGGTAAGGATGATACAGGTAAAGGGAAGCAGAAACTGGATATGCATGTCAGTTCTGGGTGGGTAGGGGGTGCTGCTTCAGGGTCCCTCAAACCATTTATGCTGTCTAATAGCTTTGAAGTCCTTATAGAGGCTGGCTCGTGTTCTGATTTTAGTAGTTTGATTTATGTTGATGGGGAGCACATGGTTGAAACAAAGGGAACCGATCCTACTCTCTTGGTTGGTGAAGATGCAATCCTAAGGAGTAACAGAAGCAATAGGAGGAGAAAAAGTAGGAAAGATTACTCATCATTACCTCCTCCTTCGGAGACTCAGTCTGCAAAAAAGCTAAATTCCATGAGATTAGAATTAGAGTTTGGAGATAATAAAACTCTGGAATTACTGCTAAGATCTGAAGAATAGGTGGTCGAACAAGTTTTGTTTCTGAATACATTAGAAGAGGAGACTTCTAAGATGATGGGGAGACTTTTAAATGTGTCACTCAATGAGGAAAAATACTCATGGGTTGATAAAAATGATTTAATTCTTATCGGAGGTTTCAACAAAGGGAAGATCAATCTTGAGGACTACTTACAGACCTGGGAACAGCTAGCTTATGATCTTGAAAACCTATTGTTATCTATTCCAAGCACCTAGGTATCCTCCATATATTGGACGTTTTCCAGGGATCTGGTTATGGGTAATATAAAAATTTCTTTCAATGATTCTGATTAAATGTGTGGAACCTGTTAAGTGATTGGGAAGCATGTTGGTTTGGAATGTGTGAATTTTTGGAGAAGATAATGTTTTTGTAGATTTCTTGGTGGTGTTCTGCCAACATTCTAGAGGGGCCACTCCATATGGGGACTAGAGCCTAACCTTCACCTTTTCATGCCATTTGGAATTGTTTGATTGAGAGGGTATGGCCACACCCTCGGTTTTGAGCCCGTGTATTTGTGCACAGGGCGGCTTGCTGAATGGACAGGTGTGGGTGAGGGTTTTACATCCTTTTTATTGGCTAGGTAAGGGTGGTTCCTTTAGTTTGGTCCTGGTTTTGTGGTTTCTCGAACATGTTATTCAGATTTGGGGTTTCTCACTTTTCCCTCAAAAGTGTTTTGGTTCTTTAATAAAAAATTAATTTTTAGTCGAGGGATATGCTTTGGATGATTAATAGGATCATTACAAACCATAATAAAGGATTTTAATAAATTACTATAAAATAATTTCTATTTTTATTCCTAAACCATGAAATTACCCTACACCAATATTTCATTATCATTCCATTGATAAAGTTACTTTATATTACATTGTGAATATCCTATAGTTTTTAAGTTGATTGTTGGATATTCACCAAGATAGTCGTATTATTCTATTGAATATAGAAATATTGACATTTTTATACCCTTTATTTATATAATGATACTTATTGATTACTTAGTTATTATTATGTACTTGGTTACTTAGGGAACATTATGATATGTATTTTCTATCTATTCTCTTCACATAATGGATGCATTGAACTTGTTATGTGATAGGTGGGGTCTAGAATTATATATCCCCTTAATGCATTAATAGGTACAATGAGAAATATTTTTGTGTATTTTATATAATCCTTGCCCATTTTTGTTAAATGTTTTGACACATGGCCTTCACGATATGCTTATGATGTTAGATATTATGCATTAAATCACCATGAAATATGTTATTCTTATCCAAGAGTTTATTTATCATTATGTAATCCATGGATATATTATACCCACATATTCATTTGTAATTTCATTTATTTATTCCTATCATACTATTAATTGTATGCTTACATATGTTAGATTCTATTGTATGATACCCCTTACTGAGCATTTGAAATCACTCCTAAATATTATCTCTCATTTCCCCAGAAAACTATGAACATTATTACATGAAACTTATCTATTTTTAAGGATAAATAATAAATTTTCATGTATTCAGTTAATATACATTATGCTTTCAATGTAATGTAATGTTCATTTATGTATCTAGTTTTTTGAGACTTCTAAACTTTGAGATCTTTTGTATTGTGTTCTATTTATTTTGTACCATTGTAATAAAATAACCATTGGATCTATATTACTAGAGTTAGGGTTTTATAGTTGGTATCAAATAAATTTTTATAGAAACCTTGGTAACTATATTTATAAGAACATAATTAGAGAAAATAAATCTATGATAAACCCTTATAATATTATGGAAAAATTTATATATTACATGATATTAATTTACAATAAATTAATAGGAATTATATATAGTGATTTATAATTCATGGTTTCATTCATAAACTAATTAATTATATGACATTTTTTGGAAATTATGACTAATAGAAATAATGAAAATCATGACAACACACATAATCAATGTAGGGGTTTCACCCTAGAGTAAGTCAATGAGGATGGTGTTTGAGTGGAGTAGGTTATAACTATATTTGAGTGGTTGACTCAGGTAATGACCAATAACCTTGACCATATGGGAAAACCCATTTCTCAAAAGCATGGTGTAACAATGTTGGTCCTCTTTATGTGGTAACAACCACAATCCTTCAATGGAACCATTAATCCATTTATGGATAAACAATGGATCAAGTCCCTAGATAAGGTATCCCTTACATTTGGGATATTGTGGAAGGGAGAATATTTTCATTTTCATATGTAATCTAAGAGGATATGTGTCACGACCAGTCCTCGGGACCCGTGCCGTGACTACCCCAAGCCCGCCTTCCATAGGCCAGGGGCTGGAGACTAGCACCAAAGGCGTAAATCCTGATAAAAAGGGAAGGCATTGCCTTTATGAATTAAAAAAACACCACAGAGTAAGCAAGATGAAGTAAACACTAAGTAAACTGGGTACAACTGTAAGTGCTGGAAAGTAAATGGGTCAGAATACAAACCCAACTGAAGTAAAGTACAATTGAAAAGAAGGTACAACAACTGAAAAGTAAAGCAACAATGCTGATCCGTCCACTGGAAATCCCACCTAAAGGGTGGGTACAGATAGCCTCCTCAGCTCCTCGGGTCCAGCTGTCCGCTCCGTGTACGTCCCACCCAGTGGTCCACCTCCAGGTACCGACTTGCTCCACAAGCCTCAACCACGATCAGTGATGTCCTTCGTCTGCATCCAACGCAATGTAGTGTGGGCATAGCCCATGTAGGGGTGAGTATATGCTACTCAGTAGGGACCCCGAGACCCCCGAAGGTCTCCTAGAATCCACAAAGGATAATCCACAAAGGAAAGATACAATCACGAAGTAACAACCAACACTACTTAGGGATATAACCATACATATACCTAAGTCATCCATTCCAGTTCGGCTCCAACATCCGAGCCCAAGTTCGATAAAGTCCACACAGGATAGCACAACCAATCCACATAGGATAACACAACCCAATCCACTTAGGATAGTAAGTCAATCATATCGAAGATAATAATTGAAAGTCAAGACTCAGCTCACACAGGTATACTTCTTCATAAGGTGATAGAGATGATCAGATGTAGCCATTGATTCATCTAGATGGGACCCATGTAGGATACTAGACCATCTAAGCTGTCGGACCCACGTAGGATACAAAACCAGCCACTCTTTTGGACCCACGTAGGATACAAGTACAGAGTCAAATACTACCGGACCCATGTAGGATACAAGAATAGTAGTCACGTACTGCCGGACCCACTTAGGATACAAGAATAGTAGTCATCGTCGTCGAACCCACAGAGGATCCCAGTACGGTCGTCATCGCTGCCGAACCCCTGGAGGATTTCCGTGCATTCGTCGTCACTGCCGAACCAATGGAGGATTTCAGTGCAGTCGTCATCGTCGTCGCAGTCGCAGCCAGCTCTAGGGTTCCCGCACGCAACATGATCAATTCCGATAGGGTCCACTCCACGAGCCAAGTGGGGTCAATACATCAACTGAAACGTAGTCCGGAGTTTATGTATCCCAAAGTTCCGTCTCGACAAAAGGAACTCAACGCGACAGATGGTGCGTCAATCGAACGCCCGGTCTGAGAGTTATTGGCTTTTTCGTTCCAGGGGCCCGGTTGGTTTTTAAGTCAAAACCAACCCGACTGTACTCCAACTGTTTCCAAACCTCGAGCGGAGTAATCAAAAAGGTCCGTCTCACTAAGAGAAAACCATCAAAGTCGACGGCACGTCAATCTGACGTCTGGAACTCAAGTTATAAGCGCTTCCACTCCGAGGGCCCGGTTGGTTTTGTGTTCAAACCAACCCAGCCGTACACAAATTTATCCAAAACCTTGAGTGTAATATACCGAAATGACCGTCTTGATCCAAGGATCACATCTCAACTAACGGTGCGTCGATCAGAGGTTTGTAGCCCATGTTACAGGAATTTAAACGAACCTGTCCGGTTTTAGGGGGTTTTGGGCTCGGACCGACCCGGCCCAAGACCCCCTGGGTCGGCCCGAACTGGGTCGACCCGAACCACGTCCGGGTCCGGACCATCAGGGCGCGGCCCGGCCCGGCGTGGGCGGCCCGTCCCGATCGGCCGGTCCGGCCTGACGCGGGCGCGACCCGCGTGGCCAGCGGCTCGGCTGTTTGGCCGAGCGAGATATAGAGGGGGGCACTGCCCCCCTTGATTGAAGAAACAACCCCCATGAGGGGGGCCCGCCACTTGGCTAGGTGGGGGTTATGACCCCTAGTTCTTCCAAAACGTTCGGCCCGGTGCTGCCGCCGCGGGATGCCGTGGTCCCGCCCCTCCGAAGTGCCGGCGGCCGGTGGTTCCGGCCGCCCCTCCTTGCATCGCCACAGCTTTAATCCGCGACCTTGTCTAACCGGCGCGGCATGACGGCGCTGCGCCCCTCCGCCGTGGCCCCGCTCTGGCCACGACCCCCTTCGGCCTCAACGGCATGGCGCAACGGCGCCATGCTCTTTTGCTATGGTAAAATTCCTCGTTCCCACGCGGTGCCGTTGCACCACGCCACCTTCGTCCCAAACCGCAATGAAGAACATCAACAAAGGGGGGAGGAGGAACGACCGTGTTCGTGTGGTCCGACCTCCTCCCATTAATTTGATAATAGGTGGACGAAATAAAACAACATCTTCAAGCGAGCACAAATTTAATCCATTAAATTTGGACTTAAACCCCCTACCTCAAAGAAGTCGTCAAACAAGGATCGTCGCAGGAAAAAGACACTGCAGAAGATAGCGTTGCAGAATGAGGCTCTATAAGCGTCGTCAGTGTTCACCAGATGAATGATGTGGAGCATCGTCATTCTCCAAAGAAGGCGTCTCTCACTGGTTGTGGATAGGAGAGGAGACAGTACGACGATATCCCCTTGTGGTGACGGAGTTCCTCGTCGTAGACTCAGTGTTCTTCGATGAGGAAGAAGATGTTCTTCAGAGTGAAAGAGTTCTCTTCTTTTTTCCACAAAATGAATCCACCAACAATAAAATAAGACCTTGTCTTATGTTATTCACACACACACATGCCAACATTAATTTGAAAATCAAATTGAATTCATGAATTAATTAACATGCTTTGTCCAATTAATGAGGCATTTTATTAGCATGTAAAATAATGTGGAGGAGTTGAAAACTAATTTCTAGAGGGGAAATTAATGGGGTGTTGGGGAAATTGAAGGAGGTGGGGGCTTGTTTGGGCCCCACCCCAACTTCATTTCATCTTCCTTTTCCACAACTCTTATCCATCGGTAAAGAAATAAAAATAAATTGTAAAACAATTTTATTTTTATTACACACATTTTTAACATCTCCTCCTGAGAAAACGCAACTCCAGGAAAAGTCTTCCTAAGCAATTACCGGCACTGCGGTTTCATCAGTGCCCTCGGATTTCGATTTCGAGCACCGGTTCAAATGTTAGAAAAACCCACTCATTCGTTCACTAAACGTACCCGAGCTAAACTTTGGAAAATTATTCCAGGCACACTAGGCCTCAGAATCAGGTGCTGTTAGAAACTACGTACTCGTAAAATACCAAATAAAATTAAGAAAAAATTTTCCTTGAAATTTACGGGTCTTTATATTACTCCCACCTCAGGGATTTATGTCCCCGTAAAGATACAACACAAACTAGGGGAACAAATGAGGGTACTGAGCACACATCTGAGCCTCCCGCTCCCAAGTGTTCTCATGAAGGTTCCCGTGCTGCCACCTGATGCGCACTAGAGGAATCGACCGCCCACGTAGGACCCGCTCCTGTCGATCCTCGATCTCCACCGGGACCTCCGAAAAAGTCACCCCATCATCAATGTCTATCTCCCCATGGTTGATGTTATGCGTCGGGTCGTGCACATATCTCCTCAACTGACATACGTGGAAGACGTCGTGCACCCAGTGCAACTGAGGTGGTAGAGCCAAGCGATAAGCCACCTCGCCTATCCTGCTGAGAACCTGGAATGGTCCGATAAAGGGCGGAGATAACTTTCTGCCCCAGTCAAATCCCCGCAATCCAAATCGAGGTGAGACCCGTAAGAAAACATGGTCACCATCCTCAAACTCTAGTGGTCTCCGCCTCCAATCAGCATAAGACTTCTGTCGCCTCTGAGCTGTCCTCAAACACTCTTGGATGACCTGGACCTTCTCTGTCATGGCCTGGACCATCTTCGTTCTCACAAGTGCTGAATCTCCAGGGTCTGTCCAGCACAGAGGTGATCTGCAAGGTCAGTTGTACAATGCCTCGTATGGTGCCATCCCGATGGTGGAGTGGTAGTTATTGTTGTACACAAACTCCACCAAGGGTAGGTGATCCTCCCAGATGCGACCAAAGTCGAGGACACATGCACGGAGCATGTCCTCGAGTGTCTGAATGGTCCTCTCCATCTGACCATCCGTCTAAGGGTGGAAGGCGGTGCCCAAACATAGCTGCATCCCGAATGCCTCCTGCAACCCCTTCCAAAGTTGGGAAGTAAAGTGATCATCTCGATCAGAGACGATGGATGATGGCACACCATGAAGCCTTATGATCTTCTGAATGTAGAGGCGTTCCAAGCTCTCCACTGAGCCCTGCTCTCTGATGGGTAAGAAGTGGGCCGACTTGGTGAGTCAGTCAACAATCACCCAAATGGAGTCGTGACCTCTGGAAGTGTATGGAAGTCCAGTCACAAAATCCATAGATATACCATCCCACTTCCACTCCAGGACCTCCAAGGGCTATACCGAGCCTGCTGGAACCTGGAGCTCCACCTTTACCTACTGGCAGGTGAGGCATCGAGAAACGAACTCTGCCACAACCTTCTTCATACCCAGCCACCAGTGCTATTGTCTGAGGTCCTGGTACATCTTCGCTAGTCCTGGATGTACCACAAAATGGGAAGTGTGAAACTACCTTAGCACATCCTCTTGTAAAGAAGCTAGTACCATGGTACGTCCTCTGAAAAGGAAGTCTTGCTCTCCTCCTACAGAGAATCCATCGGGTGCCTGTCCTGAGGATATATGTGCATGCCGCATCTCACAGTCAACGTCCCCACACTGTGCCTCTCTGACCTGCTGTAGAAGTGGAGGAGTGACTGTAAGTGACTGAAGAAAGGCTGATCCATCTCTATCCACGAAGGATATCTACAAAGCGGATAGCTGCTCTGTCGCCTCCCCAAGTAGCTGAATGCCCTTCCTCCTGCTGATAGCATCGGCTACTACGTTCCCCTTTCTAGGAGTATAGACTATCTCAAAGTCATAGTCCTAGAGGAACTTGAGCCATCACTGCTATCTCAGGTTCAGGTCCTTCTGTGAGAAGATGTACCTGAGAATCTGGTGGTCAGAGTAGACTGTAAAGTGCTCGCCCATCAGATAGTGTTGCCACATCTTCAGAGCGAAGACCACTGCTGCTAACTCTAGGTCATGGGTAGCGTAGTTCTGCTCATGCTGCCTCAACTAAAATGATCCATAGGCGATCACTACCCGCTCCTTCATTAGGACAAATTTGAGTCAGGTCCCTGATGCATCACAGTAAACTACTTACCCCACTCCCTCCTCTAGTAGCCTCAAGATAGGTGCGCTGGTCAATCTATATCTCAGCTCCTGGAAGCTCTGCTGACATCTATCTGACCACACGAAGGGTTTCCCCTTCTTCGTCAAAGCTGAAAGTAGTGCTGCAACTTTGGAGAAGTCTGGCAGAAATCTTCGGTAGTACCCAGCTATCCCCAAGAAACTCCGCACCTCCGTCACGCTCCTGGGTGGCTCCCAAGCTAGCACTACCTCGATCATCGCAGGATCCACCACAACTCCCGCCTCAGAGATGACGTGTCCCAATAAGTGGACCTCACGTAACCAGAACTGACACTTCGAGATCTTACCATAAATCTGGTGCTCTCGGAGCATGTCCAGTACAACCCGCAAGTGGTAGGCGCGCTCCTCCTCAGTGGTCGAGTATATAAATATGTCGTCGATTAAGTACATGACAAATCGATCGAGGTATGGCTGAAATATCCTATTCATGAGACTCATGAACACTGCTGGAGCGTTGGTTACGCAAAAATCCATAACCAAGAACTCATAGTGGCCATACTGACATCTGAAGGCCGTCTTCTGCACGTCCTTGTCCCGAACTCTGAGTTGATTATTGCCTGATCTGAGGTCTATCTTCGAGAACCACCATGCTCCCTTGAGATGATCGAAGAGGTCATTAATCCTCGGTAGTGGATACTTGTTCCTCACGGTCACCTGGTTCAGGCGACGATAGTCGACACACAGTCGCAAGCTCCTGTCCGCCTTCTTGGCGAACAAAATTGGGGAATCCCAAGGTGAAACATTGGGTCGGATGAATCCCTTGCCCTGAAAGTCCTCCAACTGTACCCGTAGCTCTCGTAGCTCAGGGGGGGCCATCCGATATGATGGAGTGGATATCGGGGCTGTCCCGGGGTACAGGTCAACATAGAAGTCTACCTCTCTTCAAGGAGGTAGTCCTGGAACGTTGTCCGGAAAAACGTCCGCATACTGATCCACCACTACAGGAAAACTCGGACTCGACATGTCAACTGCTCTTAGGATGAGGCTAGCCAACTGATGAGTGGTTGGATGTCCACTCCTCTGCGTGAGTCCATCCTATGTTGCTAAGGATCCCTTCTCACCGGTGAAGGTGAACCTGCTCCCATCAGTGCGAACACACCACACCTTGCGCCTAATACAGTCGATCTGAGCATGAACTATAAATAACCAATCCATGCCTAAGATGACGTCGTAAGGCCTCGACGCCGCTACAAGAAGATCCCAGCTGAAGCTCTCACCTCCTAGAGTAAGTTCACACTGCCGGCACCAATGCGTAATCGTCGAGTCTACTCCCGTAGGAGTCTCTAGCTGTAAGGATCAAGCCAACAGCTCGGTCGGAATCTCCGAGCTCTGAAAAAGGGAAGCAGAAATAAAATAATGACTCAATCCTGTGTCTATAAGAATTGCAGTAAGGGTGTAGTAGACACATATAGTACCTCAAATCATCTCTGGCGCGCCGTGGTTGTAAGTCTATGCTGCCTGAAGCTGAGCCTGTCTCTGCCCGCCAGCTTCCTATGGTCAGGATGGAACTCTTGGTGGTGGTGGTGGTAGAGCCTCAAAGCGTCGCCCACCACCTGATGCTCGACCAGATCCTCTGCCTCGTCCTCCTGCTCCCTGTGGACCACCACGATCGACCCTATACCTCTGCCTAGGTGGTCCCTCAACCGTCTGCTACTCCTCTGCACGGTGGGCCGGGCAGTCACGATCCATGTGGCCCTACCCGCCGCATGCGTAGCACTATCTGCTCCTCGGTAGGCTGGCTCTGTGCCGTGTTCCCCGCACCTCTGAGCCAGTGTCCTGAGGTCGTCCGCCTGCTGGTCTGGTCCTCCTGGACCCCTGTGACATCTGTCGACTGCCAGCTGCAGAAGACTTTTCTACGTTCCGCCCTGCGGTAGGTCTCGCTACTGGTGTAGGATCAACAAGAAAGCTCTCTATGAGAAGGGCTCTCTACAGTACTCCTGCCTGTGTCGGAATGATGAGGGATATCATCTATGCCTTGATCTCATGCCCCAATCCCTGCTCGAAGGTCCGGGCCCAGAAGAATGGGTCTCGTACCATGTCCGTCGAATAGCGTGAGAGATCGGTAAATATCGCCAAGTACTGGGCTACCGTCATGCTGCCCTGCCGCAGCTGTAGTAGCTCCTGAATGCGCACCGCACGTAGGGTGACTTGGACAAACTCTGATCGGAAGAGGCTCTCAAAGTTTATCCAGAGGAGAGATGCCTCGTCGTGCACCTGGAGCATCAAGCTCCACCATCTGCCTACTACCGCGTGCAGGAGGCTCGCTGCAAGGGTCACCATGAGGTCAGCTGGTGTCCCCACTAACCTGAAAACTCGAACTATAGCCTCCATCCAATCCTCGGATGCCTGAGGGTCCGTCTCCCCATGGAATCTAGGCAGTCTCTGATGCTGAAACTCATGCAGTGCACTAAGGCCACGTGCACTCTCAATGGCTAGGGCTGGTGGCATCGGTGGCTTGGCGGGTAGAGGTACCGCCGGTGCCTCCACTATAAAAGGGACCGCACCGAGGCCTCATCGCTCGGTGGGCTGTCGTCTCGCATAAAGCTCGGAACCCTAGCGGGATGCCGTCGTGGGGCCATCCTGAAAAGAAACAGGTGTGCCACTGTAAATACAGTATACCTAGTGAGCTGACACAAAGTAATCACAAATAAAACTTTTGAAACACACATGCAATCAATGTTTTCATGCACTGAGTCGGAAATCAGAAGTCAGGGTCCTGGTGTATGGATACGTCGGTCGCCGCACCAACACTGGACTCCCTGGACTGATAACCACACTCAATACCCTTAACACTATTGCTTCACACAGAAGAAAGATCAGAGTCCTAAGTTCTGCGGTAGAACCGAACTCCTCTGATACCAATTTGTCACGACCCGTCCTCGGGACCCATGCCGTGACTACCCCAAGCCCACCTTCCATAGGCCAGGGGCTGGAGACTAGCACCAAAGGAGTAAATCCTGATAAAAAGGGAAGACATTTCCTTTATGAATTAAACAAACACCATAGAGTAAGCAAGATGAAGTAAACACTAAGTAAACTGGGTACAACTGTAAGTGCTGGAAAGTAAATGGGCCAGAATACAAACCCAACTAAAGTAAAGTACAACTAAAAAGAAGGTACAAAAACTGAAAAGTAAAGCAGTAATGTCGAGCCGTCCACTGGAAATCCCACCTGAAGGGTGGGTACAGATAGCCTCCTCAGCTCCTAGGGTCCATCCGTCCGCTCCGTGTACGTCCTGCCCAGTGGTCCACCTCTAGGTACCGACTTGCTTCACAAGCCCCAACCACGATCAGCGCTGTCCGTCGTCTGCATCCAACACAATGTAGTGCGGGCATAGACCGTGCAGGGGTGAGTATACGCTACTCAGTAGGGACCCCGAGACCCCCGAAGGTCTCCTAGAATCCACAATGGATAATCCACAAAGGAAAGATACAATCATGAAGTAACAACCAACACTACTTAGGTATATTCCCATACATATACCTAAGTCATCAATTCCAGTTCGGCTCCAACTCTGAGCCCAAGTTAGATATAGTCCACACAGGATAGCACAACCAATCCACATAGGATAACACAACCCAATCCACTTAGGATATCAAGTAAATCATATCGAAGATAATGATTGAAAGTCAAGACTCAGCTCACACAGGTATACTTCTTCGTAAGGTGATAGAGATGATCAGATGTAGCAACTGATTCATCTAGCTGGGACCCACAAAGGATACTAGACCAGCTAAGCTATCAGACCCACATAGGATACATGACCATCCACTCTTTCGGACCCACGTAGGATACAAGTACATAGTCAAATACTGCCGGACCCACATAGGATACAAGAACAATAGTCACGTACTGCCAGACCCACATAGGATACAAGAATAGTAGTCATCGCCGTCGAACCCACGGAGGATCCCAGTACGGTCGTCGTCACTGCCGAAACCACGTAGGATTTCAGTGCAGTTGTCGTCACTGCCGAACCCACGGAGGATTTCAGTGCAGTCGTCATCGTCGTCGCAGTCGCAGCCAGCTCTAGGGTTCCCGCACACAGCATGCTCGATTCTGGGAGGGTCTGTTCCATGAGCCAAGGGGGGTTGATACACCAACTGACACATAGTCTGGAGTTGATGTATCCCAAAGTTCCGTCTCGACAAAAGGAACTCAACGTGACAGACGGCGCGTCAATCAGACGCCCGGTCTGAGAGTTATTGCCTTTTTAATTCTAGGGGCCCAGTTGGTTTTTAAGTCAAAACCAACCTGAACGTACTCCAACTGCATCCAAACCTTGAGCGGAGTAATCCAAAAGGTCCGTCTCACTAAGAGGAAACTAACAAAGTCAACGGAACGTCAATCGGACGTCCGGAGCTCAAGTTATAAGCGTTTCCGCTCCGAGGGCCCGGTTGGTTTCATATTCGAACCAACCCAGCCATACCGAAAGTTCTCAGAAACCTTAAGTGTAATATACCTAAACGAACTTCTCGATCCAAGGATCGCATCGCAACTGACGGTGCGTCGATCGAAGGTTCCTAGACCAAGTTACAGGCATTTAAACGAACCTGTCTGGTTTTAGGGGGTTTTGGGCCTGGACCGACCCGGCCCATCAGGGCGCGGCCCGACCCGGCTGGTGCAGCCTGGCCCAGCCGGCATGGCTCAGCCCAGCCGGCGCGGTCTGGCCCGGCATGGGCGGCCCGGCCCGGTCGGCCGGTCCGGCCTGACGCGGGCGCGACCCGCGTGGCCAACGGCTCAGCCGTTTGGTCGAGCGGGATGTAGAGGGGGGTGCTACCCCCCTTGATTGAAGAAACGACCCCCATGAGGGGGGTACGCCTCTTGGGTAGCTGGGGGTTACGACCCACGGTTCTTCTGAAACGGCCGGCCCGGCTGACCAGCCGGTGCTGCCGTCGCGGGACCCCGCGGTCCGACCCCTTCGAAGTGCCGGCGGCTGGCGGTTCCGGCCACCCCTCCTTGCACCGCTGCAGATTTAAGCCGTGTCCTTGTCTGAACGGCGTGACGCGATGGCGCTGCACCCCTCCGCCGCGGCCCCGCTCCGGCCGCAGCCCCCTTCGGCCTCAACGGCGCGGCGTGACAGTTCCGCGCTCCTTTTCCGCGGTAAAATTCCTCATCCCCGCGCCGTGCCGTTGCACTGCACTGCCTTCGTCCCAAACCACAATGAAGAACATCAACAAAGGGGGGAGGAGGAACAGTCGTGTTCATTCGGTCTGACCTCATCCTGTTAATTTGATAACAGGTGGCCGAAATAAACCAACATCTTCAAGCGAGCACGAATTTAATCCATTAAATTTGGACTTAAAACCCCTACCTCGAAGAAGTCATCGAACGAGGATCGTCGCGGGGAAAAAGACGTCGTGGAAGATGGCATCGCAGAATGAGGCTCTATAAGAGCCATCAGTGTTCTCCCGATGAAGGATGCGGCGTGTCGTCGTTCTCCGAAGAAGGCACCTCTCACCAGATGCGGAGAGGAGAGGAGATGGTACGACGATATCCCCTTGCGGTGACAGAGTTCTTTGTCATAGACTCGGCATTCTTCACGTTCTTCAATGAGGAAGAAGATGTTCTTCAGAGCGCAAGAGTTCTCTTCTTTGTTCCACACAATGAATCCGCCAACAATAAAATAAGACCTTGTCTTATTTTATTCACACACACACATGCCAACATTAATTTGAAAATCAAATTTAATTCACGAATTAATTAACTTGCGTTGTCCAATTAATGAGGCGTTTTATTGGCATGTAAAATAATGTGGAGGAGTTGCAAAATAATTTCTAGAGGGGAAATTAATGGGGTGTTGGGGAAATTGAAGAGGTGAGGGCTCGTGTGGGTCCCACCCCAACTTCCTTGTATCTTCCTTTTCCACAATGCTTATCCATCGGTAAATAAATAAAAATAAATTGTAAAACAATTTTATTTTTATTCCACACATTTTTAACATCTCCTCCCGAGAAAACGCAACTCCAGGAAAAGTCTTTCTAAGAAATTACCGGTGTTTTGGTTTCATCGGTGCCCTCAGATTTCAATTCTGAGCACTGGTTCAAAAGTTAGAAAAACTCGCTCATTCGTTCACTGAACGTACCCGAGATAAACTTCAGAAAATGATTTCGGGCACATCGGGCCTCAGAATTAGGTTCCGTCAGAAACTGCGTACTCGTAAAATCCCAAAGAAAATTAAGAAAAAATTTCCCTTGAAATTTTCAGGTCTTTACAATATGTTGATCAATGGTGGAATCTGACTTAAAAAACCAAGAAAGAAGAGTCGATAGGGAATATGGAATGAATGAATTTTAAGGTGATATTATTCGAAAAGTACTTTCCTTATGAGAAATGAGTTGACATGGAAAGTAAATTCATGAATTTAAGACAAATGGAAAGGAAGTTATTACTAACTATGAGGATAACTTTACAATTATATCCTAACATGCTATAAACTATGTAGGTAATCCATAAATAAGGATTGATTTCTTATTTAATGGGTTGAATCCAATCCTTTGAATGTATTTACCCCCTCAAACATTTTCCTCACACAATGTGATAGTGAAAAGTTCCATCAAGACTAAGAAGGAATTATCCAACTATTTTACTTTTAAATGAAAAAAATATAAGAAAAGGGAGACTAAGCATCATGGTTAAATTTTTTTTTAATGGAAAATAAAGGAAGGCTAGAATTACCAACATGAAATAACCATGGGAATAAATTCCCTAATTCTTTCCTAAATTAAGTGTGAGTTTTCTATAAGTTTGAATATTGAAGTGACCTTGGGTTGATGTTCTATTTTATGCTAATAATATTTTTTTCAAGTACTTGTCAATGTAATTATTCAAAGGTGATATCATGGGTGATGGTTTTAATTTACCTCTCAAAGGAAGTGAATGAGATTCCTATACACTAATGTGAAATAGAAGATAAAATAAAATGATTTTATGTGTGTAACTCATAACATGTGATGATTATTAATCTAATACTAATGTAAAATAAATGTAACAAGGCTATGTAGTATTGTCTACAATAGCTAGAAAGTTATTTGGAAGAATCCATCTAGTGTAATGATTTAAAATATGTGTTTGGAGAAGTAAAATCTAGTTGATGTAGTGGAAAAACCATCCTTAGAGTATATAGAATTTTTAATGATTTATTTATCATTTATAAACTCTTGGATTAAGGGTTAAGAATTTTGTATATGGTTTATATATTCCCTTGGCATATTTGAAGTAAAACTGAATAAATGGATAAGTCCATGTGTTGCATAAGCACCAAATCCTTATGCTACATAAGCATCATGTATCCTGAAGACATTGAATAATGGTAAATTAATAGTTGTGTAAGTTTTATTCTTGAGCTGTATAACCATAATTATAAAACTATGTAAGAATCATCTGGCTTTTCATATGCATGAAGTCTATCCTACTTAAGCATCATATAGAGCTCTGTAAACATTATATTGGAATGTGTAGCCATCAACTAGACTATATAACCATAAATTATGTCTAGATAACCATTATTCATGTTTATGTAATTATCCTCTAAATGTATATAGGTATCATGTTTGTCTATGTAACCATGAACACTAGGAAAATCTATGTTTCTAAAGACTAAAAAATCGAGTTTCCAAATTTTATAATCTAAATTGTAAATGAATTATAATTATATAAAAGTTGATCTTAAGTGTACTAAACATCAAAAACACATTATATAGTGTGTGGTATAAGAATTTATTAAAAAGTATCTAATATTAAAATTTGGAAAAGAAGATTAATTCAAGAGGAATATTTGAGATACTTTTAAAGTCTAAATTACTGAGTTTCATGAATTTATAATTCTAAAAGAAATGGAATTTTATGATGAACAAGCTGAAATTCAATTTCAAATAATGATGATTCTTTATTATCCATGTTTTTATAATTTTTTGAGAAAGATCAAATAATATAAACATGAGGATCATTATTCTTGATAAAGTGAAAAAACTTAAATTAATTTTCAATAAGAATGAAAATTAAGTTACATAAAATATTGAGTTATTCATCAAAGCCTAAAAAATTATAATATAAGTTTTTTATTGAGGTGAATATATTCAAGGGTTTTGATAAGAAGATGAAGGAATGATGAATTTTAGTGATTATTGTTTTGAGACTAAAATGAGAACTTCCATATTTTAGTAAATATGGAAATGCTTAAATTGGTTGTTGTAGGATTTGTTCATAATGTTTTAAATGTCACAAAATCTTTGTGATTTATGTTGAGTTTTTTTATGAATTGGAAGGGATACGATACTTATATTATTTATATATTAAATTTAATTGTGTATTGGTTTCCTGAAGAAATTATCAAGTTGAAATTGATAGAGCTCTACAATTCCATTTTATGATACTATATTTCAAATAACTTGGAAGTATTCTAATAGATATGTTGTGAGTTAAGTTTAAGGAAAAATAATCAGATCTTTTTGTGGAATAAAAGATAAATTAATTCATCCATGTTATTTTTAATAATTATTTATATTTTTTGGAATACCCTTTGAGTTGAAAAGGAGTCCATGGATTATCATTGGAACCAAATTATGTATTTTATAATACTAATTTTCATTTAGAAAACAAAAAGTCTCTAATTATCCCATTTATGGATAATTTAAATGAGAGGATAAATTTAATGCATCCACCCATGCATGTGTGATTTAGAATATTAAGGATAAATAAAATAATAAAAGAAGAGTAGTCATTTATTTAAAGTGTGCATCATAGAGAATTGGAAAGTGTAGTATATCTTCTCAAAGAATAATATAGTCAATGCTTAGGAGAACCAAACTCTCAAATAATAATAATAATAATAATAATAATAATAATAATAATAATAATAATAATGATAATAATAATAATGATAATAATAATAATAATAAGAATAAGAATAATAAGAAGAAGAATCTAATGCATTAGTGAAGAAGAATATAGTGTATTGAGCCTATGTAACTTGTTTTTTTTGAAGAAATAGAATACGAAGAAGAAGAATATAAGTAGAGTATGATGATTTTTTTTTCTATTAGATATATTCAGTCAAGGATAATAAAAGAAGTAGTCTAGTGTATATAGTGAGTTAATTGCTATGAAATATCTTTAAGATCTATGAATATAATTATATATTCTCCAGATAATAGTTATTTGAGGGATGAATTATTTAGTTGAGTTTAGAGAGCCAAAAAACGTTTTCTATAGATAATATTAGAGTTGTGCAGTGAACAAAGACTAAGTTGTATATGATTTTTTTAAGACATTCAATAAATCAATGTTATACTATAATAAGGGTGTATATCATCATGGTTTGATATAGTGACCACCATGTATATGTTTCTTATCTACTTTAAGATGAGGAAGGAAGATGAGAGTCCATCTAGTGTTATTCCAGTTTAAAATTTATAGGATGTAGTATAAATATCCCTTCACTTATTTAATATAGTAGAGGTATTTCACCTATGTGATATGGTGACCTCACATGTGTAATATAGTGAGACCAATTTTTGGATAATCCCTAGCTAACCCACTGTAATTGATAGAAATATTATTAGCGTAGAATATATTTCTCAATAAGAGATGAACATGGAAAGTAGTAGGTTTCCCACATTGGGGATGAACCTTATAAAAATAACATGTTCCAACTTTACATTAAATATATTTATTCTATATAGGTGTATTCTAGGGTAAACTAAAAGAGATCGAATTACATCCTAATAGGTCATAGAGGTTCAAAAGACTAAAGGAGTTGAAGGAACTTAAAATAAATAGTTGGTTTTGGTAAAATTTTATCACACCTGATTCAAACTACTCTAAGGTGTGTTTGCACAATCCCACTGGGACTCTTAGAGATAAATTTCATCAATCTCATGAGAGTAAGTTTAAAAAATAAACTACTAATTTATAGTGCTTCAATTAAAATAAGATTAGACACTATTTAAATCAATTCCTCAAGTGTCAAGGGAATATTCCTTAGAAGAGACTAAGGGAGAAATTTCAGGCTTATACATTTACAAAAGTAGAATTTGAGGTCCCAAATGATATTATAGTAGGTAATTTAATCACAAACTCAAATTTATCTAATAAATTATCTCATTCATGATCTATGAAATCTTTTATATATTACAAGTTTTCTAAGAACATTGAATCACCCCTTAATACATTAAAGTGGTAATTTTCAGTTAACACTCCTAGAGGAAATATTATAGAAACAAAATTATATTGTTTTGTATCTATTAAAATGAATGGTGGTTATTTAGTTGAAAAATAAGTAATAAAATTAGTGGTTTATTTGATATAATCCTTGGGATGGATTAAATCTTAAATTTTAATGAAATAATTTATTATCATGTGAATGAGATTACAATCTCAGAGGTTGGAAAGGAATCCTTTGTTTTTAAGAGGAGACACTTCATGATTCGTATCTTGTTCAGAACCACCTCCAAAGGTTTATATTAATTAAATTATTATTAAATATGAAAAAATGAATGAGAAGGATATATTTATAATAGATTATGTATCAACTTTGAGGAATTATATTGATTTATTTCCCAAGTAACTATATATATATCCAACTGATCATGAATTTTAATTCTCTATTGACCGTATCCCTGATGAAAAACCCATATCTAAGCCTCTATATAGAATTGATAAAGTGGAATTGGTGGAATTAAATAAAAAACTTCAAGAGTTGTGTGGTACAAGACTCATATACCTTAGTATTTGACATTTGGGAGAACTTATATTATTTTTTAAAAATAATAGTGTATATGAGGTTGTGTATTGATTTTAGAGAAATAAATGTCATTACTATAAAGAAAAAGAATCATTTTCCTCGCATTGATTATATGTTTTATTTGATTCAAGGGGATTAATATTTCTCAAGGATTGATCTCTATTTTTGTTATCATTAATTAAAATTCAAGAAGGATGATATACTAAAGTTAACTTTTCATATAAGGTATGGACATTATGATATCACAGTAATTCCTTTTGAGTTAAAAATTCACCCTAAATGTAAAGTATTCAAAGATTATCTTGATAAATATTTTTATTTTTTATTGATGATATTTTGATATACACTAAGTGATATTAAGAGAATCAATATCATTTACAAATTGTACTTGATATTAAAAGGGAGAATGAGATATATGATAAATTCACTAAGTTTGAATTTTTTCATCATTAAGTTTTTTTTCTTGGTCATATTATATCTAAGGGTGTAATATTAGTTGAATCTACAAAGAAAAATGTTGTTAAATAATATACCATACCAAAAAATATAACTAAAACATATAGTTTCATTGGTTTAGATGGATACTTTTAGAAAATTATAGAATTTTTTCCCAATTATCTAATTTGTTAACCATGTTGATGTGTAAAGTGGTCAAATTCAAATGTTATAATTAATGCGAAGAATTATGTGCGGAATTAAATAAAATATTTATTAATGTATCAATTTTAAACATTCCATCTAGAAAGGAAGTATTATTTTTATATACTGATACATCAAAGAAAGGACAATGATGTGTCCTTATGCAAAATGATAGATTTTTACTTATGAATTGAGGAAATTAAATACCCATGAACAATACTATCTAACTCATGATCATGAGTTGGAAACTATAATATTTGTGTTGAAAATATATATTGACTATCTTTATAGTGAAATATGTGACATATATACCAATTATAAAATATTAAAGTATATATTCACTTAGAAAGATATCAAGATGAGGCAATGGAGATGGCTAGAACTACTTAAGAACTATAAATATAAAATATACTACCACCCTAGGAATGATAAAAAAGTGGCTAATACTTTAAGAAGTAAGGATAATTGAGTTTTATCCATGATGAGGATGTACAATAATATTATATTCAAGGATTTAGTAAATTTATATATTGAAATTATTAGTGAAAGGGAAGCATCATTACTTTTACAAATAAATTCCCAGCCATATTTACCTTAAAAGGTAAAGAGGACGCAACAAGATAATAAGGGTTTATAAAAGAAAATCAAATCCATGAAATATGAGAGATTGATAGACTTCATCAATGAAGATGGTGTGTTAAATTTTGGAAATAGGCTATGTGGACCATCAATACTAGAGCTAAAGAGGGGATCATTAGTTGAAGTTCATAGCTCAAAAATATCTATGAACTATGATAGTTTCAATATGTATAGGGGTTTCAAATAGAACTTCTGGTGAAAAAACATGAATTGTAAAATTTTAGACTATGTGTCATTATGCTTGTTATTCCAACTAGTAAAGGCTAAGAGAAAACCTCCAAAGGGTATCATGAAAACTTACCCAGTACCAATGGAGATGTGGGGAAAAAAAAAATTATTTTTTAGGTATTTCCTTATTTTATTCTATATTTTAATCTATGTAATGGTTTGGTAAGTCCTTGGGAAGGTTCTGTATGTTTTTTAAGTATTTTATAAAATTTTTGGAGGGTCAATAGTTTGAGCACTATTAGTGTAATACTTGCATTTTTCAATTAGGAAGGTTAATGTTTGGTTTAAAATTTGGACAAACTATGTGATAACTATGTGGATTCAAAATTTCTTGGACATAGTCTATTTTCCTGGTTAGTGCGTGGTTTTCCAAACCATGCATACTAACCAAGTGATGGGAATAATTAAATCTAAAAATTAAAATAAATTACTAATACCTCACTTAAACGCCACATTATTCCTCCTCTAACCTAGGTTCTCTAATTACAACCCACCCTAGGAGATTTTAGAAATATTCTTCCTTTCAGTGATCAATTCCAACATATCAGAGAGAGTTAGATCTAGGAAATTGAAGGTAAGATCCTGGTTATTCTTATCTCTCCTTGATTATACCATTTTCTATAAAAAGGGACCTTAGATCAGGATTTCCTTTCCTAGATATATTGGTTAGATCATGTCTTGATTAATATTTTTTAGAATTTATTAAAAAAAGATTAGAAATCTTGGATAATTGAGGTTGTAATAAGATTATTCATGTTGAATACATTAGAGGTAGGCAAATTATTTTATTTTTTCACATTCTCCTAAATTAAAATTCTCATTGTTTTGTAGATTAATTTATTCTATTTTTATTGGAAAAAATTTGTGAAAACGTTTTTGGAAATCACTTTCCTTGGTTGGTCTTTAAAACTAGAATTCCAGGTGATTCCCACAAGGTGTTTGGTTAAATGATTCAATGAAAATATTTTTTAAAATAAGGATTTTGAATGTGATAACAACTAATGAACTTAGTATGTATGTTTTAATAAACAAATGTAAAGGTATCTATGGGTTATACATAGTCATGATACTAAACCTGTGGCTCATTAGACTATACCATCAAGTGAAGAATTGGGGCCAAAGGTATAAAAACTGCTCACGGGTTATACTGTTTAGGAGTGGCCTTTGGTTAGTGGTTTCATTAGTTGTTGTTATGCATGGGTGAGTTATTTAATGCCATGGGTGTGTTTTTTGTGTGAGTTATTTCAATACATTTGGATATAGATGGTGTGCAATGAATTCCATGCCTATTTTTTTCTTTTATTTCTAATAAAATGTGAGATAACATATATCTTATTTTATTGTAATTTAGGGAATGTCTCAGGGTTTTCCTATGGGTTTTATACTTTCCCTCTGCATATGTACCTTAGTGCATATAAATACTTTTTTTATTATGATAGAAGTAATATTAAGGTTTTATATTTTACCAATGGAGCTATGTGATGTCATTGTCTAGGATGTATAGAGTTGGAGCATGTGGTGGTTGTCAAGTCTTAACATTCAAATTTATTCCACTTTATTCCCTTTTGAATTTTTATCTTGAGACTTATTTACCTTGAGTATTATTGTATTAATATTTCATAATTCTATTTTTTTTCTATTTTTATTGTTACTTTGATTATTATTTGTTTACAAATTTGGATGTATTTTGGGTTGTATCATCCATCATATTGGTCTACATGTAGGTGTTTCATTTTTGGGAAAAACATCTCCCATTTTTTATTAAATACCACAACATTAAATGTTAGAATTTGGTTCCTTGGAGATGTCACATAAGGTTTGTGTAATTTTAGTCCTCTCCATGCCAATGGGTTGCATTGAGATGTTACAAATGGAATCATATTGTTATGGTATGTCTTTTGGGATTGTAGTAAATATATGAGATGTGTTAGGACTTGAAATTCACAGAATAAAAATATATATATAACCAATTTATACTGAAATTCAAATTACCTATGTGGTTTAGGTACAAAAAGTTTTGATAAACACTTCTAGGTATGTTGTCGCCTCCTCGTTATGGGTTTAGATAATGATCATATGCTATGATGAATTAGTAAAGATACTTCCCACTATGATTTAATCATTCATATGTTATTTAAAATACTTAATTTTGAAATTATATTACTATGACCTTGAACTTCAAAAAAATGACTTAAACCAATAGAAATTTATTGATAGATAATATATCTATTGATAAAAGTGAGTAATTCGAACATATATTAAGATTTATTGGTATTTATTTTAAGTACCAACACTTATTTTTACAAGCAGACATATCTGTCAGTATTAATCCTTTAACACCAACAAATATTTTACCAACATTTTAATCTATTTCTTTATCATACTAATACCAACACTTTTTTACCAACAATTGAATATATTATTAATGATAAATATTACCAAAATATCTTTTAACATTAATAAAATATGTTACAATAATTAATTCAATGATAATAACCAATTAAGAGAAACTAAAATTTATATATATATTATTATTTTTATGGCCAAAGTAAATATTTACTTTTAGAGGTTTTGTTGAAAATATCTCATTAATTATTTTCAATTTTCAATTTTTTCTAAGTATAAATGATGATTATATTTTCTAATTAATTTCATTTAATAAACATTTAAATACTTTTTATAATAAATATAAATCATTAAAATATTTGAATTTAACAAACATTATAAATAGAAACATGACAATGAATAAAAAAATAATAAACATAATTGAAAAATATGTTCAAATAGATCATTTAAAAATAATATCATTTTTTTAAATATGTTGAAATAGATCATACTAATACCAACATTTTTTTTAGAAAATTATTAATTATACATTTTTACCCTAAAATATGTTGAAATGGATCATTAAAAAATAATACATATTTATTTGAATCCAATAAAATATTTAATTTTATAATAATTAAAATATATAATTATTTATTTATTTAGAATTAAACCTAGCATCGGTCATGTCCCCCGTCAACCACCCTTACCTCCCACTGCATGGAGGTCTTATCCCCTCATGATTCGACTCCATCACCTCCTACCTACCTCTCCCACTCTGCTGATGCTGCCTTCTCCTGTCGCTCTCCCAACCGACATCATCTCCCCCACATCAATTACTAGCACGCCTCCTCAGCTCCCCAACTCCACGGCTGCCCACCATGATTTCAGGCCAACACAGTCTCCTCTTCATCCTCCCCCGCACTCCCAAATTTGTCACCAGGTATATTTCCCTTCATCAACCACCACTTCAGTTCATAGATATTGGCCATTATTCATCAATTGTGAATTCCAGACCCTTGCTTCCTTGGATCAAATTTTTTTCCATTGTATCCTTAAATTCATCAAATTTAAGAGGAAATATTTATTTCTATGATCATTTTATTCAAATACACTCAAAATATTGACCAGGAAAGGGAGAAATTTAATTTATGGTAAAAAATAATTGAATTAGATTGTGATGAACTTATTGGTCGTGAAAAATTGTGAAATTTATGTCCTTGTATCACAATTTTTTGCTGTTAATATTGAGTTGATGCCTCTATTTTACATTTAATATTTAATTTTTTAAAACACCATGATAGTCATCATAAAACCTATAAAACACTTATAAACAGTAGTTATTAATGGGTGAATTTAATCTAATTAATGCTAATACACTTGTTACATTGAAAAGAAACCAACTCTATATACCTGAAAATTACTTACTGCACCCTGATTTGATTTTGGAAAGATCAGGGGCCCTATAATGATGAATGGGCACTTATATGAAATATAGATTGATGATACTCCTTGCATGTTTCATTATAAGGTGTGAATGTCATTTTAATTGAACTAAAATGTATTCATTCTATTGATTTTGGTAAAATATACAATGAAAATAAAAATTTCACACCATAAATTAGTGAAGATTTAATGTTTTACATATTAATGCACACCCAATCATCTAATTAGAAAGGTATTCATTCTTACTTTTATAGTAATGCTTTATCATTATTGTTTGGTTAAATTTCATTTTATAATTTTTTGTGTGGAATGACTCATTGTTGTTTTTTTTCATGATTAATGTTTGATTCTCATGTTTTGTGTTGTGTCCATTCACTATATTCATTTTATAACTTTAATCATCTAGTGTACCATTGAATTTGATATTTAAAGTATATACTTCAAAGAGTTTTTATAATTATGCATTGTGTTCTAATATTTAATTAGTGAAACTATGGACAAAATTTGACATCTGCATTGAATTTAATTTATGTTTTCAGCATAAAAATGATATTTTTATGCCATTTAAATTAGTGTTCCATGCTCATGAATCATATTTTATTTTATTATTTAAATTAATTATTTTATGAATTATTTTAAAGTTAGTTTCTTTGTTAATACACAACTAATATTTTATTTGTTAATTGTCAACCGTTAGTTTTAGTTCCCATGATAATTACATTTATCACATTAATTTTTATTCATTGTTGAGAATTGTTATGTTACAAACTTTTCATCAATATACTTATAAAGTTCTTGTTGAAAGTTGTGCATTGAATTTGGAAGAAATTTCATACTTGTCATTGGGGCGTGCATAAACCAGGTATATCTAATTGCCTATATTAAATAAGTGATAGTATATATAAGTAATTATTATGTTTTATAAATTGTTTTCATGATGTTTTATCAAATGGAACCTAATTGTGATGCTCATGTCATTACTGTGACCTTAGATTTTTAGGTGTTCTCTGGATCATGTAGGTGCAATTGATATTCGGTTCCATAATTTCACCAGAGGTTGGTCCTTGGAATCTGTCTATTTGTTTATGGGAAATTTTCAATGATTCATGTTAATTGAGGTTAATATATCCAATTAATAGGCTCTTACAAGGTTTTGAATAATTTAATGGGCCGACTTGAGCAGAACAATCAAAGGTGGTCTGAGTGATTGAAGAGTTCCAAATTTCCAGATTTGTTACCTTCAATTACAAGGTTTTATACTTCTTGTCATCCATTTCTACGTATTGAAATTATTATATTTATGTGTAAGGGAGGACAAATATTAACTCCATTGGAATGACTATTTTTTCAAGGATTCTGAAAACTTTCATAATTATTGAATATTATTCTTGTTTCTTATAACAATTTCATAAAACAACATAAAATACTTATTCTTATTTATTTTTTTGAATTTCTTTTATGTTCTTTGTTTTTTTATCATAAGGAGATACAATATAATGAATAAAATGTTGTCAATTGGTTATTATTATAACTTTTTCAGGAATTATAGTGTTATAGTCTTGTTCTATTTTGTAATCTTGTGTAATTAAATTCTTCAAGACTCATTTTATTAAATGTGATTTGGGGTTTCACCCCTATTATAATCCCTATGATATGATTTTATCCCTTACTATTTATATGGGTATCAGGGATCCGGTAGAAAACAACACATACATGTTATTGTAGTGTGTGAACTCAATGACTTGGATGTTTTTTCAAGGATTACAACAACTTTCTCACTCACTAAATGTTATTATTGTTTCTTGTAACCATTTGAAAAAACCATGTAAATACTTATTCTTATTACACTCCACATTCACTTGATTTTCTCCATTGGGTAATACCTCATTAAAATGCACTATAGATGGCCTCCCAAGTGTCAAATTTGTATTCTTAGGTTGGAGTATCCATCTACTTGCCTCCACTTAAAGTAATAGGGGAATAATTTTAGACATAACTCATTTTCAGTCAATACCACAAGATGTAAAGTATTAATTGTTGTTATGAAATCCTTATGAATATTTAGGAATCATCTCCCTAATCACTATGAAAAGTTGGTAAAGCTTCCAGTTGATGTTTTTTGAGCACATAAAGTCATTATCTTGGGGATATCATGATGTCTGAGCAACCCCCTCACTTGGGTAATTTCTAGGCCTCTCAACCTGAATAGATCTTGATTCCAGTATACTTGGGCACATGATAGTAGTGTTTACCACCAATTTTATCCCACATATCATGTCATGTTACTTCTATTTACATACCTTGAAAATGTAAAATAATTTCTCTCATGTATTTGAAATTTAATTCCTTCATTTAGGGGCTTAATAGTGGATGATATAGATATTCTTAATGCCTCAATATGAACCTGAAAATAAGATTTATATAGTGATAATTCAAGAAATCTAATCCGTTTGAAAATGTGTAAAAGTTGTGCATTCCAATTTGAGTATATTTTTGTATTTTTGTATTTTTTAATATAAAAATAGATATAAATCAATTAAATAATTTCACATATCTATTATAACCATACTAATTTATGGTTGTGGAAAAAAACTACAAATGAACACACATAAAGCTACAAAATCACACACATAAAGCTGTCATATACTTATAAGAAATCTCTCTAGATTGAAATAAATTATTGTTTAACATTACAAGAACAAGAACAATAATAAAAACTATGGGAATTTGTTCACGATTCATTTAAAATTTATGAAAGTATATGTTTTTTTGTAATCATGTGTTATTGAATTCTTCAATTCTTATTATACTAAAATATATTTTAGTTTTGTCCTCTTACATAATTCAAATTATCTGATTTCATCCCCTGCTATTTATCAAGGTATCTAGGATTATTAGTAAGAAAAATACAAAATTGTTGTGGAAGACTTATGTGGATGATAAGATTTGAATTTCCTTTTTAGGTATGCATGATGGTTATTCAAATGATTCCATGTTTATATATTTCAATTTTTTCATGTTATATGATTACATGTTTCTATATTGATTGTTTTACTAATTTTTAGGATACAGTTTCTAGGATTCAGGTTCCAGGTTTGAAAATTGAAGGTTGGGTTTACAAGATATTATGTTTTATGTTCAATAGTTTTTAGTTTTTGGGAGCCCATGTATGCACAAATATGTTTTCAGGTTTTCCCACACAGATTTATACATTTTCACAAACAGGTTTGTACATATAGGATTGTAGTTTTCACAAACAGGGTTGCACAAATAGGTTTTAAGGTTTTCCCAATTATATTTTTATTTTTTGGGAGCCCATGTATGCCCATGCTTGCAAAAATAGGTTTGCACAAAGAGGTTTTCACAATCTCATTCTCCCCCAGAAGACATGGTTCTTACTAATTTTTATGTTCAATAGTTTTTAGTTTTCACAAAAAATTTTGTTGGTTATGGGTTTTTATGTTACTAGATACAAAATTACAAGTTTTCCAGTTTGTATGTCATTTAGTTAAAATTTAATTGTTTGTAGGATGAAGTTTTGTAGGTTGGTATGTTAGAGGTTCGCATGTTCCATTATTATTTGTTTACATGTTTGTAGGTAAGAATAATATTGATTAGCGGTTTATAGTTTTATAGGTTTTATAGTTTAGGTATACATGTTTACAATTTTATAGGTTTTTCAATTAATGTTTTTTGATTTTTAGGATTATAGGTTACGTGTTTTCAGGTTGAAATATGCAGGTTCACCTATGAAATACAAACCTTACAATATGTAGGTTCACATGTTCAAGATTTGTAGTTGTGAACCATTCTAAAAACATCCATGAACTTGTGAATTAATCCATGTTTCCATCATTGATTTAATCATTAAAGATCCATTTTCTGGCAAGATCAGATATTCCCATTACCCATTTAATGGATTCTTAAAAGTTTTTCTGTTAAAATGGTTTATTTGCACCCATTTGTTGATGTTTTATTCTCTTGCAACTTTGATAATACTGTTAAGATCTAGGAAGAGGATGGTAATAGTGATGATTGGTATTTTTTTCAGACATTAGGTCCACTGACTAGCCAAATATGATATCGTGGGTACTTTTCAAGTTATTATTTCAAACCTAATGCCATGTATTATATTTTTTCTAAATAAAAGGATGTATTTGAATGTTTATTTCCTTGTTATGTAGGTACTACCTTTGTTTAAAGTCAAAAGAAAGTTAAACACAAATGTAGTAAGTTTAAAACAAATTTTTATTCCTTGTTGTGAAGGTTCTACCTTTATCTCTACCATTTAAGCATATTTATGTCACTTGTCTTTGTACCTCCCTCAATTCCATATGATGTATTTGCTCATATGTTTTTTCATAAACTGGAAATGGCATGATTGGGGGATAGACTAGAGATGGAATGGATGGGATGGAGATGGAATGGATTGGAGATGACATGGATGTGGTTAGAGTAGGATGAGTTGGAATAGAATAGAGCTACCATGAATGGGGGTAGAGGTGACATGGATGGTTTGGGTCTGGAGCTGACATGGATGGGTTGAAGCTACTGGTGATGGAGTGGGAGTTTATAGTGCTAGAGTCGGTGACAATGATGGGTTGGAGATGCTGCGACGGTTGATCCTGTTTGGGGGGGGTTGAGTGGGGGGGAGGGTTGTCCAAAAATGTGGGATATAATTGTAGAAAAATCCTAGTAGGGATCCAAGAGGTTTTGTTTGTAATGAATTTCATTATTAATATAATTAATTCTTGTCTAATTTTGAACATGTGTTAAAATAATCTTCGGTTTAATAATTAAAACATATATATTATATATAATAAATTAATAAATATAATATGAAATTTTATTGGAAATAACAAATTATAATTTTTATTTAAATGTAATTTATGAACAAATATTATATATTGGTAATATTAATACCAACAGATAAAAGTTTCATCAAAACCTTTTGCTAAACACTTTAAACATCATATATATTATGTGTTGGTATTATTATAATTGCAATAGAACTATTTTTTCAATTTAAAAAACATTAAGTGATAGAGTTTTTACCAATAGTTTAGTGGCATGTACATATATGTTGGTAAAATTTTTACCAACAAAAAATGAACCTTTACAAACAAATATGTCCCTGTTGAAAAAAGTGAAATATTTTGTAGTGTTGATTATTTTTCTATAATATAATATATAACTAGGAATTAAAGAAACATATGATAACTAAATTAATAATGTTACTATGGTTTTAGAATAATGGAACCAGTTAGAAGAACCGAAATCCTACAAGAGGGATCCATGGAGAATGTGGTTCCACCTAAACCACAGGTAAACAAAGAACTTGTCCAGAGCATTGTAAAATAATTATAGACTATAGAAAAAGTAAATTGACCTATGGAACCAAGATATATTGATCATACATTATAGTTTTAAAAATATAATCCATCAATTTTTTAGAGGGATTCATGACTTGAAAAAGAGGAAACATGGCTTAATAAGATCAATTGTATTTTTGATTTCCTTGAAATTTCAACTGATGTAAAAGTTAATCTTTTGGTATACATGATGGAAGATCTCACATAGTAATGGTGGTAATTAATTATTCAACATAAACTCAACCAAGAAATTACTTGGGAGGGAAATAAAGAATTTTTTAACAAAAAAATTTATCAGTATACCTTAAAAGTAACTAAAACAATATATTTTGTTATCCTCAATTAAGGAAATATGACTGTGACATAATTAATGAATAAGTTTATGGACTTGGTTCATTTTTTTTTAAAATTAACAGCTTGTACACATCTGAAGGCATCTATATTTGAGGAAAGTTCATGATTGGATATTTATTCTAAGGTGTCCATGTTCTTGATTGATGATTATATAGACATGGTCAATATAAAAATGGTGGTTGAAAGAGACTTGAATAGGAGTGGTGGTGGAGTAAACACTTTTTTCTTCATATAAATGAGCGTAAACTCAAATTCTATAAATAAGTGAAAAACCTACTCTTTGGAAAGCAGTGCACCAATGAATTAAATCATTGACCAAGTCTCTTTTCAACCATATTACAGCATGGAACTAGGTTACCTCCAATGATGATTCTTCATTCATAAGAAATGGTATTTTATATAACATACTTGAGACAATCAAAATTATATCTATAAAGGAAACCAAAATAATTATTTTATAATACCCCCGAATAAAATGAGGGAATATGGCTTGAATCAGTATCAGATCTCTCATGCTCAACCCAAGTGATCTCTTCAGAACAATTCATGACCTCAAAGTTGAGTAACTTAAGTTGATTCTAAGAACCCCTAAATTATCCAGGTAACACCACCATAATAAGGAAGAAAGGAATAACTGGTGGGAGTTGAACAATAACTATATGAAGTTGAGTAGTAAATTTTAGCTGAGTAACCAGGCTCTTCGATGATGTGAGGTTCTATTCTTCTCAACTCCCCTCTAATGAAATTATTGTTTTATGTTGGTGCATCCTACTCTTTAGTTAATTCACATATGGTAAATTAATTGGGGTTTCATGTGGAAATTATAAATCATGTATTAAGAATAAAAAAACCTCATGGGAAGTGGGAATGCATAAGATTCAAGTGTCAGTCATGTCCCATCACCATCAATGATGTCAAATTTTTATGAGAGCTTATAATTTTGGAAATTGATATTTTTTATTTGATCTTTGGAATGGACTGGAAAGTGGAATTCAAATAATATATCAACTATTATTCCTGAAAAGAACCTTCATATCCCCAGATGGTGTTTTTCACTTATTAAAAATGGATTACAATATGAATTCTAATAGATATATGCCTTTATTGATAGTATATGAACATATATTTATGCAAATGGAAGCGATGACTTTGGGTGCTATCAAAGAAAATGGGACTAAGTGTATTTCTATTATAATAGACTGATACACTGATGTCTTTTAATATTATTTTTCTAGTTTACCACGTTAAAGTAAACTTGACTATTTTATCAATCTAATTTTAGGAATGATTCATATTTTCTTTACATTATATAAAATGATACCAACTGAATTATGAGAATTAAAGGTCCAGTTGGAAGAGTAGGAAAGAAAGGGATTCATTAGACCAAGTACATCACCTTGGTCCACTCTGATCATATTCACAAATCATAAAGATGGTTTACTTTTTTTATGTGTTTACTATTGTAAATTGAATCAAGTTACCATTAATAATTGGTACCCTCTTTATTGAATTGAAGAATCTTTTGATTAATTGAAGAGTGTTGAATAGTTCTCCAAATTTGATATACGGTATGGATATCACAAACTAAGAGTTTTGAAATAGTATATTCTAAAGATATATTTATAAATCCATTAAGGTCACTTAAAATAAATAGTCATTCCCTTTGGAATTACAAATTCACTTGCAGTTTTCATGTATTTAATTAATCATATCTTAAAAAAAGTATCTCAAAATTTTTTATGGTAATTATTAATCATATTTTGGGGTACTCTTGAGATAGAAATGAAAATGATAATCACTTAGAGATTATATTGGGTACATTTAATGATTATAGACTTTATAATAAATTCTATAAGTGTTACTTCTAGATATAATATGTTTGTTTCATTAGCCATGTAATTTTTAAAAAGGCATAATAATTGATCCAAAGAATATTGAATTAGTGATTTCCTAGAAACTCCCTAATAATTTATTCAAGATACAAATATTTATAGTATTAAGAGGATATTATAATCTATTTTTTTGGACTTTTTAAGGATCTATTATCCTATTAACACTTTAAAAAAATTCCCATTAAAATTGAATGAGAATTGTTGGAAATCCTTTCAGAAGCTAAAGGCTTGGCTAACTTCGGCACCTATCCTCATCTTTACAGAACCAAGACAAGGTTATATGGTATATTGTGATTTGTGTGGATTTATATTGGGTTTTTTTTTCAGGAAAGTATCCCATGTAACCACTTATGGATTGAGATAATTAAAGATACATGAAAATAATTATCTAATGTATGAACTAGAACTATTTGTGGTGTCCCATGAACTAAAAATATGGTGCCACTACCTCTTTAGTGAAAAGTTCACTATGTTTATAGATAATAAAATCTTAAAAAACATATTTTAAAAGAGTGATTTTAACCTAAGGTAAAGACTATGGATGGAATATCTTCAGATGTATGACTTTGACATGGTTTATAAACTAAGAAAAGTAAATTTAGTGGATTATTCTTTGAGCAAAAAACCATATAACAAGGTTTTTGGAGAGTCTGGTAACTAATTACATATTATGAGAGTATTTTAGGACATGGTTTGGATTATTGGGAACAGATTAAAATTTTAGTTTTTTTAGTTACTCTTATTCCTGATTTAGTGAGTCTGATCAATGAGGCATAACAATAAAACCTATATTTCCTTGAAACGATGTAAAAAATCAATAGTGTGGAGACCATATATTCATAGATAGTAGATACAAACTTTGTGTTATTATTTTGAAGTTGAATCATAATTCCTTCATCATGTCAAGAATAACTTATTTCTATTTATCACAATTCAAAATGGGGGTTCACCTGGGAATTCAAAATATGTATAAGGAAATGAAGACCCATTATTGGTTGTTAGTTATGAAGTGAAAATTAGATAATTATGTTAAAAAATGTATCACCTACCAAAAGGTAACGACATAACACTGATAAACAGTAGGAATATTTTAGTTATTGTATATACCTATTTGGAAATTAGAATAGATTTCTATTGAATTTTTCATGGGTTTACCATAGAAACTTCAAAAACACGATGCTATTTTGGTGATTGTGGACCGAATCTCCAAGTCATTACACTTCATTACTATTAGAGAGTCCAATACATTGGAAGATTTGTCAAAGATCTATATTCAAGTAGTGGTGAAATTTTATAGTGTAAAAGTACTGATTATCTCTAATTGAGACCCTCTATACACTTCATGCTTTTGGAAATCCTTGCAACAAGACCTTAGAAATCAGTTGAATATGAGAATATCATATCATCCAAAAATGGTTGGTCAGTTAGAATGTGTGATCTATACATTGGAAGACTTGATCCGAGCATGTTTGATGAATTTTTTTGTCTCATGGGATGGCCATTTTCCTTTAATGAAGTTTTCATATAACAAAATTTATAAATCTATTATAAATATGGATTCATTTGATGAATTTAATATCCATACATGTGGGTGCCCACTTTATTGTGTAGAGACTAGGGAAAATTCATTGATCAGATAAAGTCTTATCCATGAAACTAGTACCAAAATATATATGATAAAAAAATAGATGGAAATAGCCCAAAGAAACCAAAAAATCATACACAGATCTTTGATGATGATCATTATCTTTTGAGGTAGGTCACTATATATTCGTGAAGGTTTCATAGATACTGGGTCACAACTGGTTGGGAAAGCAAGGCAAGTTGTCTCCTTGGTACATCAGTCCATTTGATATTTTGGAACATATTAGTGATGTTTCATATCAATTATCCTTACTGATGAGATACAATTTTGTCTATAATTTTTCCATGTATATTGATTAAATAATTACTCTCTTGACCTAATCTATATAATACTCTAGGACCATGTCACTCTTGAATTGGATTATTTTTTTATCCATGCCCAATTATTTTTTAGATAGACAAGAGAAGATCTTGAAATGGAAACATATCTATTTGGTATGTGTGTTATGGAATAATGGTAAGATTTAATAGGATACATGAGAATAAATGATCTTTTCATTAGATTAGTGGATATAACTCTTTAATGGCGACACTGGAATCCAACTTCCTAGGGATAAAAATCCCTATGGTGGAGGGTGTAACACCCATATTTTGAGTTATGCACTTGTTCTTTTCTATATTTTAAGCTATATAGTGGTTGGGTTATGCCTCAATACGTTTATGGATATTTTGAGGTATTTTGGAGATATTCTTGTGGGTGAAAAATTTGATCATGGTTAGGATAAACCATATAGTTTTCCCTAGGTAATTGTGTGAGAGTTGAGAAGTCTTCTAGGTAGGCACATGGTTGACACTTGATTTAGCCAAATTGTAAGACTTATAAATGTTCTACATAGATCCAATTTTTATGGATGGCACACGATTTTCCAAATTGTGTGGACTAACCGTGCGATGGGAATAATTTAATCCAAAAATTATATAAAATACCTTAAACATCCTCAAAACCCCCCATTACTCCTCCACTAACCTGTGATCTCGAATTCCAGCACTCCTCTAGGATGTTTCAATGATCTTCTTCTTTTTCTTGATCAATTAAAATAGATATAAGAGAATTATATCCAAGAATTTGAAGGTGAAATCCTTGTTATTATTATCTCTCCTTGATTATACCATTTTATCTAAAAGGAAACCTTGGATTTTACCTTCCTTACCTAGATCTACTAGTTAGATCATGCCTTGATTAATCATCTTTGGTATTCATTGAAGGAATATATTAGGAAGCCCAAATATTTGATGTTGTGAGAAAATTCTTTGTGTCAAACACATTGGAGGTATGTGGCTTCTCTTATTTTTTCAATTTCACATATAATGTGAAGAAATGTTGTTTTATAGATATATTTATTCTATTTTTTTATAGAAAACCTTTGTAAAAACTCCATGGGAAATATGTTTTCTTGGTCGGTATTCAAAACTAGAATTGTGGGTGACATCCACATGGTGTTTGGTTAAATGATTAAATGAATATGGTTTTTAAAATAAGGGTTTTCAATGTGATAACTTAGAAGGAAATTAATTTTTGTGCTCATAAAACCATGGAAAGGTTCATATGGGTTAGACATGGTCATGGTTCCAATCTTGTGGAACATTGGTTATTTTTTCGAGTTAAAACTTGGGTCTAGAGGGATGGAAACCACTCATGAATTTTATTGTTTATAGGTGGCCTTCGGGTAATGTTTACTTTGGTTGTTGTTATTCATGGGTGGTATGTTCATTCCAAGAGTGTGTTTTTGGTGTGAGTTATTTCACTGACTTTGGATATATATATTGTTATCTATTTTCCATTATTTTTCTTATATTTTATTTTAAATAAAATTTTAGATAACATGTTTCTTATTTTAGTGAAACTTGGGGTAATTATCAGTATTTACATGTTGGGTTTTAAAATCACCCCTATATATACACCTTGGTGTATATATAGATGTTGTTTATCTTGATACAAGTAAATGGAGTGTTTCATGTTTTTACAGTGTATCTTCATGATGTAATGGTCTTGGATGTTGGGAGTTAGAGCTTGAGGTGGTTTTAATGTCTTAGAATTTGTAGTGGTGCCTTGTATCTTTTTATCTTAAGTCCTATTTACCTTCATTATTATTTTCTTGAGATTATAGACTAATGTTTTTCTAATATGATTATTGTTTTCTTATACATGTAGTGTTATTGTAGTTTATATTATGCACTATATTGGTCTACTTGTAGGTTGTTCATTTATGTTCAAATGGTCACCCATTTTTAGGTAATTCCCATGACATTAGTTTTCATCCTTTGCTAGCTTGGGGAATTCACCTGAGGTTAGTGGCATTTCGGTCCTTCACAACTCAATGGGTTGGTTTGAGATATAACAACAATAGAATTTTTTACTATACTATTTAATAAATAAAATAATAATGGTGATAAATCGGTCATTGCCCAATTATTCACATTTTCTATAAATAATGGAGGATCTACCCCTTTAATGTCTTGCACAATTCTATATCAAAGAAATTATAAGGCTTCATGGTGTAGTTTTATCAATTGTATCTGATCATGACCCTCATTTCATATAAAAAATTTAGAGAAGTCCTTAAGAGGATTTGGAAACTAAGATACTATAAGGACCTGGCCTTAAAAATTACATAATATTGAGTTAAATCAATAATTCAAATTGAGGATCATTTTAGGTTTAGAGTTTTAGATAATTAGGACATAACTATTACATATCAACTTGAATATTACATGTAGACACTACTACTCTGTATCCATTTTTTTCATAAAATAAAAAATCCTAAAAATAAAAATGTCTAGTTCCATGTTTTAGACAACATGACTTTTCCTTGATCCCATCCTTGAACTTTATTCATCTTTAAGGAACGTGGAAAACATTTCAAAAACTTGGGATGAGCATTAAAATCTCAATAAGTGTTATAAAATAAGGAAAGAAAACATTATCCTATTAATAAATACAAATCAATGAAACCATACTTTTCAATCATAACATACCTCATGAAATCATAAGATTTATGAATAACACACAAAAGTCATAAATCATAAAAGTAACTTGTGGAATACATAACATACTTGCATTGTAGTTATCACAACAATATAGGGAGTTACGTTGGAATACCCATCATAGTATATTCCCTAAATATCTTAGGTGAAACCTTAACGTTTACCTCCGTTACGTTACCCAATTCATTGGAGAGCTATCTCAAGCTCACCCGCCCTAGGTTTATCATGGAACCACCCATATACGTAAACAATTCCCAATGACCACAACATATTCATTACACATAAAACAAGTATAAAGTAAAGATAAAATTTCCACATTACAATCACAATATATCATTTCAAGATATTGACATAATCAATGCTTTATCAAACCATTTTCAAGAACCATTTAATAAAGATATTTTTGATTCAAAGTGTCCCATACCACTTTGAAGCTTTTAAAGGAATTTACATTTTAAAACTTTAATGTCCACATAAATAAATCCTTAAAACCATTTTTAAAACATGGATATTAATGAGAAATATTTATAAGAATAAATCTTTAAAACATTTAAAATGATATTTTAGTTAAATATTACCTTAAAAGAATCATTTATTTTATGAAACATGGACATGGATAATAAATATGTCCCAGAAAATACATACACATAAACAATCTCAGATAATAATAAGATTGGGGAATTAAAATTAATAAAATATTATAATATCATGAGAATAAATATATTCATGATATAATAAGTCAAGTAGAAGTATATACACCATATAAAAGTGAATTGGTTCATAACAACAACTAAGTCTCAATGGAATGTAAATTGAGACAAAGTCCCTTAAAAATATCATATCCTTAGATTAAGGACATATCAATGACATAATTATGTGTGAAAAATAAGAATACACCCAATATAATTGTATATTAAGTGTAAAATAATCATAGGACATTCACACATATTCATATCACGACATAATCAAGAAGTAGAAGTTTAACCCAAAGAATTGAAATTGGGTGAAGAAGTACCCTTACAGAAATTCGACAGCCAAATGACATCACTTTAAAATTTAAAAAAATGAGTTGATAAGATATAAAAGGGTATCTCATCACTTGGAAATAAAATTTATATCAATAAGGATATAGAAGAACATATCCCAATATAATAATATGTAAATTAAAAGGCATAACTAAAAGAAGCCTTTTAAAAAGAGAGTGAAAGGTTCCTTTACTGATTTGGTAACTTACGAAACATACACACAATGAAATAAGGATCATAAAATGAAGATGAAAATACCCATAAATTAAAGTATATTACACAAATAATACAATCATGGTCAGTATATACACCACACAAAAGGAAATAGTTTCAATATAGCATGAATCTCACGTGAATAAAAAGTTAGATGAAAATATCTTACCACATTGTAATAAATCGAGTCGTATGACCAAAAGTTAATAACCACCAAATGAATCATAGAATAACATTAATATAAATATAATCATGATAATATATATCAAATGGACGTATAGAATACACCACATGCAATAAATAAGTGGCGAACAATGGAAATATCATAGAATTAAAAGTGAGATAAGAAACCCCTTACATCGTGTCTGACTTGACACGTTTGTTCCTTGTTCTTCTTGAATAATAAAATTAAGTTAATTTATAATGGATTAAGAACATTTTTTAAAGTTTATTATTCCTTTTATATCACTTATTACCTTTCTATAACAATTATTTAATTATTTGAGTTCATATTGGACATTTTGTCGATGTTCAGAACTTGATTCAAAAATGAACTTGTTATAATTAAAATTTTTCCATGTGGTCAAAAGTACATTATCTCCAAAATGATATTCATGATTTAGATATCACACATGTCATATATATCCAGTATATATATGTATTTATAATAGTACATCACATTTGGGGGTAAGAAATGAAATACACCATTCATGGAGACAGTAAGTCGTACGTACGCATGAACGCTACTTTCATTTCTATTTCATATTTTAAATGGAATGAAAACTTAATGATAAATAGTTATATTATAATTTAAGCTTAATATCATATAAAATTTCATTAACTCCATCCTCTATATGTTCCACGTATGGTATGAATGATTCATATCACTTTGAGGGGGTGGCAGTCTGCACTTCCTCAAATGAAATTATCGCATTTACCCATTATGGAAACCATAAAGGTATTCTATAAATGGAAAATACATAAGAATAGATAAAAAATAAACATAATATAAATCATATATAAATACAGTTCCATCACAATGGCCACTATGAGAGGCAATTGAATATATTTGAACAATCATCATTTCGTGAGGCAGTAGTTCACCGTATAGAGAAACAATATGTTCTTTACCCATTAGATGGAGGTGTGTGTAAGTGTAGTTTGAATACTTCTCATAAAAACAACCTAGTATATTGAGGATACTAGTGTTGATATAAAATAAAGGAATAATAAGAGTTTATGGGCACATGAGCCTCAGCCCAGTTGGTGAGGACTCGCTAGGTGCATCCAAGAGACCCGAGATCAAATCCAGGTGGAGGCATATTTCTGGGTTACTATAGTTGTACTATATCAGGAACTGTAGAAAGCACTGTTCGGTACTATAGTAGTAGGAACTATTCATCTATCTGGGCCTTCGGGCCACCGGTTTGGTCCTTGGGTCCTGTAAGGCTTTCGGGCCACCCAAGGCCTTCGAACCAGTTGATTCTCAAGGCCTTCGGGCCACCTTAAGGCCTTAGGGCCACCCCAAGGCCTTCGGGCCACATGAATTCAGGCCCCAGACACACTATAAAAAAGGAGAATCCCCAGAAGAGGATTCAGAGCAGGTGCAATCACGAGAGCTGAACCAAATGGATTGTAAGAATGAGAGGGTATGGCTATGTCATCAGTACCAGCCTGTGCTAGCGTGGGAAGCCTATCCAGACAGTCATGCAAAGGTGGAGAGCTACTATGAGGATGCAGATGCTGGGGAGGGTCATTTCCTTGTAGATAATCTGGTTGAATTCCCTAAGACCTTCGGGTCATGTAATCTCCTAAGCCTACATGCCATGTAATCTCTGAGCCTACGAGCCTTGTAAGGGTTCCCCCTCATCCCTTGAAAGTGGTGTTATCAAAAATCAATAAAAATGAAGGCCTTCGGCCATTCAGGAATAAGATTTTATGGGGATGGAGAAGTAAAATAAAATAAAAGAACTTAAGAGAAAAAATTACCTTTAAATTGGGTAACACCCTTTGGTTTGAACCAAAAGGTTTACTTGAAGTTCCATCTACCTAAGATAAGGATTCTAGGATGAAGATAGGGATGTAGGGAGTTTAATTTTACAGAGTTTGGATTATCCAAGGGGATTGATAAGTTTGAGGAATGGGTTAGAATTGGTGTCCTTTTATAAGGGGGATGAGGGGCTCTTTAGGAAAGTTTGAAAATATTATTTTATTATAAACTTATCATTAGTTTCAAAAGGTCCAAAACTAATTAAAGTATAATATAAGATGACTCATGTTAGAAATAAAATCATACAATAATAATTGGATAGGTTTTGGATACGGTTTTAATATTTATAATCTTATTTATTTAAATTATCCATTAATGAGGTAAACACTACATCATTATTGTGTCATAAATAATTTTATTTATTTGATGTCTAAAAATTATAAACAAATTCCATGATGTAGTAAATCTTTTTATATTTATAATTAATATTTATATTTGAAGATATAACTTTTATAAACCCTTGTAAAAATTAATTTACTAAAAGATATTTGTTTATGTAATTTTTTCCTTTACTTTAAATTAATTAATATAAAGTGTCATTATCACTCTTAAGTGGATCCATGGGGTCCCAAAATCAACCCAAGTATGCACATGGTCGGACATGTATCAACCAATAGGATTAGGGAACATGTTAGTGTAATTTATTATTATTATATTATTTTTTTTACCCTTATTTACCAGATTTACCCTTTAACCATGGAAAATAAAATATTCACTGAAGTAAATATTTAAAATGTCTAAAAATAAAAGTTACCTATTTACACAATTTTTAACTAATGATTCCAAATATGTAATCCATTTTTCCAAAATCAAAAACACAGAAGTAAAATAAATTAATTTAAAATTAATTCCTGTTGTCAAAAAAAAAGTGTGTTTTTAAGAAATAATAACTATCAAAATATTGACATTGGTTTATGTCCAATTTGAAAGTTAAATTACCTAAAATGACCAAAATTATATTAAATGGTAAAAAAATAATCAAATTACACTTTAAAACCAATTAAAAAGATAATCTAACCATATAAATAAATTCGATTAAAAGCTAGCTCTGAATTAAAATACAGTATTTTTCACTATTCATTAAAAAATGAACTTTATCAAAAAAATACCAAAGTTTCCTCAAAAGTAAATTTTGATATCCCGATTCTAAATTTGAATTTTATTTTTTCAAATAGAACATATAAAAGTGAAAAAAACTAGATTTAAAAAGGTTTCGCCATCAAAAGGCGGTAAAACGTCCTTTTGAAGAATATTAGAGTATTTCATGCTTAAGATAAGATTCATTATTATTTTAAGACTCTAGAATTTATTGGATAAATGTAAAGTCATTTATCAAATATTTATAATCATATTTTAGTTAGTTATGTTCATTCCCTCCAATACAATGACTAGGCATTAACTACCATTTAAAATAATAATAATATTTTATTTTTTTTGGTATAACTCAACGTTGTGTGCAACATAAGATTTCAAAGAAACTTGTTGTCGCGAGTTGAGTACGATATCAGACATAGAATCCACTTTAAAGTAAAATTAATATTTAATTCCTAAATATATGAAAATTTCATATTCTTTAATTACCTGGGATGTTACAACCTTCCCCCCTTTTGGGAATTGCATCCTTGCAATTTTAAAATTGGGCTCAGAAACTTCATTAAATGTGCCACATCAAAAAGGAGTCAGTAAATCTATCACTTTAAAAGAAATAAAGAAAAGAAAAAAGGTCACCCAAGACAAAATATACTAGGATTCCATGAAAAAATGGATATGGATGAGAAAACGAACCATCAAGTTTTGATGGAGAGTGATAGAAAACATCATTAAGAGAAAGTTAACCACCAGAAAATCACAAACTTGTGATGGGTTAAACGACATTTGATTCCCCAGTAAGAAAAGTAAATAGAAAACATTTTTTTTAAAGATAATTTTCATAAAGTTGAGGAATTTATTTAAGACCTTTAATAAGAACATAAGGAAACATACTTACTTTTCATGTAGACTTTCATCCTTTACTATATTTCTACCAGAAACTCATCTTTTCTCCAAATGATGAGTATTCAAGATGACTTGTTCACATTAAAAGCGCTATAATAAACTTTTATATAATTACATAATCCAAAAAAGATGAACTATATATTTCCCATGTCTTTATACATTAACCAAAACTAAAAATGGTTAGTATAAGATCAGATAATCCTCAAAAAGGATAATCTTTTACAAAAAGAAAAACTACTCTTAATCTCCAAAATTTGTCAAACAATACCCAAAGTTCAAAGAAGACTATTCAACAAAAAAAATTCTATAAAATTCTTCAAAGTAATCCAAACTAATATTGAAATCCAAATCTTATAAGGATTTAATCACATAGTCTTCCAAGATAAATCTTAACATTTATCTATAAATAACATCAGTTACTCTTAAAGTCTCATACTGAAAAGTAATTAACCTAATCACATATTCTCCATGATATGTTAATAATTTACATAAATAACACAAAATAGACTTATTATTGATTCATAAAATTATCTAACTAAAATTAATTAGTCATAGTAACCAGGGACTTCACGTAGTCTAGTGGTAGGTGATAAATCCCCGTCGCACTTTGGTTGTGGGTTCGATTCCCGTAGCTTTGTCCGACACGATGGGTTTTCACACGGTCTACGTGTTTTCCTTTTTCAAAAAATATATAATATTATAACATTATCAAGAATGAGATAAATTCATAAAAAATAACCATAACATATTTTAACCACAAAGGTTATCTAATAAATTTCATTTTGCATCCCAAATTTTAATAACTTTTAGTTGCCTCAAATTCAAGGATCTTATAAATCCAAATGGTTCTTTATAACTATATCAACAAAAGAAAAGATATTTATTCCTTGAATAAAATTTTTACATATCAAAATCCAGTTGTACACATACTAGAACAATTTTCCAAAGTAATCCCATCATTAATACATTCAAACATATCATCATCCATAACTCTTCAATTTTTAAAATGTAGACATCTTAATCATCAAACATCCTTCCTGATCCTTTATCCATATTTTTCTATCTTAATATTTTATACTAATTTTCCTACAAACAAAATCATTCATAATTTCCTATGATTTTAGTAATTTAAAAACATGAGCTACGAAATAATCCATACCTTTCATAGGTCATTTTCAGTTTCCTCATCTTCAACTGGAATGGCATTAGGAGTCGATAAACACATATTTTTATGATCCAGCTGATACATTTCCTGAAACTTCTTTGTAGGACATCTATTTGCATAGTGACTATGCACACCACATTTAAGACATTCAATTGATCCCACAGAAATAACTTCTTTCCCTTTCCTAGAGTCAACTGGATGCTTCCTTTTTCCATGGCAAGTTATTACTTTATGACCTTAATTTCCACATCTATAGCATCTTCATGTCCCTTTGAAGAATTTTCCTATGTGTTTCTTTCCACATCCTTGGAAAAAAGGTTTTTGAATATACATACCTTTATTATTATTATCTGAACTTCTGTAGGGATTTGTTTCTTATATATACGATGCCTTATAAAAATTACCAAGGTTCAGGTGGTCAATCATTACTCCATATAGTTGGTTTAGAACAAACACATGAGTTCTCATTACGGATCCAATTTCATTCAATTGCTCATTCAGAAAACCATCACAGTTTTCTTCACATCCACTATCACTTTGGTGCCTTCTAGATCCATCCATTTACTAAAACCAAAAAGGTCAGTGTTAGTATATCAGTAAAATCATCATATAATATCTTATGAGGAGGGTAAATACTATGATATACTTATTCATGTTATCCTAAAGTCATTCACTTTATCTAAAATAACTATGACTCTTTCTAAAATCCAAACCATTATGGTTATGTCACTTATTCTTAAATAACACCCTAACCTATAAAGTTATCTAAACCAACTTTTGATACCAACTATAAGGACCCGACCTTAAACATTACATAATCTTGAGTTAAATCAAGAATTCACATTGAGGATCTTTTTAGGTTTATATTTTTAGAGAATTAGGACATAAATATTACATATCAACTTGAATATTACATGTAGACACTACTACTCAGTATCCATTTTTTTTATAAAATAAAAACTCTTAAAAAGAAACAAGTCTAGTTCCATGTTTTAGAAAACATTAATTTTCATTGATCCCATCCTTGACCTTTATTCATCTTTAAGTCTTGTGGAAAACATTTCAAAAACCTGGGATGAGTATAAAAAGCTTAGTAATGGTTATAAAATAAGGAAAGAAAACATTATCCTATCAATAAATACAAATCAATGAAACCATACTTTTCAATCATAACATACCTCATGAAATCATAATATTTATGAATAACACACAAAATTCATAAATCATAAAGGTAACTTGTGGCATACATAACATACTTACATTGTAGTTATCACAGCTATATAGGGAGGTACATTGGAGTACCCATTACAGTATATTCCCTAAATCTATTAGGAGAAACATTAACGTTTACCACTGTCATGTTACCCAATTCATTGAAGAGCTATCTCGGGCTCACCAGCCCTAGATTTATCACGTAACTACCTGTATACATAAACAATGCCCAATAACCATAACATTTTCATAACACATAAAACAAGCATAATGTAAAGATAAAATTTCCACATTATAATCACAATATATCAGTTCAAGATATTTACATAATCAATGCTTTATCAAACCATTTTCAAAACCATTTAATAAAGATATTTTGGAATAAAAGTTTCCCATACCACGTTGAAGCTTTTAAAGGAATTAACATTTTAAAACATTAATTTCCATATAAATAAATACTTTAAACAATTTTTTAAAACATGGAAATTAATGAGAAATATTTAGAAGAATAAATCTTTAAAAAATTTAAAATGATTTTTTAGTTAAATATTACCTTAAAATAATCATTTTAAAAAGTCTTTTATGAAACATGGACATGGATAATAAATATGTGCTAGAAAATACATACATATAAACAATATCAGATAATAACGAGATTGATGAATTAACATTAATAAAAGCATATAATATCCTGAGAATAAATAGATTCATGATATAATATGTCAAAGGTAAGTATATACACCATATAAAAGTGAATTGGTTTATAATAACAAATAAGTCTCAATGGAATGTAAATTGAGACAAAGTCCCTTGCAAAGATCATATCCTTAGATTAAAGACAAATCAATGAAATAATTATGTGTGAATAATAATAATACACCCAATATAAGTGGATATCAAGTGTAAAACAATCAGAGTACATTCCCACATATTCATATCATGACATAATCAAGAAGTGTAAGTTTAACCCAAAGAATTGAAATTGGGTGAAGAAGTTCCCTTATAGAAATTCATCAGCCTAACAACGTCACTTTAAAATTCAAAAAAATAAGTTGATGAGATAGAAAAAGGTACCTCATCACTTGGAAATAAAATTTATAGAAATAAGGATATATAAGAACATATCCCAACATAATAATATGTTAATTAAAATACATAACAAAAATAAGTCTTTTAAAAAGAGGGTGAAAGGTTCCTTTACTGATTTGGTAACTTACGAAACATACAACCCATGAAATAAGGATCATAAAATGAAGATGAAAATACACATAAATTAAAGTATATTACACAAAGAATACAATCATGGGAAGTACATCCACTACACAAAATGAAATAGTGGTAATATATCATGAATCTCACGGGAATAAAAAGTTAGATGAAAATCTCTTACCACGTTGTAATCAATAGAGTCGTATGACCAAAAGTTAATAACCACCAAATTAATCACAGAATAACATGAATATAAATATAATAATGATAATATATATCAAATTTCAGCACACAATACACCACATGCAATAAATAAGTGGCGAACAATGGAAATCTCACAGAATTAAAAGTGAGATAATAAACCCCTTACCTCGTGTCTGACTTGACTTGTTTGTTCCTTATTCTTCCTGAATAATAAACATAACTTAATTTATACTTGATTAAGAACATTTTTCAATTTTATTATTCCTTTTATATCACTTATTACCTTGATATAAAAATTTGTTAATTATTTGAGTTTATATTGGACATTTTGTCGATGTTCGGAACTTGAGTCAAAAATGAACTTGTTATAATTACAATTTGTCCATGTGGTAAAAATTACATTATCTACAAAATGATATTAATGATTTAGATATCATATATATAATATATATACAGTATATATATGTATTTATAATAGTACATAACATTTGGCGGTAAGAAATGAAATGCACTGTTCATAGAGACAGTAAGCCGTACGTACGCATGAAAGCTTCTTTCATTTATATTTAATATTTAAATGGAATGAAAAATTAATGATACATAGGTATATTATAATTACAGTATAATATCATATACAATTTCATTAACTCCATCCTTTATATGTCCCATGTATGGAATGAACGAGTCATATAACTTTGAGGGGGCGGTAGTCCGCACTTCCTCAAATGAAATTGTTGCGTTTACCCATTATGGAAAACATAAAGGTATGATATAAATGTAAAATGGAGAAGCATAGAGAAAACATAATCATAATATATATCATATATAAATATAGTTCCATCATAATGGACACCATGAGAGGTGTTTGAATATATTTGAACAATCATCATTTCGTGAGGTAGTAGTTCGCCGTCCACAGAAACACTATGTTCTTTAACCATTAGATGGATGTGTGTGTAAGTGTAGTTCTAATTTTTCTCATAAAAACAACCTATTATATTTAGGATACTGGTTTTGTTATAAAATAAAGGAATAATAATAGTTTAGGGGGTTGGATAAGTAAAATAAAATTAAAGAACTTAAGAAAAAATGTTACTTTTAAATCGGGTAACACCCTTTGTTTTGAACCAAAAGGTTTAATTAAAGTTCCTTATACCTAAGTTAAGGCTTCTATTATGAAGATATGGATTTATTGAGCTTAATTGGGTAGTTTTTGGATGAGAAAAGGGGCTTGAGAAGTGTGAGTAATGGGTAAGAAGTGGTGTCCTTTTATAAGGGGGAGGAGCGCCTCTTTAGGAAAGTTTGAAAATATTATTTTATTATAAACTTATCTTCAGGTTAAAAAGGTAAAAAACTCATTAAAGTAGAATATAAGATGAATAATGTTATAAATAAAATCATCCAATAAAAATTGGACAGGTTTTGGATATTTTTTTAATATTTATAATCTTATATATTTAAATCATCCATTAATGAGGTAAACACTGCATCGTTATTGTGTCATAAATAATTTAATATATTTGATGTCTAAAAATTAGAAAAAAATACCATGATGTAGAAAATATTTTTATCTTTATAATTAATATTTATAGTCGAATATATAACTTATATAACTTCATGTAAAAATTGATTTATTAAATATATTTTTTATGTCATTTTTTCCTTTACTTTAAATTAATTAATATAAAGTGTCATTATCACTCTTAAGTGGATCCATGGGGTCCCAAAATCAACCCCAGGATGCACATGGTCGGAAATTTATCAACTAATAGAATTATGACACATGTTAGTGTAATTTAATATTATTATATTATTATTTTTTTACCCTTATTTACCAGATTTACCCTTTAACCATGGTAAATAAAATATTTACTGAAGTAAATATTTAAAATGTATAAAAATAATAGTTATGTATTTAAAAATTTTGGACCTACTAATTAAAAATATGGAATCCATTTTTCCAAAATCAAAACACAGAAGTGGCAGAAATTAATTTAAAATTAATTCCTGCTGTCAAAACAAGAAGTGTGTTTTTAAGAAATAATAACTATCAAAAGATTGACACTTGTTTATGTACAATTTCAAAGTAAAATTACTTCCAATGAACAAAATTGGATTAAATGGTCAAAACATAATGTAATTACACTTTAAAACTAATTAAAAAGATAATATTTCCATATAAATAAATTAGATTAAAAGGTATCTCTGAATTAAAATACAGTATTTTTACTATTCATTAAAAAATGAACTTTATCAGAAAAATGCCAAAATTTTATCCAAAGTAAATTTTTATGTCCCAATTCTAAAGAATAATTTTATTTTGTAAAATATAACATATAAAAGTGACAAAAAATAGATTTTAAAAGGGTTCTCCATCAAATGGTGGTAAAACGACCTTTTAAAGAATATTGGAGTATTTAATGCTTAAGATATGATTAATTATTATTTTAAGCCTCTAAAGTTTATTTGATAAATGTAAAGTCATTAATAAAAAATGTATAATCATATTTTAGTTACTTTTTTTCATTCCCACCAATACAACAACTAGGTGTTAACTACGATTAAAAATAACAATAATATTATATTATTTTTTGGTATAACTCAACGTTGGTTGCAACATAAGATTTCAATGAAACCCGTTGTTGTGAGCTGAGTACGCTATAAGATATAGAATCCCCTTTAAAGTAAAATTAATATTTAATTCACAAATATATGTAAATTTCATATTATTTATTTACTTAGGATGTTACAGATACAATTGATCAACTCCCATCATCTTAAAACTGATGGGAATAATGATAATACCATAACAACATTAGAGGACATACTGAGGTCATTCTAACTTGAATTCCAAGTATTAAGGGACCAATACATACTTTTATTGGAATTATTATGCAACAATATTTTTGATTATATGGAAAAATATATCATACTTCTATCAGCTGGGATGGAGTTGGTGAAAGAAGGATAGATGGTATAGAACTCATTGAGGAAACAACTGAGAAGGTATCAGCTATCATGAATTATATCAAGATATCTCAGACTCAAAAGAAAATCTATGCTAATAATCAAAGGAAATGGTTATAATTCCCATTAAGAAGTCATGTCTTCTTGAAATTATAACCATGTTAGGAATTTATAAGTTTTAGTTAGAAGGGGAAGCTAAGTCCAAAATAAATTATACCTTATTGATATTTTAGATAGAATTGGTGTGGTGTCTTATCCTTTAGATTTTTCACCCAACCTCTATAAATTGCATGTGTATTCCATGTTTCGATGTTGAGGAATTACATTCCAGAACCTATAAATGTACTCACCATAGATGAAAAAGTGTTAAAAACTAACCTATCATATAATTAAGATCATTTTTAGATTCTTTAAAATATATTTAAAGTTTTTATAGAATCACAAAACTTAGCTGGTGAAAGTTATTTGGAGGAATCACAAGTTGGAAAAAGCAACATGGGATCTTGAAGAAGTAATGAGGAAGAATTACCCTCATTTATTCATGTATTTATGTACTACCCAAATTTTGATAATGAAATTATTTAAGGGGGGATAATGTAATATTTTATATACTATTATAGAAAATAAACATTTCATTAAAAAATTATGGCATAATATAAATTCAATTATATAATAACAGTAAAACAGATTATAATACAATAGAAAACTAGGAAATTATATTAAGAATAAAACTATTTTGTAATAATATAATTAATAATTAATATATATATATATATAGATTTATGAATAATGATATAATTATACACGTGCATCTCAAAATAAAAATAAGAAGAGTTTTTGAATTTTAGAGACAAAATGTGTGATTTTGAAATGTATAAGTATTTTTATTTAATAATTAAATTTCAAATATATAGAAAATTATTTTCATTAAAAGGAATTTAAAATTTGGAATTAGAACATAAAAATTATCAAACATTTATTTTTTAATAATTTTCTAAGATAGTGTATTTTTTGGTAAAAGTAAAATACAGTATGAATATACGATAAGTATTATGAATAAATAATGATTTAAAATGATGTAACGCCTAAAATAAAAGAAAATTTCAACCAAAATTGGGTTTATTAATTAAAAAAATAACTTTAATAATAAAATTAATTTTTCAAACCTATAAATATCCAAAACCTAAACTATATTTTAATGATTTTAAAAAAATATTTATGAATAAGAATATTCTCCATGTCCAAAATAATAAATTTTAAAGGATTTTTGTTCTTAAACAATTTAAAGACAAAAAATAGAACCTACTTATCAAATACAATTGGATTAAACCATGGGAATACCAGTTATTTTCTTTTTTTCAACCTAGATTCCATGGTCCATGATTTCAAATTAATAAAAAAATAACTAATATTTTCTAGAAATTCCCACCCATCCTCCCTTTACTCTCCACTCCAAAATTAGGGATCATAGTTATACCCTTTTTTCTCTTTACAAAGTATATAATAGGATATTATAAGGTTCTAAGGTTCTCTTATTACTCTTTAATAATCTACATTTCAAGGTAAGGGTTCATAATCCTTCTTTTTTCCTTTTCAATTGTAATACTTTCGTTATTATATCATTTAAACTATTTTTCATATATTTCAATGCCTTAAATTCCATGGTATTATCATCCATTTTATATATTTTTAATGATATATTATTTATTCCCTCTCATTATATCCTTTTCTGAAACTATTATTGTGTCAATATAAGGGTCCCTGGTCCCTTATTATCCTTTATCTGTGCAATCCTCTCTAATTCATTTTAAATTCAATGTGGAATGGTATTATACTTTATTGTTATGAATTTATTATCATATTATCAATGATATATCATTATTTACTCCAATTTTACTACCTTTATAAGTTATTATAATGCTCAAACATTAGTGAAAACCTAAGGGAAAAATTTAAAACATCCTAAAATTTGGGTGAAGAGTGTGTGGTTTCCTAGTAATGAAATCATTTTATAGATACTACAAGTAGATACAGGATTTGGATTTGATGAACCTAAGGGTAATAACCCTAAAAATTCTTGATTGGGTATTAAATCAGTATTCACTTGGTGCACAAGAAATGGTCTTAACTGAAAACATGGTTTGATACTCCCAAGGGATATGCTTTGAATGTTTCACAAGCTCTTTACAAACCATAATAAAGGATTTAAATATATTATTATAAACTAATTTCTATTGATATCTTTAAACCATGAAATTACCCTACACTATTATTTCATTATCATTCTACCAATAAAGGTAATTTCCATTACATTGTATATATCCTATAGTTTCTAAGGTTATCATTGGATATTCATCAAGATAGACTTATTATTCCATTGAATAGGTAAATATCAACATTATTATGTATGATCTTTCTCAGGTAACATTATGATATGTATTATTTATCCATTATCTTCACATGATAGATGCATTGGAATTGTTATGTGATTGGTGGTAACTATAATTATATAGCCCCTTGATGCACTGGTCAGTCTCATGAGACCAACTGGTTGTATATTTGGTATAATCCTTACCCTTTTATGTATGATGTTTTGGAACATGGATTTGAAGGTGTGTTTATGGTGTCTAAAATTATACATTCTATCACGAGGATATCAATTATTATTATCCAAGAATTTATTTATTATTATATAATCCATTGATATATTATTCTAATAGATCAATTTGTTATAGATTTTATTTATTCCTATCATATTATTGTTTCTACAATTACATATGTTATTTTTATCTATATTATACCCCTTACTAAGCATATGAGCTCACTCCTTTTTATTTTTGTAATTTCCCCAAGAAATCAAGAATATAACTACACGCGACTTATGAATTGTCATTAGAAATAATAAATTTTCATCTATTCAGTCAATATACCTTAAGTTTTTAATGTAATGTAATGTTCATTTATGTATATAGTTTCCTAAAACTATTAAACTATTGGATCATGTGTATTGTGGTCAATATTTTTTTCACCATAGTAATAAAATAACCATAAACTCTAGGTTACTAGAGTCAGGGTGTTATAATGAAGGAATAAAAACAAAAGTGATTTATGTTTACTTTATCCCCATTTTATAATAATATATAAATAACAAGTGAGACAAGGGATAGATTCACTATACCTTATCCTTAGGATTAATGATTTTAGAATCCAATAAAAAACATAAATTTTATAAAATAATTATTTGACAACAGTTCAGTAGACACATCAGCTATTTTCTCCTTCATTGGAAAATGTTTCAAATTCAATGCATTCTCCTCCATAAGATCTTGGATTAAGTAATATTCCATATAAATGTTAATCTATCTTGAATTTTGAACAAAATTTCTTGATAATTTGATAACACTTTGATTATCACAACCCACAAGCAATGGAAACTTCATTGCCACCTTGAGATATTCAAACTGAGTTCTCATCCACATAAGTTGGGTTATGGATTGAGTTTCAACCAAATATTCTAACTCAATAGTAATCAAGGTCATATAACTTTTATTATTTTTTGGCAACATACACAACTTTAACCTAAAAAGAAGAAACCATCAGAATTTAAACTACAATCATTGATATTTCTATCCCAATATACACCTATATAGCCAAAAAAATAAGCTTTACACTAGTGTCATATTTCAGTACATAGTCTATTATGCCTCTGATATATTTTAGGATCCTTTCTCTAGCCATGAAATTATAGTATTTTTTTACACTTTGATACATGTAATATATAATAACAATATATACAATATTTTACCTTGAAGTTGTCAAATAAATTAAAATTACAATAAGCTTACTAAAATACCTTGGGTCAAATTATTTCCTTTTTCTATCCTTACATAGTTTGGTTACTAATGAGATAGGTCTAGAAACTAATTCTGAATCATCTATGTTAAACTTCTTTAAAAGTTCTCAATAATAAATCTCTTTAGAAAAAAATATGTGATCTTACTATTGATAAATTTGTAATATAATAAAATATTTCATTTACCTAAGCATGAATATTTTAAATAAATTCTTCATTTCTAAGGAAAAGTCTTCATATAATCCTTCATTTATAATAAAAATGACATCATGTACATAAACAATAAAAATAAGTGATAATTTTTTTCATCTTTAATATAGATATTTGTGTCCAAACTTCCTTTATTAAACTTCAAATAATTCATGAAAGTGTCAAACTTATAATACCATGCTCTTGGAAATTATTTTAACCCATATAGAGATTTCTTTAACCCATATACATAAGTTTCATCTTTACCCAGAAATAAACCACTATTATCCTTAGTATATACTTCCTTTTCAAACTCTCCATTGAGTAAGGTAGGCTTGAAATCCATTCAGTATATATTGTATTGTCTTTGTGTTATAAAATAAAGAAATATATTGATTCTATCTAGTCTATAAATAAATGCAAAGGTCTCATCAAAATCAATTCCTTTAACCTATGAATACACTTTTCACACAATTCTTTCATAGATTCTCACAACTTCTCCTCTTTAATTTATCTTTTTTTAATAACATACTTATTTAGGCTTGGGTACTAACTAAAATATTTTATTCTTATCAATATGATATAATTCTTTATTCATACCATCAACCCACTCTTGATACACTAATGATTTATTCACATCTCTTGGTTCAACATGAAAAAAATGATGTATGTGTTTCTATCCTCAAATTTATTCTAGTCTGAACTTGGTATCCTTGTTATCCAATAATATTTTTTACTTACACTTTATTTATTAGTATTTTATGAGATTATAGAGGTTAATATTCATCACTATAAATGGTTTAATCATCATCTTCACTTTGTACTTATAAACCTACATTACTTTTAGAAACCACTCCCTACTTTTCAACAAAAATGGCTTCATCATCACTTATGAAACTTAATTATTGATTTTTTTATAATTATTTAAGTGTTAAAACACTTTTAAACCAGTAGTATCCATAATATTCCATGTATCTTTCTTTTAAATGATATAATCTTCCATTTTTAGGATAAAAAATGAAGGTTCCATTAACTCCTTTCTGTTTAAACTTACAAAAAAATCACCTTTCATTTTGATTACACAATGGATGTAAACACCCTTAAATATTTCAAACATGGGTAATTCTTATAATACATATTTTATAGTGACATAAATTAATTTTTTCTATAAAAAAAAACTTTTAATGTGAACCATTGTATAAATTTGTTGTCTCCATAAAGGCTAATAAGTATTATGATTGATCAATATAGTATGATCCATCTCTACTAAACTTTCCTTTTTCCATTTAAAGACACCATTTTGTTGTGGTGTGTGTGGTTCACTAAGTTCATGGTGAATAATATTCTTATCAATATAATTATAAAATATTCCACTATTATATTCTATACTATTTTCTATCCATATATTTTTCAAGGAGAAACTACACTACGTTTCAGTACTCCTTTTGAACTTTTAATCATTTTTAAAGCTTCTAAATTTTTATTCATAAACAAAATTAAAGTAATATGAGTAAGTTAATTAATAAATGAAATAAAATACTTATATAAAACTATTTATTATTTCATGAAAGGCCCATAAATTTTATAATGGATGAGTTTTAATGGATTTTATGTCTTAATTTCAAGTTTCTTATGTAAAGAATTCATAATATTTCCATTTTTATATGTAGATAACATATAGTTTATCTCACTTTTCATCATAGGAATATCACAAAAATTATCCCTTATGGTAATATTTTTTATTTTCTATTGGCCAAGATGAAAAATAATTCAATGCCACAATTGATTTTCTTAATTCAATCATAAGTAGCTTGAATTTTCAACATGGACAACCTGAAACAAGTTACCCCTTATTTGTTGTCCTATTGTTAGTACAAATAAATCCATTAAAATATTTATCAAGGATCCATACTTCAATAAAAAAAACTTCATTACCTTCATCACATAGTTGATATACACTTAAAAAATATTGGCCCATAAATATATAAACAGTTCTTAGATTTCAACTTCACATTTCCAATAAATGTTGAACCAATGACTTTAATTTTAAGTGACCCATTTAAAAAGGTTATTGAGACTTACATTAACTTTTATACATCATTAAATAGTTTTAAATATCCTATCATGTGTGAAGAATATCCACTATCTAGAATCCATGGGCATTTATCTTTTGAAGATTTAATTAATGCATAAATAATAAAATATTTTTATTTAACTTTTTCTTTATGGTTTAGAAAACTCTAAGTATTGAAATTAATACTCAATTGGGAGAATATTATAGTGATAAAATACTAATTAAAGTGACTCGGATGGTCAGATATTCCACAAAATTCTTCCAATGGTTAAAATTTATTCTCAAACTTTAGTATATATTTTTTAGGTTTCTTCTGGATCTTTATTATTTGAGTGGATTAACTCCTCCTAAAAAACTATCTCTCAAAAATTTCGTCACTTAGTACTATTGTTAATTTAAAAAAAATTATTATCCATGTACCCAAATCCTATATTTTTTTTCATAGTATCCATACAAGGCTTATTTCTCTTTGTAAACAGTTTGTTTCCAAAATGTGGACACATTCACCTTTTCTTCTTTTGACTATCAATCATGGATCATTTTTGTGAATAAAAAATTTTGTATACTAAAAACATATTACTAATTATTCTAGACTTATTTTTACCCTTTTTGAATCATTATTGTTAACTACTTTTTTACTTTAATTCAATTTTCTCAAAATTTCTAGATTTTAGATATTCACTTTGTTTTGCCACAAACTAGTTATTCTTCACTTATGTATTCAACTGATACATTCCATAAAAATTTCCAATATCCTTATAACCATTTTTTTTTATATTTATTGGTTTAATTGAACCTATTTATGAAGATTCGATATTTTTTATAGACTTATCCTTTAAAATTTAACTAGATTCTTGTTTTTTTTGAAAATTTGATTTGTACATATATAATTATTTCTTAGTAATAATCATATTTAATTGGATATTTCCAAGATATCTATCTATATTTTTTAATTTAAATTTTATATTAACTATTATAACCTTATCTTCGGTAATAAATTTCTTCAATTCATCAATTTCTTTTAGAAAATTTTATTTTTATTCATCATCAATAAATTCTTTGTTTTTTGAAGATTAATTGATTTAAAATTAATGATATTATTTTCATACATTGGGATATTTGAAATAAACTCATTGAGTTATTTCTTCAATATAAACCACATTTCAGTTTCTTTATCATTACCAACATTAATACTTTCATTGTAATTTAACTCTTCCTCATCCACTTTAGTAATCATGAGTTTTTTTTATCAATATCACAAGAAGTATCAACAAAATCATCATAATAATTGAACTTATCATCATATAAATTAGATAATAATTTTATCTTTTTGAATCTGGATAAAATATTTCCTTTATATTTTGAAGAAAACATTGATTTATAATATTTTTTTCTTTTTTCTTACAGAATATCCTTGGCCTCCCATCCTCATCATCACTAGATTCTACCTCTTTAAACTTTGGAAAGTTTGTTGTTAAATTTCCAGTATTTCAACATTTAAAACATTTTTATTTAATCATACCATTAAAAATTCCCTTTCCTCTTCTCACACTTCTAAAGATAAGTTAAAAAAGTTTATAAAAATTTTAATCAATATTTATTTATATTTTGAAGAGAAAAATTCTTTCACATTGAATTATTTTTTATAATTTTATTTATTTAATTATTTCAAATAAATTTTTACAACATCCTTGTACTTATTCTTGAAAATAGTTACATCTCATATTTCATATGAAATAATGATGCTGTCTAAATCATCCAATGGTAGTGTGACCAGATCATGATCTTTGAGAGTTAAGAATTTAGTATCAAAAATTTCTAGTAGAATGTGTAGTATTTAATCAACAAATAAGTTTTCACTAAAATGTATAACTATTATCATAATTTCATTAAACATTTTGAACAATTCATTATAGTTTCATCATCATGTATTTTAAGATCTTTATACCTTAATCTCCAAACCTATAGTTCAGCTTTATTCTCATTTTTATTGCCATTATAGATGTTTTTTGGTTTATCTCATATTTATTTTTCTATCTTGATCCCTTTTACCTTCATAAAATTCTATAAATTAGTTTAAAGAATAGAATTACAAGCATTCAAATCATTTTCCAAGTTATTATTACTAGTTTTTTTCTTAATAGCACATTCATCATGAGGAACAAATCCATCATTTGTAGGCTCTAGAACATCCTAACTAATAGATAATAAGTAGGGTGATAATAGATCTTTCCATATATAATAATTTTTTACATTGAAAGTGGGAATCACATTAATGTTAACCAAATTTAGGATATCCATATTTATAACAAAAAATCAATGAAATAATCTCAAAACAAATAAAAATTCTTTCTTTGCAAATAGAAAATCATAAATAAAGGGAACCGGGCTCTCATACTACTTAAAAGGACCCTCATGATCTGTGGAAAATAACTGAGAGGGGGTAGGTGAATTAGTCATTATAATTTATTTTTAATTTTATTATTGAAATAATATTACCCATATATCAAAGTGATTAATTTGATTGTTTTCATACGCACAAATAGATACACAAAGAGGTAGTGATTGTTTTTATAAGGCTCACTTCTCAAAATGAGAAGGCTAATACTTGGTGTGATTAAAATTCACTGGAGATCATATAACCCGTTAATTTCATCATGTAAATTAAAAATGAGTAGATTTTATCCTTGAACTAAATAAACACATATATCTCATAACTATTTTTAAGTAATCCTGAATATATATAGTAATATAAAACAACATAATAATATTATTAATGATAAAACTTCTAACAAGTTGTTACTATGGTGTTTCTTCTTACTATTTATCATACTACTTGGGAAATAACAAATTTCTTATTATTATTATTTTTTCTATATCTTTGATAATATCTATATTTTCCTCTCCAGTTCATATCATCTATCAATTAATATTTTTTACAGAACAAAAAATATTATATTCTCCATCATCAGTGATTTCCTTCATCCAAATTCAAATTTAAAATTCAAAATTCAGATAGATAACTATTTTTAACTACTCTCGACTTATTATTTAAATTTTAACTTTATTCCTCTTTTTTAGTAGATGATTTTATCCAGGTTAAACATGTATTTCGACAATATACATCATGATGTATCCAAACAATTATCCTTAAGTGTAACTTCCTTCTTCTTCCTTCACAGTGTACTAATCTTTTAAATACATGGAAAATATTTTCCATTTTATTCAACATAAATATAATTTTTAATATTTAAATCAAATAATATCAGTGCTGGAATCATTTGATTTTATATCTCAAATTATTTTTGATTTTTGAAAATAATTCATATGATAATTACCTATTTATTTTCTAAAAATAATTCCCTATATAATATTTGAAATCCCAAATTTGAATATGGAATTCCATCATAAGTATGGAACTCCCTTTATCTCATAAATAATCCTTATGATGTGGGGAAATGACTCTTATTATGTATGAAAATGACTCTTATGATGATGGAAAATGACTTTTACAATGTTTTCCATTCATCATATATTTTTGCTTCTTCATTCTGAATAACCCTTGTAGAAATTCAATGAACCTTGTGGAAACACCATGATCTTTCTGGAATCACAATAACCCCTATAAAATAATTACAAATATTATATACAATTAGTGGTTCTATTACTTTCTAAATATTCAACTCACTGGAAATTATTAA